>OW026519.1:176615445-177815445 GCA_932274085.1 Protocalliphora azurea
AAATATCCTTTCAAAATGACTTGAAAGCTTCGAAGGATTCACATTTTTAAGAAAATTATAAAAGAAAATTATATAAGAAGATTATATCAACCAAATATGGGTGTCAAATGGAGGCTTAAAATGCCTAAATTTTATTGAAAATTCTTATGATCTTATTTGAAACTAGTGTGTCATACATGCCCTTAATTCGCTGGGTTCCTTCGATAAGTTGACTTTAACAGATAGGTGGGCTATATGTTACTTATATATATATATATATATATATATATATATATATATATATATACTTCATGATATCCCACATAAATATGGCAGAAATGAAAAATAGAATATTAAACTTTCATTTACACTTGCCACCTTTGGTGATCATTTTTTAAAATGTATATTTTACATTTTTTACATTTAAATAAAATTATTTATTTTAGTACAATGAGAAAAAGAATATGAATATGTATATTTTCATCAGCCAAAAAATTCGCAATATAATTGACATAATAAAAGTTTCACGTATTAACAGTAATAGTTTATTTTTTAATAAAACGAAAACAGTTCCCGGAATGTTACTAAAATAATAGACAGATTTGTTCATTAATATATATGCATTTATATATTTAACACGTGTTTGTGTACACGTTACACATTTGTTCATTTTTCACAAATTTGCATTTCAAATGGATATGTGTGTTAAATTGTAAATTTTTATTTTTTTATTATATTCATTTTTTGTTTTTCAAATTACATGCTGGTATTTCTGCTCAATTTATCTTTTTATATATTCACTTTTTTCTAACAATTTTTCGTTTAACATACAATACAATGTTAAGCCACCTGAAAATTCATTCAGGTTTACAATACTAAAAGAAATGAAAAAAAAATTAGTATAGAAATTCCTAACGTGATACATTTGTTCATTCATTCACAGCAGTTTTATTTTCCTATTGTATTTTGTTTTGTTGTTTTCGTTTCCTATTTTTATTTTGTACTCGACCACTACAGAGAGAAATATATATATGTTACTTTTACCACATTATTCGTAACATTTTTTAGCATTTGCTAAAAAAGCGTCAAGCGTTTATTTCTTTCAGTTATGTTTATAATATATTTCTTAATCTTTTTAGCGATCGACTTTTTTAAAATCCAAAATATATTAACATATTAAATAGATATATTTAAACGATCAGAAACAAAAGTTCAATTTAAAAAAAATCAATTATTTTTGTAATTCAAAACTACAAGAACAAACAATAATAAAAACAGATTTCAATTAAAACCAACAAAATTTACTACAAATTTAAAAAATATATTACTTTAGTCGAAAGGGTATTTTTAAGTCGATATTGACAAATTATAATTTCCTTACTTGTTGTTTTATCACGAATGGTGTTGCCGGCAATAAAAAAAAAAAAATTAGGTGGAAAAATACCTATTGCCATATAATTTTTTGGTTGTACTAATAAGACACGTACGCACTGTTTTATACCGTTCATGTTGGAAATGATTATAAAGAGTTTAAAAAACTAATTTAAAATAAGTAAGAAAATTTTATTTTTTTCAATACGTACATAATATGTTATAGCAAAATTTAGTAAATATGTACAATATAGTAAATTCATAAATTCATAAAAAATATAATTTTGCTATAGAAAAATGGTATTAAAATGGAAAAATGTTAATTATATTTGTATTACTACAAATGATACATATCACCTGAATGTAAAACTTGGATTGAAATAAGTATCGTATATCTATGAAAAAGAGAAGGCTACTTTTGTTTTATTATTTTCATTTTTGAAAACAAAAACAAACAAATCCTCAATTCTATTATTAAATAAACAAAGTTCTAGATAAATAAAATCTTAAATTCATTATAAAAATATTCAATTTTAAAATAAATTCTTTCGACCTGTAGCAAAACTTTTTTAGCAAGAATTTTAAAATACTAAGAAATGTTAGAAAGCAAATCTTGCAATAAATATTAGAAATATTTTGCAACTAACACAAACAACAACTACTACAATTATGTGGAGCAATATTGACAATAAGTTTTGGAAAATGTTAAACAAACCATTCATACATAAACTTAAATGGTAATAATACATACACAGAAATACTAACACACAAATACATTCATACAAACTTACATAAATTATGAGTTTATGTTTATAACATGGTCTTTGTTTTATAATTTCAATTTCTAACATGCAAAATGTCTATGTACTAATACATAAACACAATACAAATTAATTGAATAAGGAAAGAAAGAATAAAATAAATCCTTAATTTAATAAGAGATAAATTGTCTTATCCATTTCAAAACGAACAAAACGGATTTAATATCTTCCATTTCAATGAAATTCACTACAGACATTGGATATTGGAAGTGTTTTTTAAATCATAAACTTTTAGACTTAGGTCCCTTTCTGGTCCAAAAATATGATGTTTTGAAAACGAAAAAACTGAACTGAAAATTTTACAAAGGTATTCTAAAATATAACGATATATATAAAGTTTATTTATATCAAAAGTTCAAAGGAGAAAGTTTAACATACATAAATCAAACCATTATGTCTCGAAAAATGGTATATCTGAAATTCTTAAAAAAATATATACTATAAATATAACTTTTCTTCGTAAACGTGCAAAATTTCAAAATCGGCACTTATTTAATTTAGAAGTTATAAAGGAAAAAATGGTAAAAAGCTAACTTTTTGTATGTAGAATTTAAAATATTTACAAAATTTTATTTCAAAGCATTTTTTATGAGCTCGTATTTCAAATATTTAAGTAAAATTTTATTTACAAATTTGACTTTAGATTATATTTTGCTACATAACTTCTAAACTAAAGCAGCGTCCAACTTGGAATTTTGCACAAGTATGTAGAAGAGTTATGTTAACATTATATAGTTTTTAAAGAATTTTAAAAATATTGTTTTTAGCGATATAATGGTTTGATTTTTGTAAATATAATTATATATTATATTTACAAATTATAAATAACTTTCCACATATAAATAAAGATATTGACTTTATATCTTTATCTTTTAAATGAAACTAAAATCATGTCAATATTTATTATATATTTATTGTTCAGAAGTTATTAGCAATTATATTATATTTTGATTCTTAACTTCTAAACTAGAAATTGAAATTTTACACGAGTAGGGAAAAAATTTATGTCAATATTATATAATTTTTTAGGAATTAAAAAAATAACGTTTTTCTTATTTTATATTTTTTTATTTATTTATGTAATTTTGATGTAAATAGACTTTATATATAGCATTATAAAAGTAATATATTTGTCTTTAATATGAAAACTAAAGCCAGATATCTCTGATGTTTATTTTTGGAAGTTATTAGCAATTTAACAAGTACACCTTTGTGAAGTTTTTACGTTTTGTTCGTTTTTCAAAACGTCATATTTTTGACCGAAAAAGGCCCTGAGTCTAAAAGTTTTTGATTTGACAAACACTTCCACTAGCCTACAGACGTTGAAATTTCATTGAAATTGAAGATCTCAAGTCCTTTTGCTGTCCTTTTTAACATGGAATCACCCTATAATGAATTAAATAGACACAAAATAATTACTATATATTACGGAATTAAATTTATTAATTTGAATTAAATGAGTTAACAAAAAAATATTATTATTTGAATTAAATGAGTTAACAAAAAAATATTATTATTAATTTCTGTAACTAAGATAAAATGTTAAATAGTTATATATTGTCACTGTAAATGCAAAACAACATAACGTACATATTTTCAAAATCTATTATTTTTTTGATGGAATATGGCTTATTTTCCAAATTATATATTATGAGAAGTTTTCAGACTTTGGCATTAAAAGATAACCATTTTATTAATATAGAAATTTTAAATTGATTTAGATTTACACCCTACGTCCAGCATTGGTCGAAGAAAAAATTCATGTTCACCGATCTATAAAAATGTTCCGCCATTTTTTTAATTTATTAATTATGTTTAATATATTTTGAACGATTTGGCACTAAACTGCTTTCCGTCTGGCCAAAAACGAATGAAAGTTTGCAGATTTTATAAAGAAAGTAAAATTTTCAAAAGACTTTTATTAAATTGCACAAAAAACATTTTAGTATTATACTTTTATTATTATTTCTTATGCTTTCTTCCACCAAATTCCGAGCTCGAACCATTATTTTCCTAGGCTATTTATTATTTTAATATATAAATTTGTAATACATTTTTATATGTGAACAAATTACTGTGCGATGACGAGTTTTTTTTAGTGTAATCTGTTCTTAGACAGTTATATGAATTTTTACATATAAAATCAAATTACTCTAAAATGATTTGGTGGGTAGGCACATAATTTAAAATCTAAAATAATTGTATTAAGTTGAAGCAGACACGATATTAATTCACAAATATGTACAATATATTCTTTCTTTTTATATAAAAACTGAGATTTAAATCATTATTATTTTTACAGTTCTAAATGTTCAAGATAAATTGAGAAAAGAATATTCAGTGGTTCGTATATGATTTTTTACAAATAAAAAATATAGCCTTATTTGTTTTTATAGAAATTAGACTTATAAATAACAAAACAATAGAGCTTCAGTCAACATCAAGATTTTACTCGGTTGAACATGTTTTATTACCTAGCAAAAAAAATCCAAAGAAGTCAGTAAGATCCTGAACTTGTGATCCAGAAGTAGTGCAAATTCGGATCATTTCCAGATGACTATGATAGATACCTTAGTCTTCGGTAAAAATTTAAAGTCAATCCGCCCTAACCATGCCCACTTTCAGTAGTTATATTGTTTCCCATGTTTAAGGTCACCAGAAATGAAAATAATTTCATAATTTCTTTATGTTTCTTACCAAAATTTTAGGAAAAAAACTTACTTAATTAACCCACTGCCACATTAACTTTCAGTGACAAGAAAAGTAAGCTTAGCAGTAGGTGGGCTAATAGTAGGAAACGGCCTTTGGATAAAAACACCCGAGAATAACATTTATTTATTAATCAAATTAATAAAAATAAAGTCAATTCAGTAAATAACATTCAATAATAAAATAAACTAAGTCTTCTTTTGCTTGTCTTAAGCAAAGCTTACAAATTAATTTGTGCCGACAATGCCATCAAGATTTAATCCCACTAAAAATGGAACATTAAATAGTGTAAAAATAAGTATTTTATAATAAACTCTTGCGTTATAATTGTCAGATGTTTCATCAACTTCTAACTCTATACAAATTTTTTTTCTGTATAGTTAATCAAGGTCAGCAAAGGAACTTGTGCTGATGATTCCGTTACCAATAATCCTTCAGGTCGGCATTGAAGTTTGGACTCTTGGATTTTTTGGTAGTGTGGATAAAAATCACAGTTTCTTGACTTGCTCATTTCTTTAATGTTTATGTACTGTTTCTTTGTTAAATTATTTTCTATTAAAAATAGTAATGCTTCTTCAGGGGAGAGTGGTAATGGTTTTTTGTCATTGTCTCATTTTAGTAGCCCTAAATGGAGATGAATTTGCTTCCTTTAAAACAAAATCTAAATCATTTTCTTTTGATGCATGAGGTGATATTGAAGCAGCATGAACCAATAATTTGGTATCGTCTCCCTGTATGGACGATATTTCGGAAGCAAGTTTTTATTTTTGCCGTGCACATCCCTCGCTATATCCAACATGAGGATAACCTCTTTTATCGACATCACTTTCAGATATTTTATATCCATTCAATTACGATAACCATAAACTTTCGCTTTTTTCAAATGTCTTCACACATCTTTTGTTCTTGTTCCACTTTTGATTAGCATTTGCAAATAAATTGCCATACATTCGTCATCCACATTTCTGTTAAACTTCGTAAAAATCCAGTTAACTACAGCTTTGGCATTTCGATTATTTTCAAACCAAAATTTAAATATATCCTCATTTTTTGTTTTTACGCAATCTAAAAGGCGAATATAAATAGTTTAGAGCAGTTGGCTGCAGTTGGTTCTACAAATACATGAAAGTACACATAATTGCCTTTCTCCACACATATATTGTTCAACCAATACGTCCAAATAAACAAAGTACTACTTCAATAATCACATGGTCGAAAACCAAAACTACACAGAAAAGCTGACACATTTTATCAAAACAAATTTTTATGAAACAACAACAACATTTTTATGAAATTTATCAATAATATATTTTTGCGTAACTGAGTTAATATTTTCCATGTTAGAAAAATTTTGTAATATTATAATATTTTGTTAAACAATTGTTTAAATGTAAGGCACTATAAAGCTGAATATCAGAAAACAAAACAAACAAAAAAACTACAACTTTGCCAGCTTGGTTTAAGGCCATGAGTTGCCACCTGCTTCTAATTTTCTATTTTTGGTTATTTCAAAATGTTTAGTATAAAATGCCGTTATCACTTTTTTGAAATAGTTCACTTTAAAAATGGAATTTTTGCCTCAAAACCCAGTCATTTGACCCTTAGTGCAGTGCAAGGAAATCCAGTTTTTTTATACAATTATTTTTTTAATAAAAAATGTATATGTATATAAAATATTCACATAAATATTTTTCATTTACTTAAAACAGTTATTATTTGGTAACAAGTATTTGTAAAAACAAAAACCGATTCTATACGCTTTATATCAGAAAAACCTAGTTGATTAGTTCCTAATCACAGGAAGAACTGTACCATTTTTTTATACTTTGGAAGTAATAAAAAAGTACTTAATTAAAAATTCCTTCTACTTGTTTTTGCTGGGTACGAGTATTAATGCTAAAACATAATCACTGTTTTAAGAAAGTTCTCTTGAAAATACAATTTCCTTATTTAATTGATTCTCAGTACACTCTCCCTTTGTAAGAAAACGCATACTCATAGATATACATATTTATAGTTATTTCTCTGATTGTTTACTTTGGAGTTTGTTTATATACATACAAACATGTATGGAGTATGTACAAAACAATTTTGTTTATATTGGTTGCCTACAATTACATACAATCGTTACACAATACACACTCATACAATCATATGGAAATGTAGAAATATTCTTGTGTTCAAGTTTATTTACTATCTTCTCAAATTTATAATGTTTACTTTGATGTTAGTAATGCATATGTATGCATGCAATACTCATCATACGTAAAAACCCTGCCAGCATTTGGAAGAGAGTTTTTTCATTCATCCATTGAAAAGTGTCTTTTTCAGCACTCTTGGATATTCAAAAGTAGAAAATATACAAATTTGCAAGAACAAAACACATTAGTATCGAATTTTGATATAAAAAATTGAAAAAAAAATTGTTAATTTTTAATTAGTGATTTTTGTTTTAAATATATTACATTTAATTTAAGGTTATAGTGAGTTATTACAGCATGTTTAAATACAAGGTAAGCTCAACTATAATTAAAAATATTTACCAGAAATATTCCAACTGCATTAAACGCATTTTTAGTATACAAAAGCGATTATATTTCGATATATGTACCTTTTTATACTACAAAATTTCAAAAGAATGCTGTAAATAGTGTCATCTAAAAAGTATTAGAACTGCGGCACATTTCTTCCCGAACGGTGGCACTACCTCGATAAGCAAATTATATCATATTCGACTGTTATTAACTACATAAGGTGTCGTTTTAGTTCAAATTTCTATAGAAAATGTTGGCAGGGAACATGAATACAAATGTAAATTTACACATACTCTATGTAACTATATATATGTATGGAGAGAAAAGGATGTTTGTACAAGTTTATATTATGGCTTTTGTAAAAAGTAAGGAGCACATCTATTGTGTAATTGAAAACTTTAAATATCCATTATGTACACAATGCACAATTACACACCCACATACAAAGAATCAGCCACCCTACTTAGTCACACAAACATAAAACCCAGGCGGAAAATATGACAGTCCTACAATTTTCAGGCTTTCCTAAATGCCTTTAACCTCACATCCAAAAAATCAAAACACATTTCACTTTGCCTTTTATGAAAATTTAAAAAAAAAAAAAACCTCAGCTTCCTTTCCAAAAAAAAAAATCCATTACTAATTCTTGCTTTCCTTTCATTAGAAGCTAAGTGGTAGATGCTCACGTATTAACTGCTAAAATTTCTCATTAAGTACAGAAATATTTTTAAATGTACGCCACGAGATTTACTCGTGGTTAAAGGTCCCAAATATTAGTTTTTTGCATATATCTCGCATTTATAAAGTATAAAATTTCCAACAATTTTGCTGAAGTACCACCATAAGTTTTATATGTATAGCACATCTTATGGGCGATTTAATGTTTGATATAGTAAAATTGTAAAGATAATTACACAAACCATCTCCTAAAGATATGTAATTATCTTTTGTTGCACATACTGTTGGGAAATATATACCTGGTCCATGTTAGAGTTTTCGCTAGTAAGAAGACTGCCTCTGCAAGATTTATTAAAATCGGACCACGTTTAGACCCAGCACACAAATAAATGGTCGACTACAATTATAATTTTTCTGTGTTTTCGTTATATCTCTTACGTGGATGCTAGTTTGAAATATGGTACGATTTTAATAAATTTGCTTAGTCATGTGCCCGAAGTCCTTTCAGTTTGCAATTGTAATTTTAGCCTGTAGCTTTATTGAAAAAAGACGAAAAATTCTTAGAATTGCATCAAATTCTGCCACGTCGGTATCAAAAATACGTGAACATGGGTCAGGAAGAGATTTCTGAACAATTTGTATAATAGAAGCTAAGTACATATCATTAGAAGATGGCTGTTATAATTATCCTTAAAATTTTATTATATCGCCCTAAAATAAATCGGATACCTAAAAACGTTGAATCGAACATACACTGCCTGACACTTGAATAAGGATTCACATTTTATTAACTTTAATTAAGTATATCTCCTAAATTAAAGTTCAGAAAAAAATAATTTTTTGCGCAATCAAATTTCAAAGTGTTGGCTTTAGTTTCCTGAAGAAATAAAAAATATACATATTTTGTTATATTAAAATTATGCAAAAAGTCGTATTTATGTAGTACTTTTTCGTGTGTCAATTGAATAAGGAATATTTTAAAACTAAGCAAAATGTAATTTATTTTTAAATTTAGAGTACTGCCACCACTTTTAGAAATAACCTCAAGAATGCGATTTCGCATCGACTTGTATAACGACTCTAAGTAATTTAGCGAAATTGAACTCCATGCTTCCGTTATTGCATCCTTTAAGGATTCTATCGTCTCAAATTGTTTTCCTCCTTCATAAACTTTTCTTGCAAGCCAACCCCAGACATTTTCCATTGGATTCAGGTCTGGTGAATATGGGAGCCAATCCAAAAGTTGAACACCTTGTTGATTAATCCATTGTTTTACTGCTCTGACGGTATGAATCGGAGCATTGTCGTGTTGGTACGCCCAAGTTATGGGTCCAAAGAAATCATTAAATTTTGGAAATGCTTCCTCCAGAATGTTTTTGTAAGTCGTTGCACGAAATGGCACTCCATACCATTATACCGCCCTCTCGGCTGTGTCTGCGGCTCAAAAATAATTTCTCCTTATTTAGGTCATGGAAGTAATATTAATACCCATCGGGACCATCAATATTAAACTTTTTTAATTGGAAAATACAACTTTAAACCATTTTTCGGATAATGTCATTGTATTTTTGGCAAACTGTAGACGTTGTGATTTGCGTTTTTCATTAAGTGGTGGTTTTTTTGCAGTTTTCGTCGGACTATGTATGAGAGCGATTTTAAAATACGGTGCACTGTTCTGAGACTGGCACTGACTCCACTTTTTTCACGTATTTTTGATACCGACATGGCAGAATTTGTTTTCTCCACATCTTTCCACGTTATTTAAATAATTGTACACAACTGCCTTTCCTCTATTAATGTTTTTGGCTATTTGGACCGGATTCTGACCCTGAGATTTTAAAATCAGAATTTTTTCTTTTTCAGAGTTATTAAGAAAGAGCCCTTACCACGTCTGATTTTGAATAAAAACTATATACTATATACTATATCAAATTAAAAATTCTCTAGCCGTTTATATTGAAAGAAATTCAAATCATAGCCTTTTTGATTAATATTAAAAGAATTCCTTATTCATTATGATACACGAAATAGTACCACAGAAATACATGTCTTTAAATAAATGCATAATTTTAGTACAATAAAATATGTATATTTTTTATTTCTTCAGGAAACTAAAGCCAATACTTTGAAATTTGGTTGCGCAAAAAATTATTTTCTTCTGAACTTTAGTTTAGGAGATATACTTAATTTAAGTTAAAAAAATATGATTCCTTATTCAAGTGGCAGGCGCTGTAACTTCAAAACTAATGATGGTAGATAAAAGTATATCTCAGCGAAATCGTTTGAAATGTTATACCTTATAAATGTTGTAATGGCATCAAAACATGTGCTATGCATAACAAACCAGATATATGCAAAAAATTATTTTTGGAACCTTAATGTACATAAGATCATCGATTACTTTCAACTGCATGTATAATTTACTAAAACGAAGCTATATTCAAAAATTTGCTTCCCTCCATTATGATGTTGAGCCTTTTTTCGTTTAATTTTTCGTTTAATTCTATGAGATATAAAATATGAAATGTCAGTAGGTCTAGCGATTTAGTTCACATTTGGCTTACACATACGTCATTAGGGTATAACTTTTTACAATTTTTTCACATATCAAAATTCACAGCACTTCATAGGGCATGAAAAAATATTAAGAAATGCGATACAAAATTTTCGCAATCGTTAAAAAAGTTTCGACACCAAACGCATTGAAGTTTTGAATTTAAGTTTTTTTTTTTTAATTTATTTATATAATACATTATTTTTATTAAAAACAAGATTATATTGTCTCCCTACTGGCGTTGTCGTCAATAAAGTTTTTTTTTTTTCTTTTCATAAGAATCGATAGCATCGAATATTTTTTTGCAAAAATTCATAATATTTGTTGTTTATAATTTTTAAACTTTTTATTCGTTAAATATAAAGGTAAATGAACGTTTTAATTAACTATAATAAAATACATTTTAAACTAATTTTCCGTTTCATATTTGGCACTTAAAAATTCTGGTTTTTATACATCTTCTCAATTAAGCAAAAGCTGAAGAAATTATTAAGAGTAGGACTTTGCTATTTTTTTTTTTTTTTTGGTTATTAAGGAAATAATTAAGAACTCTTTGGTACTGAGAAGAATTTTTAGTAAAGTGCCAATTTTTATTACCATAATGAAAAATATAAACTTTTTTAATATTAAAAAAGAATTAATAGAAAATCTCAAATGGTTTTAGAAATGCTATAGAAATTGCGGATGGTTTTTTCATTGAAAAAACTTTTCAAAACGATTTTTTATATCAATATAATATGGGCTATGGTGTGGTACTCTGTGTTAGTTTTTTTTTTTTTTTTTTTTTTTTGCAAAAAAAAGTTATATCCTTAATACTTTATTCATACTTATGAATTAATTGACAAAATTAATTATCCATATCTTTTGAAGCTGAAGCCTGATTTCATTGATTCTGACAACATTAAAAAGGAAAACTTAATCCTCTTTAAATATCTCAATAATTTTTTTAGAAAAAAAAACTGATTTCCAATACAGATGCATTTTTTATCGCACTTTTGAAAGCGTCCATCACATAAAAACTACAATTTAAAAAAATAATAAAAAAAATCGAAGGGGGAGAGATTTTTTTATATTTTCAAATAAACTTAATAATTGGTGTCATGTTGCTAGCAGAAAAAAACATAAATGTTAAGTTTTCTTTTCCTTACATATTTTCGAAGTGCTCTTTGGTACTTCTTTTTCCCGCTGGGAAGTTATGCTTGCATATGTAAAAGTTAAAACAAATACAGAACAGGCAGGACATTAGGATGACATTGACGTTAGATATTTTAAGACTACGAGTACTTTTAAAAACTACAAGAAGTGTCCTTTAAATAAAACAAAACGTATTACACAAATAATACAAGTAATAAAAGTTTTACATAAAAACAATTAAAAGTAGATTTTAGGATAGGGAAACATAAGAATTCTTTATTTAATAAATTATTAACTTTGTTATTATGAAATTAAAAAAATAAATAAAGTAATAAGGTAACTCATTTCAAAGCTTAAGTTTCCCATTTGTGCAATTCAAAACTCCTTAAAATTTTTTCGAGTTTTGAAAAAAATTTAGTTATACTGATTTAAAGTCTTCCTAGTAACGAAAAAATAAAGAAAATATTAAAAAAATGTTTACCGTTATTAAGTAACAGCACCTTGAACAGCGCTGTAGTTGGACACAAATATAATACAAAGGATTTTTTTGGTAAGAAGTTTAATTTTTAATATTTTTAAATTTTTTACTTTAAGTAGGATTTTTATGAATCTTTTTTTTTATTTTAAAGTTTAATGTGTCATCTTTCGTAGAAAATAATAATAATAATTTCTAAAAGGTTATAAAGAGAAAAATTTTGGGAATTTTACAATCTTCAACTTGTTTGCCATTTTTGTTTTTATATTAATTTTTATTAAACAAAAATCAAAAAGTGCACAAAGTCCCATTATCTAAATTATGCTGTTGTAATTGCTGATAGGTGAACTTTCAAAATCGGTAATAAAATTTTACTCCAAGTTGCTCCTTTTAAATTCACAAAGCAATTACAGATCATATGTTGACGTATTTCTCGCCAAAAATGTTTGAATGTTTGGTTGCTTGCATCAAAGAACGAAAAAGGTTTGCATGTGTTTGAGTTGATTTCTGGAGTTATTAGCTTCAGTTCAATTAAAACTGTTCATATCAAATCTATAACATAATTTTCAAATAAAATAATTTGTTACCTCCTTCTCTAAACACTTGTGAAAGGCCCAGTAATTATTTCAAAGGTTTTTAAGTTTTTTCAAGAAAAGAAAAAGCTAGATATCTTCTAAAAACTACGAATCTCTACCAAGTACTTATGACAGGCTAAATACAAATGCATTCAGCAGGAAAACGCAAAATAATGTCTTAAATGCAGAATTGAAAACAACATAAGAGAAGCATTTTTGTGATTGTTTAACATTGTTATGTGTATGGAAAATGTTACTTACAATAAAAGTGCTTTATCTATATATCTGAAACGGCTCCAAATATATTGATGAAATTTTGACAGAGAATATAAATGATTTTGAATTTTAGATATTTAAATGATTTTGAATTTTATATATTCATTAAGGCTCGATATGCCCTCTACCCTATATAAAATTTTATTTCACAGGAAAGATATTATCGAGTAATATATTGTTCCTGTTGGCCAATTATCTGAAGAAATACAGGAGGCAAGAAATAAAGATTGTAAAAACGAATATTTTACAAGAAAAACATCTAGGAAAAACTCCAATACATATTTGTTTTATAGACTATGAATATCATCAAATCAAATAATTTGCAACTTACGATAGCCATCAAAAACGAAGAGGTCAAATATAGCAATCTCAATTTGGTTACTGTTAAAAACCCGAATATATCAGATAATTAATTTCTATTAATTAAGATTTGTGTATAAGTTATATTACTTTTTGTGTTTTTTTTTTTTTTATTTTCATTTAAAAATACATACATACACATTCTTAACAAAATTTCATTGAATTGTATGAAAAATAGTTGTGGCATTTGTCCGATCTCGCCTATTGTTTCATGAAACCAGCTTAGTGTTACAGAAATGGCTTGTGTCAAATTTCGTCGAATGTGAAAGTAGGAAATTATTGTAAATAATTGAAAAATATTGTGAAAATAAAAGATACATATAACGATTTTATTATAATTAACGTAACTATAAGTTTTTACATCGCATTTTTTAGTAATTTTTACATACAAACAAAAGAAAATGTTTCAATCAATACTATGATTTGGATTTATATAAAAATTCAATTAAAAGATTAACTGATACAATAATTTGTTAATTGGTTTTAAATATTTCTAAAAAATTTTTTTAAAATTTAAATAAAATAATAAGACATTGAAAAAATATGTATATAAATCTCTATTAAACTCAGCAACAGAACTACATATGTATTTTAAAGTATTTTATTGTGATTGCCTTTTCTTTGGATTAAAAGTGAACTTTAGTGAGCAAAAGTTCTTCGTCAACCTCATTTACAACAGCTTAGATACATAGGTTTGTGTGTATACATTTGTACAACTTTAATATTTACTGTTAAATGTTTCGATGATTTTACGGATATGGATATAAAGATCCTATGACGGTTTACAAAATTTAACCAGACTTGGTTAATAGGAATAAGTACATGTTCTATTTCATTGGCTATCATAGAATCTAGTTCGAATGGAATGAAATTCTTCATCTAATGCTTATGTAGATTTGTTTGTAAGTAAAAACTTTTAAGTCATTGTATCAAGAACGATATACTACTCAATATTCTAATACTATCGATGCCCTCGGTGACTATTATGGCGAATGAAATCCCAAGAATATTCTGGTATTTTATACAGAATAGCTTACTTAAATTAAAGCACTGTTTATGTAATGAGTTAATGGAATTCAAGGAAACTTAAAGCGACAAAAAGGAGCAGCGCTGATGAACAGAATTTGATGAAAAGGATAAGGATAAGAAACAATGAAATACAAATACAAAATATGTATGTTGAAAGAGAAGAGTAATAAAATTAATAGTAAAAATAAAATAAAAATTAAAAAAAAATTCAACTAACATGTTATGCCATTCAATCATTTACTTAAATGATTTAATTATTATATTGATTTTTTTAATTAACTTTTTTGATTCATTCAATTAATACATTATATAAAGTTCGTATTTTTCGAATTATTTTTTTATTTTTATTATTATTTATTATTATTTTGATAATTAAAACAGTTTTTTATTTTATTTTTTATTTTTATTTTAATTTTTTATTTTTTTTTTTTTTTTTTGTAATAAAATAATAATTTATAAAACTGCATATTTTTCATATATTAAAAAAATAGACCTTAAACACAAAATTTTTTAATCAATTTTTTTATTAAATGCACAATTAAATAGTTCAAGTTTGCGAGACTAAATAGTGCAGCAAATTTACAAGTATTGTGCAAATGATTTTCCATACAATTTTTGACAATTCATTGCAAATATTGCACAGTTTGCGAGAGTTTTGCGCGTTTTCATGAGGACCCTTAATATGTTCCTTAATTACTTCAACATTTTTAGTAAAAAAGTCTTTCCTTTAAAAACGTCGTCAAAGCTACAAGATGCATTAAAAATAACTATTTTTAAAATAAAACTAAATTTGTATTTAGTTACTATATAACTATTTAAATCATTAATATTACCAAGAGACATATAAATAATTGGAGAAAAAAGGAACTATAAAAACGATTTGTAATTTCCTTTTTATACTGACTGACTACGTATACAAGTTATAAACCACTCTCACATCATATATGCTAGTAAGGACATGTGTATGTGTGTGTATATGCACCACAAAAAAAAGCGTTTGCAAAACTAAATTTACGACATGACGTTTGCAATAAATTACCACAAAAAATATACACAGAGGAACTTAAATACGTTTATTCGAGTATATATCATGCAAGTGAGTATACATACATATAGAGATTTTTGGGTTTTATATTTTACATGACTTTTTACATTTGTGGGTAGTAATCATTTAAAGAAAATTAATCGAAGTCATAGGAACATTTTTGTATTAAAATTTAAAATTTTAATCAATAATCTTTTAAATATATTAAAATTTATCGCAGAGCATCGTAGCGAAAGAAAATATTTTTTCAAATAAATCAATTCAGTACAGTACGAAGTGAAAATTAATTCCAAATACCTATACTATGTTATAGTAAAAAAAAAGAATTTAAAATGTACTGACAAAAGGCCTATTGTAACAAAAATTAAATATATATAAAATATTAATGGCCTTATTCATAATCAAATTTCAAATTTATTAGTCTTTAATAAAATAAATTTTTCATACAAAACTCAAACTTACCACAAACTCTAATAAATTTAAAATTTGATTATGAATAAAACCTTAAATGTTTTCTATTTAACTTTTATTAATAAAAATGCTTATTAAAATTCCAGAAAATCTCCTCTAACTAAAGTTTATTAAGACATTATTAAAATAACCGGAAATTTATTTAACTAAAATGACCACTTTTATTAACTTTACTGAATAAAATAAAAGTTGAAAGAAAAAACAAATGAATTCAAGTCAGCTAAATATTATTAACCTCCTGCTGTCAAGAAAACTTTAACAAATTATGATTCACTAAAAGTTGCAAGCAATAAGGAAGCGAAGAAAAAAATTAATAAAAGAAACAAATCCTTTAAATAAGAAAAGACACAACTACTACAGTTCCAAAATCCGCAACATCCAATTTATTTGTAGCACAAAAAACACATTTGTAGCAGTTGGATTTCTTGCTTAGCTATTTGCTACATTACGTTTCTTTTAAATTTAATACTTTTCTTTATTGCAATATTATATACATTTATTTTTATTTTTTCTTTTTTTTTGGTTAAGACTAGATGTCACTGTATATTTGTGTTAAAATTGTCTACTTACCACTTTTTGTTGCCATTTCATTTCTTTATTTTCTTTTTTTTCTTTGTATTATTTTCTTAACGTTAAATTTAGTTTAGAGAAAAAAATTTTTGAAAATATGAATATAATGCTACTTGATTGCAGAGACAGATCTGCTCGCCATTATTATATTGGTAGCAATGAGTGTTGTTAACAGTATCACTATCATCGTCGTCAGCATCATCATCAGCAGCAGTAGTAGCATCATCTTTGTTAGTCACTGGTCAGCATAAATGCATGGGTTTTTGTACAAAAAAATAATAAAGAAGAACATTTATAAAGTCATGCTGTTGTTGTCATTCTTCGTGAGAGTTAAGATTCTAACAATGGTTGTCATATGAAGAACTAAGTTATGATATGGGAAGTATACTTGTTGAAAGTATTTGAGATAAATAGACAAAGGAAGAACGTTTAAATATAGAGAATCATTTTTTAATATTGATATGAATTTAAAATAAATTGTGATTGTTAAACATTACGGAGAACATCAAACATTATGGAGATTCTACTTCTCGATCTACAGCACAAACAAAATGTTTTTTGGAAATAAATATCTAAATTTCAATGGGACGGTTTCAATAAATTTCAACTTAACATCTTTCGTAGAATCAGAGTCTGACACCTCTGGAACTATGGTGTCTGTAGAGTATACTTTCAAAAGATAAACTTAAATATGCCTTTTCACGTCAGCCGCAAATTTTGTGTAAATCTGTAATGAGGACAGAAAATTAAGTTGCATAATATTTTTTAAACAAAAATAATGAGTGAAAGTCTTATATAACAATCTATGGTGACAGATCTGTCTATATATTGTTATTAATGCACTGTGCTAGCCGCAAATTTTAACAAACTGGGCACCCCACTGATAAAGCTAATTCGAGTACGCTGAATTAGCGCTTGTATACGCTATATTTGGGCTTAAACTTTATTGTGGAAGTTGCACAAATAATAGAAAATTATAACAGAAAAAAGTTTGGTTGGAAAACTGTTGCAAACATAAAATTATTATAAAAATAATTAATATTTCAGTTGTTTCAGTTGAGTTTTATACTGACAAGTATAAATCTGAATTCCAATTTATAGGAAAAACATTTCCTTTAAATAGTCAGATCACTGCAGTATTCTTCAAGCAGAGATCTCGGCCATAACGAGGGTGGTGAACTGGTTAATGTACTATAGGATATTAGGAGCGAATATCCAAATCTTTACAGACAGTCAAGCCGTGATTAAATCGCTCTCGGGTGTTTTTTCGACATCCAGATAGGTACATGAATGCCGGACTTCTTTGAATAAGATGGCGAGACATTCAAACCTGGTCTGGGTTAGAGATCGTTCAAGCACCCCGGGTAATTTTTCGGTCTGCAAATCAATAATTCTACGAATCTTATAGAGGATTGCACAAGATAGATGGGCAAATGAATCCACATGATCAACCTCGAGGTAAATATTATGGTGAGTCGCGATCTTACTTCATCATGGGATTACCAAGACTTCTGGTAGCCGTTATTACAGGGCACTGGATTGCTGGTGCGCTTGCTAGGAGACTAGGGGTCCATTTTAATGACTTTTGTAGAAGTTGTCGGGGTGAGGAAGAAGAAGAAGAATCTAACTAATATTTCATTATAATTATTAAAAGTGTGTAAATCTAACAAATTTTTGTATTGAAATTATTTTAAGCACAATTATAATTGAATTTTTATTCCTAAAAAATTAAATTTAGTCAGCGTATAAACTAATTCGCGATAGAAATATTCCATATTGAAATATTGATTTATTTGTCGACAAGCAAGCTACAATCCTATAGCTCAAATCATCCAAAACTACCTCTATTCTAGTCAGACAGTATAAAGAGGAACTGCTAGGACTAAGTCCACTGTATGACATTACTATAGTCTGGGTTCCTGCGCATAGGGATTACTATAGTAATGAACAGGCAGACGAATTAGCCCGGGCAGGCTCTGCTATGAACGCTTCCTTATCGGTTTCTGTCGCAACCCCGTTAGGATCAGTCAAAAGCAGAATCCAAAAACACTATTTAGAGAAGGCGAAAAATAGATGGCGAAATCCGGACAAATGTAGAGTCGCGAAGGAAACGTGGCCTACCTACAACGAAAAATGCTCAATGCAACTCATTGGCTATAAATGCAAAGATATCTCTAGACTATTAGCATTGTTTACAGGTCACTGGACGATCGTAAAACATGCAAGCAGACTTGGTCTCCCTTACAATGAATACTATCGTAGTTGTGGAAATCGCGAGAAGGAGGAGACGCAATCAGACATAAATTTCTGGGAAGGCACCAATTAGACAACCTCTGTGAGATATCTAACAATAGATTCAGTGACATTATTAAATATCTCAATGTTACAGGCTGGATCTAATTAATTTATATTCTCATTTTTCTTCCCTACACTTCTATCCCATTACAGACTCAATCCAACTCATTCACCTGGCGTGTAGTGTGGTCCTATCAAAACGGTGTCTAACGAGTTTAATTGGTTGCCCGTAAGGTTACAGGCTACCACGTGGTAGAAAATACTTGTTTTGTAAAAGCAAATAAAAATTCGGTTGTCGTGTAAAGAATCTAAATTCGAGTGTTTGAGCCGAATATTTAGTAGAGTTATTTTGACATTTTCTAAATAAATTATTTTTACAATAGAAATAGGAAATAATTTTTTTTACAATTTTTATAATTATTAATTTAAAAAATGTTCAACCATTACAATAATAACATCAATAAAATCAAAATGGTATAATAGAAGATAGTGGTTTATATGTTGCAAAATATAAAAGCGTTACAAAAATTGAAAGGATAAAAAATTGTATTAAAAAGTGGTGCACAGAAATGTTACTAAATCCCTTACTTTTTAATTAACAAAAATCCATAATTTTCACTAACAGATTTAAAGATTTTAGAGGTGCCTTTTATACAAAAATGTACATAAGTTTTAACTTTGTCGACATGTTAATAATTCGTAATGTTAATAATCAATTTATTTCTTATATATATATATATATATATATATATATATATGCAGAATAGAAGTAAAAAGTCCGTTCAAGTATTCCATTTTATAAATTAATTTGCTAAGAACATAGGCAAGAGCAATTGATTTATGAATCCTACATTTAAGAAAAACCAAAAAGTGTATTGTGTTGTAAAATCAATACATAAGAAATATTTCAAGACAACTCAGGTTTTTCATCATTTCTCACTCATGTCCCAGATGGCCACATTTTTTTTTTTTTTTTTTTTTTTTTTTTTCATTAAACACTAATTCCTATATATGTATTTTCTTATATTATGTATATATATAAAATAAAATCATTTTTTATTTTATTTAATAAAATATATTGATACAAATTACATAATTTTCAAATTTGTTTTCAATAGAAACAACAAAAGTTTTAGCTGCTCCTACTGAAAGTTTCGGCTACTCTTATCGAAGTATATTTTTCATTCAGTTGTGTACACTAATACACAGTTCAGAGAACCGAAAAAATTCAATTGGCAAAAAATTCGATTGCCACAACGAATTTGTACTCCAATCATAAATTAATTCAATTTCAGTCCGATTTTTTATGTATGTATGTTTTTGTTTGAAAATTTGCTCATTAGTAACACTAGATAGTTTACTTACGGAATCTGTTGCTAGTTTAGTAGAGTATCCAATTATTCGAGATTTCATATTAATCGGTTAGTTTGACAAATAATTATTCGAGATTAAAAGTTGATTGGTTAATATCCGATTATTTACAAATTATTCGATTAACGGAATAGTCTTAGAAATACATGTAAAATATATAAATAACACTAAATTTAGTATTTAATACATTAAAATAGTTATTTATATGCATAATGTAGATCAAATTCTTTCAAAAATTGTTAATCTTATCAGTTTTTTTTTACCCATTTGTATGAAAAAAATTGCTTTTTTGACCTAATACCACCAAATATAAACCAATCTTTTTAATATAACTTTTTCTGCATAAGAATAATTTTTTTGTCATAAATGTAGAAATTGATATTAGTATTATTTAGTTTATGAAAACTAACAAATTTTATTTCTTATATAACTTTACTCAAAACTACGTTTTTAGAATTGTTTGTGTCACATGCTTAAGTATTTATAAAGTTATAATATTATAATCTTTTCATGTCATATTTTGTTAAACAAAAAAAGAAACATCCAAAGAAGTCAATAAGATTCTGAACTTGTGATCCAGAAGTTCAAATTCGGATTATTTCCAAAGAATTTAAATAGGCTTGTTATTGGAAGATGCTCTCTTTTTTGATACCTATAAACAAGCTTGCAATCGTAAATTGCCTTGTTGTCTCTGTTTGGCAGTACCAAAGCGAAGTTTGTGGACTATAATTAGACACCGGCAAAATGGAATACGTATTTTCTGTGCCGCTACACACTTCGTCAGCATTCGTGGTGTCTTATCCATTTCGGTTTCGTTGAAACCTAAACAACTTTTTCAGTGAGAAGGAGTCATGTTCGAGATTTCATACAAAATTGCAATGACCTTCCGTATTTTTTATTGACACAAAGAAATTAGAATTTATTTTTATAGAAATCAACATTTTTAATAAAAAAATATGCATAACACTATTTTTCATTTCTTTACAACAGTTTTTTTAGTAAGAAGTATTTGCAAATATAACAACCGAATTTCAGCGTTTTATAGCATCGATCATTTAAATCTCTTTTTAACAGTATATTTAAATGCTGTTTATATTACTTCTTAAGCACAAGAAAACGTACACTTATTAATACTTTGGAACTAATAAAAAGTACTTTTTTATTTTTGATGTTATATAACAGACATTTAAAAAAAATACGAAGTTTACATTAACGTACATTAAAAATAAAAAAATCTAAATTTTTAACTCCATAAAATTAAATTTCGGTTAATCGGCTATTTGAAACAAATTATTCGATTTATTCGTTATTCGAAAATAGACAATTTTAAATTACTCGAACAGTTAATCGACCAAAATTAATGGGATAAACGAATGACGGTCTATCGATTGGATACCATATAGTTTAGAGATGTGTAATTTATTTTAAAATATATTAGATTATAAGAATACATGATACTATACTTCAATGGAATCTTAATTGTTTATTTTGTTTAAATTTAAAAACTAAATTATTAAATTTAGACCAAAAACTTAATTGTCGTAACCCTTTTTTAGTCTTTCAAAATTAAACGTCTCAAAAACTAGCGCTAACTTTAAAAAAAAGTTAACACCATTAAATTCAGCGTCGACAATTTAGTTTTACACAATGGGTGCCCTTCTTGTTAAAAAAAATAAGTCTCATTTTCGAGCACATTATTATTATTATTATTATTATTATATTATTTTTATTATTATTATTATTAATATTATTATTATTATTATTATTATTATTATTATTAATATTATTATTATTATATTATTTTTATATTTATTATTATTATTATTATTAATATTATTATTATTATTATTATTATTATTATTAATATTATTATTATTATAATATTTTTATTTTTATTATTATTATTATTATTATTATTATTAATATTATTATTATTATATTATTTTTATTTTTATTATTATTATTATTATTATTATTATTATTATTATTATTATTAATATTATTATTATTATATTATTTTTATTTTTATTATTATTATTATTATTATTATTATCATTATTATTATTATTATTATTATTATTATTATTATTATTATTATTATTATTATTGATATTATTATTATTATTATTATTATTATTATTGTTGTTGTTATTATTATTTAGTATCTATCAGATTACTAATATGGAAGATTTGATTGGTTTTTCGTTAGATTGACAAATTTACCACTGTCCACTCGCCCAAAATATATTCGTATAACATCAAATAATTTGAGCATTTTATCATAGTTGTTATTTTCTACTACAAAACAAACACTATTTATACGTAATATTATTTAACAAATAAATATCACTCATACGTCCCAAATAATATCACTCAAACGCCCAACAGAGTAGTTGAGCCGTCATCGGCAGAAAGAGCCAACGTAAAAATTTAAATGTGTTTTATTTATTATTATTTTTTTTTTTTTTTTTTTGCTCTTTGTTGTAAATGTATTTATTGTATTTAGCACAGGAATGATAAATTAGGTACTTTTTCCATTACAATTCAATATTCAAAAGTACAGCAGTACTCCAGTGATTAATTTAGTACAATTATGCAATTTTGTTCTTTTAACAAAATTACTAAATGATTTGAATTAAAAGTGTTTCAGACAATTTGGATTTTTTTTTAAATTATTTTAAAATAGTGATTAAAATTTTCTTTAAATGTATATAAATTATGCATAAAAATATAGAATTATTTAGACATTCTCAGACCTGAATGTTATAATTTTAGAGAGACTTTTGGATATGCGTTAATGAAGTTTAACTAGGATATTTTTTTTCGAAAATGCAAAGACGTATGTTCCGCTTTCTACTACTCAATATTTAAAGTTTAATTTTTATATAAGCTTTTCTTTTTTACTTCAAAATTTATAGTGGAATTTTTAGAACTTTACTTTTAAATCGAAGCTCGTACAAATCTGAATATTAGTAGTAGATTTACCCAATTTTTATTTTGATTGCCTATTTTAAGAACCCGATGCAGGTATATTCTCAAACGTTAAGTCTTCATTTAGCGCTCTTATTAATTTGAAAACTCTTGGTATAGTCAAAAAAAAAAAAAATAAGAATTTTAAAATTTGGCATTTCCAACTTAAACGATATTTTATAGTTTCAGAAATCAAGAGAAATTTTCCAAATATATTTTCATCAAAAAATGTTGTAAAGTTTTTTATTACATTTACATTTTATTACAATTACGGCCCAAAAAGTAAATTTTTTATTCATTTTAGTAAAATACTGAAAAACCATGAGACATGAATCTGCCTTGTAGAAACCTAGAACAAGACTCAATGTTTTTTTTATTTTTATTCGTTTTCAATTGTTTAGCTTGTTAACATTCGTGCTGTGTATATGAAATTGCCGAAAATCAATCGGCTCCTGAGGGCTATGCAGAGTTGCCGTTTTGGTGTAATTGGACCAAAATTGTTAGATTTATTTTAATATTCCAATGTTTGGTAGTTTGGTTGGTTTGTTGAATTAAAATTAAAAATATTTTCATAAGAGATACTTAATACAGAAACTAACATTGTTGAAAAAAATAAGAATACTAATGAAGCCCCATACCATGGTAAAAAATCAAGTAATGATATTTATTCTATGATTACTAAATCATCTACCAAATTTTTAATTTAGAAGCGAGGATGGCTTGTGCTCTTCAACTGTCTTAAAAATTATTTTTTTTAATTTTTGATACTTCATCCCTTTTTTTAATAAAATTGTTAGAAATAGTTTGTAAAATGTGAAAGTTTTCTTAGATCTGCGTAATCTAATTTTTATAAGAAATTATATCATTTTTTAAAACAGATTAAGGATTTAAAATTTTGATTTTATTACATGTATATATTTCGCAGAACATTGTCCCGATCAGTGTTCTCGTTAAATTAGCTTCGTAAGAAAAATCGGACAGATTCTTCGTTTTCTACAAAATGTAGGTATTTTTTCCGAAGTTCACTTTTGAACACCTTAAGATATAAAAAAATAAAGGCAAATGGATATATGATTCTTTCGAAAACGAAAACACTGAAGACGAACAAAAAGAGCAAGTATTTTTAGTTTTTGATTTAAGATTTTTAATGATGGTGGATAGATGTTTTGAAAAACGAATAACAAAAGTAGTTTTAGTAACGGTTGAAAGAAATTTGTTTTTCTTATCAGCCGTAGATATTTAAAAAAATCACTGGCAGCACTGCACAATGGGGTAGAATCTAACATTTTTGGAATAAATCTGTAACTTCTAATTGGCTGGTTGGATTTGCATAAAATTTTACATAGGCATCACATCCCAAAAATGGAATTTTTTTTTAATTTTGTCCATAAAGTCCATATTTGTTGCAAGTCTAGAAAAAAATGTTGGCAAACTACTTACAACATATTAAAATTTCCAAAACTATAATCCTTTTGTAAATCCATGCTTTGCGATTTTAAAGGGCTAAAGTCAAAAATTCGATTCAAAATAGGTCAAATTCTACTAAGCACTATTGGGAGATTCGGCTCGCATTTAACTTTTAAATCATCTCCGTGAAGAAACCTTTCAGAAAGATATAAAATCATTATAAGTTTTTCAGAAAAATTTTGTTTTAGAAAAAAAAGCGGCAAAAAAAGAAAAAAATACTAATTTTTTCAAATTTCAAATTTAAAATTGTTTATTTTTGGACTCAGAAAATTTGTTCCAATTACAGAATATTGAAGACAAATCGGTTGGAAATGTTAGGCTATATATGGGAAAAAACTGGACAAAGATCATGTAAAATTGAGACTTTGCTTTAAGAAAATATAGAAATATTTAAAATCGGGTAAGAAACAACAATTTGACAATCAGTTAAAAAATTTCTATGTCGAAGGTACTTTACTTCCCAACTTAAAATTATACTCTCCTCTGCTATGCCTATGTGAAATCGGCCAACCAGCAGATTAGAAGTTACAGATTTATTTACAAGAATTTTCGATTCAGCCCCATTGCACTGGTCTAGGTTCACAATTATTTTAATTACTACTTAAACAACTTCTCAATACATTTTAATTCCAAGAAAAAAGTTTATTCAAAAGTATTGGAACATTTTGTTCCGTTTTGGTAGTTTTTTGAGAAAATTTTTGTAGGAAAAATATTTACTTTGTGGCAACGCTGGGGTTATATGCGCCGATGATGGTTCTAAAAGAATAAAATTTTAACTACTCCAAAAGTGTAACTAAATGTATATTTAGCACTTTTTTGGAAGTTATTTGAAATGAATTCTACAAAGATAAAGATTAATTTCTTCTTAGTAAAACAATTTTTTTTATAATTATTATTATTATTATTATTATTATTATTATTATATTATTATTTTTATTATTATTATTATTTTAATAAAGCCACACTTTCACCGCTTTAAAAGTATTCTCAATTACTTCAAATAAAGGTTATAAATTATATTCAAACAATTTAAAAGAATAACTTCAAAGGCCATGACTAGGAATTATTATAAAACTCGTTCTTCAAATGATAATCATATGTTAAAATTATTTCTTCTGTATTGAGCTCACTGCTTTTGAATCTATTTTTTGGTAGGTATCTCTATTTCGGTAATTTGTTTTTAGATTATCTAATAATATGATATATTTTTCAACATAAAAATTGTCTGAAAACTTCACATTCTTCATGTAAAAATTTTGCTAAAAATATTGCTTATTTGATTTCAATTATTTTTTCACATTATGTATAAATTTTGAAATAAATTATAATAAATCATAATAACTTCTTTAAAAGGCACAACGTCTGAAGCAATGATTGA
The DNA here is from genome assembly GCA_932274085.1 of Protocalliphora azurea. Classification (NCBI taxonomy): domain Eukaryota; kingdom Metazoa; phylum Arthropoda; class Insecta; order Diptera; family Calliphoridae; genus Protocalliphora; species Protocalliphora azurea. The sequence goes on from OW026519.1 coordinate 176,641,508, forward strand.
ATGAATTAAAAAAAAATAACATTCTTTAAAATCATTGACTTTCACTTTGCATCTTTTTCACTTTTTTGGAAGTTTATTTTTTGCTGGGCACATATATAGAAAACTTCCCCATTCAAACAAGTAGAAACAACAACAATAAATATAAAACCCTAATTTATTCTTTCACTTTCCTCCCTGTATTTTTGTCGTTAATGTCTATGAATATATTGCATGAAACTGTCATTTATGGATTTCTTCATGTCAGGTAAAAATGAAAACGCAACGAACGTAAATGGGAAATGAAGTGAAAATCTACTTCTACCTTGTATTATATTGGTCTGTCTGGATTGATAATAGAATTTGTAACACAAAAGATTATAACGATTTAGAATTATTGCCAAGAAAGACTAACTAACTTACATACAATACACTCGCTTACGAAACGAAAGGGAAATAGTTGTCAATAGAAAGAAAACCACAATAAATTATATAAAATCTTTTAAAAAGATTTATTGCCTTTTATATGATTAATATTGAATGGTAAATGAAAGAGATTTAATAGGAAATTATTAATAGAATAAAGAGAAAAACTAAAAAGACAAGATAATCAGAAAAACGTTTAAAATAAAATTATGTTTATTCTTGCGCTACACTAACAGCGGTAGCTGCCAGCAGCAACAGCAACAGCAACAACAAAAAACAAACCATTTCCTTAATGCCACCCACAAGTGGTTTTTATTATTGTTTCTGTTGTTATTGTAGCAATAGTTGTTTTTGTTATAACACAATAACGGAAACGAACAAGAAACTTTTCAATTGAGTTTTCCGTTATGCCTTCTTCATCTTCACTTTTTAAGTTGTCTATAAAAAAAAAGACACACCAGCCACATGAAAGCAAACAAGTTGGAAAAAACTTTGTATATGCAGTGGAGAGTGGAGAAATAGCATTGAAATTTTTCAGATTAATGAAAAAATTAACAATTCAATAATTAAAAAAACTATGTATTTATATGACAGCGATGCCAGAAAAAAATTAAATTTAAAAAATCTGTTTTCTAAAAAATCCTTTTTTTCGTCATTTAAAAATCAAAAATGTTTTCTTTACAATTTTCCGTCTTTTTGAAATCGCTATTTTTAATTAAAAAAAAAATACCTTTTTTTACTCACCATCTGAAATTTCACCTTATATGGAAGGTGGGTGAATCACGCCCATTTTCGATTCCCAAGTTTACATTGGTAACAGAATGGACTGATAAACACAATATACACACATCATTTTTGATGGAGGGTTCAATAAAAACACAAACAAGTATTTTTAAATGTCAAAAAAATTCGAAAATTTGTAATTATTGGAAAAATCCATTCTGAACATTAGGGTTTCAAAAATATGTAAGTGCGTATAATAATATTGCATTTTTTCTTTTTGTTTAAGGTTTTTTGAGGAAAATTTTAATAATTTAAAATCCTCTTTACTTTGACAATTATAAAAATTCGTTTCCTTTTTCTCTTCTCTTTAAATTTTCTTTGAAAATTCCCTCAATAATAAGAAATTCTCTTCATATGACATTATGATGTATTTTGATTGATTTATTATAGTTACTTTTACGAATTGCTGTGGTAAAATCTAGAGTTTAGTCCATTATGGTTATCACCATTCTTAAATGATTTTTTTGGTACTATCATTTCCACTACCATTTATTCCACTCAGTATAACTTTTCCCAACATCAAATCAACTTTACTGATAATATTTATGAAAAAGACTCAACAACATCATTAGATAACAAATAACTATTTGAATATATTTATTTATAAAGAAACACTAGTTGAAGTATATTAAAAAACAACAAGAAGAATTATAAAAACAACAACTAACTTCAAATAAATGTAGAAATATACATATGCACATTAGGGTGGCCCTTTTGTATGGGGAGAAAATAAGATGTCGCTTTTATCAGCTCAAACGAAAATTTAATTCATTCTAGGATACAGTTTCTGAAAATTTTCTTCCAAATAAAAAATGATTCTTTTTTCGATATATTTATCCGTTTTTTCAAATTTGAACTTGTTCGAATTTTATTGGAATTTTTCGAATCATAATTTCCTTCATACACAAATGTTTCTATATGAGAAATAATTAAATACATTTAGTATCGAAATAAGCGTATTTTGTGTAAGCTTTTTAATGATGTATAACACTTCATACTTTTATTAAAAAACAACGAAATAAATTAAATTTAAATAAAATACCCACAAAAATAATTATAATAAGTGTATTTTTTACAATTTGTTACACACAGAGAGTAATTTTTTATTGTGAGCAGCGTTATCGTTGAGAACTTTTAAAAAGTGTTCAAAAAAGGGGATTTCAAAAATAAAGTCGCCAAAAAAGGGGATTTTTCGAAAAAAGGAGCTGTTTCCACACCTAAAAAGCAAAAACCAAAAATATTGTATTTTAAGAGAAACTACTAAACTCAATTTTATGAATAACAAGATAATTTACTTATAACAAATTTTATTATTGAAAATATAAAGATTTTTTCATAAAAATAATTAAGATTTTATGAATATGAATATTAAACATCTGTACTATTGTACGAAGTCTTCACTCGGACTCCAGTCTTACAAATTCCTTTCTAACAAATTTAGAACTGAAAACATGGATTCACAAGTGTTCATCTTAAGTCTGTTGGACAATTTATTTTTCATTAGTGATAATTTAGTAAAAAAAGACATTCCGCAGAGGCACTGCTATGAACCAAGGTAAAAATATAAATTAGGATATAAGTATTCTTCAAAGCTATTTTTTAATTTTCCCAATCCGGTTCAAAAAGATTTAGCATTTAATGTTTTAAATAGTTGTTCATAAGCTTTATTATTAGCTTTAGTTTTTAACAGTTTCAGTTCATTTATAAATTCTTCGAGGTATTTTTTTTTTTTTTTTAGAGCACTGTTCTGTGAAACAATCTCAAAATAATTAATTTCTTCGGTAGTAACTTAGTTTTTCGTCATTTATCGCATAGTATTAGAAAGTCGCCATTTAGGGCGAAATGGGGCCAAAAAAGTGGCCAGATGGTTGAAAGAAGGACAATTGGTAACGCTAATTGTGAGTCACAGGAACAAATCGCTCCCTGTGTGTTACTTAACTGATATAATTGTAAACAAATATCCCAATTAGCATAAATTTTGTGAGTATTTTTTTCGGAATTCCGGTACCAAGACGTAGATGAGACCAAATTTATTTATTTAGTCTATGGAATACAAATCCTTACAGACTAGCAATTTAAATCTAATGACAAAATTATAATAATATATTTAATTGAATTTGTAATACATCTTTTGAATCACTAATATCAAGCTATTTATAAAGATTATTAAATAAACTTGTTGATTTAGTTATTGGTTCATTTCTACCATAATCAGTTCAATGTATATCAATATGAAAGAGATTGAATTTCCTTAATTGTCTCTGAGGAACAGATATTTGAATGCAATTGAGAAGGATTGGACAATCAATATTGCCTGAAATAATTCCATGAAGAAATAATAATTAAGAATTTAATTTAAACTTTTTTCAAACGTTTAATGTAAATATTAGAATTAGGACTACAAATAAACGATGCATGTTCTAATATAGATCGGGCAAAAGGAGAAAATAATAATTTCCTAGTGTAATAATCAAAATTGGTGGAATTTCGTTTTATACAATTTAGTAGAGAGTAAGATCGGGGAATAATGTAATTTAAATGATTTACAAAAGTATGCTACTAATTCTAAAATTTAATTCTTCATAACATATTGGGTAATTAAAATGTGTCGACATCTATGACGGCACTTTTTAAGATTAAAAGGAAGGCCATTATCATCTGACCACATAACAACTTTATTAATATCCACTTGAAAATCATTTAAATTTAAGATCATCAGCATATAGCAAATAATTAGAATATTTAAAACAATGATATATATCATTAATAAATATAATAAAAAGTAATGGGCCCAATATACTACCTTGCGCTATACCAGAATTAAACTTAATTTATTTCAGTGTTTGTTAATAGAAGTATGAAATATTATAAATCATTCAAAAGCTTATGAAAATGCGTGTATTTTAATGATAAATTCATTTAATTGCTTATCACAATTTGTATCTAAAGGGCAATATATTTCGAATAAAATAGGAACAAGTTCGAAATTTTAAAAAACAAAAAGAACCGTTTCGGTATAACTGCTAGAGAATTAAATTATATTATTTTAGTCTTACTTTTTGGAATATAAAAATTCAAATATTGAAATTTTTTGTAAAAAAATGCAAAATTTTGGACTCACTTGGACCTCGTCCAAAAAATTTTTGTATATTATTAAACGAGCGTTAAACAGGCCTTTCCTACTATACCAAATGTTCATATTATTTCTTTGGCAGAAATACGAAAAAAATCCAAAAAACCCTAAAAAAGAACCTTTTTACATTTTTATCCAGCTCACGAAAGGATAACGTCAGGATGAAAATTTTGAGAAACGGTATCTTAGAATGATATAGGGCCACCCTAATGTACGTATATTCATAACTTTAATTTATACAGTAAATAAAAAAAAACTAACTGAAATGAACTCAACAAATGCTAATGCGTTTACTTTTACTTGTATATTCTCAAACATGTAGAAATGTATGTTCGTGTGTATGTATGTAAGCAATTCAATATACAGAACAACTCAGGACTTAAAAGTTGCAATCGTAATAGTTATACTGGCAGAATAAGAAGCTTAACATAGTAAAGCTGCCGGAAATCAACATCTTCCGTAACAGTTTATGCGTTTATCCTACAACACAACGATAAAGTTTTTACATTAATTTTACATTTAGTAGAAAAGTTTTGTTGTTTTTTTTTATACTCACTCATACATATATATATATATATATATATACTATACTATAGAAATAGGCTAATAAGCGTAGTCTATACATATACAGTAGAATATCAAAAATTAGAATCAGTTTGTGAAATACATATTCTTATTTCTGAAGTTATTTTTATTAACGAAAAGAGGTAAAAAATAATGATAGTAGTTACAAAAAAAAAAAATTAAGAGAAAATAATATTCCAAAGACTTTTTACGTTTATTTAAAATTTTGTCACGTTTCACTTTTATATGTAAATTTTATGTAATACATACCACGTTTAATTCAATAATTCCACTTTTTATTTTTACTTCAATAAGCAGAACAGAAATTTATTAAGAATTTACTTTAAGAAACGCATAGGAATTAGAACAGGTTGTAATTTCAGATCGTTTTGTACACTAAAATCGTATATGAGGAAACTGGCTCTATGTGGCTCGTATTTTTAATGTTTGTTTTGAAAACAGAAAAACTTTTAAAACATTTTGGTAGACCTAACTAAATAACTAAGAAATCCAAAATTTTAGATTATTCATCTAAAATCTCAAGGATTTGCAGCCATTTAAGCCTTAAAAAAATATAAAAAACTGAGTTTAAACTTTCAAAGATTTCCTGATTTATTTCAGTTTTGCACTGATAATTTACATCTTTTAAATTCAGACTACTAACTAGTCCAGATAAAACACTTGGGAAATTCATATGTTGTATAACAAGTAACCGTTTTACCATCTGGTAAAAAGTTATACGATATTGATATTTAAACTATATGTACAAAATTTTATTTGCCTTACAGGCTTTTATTTAAAAGATATCAGCGGAAAGATATAAAATGGAATTACGGCGGACATTAAAATTTTTTGGTATTTGACCCATAACTTTTTTTTTTTTTGTTTATAACCCGATTTTGCTCATTTTCAATATCAGACCTTATATAAGCAGTTTGCCCTGGGCTCTATCCTTCTTTCAACAGACACACAGATAAACACAGTTAGATTGTCTGAGATCATTATTTCGATATTTTACACGCGGAATGGCAAACTCAATATAACACCATCTTTTTTGATTATAGGCATAAAAAGGGAATTACTGAATTAAACGTACTATATGAGGAATTTCAAAAATTTTGAAAATTTTGATTAAAAATATGTTCAATTTTTTTTTCTAATACCAATGTCAATTTATGGTTTTATTAACGAATATTTTTGCATGCAAAGTCAGTTCTCGTTAATCATTTTTATCAATGCGTGCAAAAGTTGTGGAAGTTTAAAGTGAAAAATTTCTATAAAATCTTAAAAATACCAAAACCAAAACAACGCGATTTTTAGAACTTCTAAAGTGCTATCAGCCCATCAATATTTATCAAAATACATTGAAAAGAAAACTATTTAATTTTATTTCTTATACACTTTCGTAAATAGCTAAAAATGTAAATTGGTTAAAAATTTCTAAAAATAATGTTTACAAAATAGACATAATTTGGGGAATTTTTCTGAAAAAACTAAATGAATATAGATACGGGTTTGAAAAATATAGTCGTTTAAACCTTACTACTCATGATAACATTCCTTACAAAAAGCGCGATTTTAGTTTTTTTTTGTGAGTTTTTGAAAATTTTCCAATATATACCTTCTTTAGTGATAAGTTTACATTGAAAATAGTTGTTATTATTTTAAAATTCTAACTATAAATCGAAATATGTGGAGTTGACTTTTGAGATTAAGAACATATTTTTTGGTCCATAAAATTATAAGTCCTTAAAATGTTTTGACGCTACCTGAATTTTAAAATTAGCCATATAAAATTCTTTCGTTTGACATCAATATTTTATAATTCGTTACGAATTAGCTAAATTTTGAATTAATTCTTTTCACAACAAAAAAGAATTGAATGAAATTTGAATCAAAAATAAAATACAATTATAAACAAAAAAATTTACACTTTTATTTTGTAAATTTTTACAACCATGCACTTTAGTAATACTTTAGTAAAGTGGTGAATATTTATTATTTTTTACAAATACTACTACAATTTTTCACAAATACCTTTATATTAATTAGGTTTCTGACAACTGAATTAGATTTTTCTCTACCACATATCTATCTACTTATTAAAATATGACATGTTGTCTGAAATAAAAATATATATTATAATTAAATTAAATATTTATGCCGAAAATATAATTATTATTTAATAAATTTTTGGGTTCAAAAATTTAAGTGTTATTATACCCTATGCCACCATAGGTTGTTGGAGTATTATGCGTTTATGCTGATGTTTGTAATGCATAAATAAAATTATCGGACGTCCACTTTAAAATATAGCGTTCGGCTCAGAATCACTTTCTGAGTCGATTTAGTGATGTCCGTCCGTCTGGTCGACAGGGTGTTCATGTTAATTTGTGCGCAAAATACAGGTCGCAATTTAAAAGATTTAGCACTCAAATTTATTTCGGCACAAAGACGGTCCATTATTTTACCTAGCCCTCATACAAATGTCCTCCCGGAATAGGGTTTTAGTACTTATAAATGCCTTAAAATTCATCGGAATAAGTTTTATATACATATGTATAAATAGTGTGCCAAATTTCAGAAGGATCGGCTCATAATTGACCATAACTTCCATATAAACTCCTCCTTCGAAAATCACTTTAAAGTGCATAAATTCTATAAACATTTTAATATCAAAATAAGTCTTATATAAATAGAATCTAGAGTACTAAATTTTATTACGATCGGTCCACCATTTACCATAGCTCCCATATAAGGTCCACTTCCGAAAATTACCCTAAAGTGCATAAATATATCAATATTACATCAACATACGTATGTGTTACATATATATGGTGTAGGGCATCATATGATCGAGCTTGACCGACTATATATTTATTGGAAAAGTTGTGAACTTTTTAAAACGCTTTAAACATTTTTCGTCTTATAGATGTGAAAATTCTCTTGTATTTTCTTATATTTTTATAATGATTTATTTACACTTGATATAAATAATTAAAAATATAAAAAAGAATCCGAATATTGTTGTTAAAAAATAGATATTTTCAAATAATTAGTGTAATGTCTGAAATGCGTAGAGTAGTTTAAGAAAAAGGATTTACTTATTTATATAACTAATTTTGACAGCATCAAAAATCACCTATTTACTTTTCCAATTGGTAAAATGGAGCTAAAAAATTAACTTTTGGATACATAGTATAAATTCCGTGTTATTAATTCAACTTTCATAAGTCGCAAAAATCTAAAAATTATGGAAAAGTGAAGATTTCTTCACCTTATAAGTGTTGAGGTGAATTTTTTATGAAGTTGATTATTTTCCCATTTTAAGAATATGATTCAATACTATTATTGTATAGTCCAATAATATCTAGCTTTATTACTAATCTTTTAATTTTAGAGTTCAAAAAACTTTTTAATGAACCATTAGAAATCAAAATTAATTATAAAAATTAATTTAAGTATTCTTAAAGCAAAAACAAAAAAACTACAAAATAAAAAACTCAAAAAGAGACAAGCACACAATTTACTTAAGAAAAATGTTTATAAATTTGTCTCCATTTATCGCCTCATAAAACATAAAGCAAAAATCTTTTAAGACATTTGTGTATTTATAGTTTTACTAAATATTTAATAAACAGTGATAAAAACATTTGTTTCTCTTCTTTTGCTCAAAGAAAAACTCCCGCAATCCTTTCAGACAAATTTATTTATGACTTAAGTTGTTACAGCTAAATGTCATTTAAAATTCATACTCATGCAACAACAACAGCAACAATAAAGAACATTTAACCGAAACGAACTTATATTGAAATAAACGCAAAAGTAACAGCAACAACAATAACAGTAAGAATTTATCAAAAAAGAAAAAAAGGTGACAAACAACTGCAACAAATTAAAGATACACTACTGAGAACTTATCTTATATTTAGGGAATGCAATAATTTTCGGCATTCCGGGATTTCTAAGATCCCGCATTAAAAATAATAGTTATTATTAATCGATCTAAGTTAAACATTTGAGACACATATAGGATATAAATCTTTACATAATCGGATTTAAAACAGGATCATATATGAATGTACAGAGAAACGATAATCCGATCAATTGTGATCGATGAAAAATGAATTTATGTATTATTTTTTTTTTAATAGAGGGAAGCATATATCTTCGTATTGATGTCTTATACATTTTGTTTAAAGTCACCTATAATCACATGTACAATACGCCAATTATTATACATATTATTATACATATATCTTGTGCATCATACATATTTTGATACCATTACAACATTTTTTAGAGTATAAGATATCCAACAATTTTTCTAAATAGCATTTTTATGCACTATCATTAGTTTTGGAGTTATAGGGCATCTTATGTTCGATTTAATGATTTTTATTATTCGCTATATTTCAGGACGATATACTGGAATTTTAAGGATAATTGTATGTAAACATATGTATTTATTTTTTATTGCACATATTATCGAGAAATCGGTTTTAGATCCTTGTTAGAGTGTCGGCAAGTGTAAATTTTTCAGTGAGGCTCTAGATTAAAATTACAAGCGTAAACTGAAAAAAACTTCAGGCACATAATTAAGCAAATAAGAGAACTGTCCCTATAAAGTTTTATTCGCCTATTTTTCCGGAATTATTTGAAACATTTGTAAAGAGATCTTTAGTACAATGTGTGTAAACTCTACAGATAATAATTCAAAAAGTAACAGACGACAAACTCTTTTACTAAAAAGTGATTTTAAACCGTATTAAAGAGAATCGGTTGCATACAAAACTTTGTAGGAAAAGCGTTTTAAATCTAATGAGAACTTTTTACTGATAACAGACAAAATTTTCAATACAGTTCGAAATTCCCATGATATAAAAATTGAAAGATAGCGCCGCTCTCTCATTTTGTCGTCATGATAATCATCTGACATTTAAGCCAACACTTATTTAATCCTCTCAAATTATGCTACCGAACAAATTTTAAAAAACAAGTTTTTTGTTTATTTTTTTATGTTCAGGTATATTGAAGAATTATATATATATATATATATATATATATATATATATATATATATGAATTATATGCATATGTCCGATCTTGACAAATTTTCTTACTTTTAGTAGAGCGTTTTGTTCTAAGGTTAGTGATATATACATTTTAGTTAAGCAACTTTTAGTTGAAGATATATAAAGATTCAAAGTGTCGTTATATAAACTTTAATATATTTGTTATTTGTAAACCAATAGAAATATGTTGTATATCATTTAAGAGTGCTTTCAATTATCTATTAAATTATATTCACAACAAATAATTTCATTAATCCGTTAAATGGCAATATCTAATAGTTTCTTCTTTTCTTTTTTCTCAGTTTGTTCATAAAAGTACTGTTATCCCGGAAATATATCGATATAACGGTAATATTCAAGTCATCATATTTTATAGAGAACATTTCATGCATTTATTTAATGCAAGTAGTATATTTTTAAAACATTAAATAAAATGATATTTTTAGTTGAAAATTATTTCTTAAAGGGATATTTTTTAAACATTCAATAACTTCTGCAACACTAGGTACTTCAGCAAAAACATAGATGTTTGTTTTTTCAAGTCCCAATAATACCATGTATGCGACAAAAGTAGTTATTTGCAATATATAAATTGCACATAATAAAAATATAGTTTTCCCTTTTTATTTTTGTGGCAACGCCTTTTTGTTTATTTACAAAAGAACACATATTAAATAATTGGCTTAAAAGTCAAACAATATTTTGTGAGAATGAATGAAGGTGGTAGTTTCATCCTTATATTTATATCATGGAAATTCCTTAAAGGCTTTATGACTTGTCATAGTTACTTTTCTCACTTTTTTTCATACATTTTCTCAAATTTCTGCAAAAAAAATTCTTATGACACGTCCTAAAGATATTTACAAGATCATTTTAATCATAATATTATAACTTTTTACATAGTGGACCCTAGTGCTGATGTATACATATGTATATCTTTAGAATGTTTGATTAAATATAGTTAAAATAAATCTGACATTAGGTAGTGCTGTCAAAGTCAATAAAAAAAAATTCTTATAAATTACACAATGAATAACATGTACCAAAAGACATACTAATAAAATTGTCTTGAAATTACAGTTTCCAGTTGTGTTTTTAGATCCATTTTATTAAAGAAATTACTGAAATATATTAGTTTTTGTTAAAGTTCAAACAATTTTCATAAAATCCTGGAAATTTCGTTTGGGATTCCGTGGGAAACGAAAAATGGCAAATTTCCCGGGAATCCCTAGACGGGAAATTCCTTTATCCATTTTCTGCTTATATTCTACAAAATTGTTGAGACAATATTTTTCCGAAATTAAAAGTACTGTAAGTTTTTATACATCGTGATTATCAACATAATTTTTATATTCCTTTTTTTTAATATCTGAGAAAATAACAGATCTACTTATATTATCCGAAAGATTTTAATCTTTTCTGTAAAATAATAACATTATCCTATGCTATTGAAGCGAAGCGTTTATGGTCATACTAATCTAAAATTTCCTTTAGAAGGGCCAAAATTCCATGTAATAATACTTCAAATTTTAACTCTACATAGCTCCAATATTACAGAAAACTAGTAATAATTTTCTTGTATATCAATGTTTACAAAAAGGCACCAGCTAGAAAATAAATAATCGTAAACTTTCAAACAAGAAAAATAAAAACAGATAAAAGAATCACAAAAAAGTTCAAAAAGAACACAAAAACATTTGCAATAAAAACAATGAAGGAAGAAATAGTCACTAGCCAACAAACACAGTGTAATCATATTTCAAACATTTGAAAAATTATATCATTTTTTTTTTCTTTGATATCAAAGGCTAATTCAAATCTACATCATTGGAGAAAAGAATCCCCTTTTGTTGAGAATGCTACTATTCTAAAATATTATCAAATCATTCTCAAACGTTTACATTTGGGAAAAAAAAATTATTTCAAATCACTCTCAAATTTTAAGTCAAACCTTTGGTTTGCTGGGTATTTATACAAACTCGTATATACTGAAAGAAGAAATACACTGCTAAATGCAACAAATGCGTTAAATGACACAAAAAGAGTGTAACTTCCTTTTAAAACTTTTGATAAATTAAGATGAGTTGAACATTCAGACACTATTATACTTGCTACATATACCCATGCAGAAACATACACACATAGACATTATTCAAACTCACAAATCATGAGCAGAAATTAAAAGGAATAACTTCGAAAGAGCCTTAGAATAAGAATGACAAATGTTGTCAGAGGGACCACTACAAAGATATTTAAGTACATGTGTATATAAAAATGATTTTTAATGGGTACATTTTATTAATTCCTAGAATTTACGAATAAAAGGTTACTATGTTTTCCCATGAAAAAACAATTAAGGATACTGGGAATGTAACAATACCGTCATAACTCAAAGAAACCTAGTTTCGAGTAAAATTGCTTTGAGTGTTTAAGTCATACTGATTTTCTCTTAAAACTTTTATTCAAATCAGGTGTTTCGTAAAAGAAACCCTAGAATAAAAAAAAATAATTTTAATGAATGAAAATCCTTCACACACAAATAAGGCAAATTTTAGTAATTAAATTGATGTGGCGTTGAGTCCAGATAATGTTCAAAAAATGTAAATTTTTAGTTATGAGCATATTCAATATGTTGATTTAAAATAAGGAATATATTCCTTTAAAGTCATGAACTATTGCACACATTTAAACGCTGCAAGAAGGAAACAAACATTTTTTGCAACAGAAAGTTATTTTTCGCAAAATGAAATTTAAAGCTTTTAGTAACAAAACTAAAATGAACAAGTTGTTGGATTTAAAAAGTTTTTTGAAAGTTATTTTTGCTATTGCGAAAAGTCAAGTTGACAATGTCAACGAAATTGTATTTTATTACTTCATATGTACATATGTATATTTGTAATGAAGTTTACACACAAGACAACCGACAGCAAAAATTAAAGCAAGCAGAAGCGCTTTATAAACTGTAGCAGCAATAGTGGCAAGGAAAGTCCTGGTAAAATCATGGTGCGAATGTTACCTTTAAAAGTTCATTGGTGTTGATGGTTTTTGCGGTATTTATTTGTCAGTTTTCTTCCTTTATTTGCTATTTTTATCCTTTTTTTTTTTTTGGCGTCAACAAATTTAACATCAAAAGTTTCTTTTAAGAAAGAGTCTTCAAGAAATATAATTAAGTTTTAAGAAATTTACTAAAAAAATACACAAATAAACAAACAAATATGATAAATGCTGTGATTAATTACTATCTTTATAAGTTATTGATCGATTTATGTTTCTTTTATTTTGTATAAGAGTTTAAAGCAGTGAATTACATTATATTTAAATTCAAAGTTATCAATAAAAAAATAATAATTGTTTTTCATTAATAATTATAATCTGTAATTAAAAATTTCCTTATTTTCTCATACAAACTACAGTCATAGTTAAATTTATTTACTCATAATATACATACATATATATATATATATATATTTAAGGTTTGAAAAACAATTCAATTATTGTTGTCAGTCTTGAAATGTGTAGAGTATTTGTTTAAAAGTTTTTACACTATTTTATATTTTTAAAAATTATTTAAACAGCTTCAAAAATCAATTATTTACGTGGGGCCAATCGTAATGAATCTGTATCTCCTAAATTACTGTAGAGGAGGACCTGTAATGTAGTCATCCTGTAATAATATGAGATAAGCTATAGGGTGTTAGAGTTGACCACCGCGAGTATGTAAAAGTTTCAAAAAATCGTAACTTCTACAAATCAATTCCGATTTCAAAAATCGGACTTCAAATATTTCTGTAATGTTCTTGGCTACACGCAGAGGAAAAATATAGTTGTTGTAACTATAATCTAAGAGCAACATGTTATGATTGGAACATAAGATCACAGCGAAAAATAGAAATGATTAAATAAAATAATTATTATGATTCCACTTTGTCATATTGTGTCCGATTTTATGGTTAGTTTTTTCATGTTATGATTGTAGTTTTACATATAATTGAACAATCTTATTATATTATTATACCACATTGTCATATTATAATCTTAACATATTATCCAATATTAACATATTATTATTATATGACAATATATATATATATATATATATATATATATATATATATATATATATATATATATATATATAGTTTTCTGTCAATCATATTAAAATTATTATTGAGTGTAAACAATAAATGAAAAAATTGAATCAAAATCATTGTTGTCATGAACACAGAGTTATTAAAGTTTAATAAAATTAATAATGAGAACATAATATTATTGTAGTGGTAATGCTGTAATCATGTTTTTTTCTCTGCGTGTAGATAAAGAAAAAACATTTATACTCAACTAAGTTATCTCTTACAGTTAAAAGGATATTTCCACTTGAATTTTGAATTTTTGATTTTTTCCTCGACTTTATTTCGTTTTTCGGGAATAAGTCCTTAGGAATATGAGGGAAACATTTTTTTTTTTTTTTAATATTCAAAGTCGACACTCTGAAATTACTCAGAATGAAAAATTGCTATTTTTACAAAAATATAATATAAGTTAATTTTTTTCTCACTCTCATTTTTTTCTTTACATATTTCAAAAGACAAGGCTTCCTTCATAAATGGTAAATAAAGAAATTTTAAAATGATTTGGATTTACACTCTACAAATTAATGTTTATCGATTATTAAAAAAATGCCACGCGAGGTTGTTAAATTAACAAATATATCGATATGACACTAAAATGCTTCCCGCCCGGCCAAAAACGAATGCAGGAATGTAGATTTTTATGAAAAAGTCAACTTTTCAAAAGATTTTTTTTTAATTAGTTAGTTACTTACTTGCAAATAAAATATTAACTCACCATTTATACGGCAAAATTTTCATATCGCAATATTTTTAATAGCGATTAAGAGCTGTATATAAACGCTATAACAGATAACTTAGGTGAATAAGCACGTTTTGCCTTTATCTCGCCAAGCACTTCACAGAAAAATAAAAATCTTTAAAATCGGACTTGATTTGTAATTCACGATTTTTTTAAACTTTTACATACTCGAAACGGTCAACTTTGAAACTCTGTAGCTTATCACGCTTTATTACAGGGTAAAAACAAGATAATTTTTCTAAAATCTTAGGTACTCCTCTACAGTTTTTCCGTACATTTCAATTCGATCCTACCAGTAGTTTAAAAGATAAAGATTTATTAACAAAAATTTTGTGATTGGTGTTGGGACAAAATGTGTCAAAAATGGCGATTAATTGAATTTTGAAAACTAAATTTTCGTAATAAAATGGGTATCGAATAAAAATAGACAAAATTATGTATCAATTTCAATAAAAATCACTAGTCTAGAATGTGTTATTTTTTACTGAGCTGCCAAAGTTACCTTTTTTTGTTAGATATTGGAAAAAAATATCAACTTTCATAAACTTTTGGTGTACTTTTTTAAATAAAAAGTTTCTTAAAGCAAAATTTAAAAGTGGAACTATAAACTCCAGGTACATATTTTAGTGTGATTTTCCTAAAGTACTTGAAAATTTAGTTTTTTTCTGAAAAATAGTACATATTGTTTACATATATATATTCCGATTTGAGAAATTAAAATTTTTGTTAATAAACTCCAGTTTCTCCCATACAAAAATCACCTTAAATGCAGACTTTTTTCTTTATTACTGTATTAAACATTACTCAGTCGGGTAGAATCAAACATTTTTGGAAATAAATCTTAAACTTTTAATCGGCTGGTTGGATTTACATAAGATTTCACATAGACATAGCAAAGAGGGGAAGATTTTTAAGTTCGGAAGCTTGACCTTATATACATCTCAGGAGCGGAGTTATGGATGTTCAAAGTAGGATACCACTAACATAGAAAATTTTTAACCATTAGCAAAATTTGTATTCCTTACCCGATTTCAAGGATTTTTATGTCACCTTAAAGCTCCTGATAAAACCTTTGAAAAACATGCTTGCATGTGCTATTTATTCTATTTTGAAATTTCAACTATCTAAATTTTGCAAGATCTTGGTCAAGTTGTCAAATTTAGCTCAACATTTTCGACCGATTTTATTATATATATATATATATATATATATATATATTTGTAGCTATTTAACAAAAAATCTGTTGTATAATGGAAATTGTAAGTCGACATCTTTATTAAGTTCAAAAATAAGCGATTTTGAATTTGAAGATTGCAAAAATTAAATAACAGACGGACATCAGAATTCTCTCAAAAAGATATTAATTTTTTTTTATTTATTGATCAATATAAAAAACAAGGTGTAAACATTAAAATATTGATATCAGATTTCCCTGAATTAGCCACCATTTTCAACCACTTTTACGCCAATTTGTGACGAATAAAAATCTTAGCTTTAGGAGACTATAAAATCTCTTAATACAAACTCAACTTTTATAAGTCGCAAAAATCCAAAAACAATTGCAAAAATTATTTAAAAACTTCTAAGAGCCGAGATGAGATTTTAATAAAGGTTTAATATGGTACATCGTCATTAAGAGAAATTAGCGGAAATCTGTCATAAAAAATTAATAAACTTAAAATATTTGCAATATTTTCAACAGTCATCTGTTTGTTCTTTGAGATGATGTTTATAATGTTTACATAGTTCTATAACCGTTTTTCTGCAATATAAAATGCAATTTTTAAATATTACAATACTACATTTTTATTTTGTATTGTATTCTCTATGTAATTAAAAAATAAAATTTTTGTTGTAAAATTTTTTACGAAAAGCGCGAGTTTTACTGTAGAAACCAATTATGGAACTAATAAACTATACTTTCCATAATGCGAAAATCATAACATTTCAAAGGATCACACTTTCTCTCATAACAAACAGATAATTTCTGAGAACTTTTTTGTTGTAATAACATATTTATTTTTTCTTAAAATTGTAACGATCCTTAAATGAGTGTTCCCGAAAATAATATTCCCATACATCGCATATATCTTAAAACCTGTTACAAAAGACTTTACTGTAGGTAGTCAAACAGGAATTAAGATGATCCTCAAAAAACACAAAAAAATGCAAAATTTAGGATGTGGTTGATGACTGAAGTATAGCTTGAGATGACATTTACTACACTGATTCTTTGCCCACCCTTCATTCTGACAGAATTCAAATTTGCTGTCAGCCCTATAAAAAATAATAAACTGAAACTACCTAACCCTAACCTATAACTTCACTCTTGGTAAATAAAAAAACAAATTAAAAATTTCACTTTCACAAATATTTTGACAAACGATATTTATTTTGTTTCTGGTTTGACAATGTATAAAATAAAAAAATAAGAATAACATTAAATTAAAGATTATGTAAGAGATGATCACCAAGATTTTAAATTTAAATTAATAATTAGAATTTTAAGAAAATTTCTAAATTTTGATTTTTGTCTACTTTTTTTCATTTTTACCATTTTTGAAATCTACGGTCATGTAGTAGTTATATCAAATACACCTCATTGTTCAATGGTTTTATGAGGGTTATTTGAGGAATTCTTGATTTTTACAATTTTAAAGACTTCTAACGGCAGGTTAGAGACTTGGCTTATACTACATTTTTATAGCACCATTTCATGTCTATAAAACATGAGAGAATAATTTGTTCTGCCTATTGCATAGTAAATTATATAACTTAAAAACTCCACAGAGAATCATATTTACTTTGGTCGTCAATGGGTTAAAATTGTGTCTTGCTGCAAAAATTTTATTTCATTTTCTACACTATATCAAGGCCTAAGGAATAAGATTTTTGCATAATTATATATATATATATATTTGAAGATTTTGTTGACCTGTGTGATTTACGCATTAGCTCCTAGATTTTTGCAATTTATTAAAGCTGAGTTTGTATCACAATTATTTAAAAATATTTTATAACAAAACTAATTGAAGTCTTTTTCGAATTAAAAAAAAATATATAATGTGTAAACAAATTTTATTATGACTGTATATAAACTCTGCTACAAAATGAGACTAATTATTTCCTCTCTAGAAACTATTTAAAATGAGTTGTACATATTCTAGAGCATAGGTTCCAACAGTAATTGACCTCGTGGACCCTTTATGAATTTTTTCACTTTCCCACGGACCCCAAGACATGTTTGAATTCTTTAATGTTCTTTAATATTTGCTTCCTAGAGTTTTTAATTTAAAATTAATGTACAATTTATTTTATGCAGAGTATTGTCCATCGGAATCTACAACTTTTCCCGTCTTTCTAGCAACTTATGGATTCCATCCCAAATATTGATACCTTATTCTGAATTGAAGTGTATTTCATCTTCGGTATTCTGAATAGAACGAAAAAATATAAAAAACTACCCAACCACTTTTTAACAAATAATTTTTAACTGATCTCGCAATATGAGGCCGAGCATTATCATGATGAAAAGTTATGGACTTATGCCTGCCCCTTTCTCTTTCAATGAACTTTTCATACGGATCAATTGTGTTCGGCACAAGCCTCTCGTTATCATTTCGTTTCACAAGTTGTCGGACCTTCTAAAACGTTACTAGGGACCCTCATTTGGGAACCCCTGTTCTAGAAGATATCAAATTTAAGTTAAACTATTAAAAAAAAAATCGAAACACGCTGTGTATTTTAAGATATTAAAAAACATTTTGAATTACTTTCTGCATTAAAGATATCGTACATTCGTAAAACTGTTCTTAGTTGGGAAGTATCTCACGCATCATTGCCATTATCTTTTAAGGGCAATCAGGCCGTTCGTGTTTGTTGGCTTTCGGGTGTTTTGCGTTTCAAACTCGTATTGGTTAATGGTTGCACATCACATAAATGTACCGTATTACGGTTTGTGAAGCGGCCATTATCCACATGCATTCGTTTTACCTTAATTTAGGTTATATTTGATAACTAAGAATACTAAGTAGATACCTGATGGAGTACCAAATAAAACGAGGATTCCAGCTTCCTATATGACGGTACAGGTTGAAGGCTGTTTTCGTAGGAGGCTCATCAGGCATTTTGCCGCAATTGGTAATGGCTATATGAAAATTTAGAGGCCAAATAAGGAATTTTTTAAACTTCTTCAGTGGTGACACACGTCTCAGTTGGAGGAGTTACTTAAAAACAAATAAAATAAAAATGAAGATATCTTAGCTTCCAAAATTTCAAGTAATTTTAGATTTTCATATTAATTTGGAAAGCAGAAGAACGTAGCTTTTTAACTATCATAAAATCTCTTATATATGTATATGTACATAAAGCCAATTCACTCCCTATGGCGGGAAAAAAGTGTTTCTGTTAACCCCCCTGAAAATTAACCTTGGTATGTTTTATGTAGTTACCAAAATAGTTCGGTTCTACTAGTGACCGTTCGTGAGCTGGACTGTTTTTAAATAAAATCTTGTTTTAGTTTTTGAAATTATTTTAATTTTCTCCCAAAGCAAAAATGATCGGTTTGAAATAAAATGTTTACGAAAATACTAATAAAAAAATATATAACATTAACAAGGAATATAAAAATACAAAAATATTTAAAAACTAGCTGACCCGAGCCGCGTTGCTGGCCCTAAGCAAACATTAGTGTTGTATTACTGAACGATTTAAATTGATATTTTAACGAAATTTACGACCTTTAAATAAAAATCTAAGGAATACCTATTATAAAGTGTTTTTTACAGAAGAATTTAAATATGATGTAGATGTGGGCTCAATCAAAAAATATACGCATGTATTTAAGGCAAATTTGAATTTATATTTATTTATTACTTCATCTTAAGGTTAGCGGATAGACAATGTCTTTTTTTTGAACGGAATGATGAGAGCTGTAGTCGAAATTGCAGTTGTAATGGAACGCTGCTTGATTCAAATCAGAACTTGAAGCAATTCTTCTTATGCGTTGATTAAAAATTTTAAAGTTGTTGAATTGCTACATTTGCTCGACGATTTCTCATTGCTAACCGAGCCGTTTCATTTCTCGCCTGCCGTTCTTCCTGCGTTTGTGATGTACGAAGTCGGGCCAAACTAATACGGGGTTGTTCTCGTGCGATTTCTCGTTCATATATATTCAATTGATTGACGATATTACGATAAGTACTTGCATTACGTGTTCGACGCGAAATTTTAGATCTCCGGGGTCACGGCATTGTGAATAACACTTAATAACGAATGCCAAAAATACAACAAATGGTTTTAAATATCACAACCTCACTAAATGATGAGCTTTACTTGGAACTTACCGTTTGGAAATAGAATTCTACACCACCACCAGAAAACAAATTGCACAAAAAAAGTAAGCGTTTCGATAGAAACAGAAACAGTAATTGTTATAATTTGTATTAAAAAAAATATTTTTAATGATTATTAAGGCAAAGAAATTATGACAAAAAAGAGTTTTTTTTTTATCGCGGATTTTTCGCGAATTTTTTTTCGTATTATCCTTTTCTGGCCGGTGACCGGTCCGAATTGGTGAGAATCATCAAAATCGGTCTAGTCGTTCTTGAGTTATAACAATAGTAACTAACATCACTTTCTTTTATATATATAGATATGACATTTTAATATTCTGAAAATATTCGTTGATTGTAAAACGTTAATATGATAAACAAGTTCATGGTCATGAAATTAATTAAATACTAAATAAAAGAATATTTATGACTTGTTAAATGACTCAATTTAGATTGTTTAAACCATAGATTAACATAGACATGACACTCCGTTGTCAAGTACCTTAGTCGGTTGTCAAAAATATCTAAGTCTAAGAATATGTTAGTAAAAAATTTTATTGAAAACAAAAACAATTGTAATACGTGTGCTTTTTTTGAAATTTTTTTTTAATTTAGTTTTTATAAGCTTTATAGCTATGTTAATAATTTATGGTTTAGGCTATATAGTAAATAAATTTGAAACACACAAGCTTTATCCTATGAAAAGAAGAATTTTTTTATATAAATTTTTAAATCATATTAAATTTCTGATAAACCGGGAACTTGTAAGAATATTAAAATAGAAATTTAACAGACACCAGCAACTCATATCTTAATGCGTTTAAAAATTTAAACAATTTAATTTTCATTGAAAATAGCAAAAAGGATTGTGAAAGCCCTTGAAAATAGGATATTTTGATAAATATAAAAATTTGCTATCCCCTGAAAATTAACCCTGGAATGTTTTTGCAAAATATTTCAGATGTACTGATGACGGCGCAACTCATGCCGTTTTTAAAAAGGTTTTTTTTTTTTGTTACAAGTCGTGTCGAATTTTTAAGTTTTTACTTGCTTTAACATATTCGACACGACTTGTAACAAAAAAAAAAACCTTTTTAAAAACGGCATGAGTTGCGCCGTCATCAGTACATCTGAAATATTTTGCAAAAACATTCCAGGGTTAATTTTCAGGGGATAGCAAATTTTTATATTTATCAAAATATCCTATTTTCAAGGGCTTTCACAATATTTTTTGCTATTTTCAATGAAAATTAAAATGTTTAAATTTTTAAACGCATTAAGATATGAGTTGCTGGTGTCTGTTAAATTTTTATTTTAATATTCTTACAAGTTGCTGGTATCTGTTAATTTTTTTTTTTTTTTTATTATTCTTAAAATTTCGCAGTTTATCAGACAGCCAATTAATGTGGATATCAAAATTTTTCTTTTGTTAAGAACTACGCATTTATTAATTAATAAATTTTGTACAATACAATTGCAATAAATAACGTTAACAGTGAACGTAAAAAATACAAAATGTTTAAGATTCTAATGAAATTAATCAAAAACAGCACCTATGTGGCAATTTTGGATTTTTTTTTATTATTTCATTTAAAAGCACTATTGGCCATGCATATGACCACAAAAGGATTTGGCGATATCTCAACTGGTTTAGAATTAATAAAAGTAGCTATGTGATCCCGTGTAGAAAATGTTCCAACAAAAATACCTATGTACGTGTAACAACTAAAAGGTGTTCTTAGCCTCTACATAGAACCCTTAATTGTGAAAACATACAATGTAGTTCACAGCCATATCTTTTGCTGTTATCAATAATTCTAAATTCTACTTCTCTATTTCTCTGTTATTACAGCTATTAAAAATTTAAAAAACAAGAACAACGTAGTATGAAAACACAAAATTTTAGCTTATGTGGACTCCAAAAGTCATATTGCTATTGAAGGAAAGCGGCTAAATAAAATAAAAGAGAAAGAAATGAAACATTACAAAACTTTTAACACAACTAAAACTCCACCTATATATTCAAATGATGCTTCTAAACGTGACATTCAAATATTCAATCACTTAAGATTAGAAGATTATTACCCATCAACATGTATTTAGTCAAACATCAAGCCAATGTCAGCTATGCAATAATAACATTTCCATAAGTATTAACTATTCAATATTCAATTGTCCCTTCATTCAACAAGCGCAAAACAACTTGTTTGGAAAAGTATGCATACCAGATCTATTAAAATTAATTATAATGCGGTTTTTATCCTTTACATGAACTTTTTTTAAAAAACGACCAAATATGGGTTTTAGCTTATAAATATCGTTTTATATATCTTCAAAATCGGTGAGAAAAATATTTTATGATTTTTTTTCTGGGATCAATAAATTGAAATTTGACCAGTATTTCACATTTGTCTTTTTTACCTTATTTTTATTTTTGTCTTTTATTCTTATTAGAAAAAAGCAAAAAAAATGCTTCAATAAAAATTGTTCTACAAAATGATCAATAATTTCTTAAAAAATGCGTCAAAACTTTTAGCTTTGCTCAAAAGTGACTTTTTAAAAGACTCAATTTAGAATGTTTAGGATAATTATTAAATCCAAAAAAAAAAAACACAAGTAAGAAAGATATAGTCGGTAAGCCCCATACCATTGTGGATGTCCATCAAAATTCATGGATTGGTCTTATATTAGACATATGGACAATTGTGGACCGACACTTTTACTAAGTGTAAAATAAAATATACGAATACAGAATATTGCGTTAATACTAACATTTATATGAATTTATGCACTTTTGGGTGATTCCCGAAAGTGGGCTTATATGGGAGCTAGCGATCCTCATAAAATTTGTCACGGTGATTTCTACTTATATAAAACGTCATGATATTATTTGTGTCGAATATAAACTTGATATGAAAATGTGTATGTGATTTATGAACGTTAAAGCGATTTTCGGAAGAGGGTTTTATATAGGAGCTATGGTCAATTATGTACCGATATTCATGAAATTTGGCACAAAGCTTGATACTTATACAAAACTTCCTTACAATGAATTTCATTAAAGTACTGCTATATTTAAGGCATTTATCATTAAACCCCTAGGAGGATATTTGTATGGGGGCTAGGTGAAATAACGGACCGATCTGAACCAATTTCAATAGGCTTCGTCCTTGCGTCATGAAAGTCCTACGAGCCAAATTTCATTAAATTACCATCAAAATTGCGACCTGTACTTTGCACACAAGGTTTACATGGACAGCCAGACATACGTTGTTGTTGCATGGCTTATATCTACTTATTAATCTATGCGTTACACGTTAACCGACTCACAAAAACATTTTTTTGTAAAGCATTATTTATATTTTTTGTATAATACAACATACAAAAAATGTTATATACCCAAGTGTATGTTATATACCCAAGTGTCGTAAAATATTGGGGTGTGATCTACCTTTTAGTGAGAAACCTGATGAAACGGTCTTTTAAATCGGCAAGCATTAAAGTTTTTTTTTTTTTTTTTTTTTTTTTTTGTTTTTTATTAATTATTACTTAAAGTCATTTACAGAATACAAATTTAATTAATATGTATATTACACAAATAAGCGTTGTTGTATTTCAATTACTTTTTTATATATTTTTTATTTTTAATTTTGTTTCTTTACTAAAATTTAAATATACTCTGCCTACTAACCCCAACAATTAAATATTAAAAATTTTTTACAAAAATTATAAGTAACACATGTTGATCAATGTGAAGTAAAGATTATCGCCATAAAATAATTTTGTTTTTAATAGGCTGGGATAATAATTTTGTAATTAATTTCATTTTTTGTTTTATAATTTAATTAATACGCTATATATTTTTATTTATAAAACTCTACATTGTAAAGTGAAATAGTTGGAATTGATTAAAAATAGAATAGAAAAGGAAGAGAAATGAAATAAAAAAAAGGAAAATTTTAATAAACATACATACTATTATATATAAAAAAATTAAAAACAAAAACAAGTTTAGAAGTAAAAAATAAACAATTTCTTTTTTATGCACACCCTTATCCTCTTTGATAATTGTATTAATGCTGGTTTATTGTGCTCTAACAACATTCCTCCTTCCATTTCCTTCTATTCCTGATTGATATTTTTGAAAACATAATTTACTACTAATACAAATATAGCAAAACATATTATAATAATGATATTTGATTGCCAATTCAAATAAGAGTTTGATAAACTTTTTGCTGAATTTGGATCTGCAACAATACCGCCATTAGCATCGTTTACATTTGCTGTTGTGCCATTTACATTTAAACGATTTCGTACGCCGCCAACTCCCACAACACCACCATTCGCTATGCCTTTCAGGCCATTTGTACCGTTGGCAACTGTACTATTAGCGGCTGCATTTAATGCTTTCAGTTTTTGTACTTTCTCTGTTTGAAGTCTTTTGTTTATCTCTTCGCATATCTCGGGAAATAATTCAACAAAATGGGGATTTTTTAAATTAAATGCAAGCGATTTTTTGGCGAGTTGCTGTTTTTCATAATTTGTGGTTTCGATTGAACCTAAAGTAGCGGTAGTTTCCAACTATAGGGAATATAAAGAATAAAAAAAAGAGTTAAAATTACGATTAACGATACAATTACGAAATATTTAACAAACCATAAAGCTTAATAAACCAGTAAGAATTGTACCAACACACCATGTTGGATTCCACGTATCTGGATGGAAGTCTAAAATTAAAAAAGAAAGAAAGACATATATTTTTAAAGATTTTTAATATTTCTTTTTAACTGGATTATTTATTTTTTATAGTTAATAAGCAAAAAATAATAAAACTAGAAAAAAACACTTCTTTCCATTAATTACTTAAAAAAAAACTAAAAATATTCATGTATGTGATGAAAATCGATTTCGAAAACGAAACGATTTGAAACCGAAAAATTTTGTGATGCATATATTATTTCGTTTTCTTTTTTGCTAAAAATCAAATTTTAATCATCTTTCATCAAATTTTATGACATTTCTCATAAATTATTTGGTTTATTTTCCATATGAGGTGTACATTATAAAGAAAAATAGAGCAATTTTTGAAATCGATTAAAATTCTTCACATCTTTTCCAACCGCACGATTTGAAAACGATCGATTTCCATCACAAACCCGATAATTAGTTTCGAAGTATCGTAATTATTGTCGGCTGTATTTTTTTAATTTATGAAAAAATATGTTTTCTGTATATGACAATCAAGAATTATATAACAAATAAATACAAATTCAATCGAAAAATTTGAACAAACAAAATAACTTTGATAAATTTACAGGGAACTTTAAATTTATCAAATCAATCAGTGAGGTCATGCAGTCCGCGCTGGGTCGCTGATAGGGGGCTGGGAGTGAATCCGGAAAAGACAGAGTTAGTTCTGTTTACTAGAAGGTACAAGGTAGAATTTCAGATTACCGGTACTGTGTGGAACTGAACTGAGGCTTTCCGACTCAGCGAAATATCTGGGAGTATTCCTCGATAGTAAGCTGACCTGGAGGAGGAATGTTCAGGAGAGACTCAAACGTGCCTACTACACCTGTAGAAACTCCATAGGTAGGAATTTGGGGCTCAAACCAAAAGTTGTAAATTTGATTTACACCTCGGTGGTGAGACAAATTCTTACTTATGGTTGTTCTGTTTGGTGGCAGGCACTGAAACGTAAGAGTAATAGGAACCTTTTGTCGAAGGCACAGAGGTGTGCTTCAATTGGCATTAAAGGTGCAATGAGAAGCACACTACAAGCGGCTCTGAATGTCATACTTCATCTCTTACCCATTGAAGAGTTTGTGAAGATTACATGGCCGCTGAATCAGACTTTGGGGTAAATCCTGTCGTGGTGATACCTGATAGGGAAATCTGGTCCGGCACTGAGAGACTATATGAAGGTTGTGCAGTGTTCACGGACGGATCGAAGATGAACATAGGTACTGGTGCGGGAGTCTATATTATGGGCACGGATCTGAAAGGCTCTTTCAGACTCCCTGATGAGTGCAGCGTTTTTCAGGATGAGATTCTCGGCATCCTGAAAGCCGCAGAAATAATCAGGCAGAACGTTGCGAGAAGTCACTGAGAGAGCTGAGACTCTGCTGGGTGCCTGGCCACTGCAATATATCAGGCAATGAACTGGCTGATGAACTGGCAAGGCAAGGCGCAGCAAAGGAGAGGGAAACCTATGTGAAACCACCACTGAGTTTCTTCTATGGGAATATCAATGATTGGATCTCGGTCAGAACCAATTCGGCTTGGGAGAGTAGAGAGGACTGTAAGGTGTCGAGGGCGATATGGCCAGCACTAGACAAAGCAGGCACTAGCACTCTTCTGTGCTTGAATAGGAGAAGCTTAAGAATCATGATAGGGGCCATAGCGGTTCACAGTTTGATACGGAAGATAAGGTCTAGATGGGACGCTGGCAATTCCGATTTTTGTAGAATGTGTGGAGACGTCGACGAGACGTGTCTATTGAGCACATTATATGCCATTATCCACGATTGCAGCATCGTAGGATGAAATGGCTGGGCAGCCAATTCCTCGGCGGGCTAAGTGACGTTCGGGACGTAAAACTTGTAGACGTCATAGGCTTCGTCATGGGAATCGACTGTTTTCTGTTTGTTGATTAATCCAGTTTTACTGCTTTGGCGGTATAAATCGGAGCGTTGTCGTGTTGGTACGTCCAAAGTATGGGTCCAAAGAAATCATTAAATTTTGGAAATGATTCCTCCAGAATGTTTTTGTAAGTCGTTGCAGTCATTTTGTTGGATACAAAAACCAATTATATGGCACTATAATTCCAAATGGCATCCCATACCATTATTCCGACCTCTCTGCTGTGTCTGCGGCTCAAAAATAATTCCTCCTTATTTAGGTCATGGAAGTAATAGTTATACCCGTCGGGACCATCAATATTAAACATTTGTCGGACCATGTTATTGTATTTTTGGCAAACTGTAGACGTTATGATTTGCGTTTTTCAAAAAGTGTTTGTTTTTTTTTTTTGCAGTTTTCGTCGGACTATGTATGGGCACGACTTTAAAATACGGTGCACTGTTCTTAGACTGGCACTGACTCCACTTTTTTGATACCGATATGGCAGAATTTGATGCAATTCTAAGAATTTTTCGACTTTCTTTTGGAGTTGTTGAAATTTTCTTCCGCCCTTCCACGTTTTTTCCATATCTTTCAACGTTATTTAAATAATTGTACACAACTGCCTTTCCTCTATTAATGTTTTTGGCTATTTGGACCGGATTCTGACCCTGAGATTTCAAAATCAGAATTTTTTTCTTTTTCAGAGTTGTTAAGAACCTTACCACGTCTGATTTTGAATAAAAACTATTTATATTGAAAGAAATTCAAATCATAGCCTTCCTGATTAATATTAAAAGAATTCTTTATTCAAGTGACTCACGAAATACTACCACAGAAATACATGTCTTTAAATAAATGCATAATTTTAGTACAACAAAATATGTATATTTTTTATTTCTTCAGGAATCTAAAGCCAACGCTTTGAAGTTTGATTACGCAAAAAATTATTTTTTTCTGAACTTTAGGAGATATACTTAACTAAAGTTAAAAAATGTGATTCCTTATTCAAGTGGCAAGCAGTGTATATATATGTTCTTTTTTAAGTTGTTGTAACAGCTCTGCTGTCGTCGGAAGTCCTGAAGCGAAATCTTAGGGATTTTCGGAGTCAAGATGGAAATATCGTGCGAACGTGTCTCTTTCAGTGATATTCAGATTTGCGGGATATCGTACTATATTTTTGTATTTATTTTAATTTTATTTATATATGTCTGGCTAAAAGCTATAAATTTAACTAGTACTGGAACAAAGCTATTAATTATTCTTAATGCTTAAGCATTTTCAATGAATGTCATTTTAAATGATATTAATTTTTCTATTATTAAAGTTATATGCATACTTTCCCACATAAGTTCCTTTCGATTTCCAATATCTAATGTCAACTTAAACATTTAATTTCAAAAGCTGAAAATTCTCCTATAACTATGTATATATTAATTTCTTTTATTATAAGGTCAAAAGTCAAATCTTGAGTGTTAGAAATGACTGTTAAAAATAAACTAACTAACTGTGATCAGAATAAACCATTTACATACACATTATTAAATTCTTACCTGATATACTTAAACAAAGACGTGTATTTGTTTTAAAACGTCCATTTGGTGTCAGCATATAAATCGATGGCGGCTTAAAGGGAAACTCTCTGGGAAACAACAAAGTTCCATGATAGTATCCACCATAATAGGGAGAATCTTCAGGACCTTTAACGACATAATGCCATTCTAAAATATTATTGGGTAAGGGTTCTGCGGTGATATAAGGCAAAGGGTCACGTTTTAAACGCATATAATCCTGTTTCATGCGAGAAACAGCAGTAGGCTGTTTGCGTCCCGAGGATGAATTGGGCATTTTTTTAACTTCCATAACAGCAGTAAGGAATATAATAACCAAACAAGAAATTGAACAGCTAAAATAATTTAAGAAGTCATTATTAAGAATAAACATACTATTTAAATGATTGAAGAGCTTACAACATATTAAAATAAAATAACAATAATAAAGTACACGTGTCTTTTTTTGTAAAATGTATAAAACAATGAAGTAGCAAATAAAATAACATAGATAAATTGCACTGATATGACGTTCTTATTCGTTGTACTTTGACATACTTTTGAACATATTCCCTGTAAAATAGATATGTATATGCGTTTCATAGTCTCATCCAAATAAATCATATAATTTCATCCTTTAAAATAACAATCCAATTTTTGTAGATTTTACATTTCCACATATTTTCCAATTTGCCCTGACCTTTGTTTTTTACAATTGTTGTTATCTTATTACTGTTGTTGTTTTCTCTTCTTAAATATAAACAATTAATAATACTCACTAAGGGAGCGTCCAGCCCCCCCAACACTCTTGTATTTACCTTTTCTGTGGCAAACAGACAAATAAACTGGTTGATTGGTTGCACTTCTACAAATTATTTTTCACAATTTCAATTTGCGACGTTTCATTCAATTTAGCTTACTTCCTAGTTACGAACGTCTTCACCTTTGCTTTTGTCACCAACAAATTTCTTTTTTTGGTGTGACCACTTTACTGACTTGAGATTCACGCGTAATAACAACAGCAATTAAAACAAATATTTAGTTGAAATACGTAGTAGTGCTTTGACTATTCTATGTTTTAATTTTGGTTACAATTTCTATGTTTAGTTTTTTGACTTTGCTTATTGCTTTTGTGGTTATTTTTGAAGTTTATTTGCATAAATTTTTGTTTTATTATAATATTTTAGAAGTTTTTTCACCAAATTTCACTAGTCTTGAAAAATTTCTGCATTTTCTTTACAATTTTTTAGTGATGTCACGAGTTGCTGGTGTTATCGATTAGTTGGTTGTTATCGATATGTAAATGATAACTGTTTTTTTAAGAGGGGCGTTATTACACCACTAAAATGATAATAATCTCAGAATTGGAAGGATAGAAATGAAAAATGTCATAAACCAAAATCACCGGAACTATTGATATTTTATTAATTTTGATTCTGATTGAATAGTTCTTTTACTTGTGATTATAGTAATATAGAATTAAGAGTTATATCCCTTTAAAAATTCGATATATTTTTCTGAATATCTTTATTAATAAAAAAAGTACGATCTAAATTATATTCACACCATTTAAAAACACTTACAAATACTCGTACCTCTTTGATGACATATAACATGATCATATACATCAACTCCTTGGGAATAAAATTAACATTTTGTATCGATATAAAGGTACATAAAATTTATTTGACATTCGAAAAAAGCTTATTCAGTAAAGCCGGTGTTCGACATACCGAGAGGAGAAAGTCCTTAACATAATGTCTACATTAGAGATTTTTTTATCAGACAAACTTCAAACTTAACGTGAATTTGTGGAAGGTGGCAACAGTTGCACAAAAACAACGATATGGCGTATTCATTATTATTTTTTGTATATGCAGTTTGGCAACTGTAACAACCAAAATAATAACCAGTTGTTTAACTAGGGTTATCTTGTATATATTCGCACTGATTTTGACGTTTGTTTTGATAAAAATTTACCTAATGTAGACACTAGGTAACATAGTGTCTACATTAGAGATTTTTTTATCAAGACAAACGTCAAACTTAACGCGAATTTGTGGAAGATGGCAACAATTGCACAAAAACGACAATATGGCATATTCATTATTGTTTTTTATATATGCCGTTTGACAACTGTAACAACCAAAATGATAATTAACTGTTTAACTAAGGTTACCTTGTATATATTCCCACTGATTTTGACGTTTGTTTTAATATAAATTTTTGCCTAATGTAGACACTAGGTAAGGCCGACAACATAGAAAAATCTTTATTAACGTTAAAAAAAATATTTTAACTTTAATGGTTCTGGTAATCTTGATTTGTTCCAAAAACAGACAAATTCAAGTGTTCTTATATAAGTATGGATTTTTCTAACTTTAAAATTCTGAGTTTTAAATTTTTTATAAAAAAATAAAAATATATTAAAAATAAACGTAAATAGATATTGGTAGTCACATTTGATACGTCTGTAGTATTCGAAAAAACTTACAAAGTTAATGATACAAATCAGGTAATGAAACTTTAAAAAATCACTAAAAATAGCATTATTGTTAAGAAAACTATTTTTTGTATTCATTATATTAAAATTTGTGCAGAGATTTGAAAGAAATTACATTTTTTGTAAAATACTTGTGAAATATACAAAACCTTACTTTTTAAACAAAAGCTTGGAAAACTGTCCTTGGATATAACGATAGCTTATTTTTACATTGTTATTTCAATTTTAATTTCTACAATATTCAAATGGGACTCTTAAAATATGTTCGTCAGAGTGTCCCCGAAAATAATACAAATTTTAAAAAAGATCGTAATCTTGAGCTAATATTTTTAAATTTATTTCCATCGTCGTTCTATGAAACGTTTGGCTGGTCTTCCTACATTAGAATCGCAAACAAACAGTTTTTCGGGGCACTCCAGCTCATCAATACGCATTCAACAGGACACTCTAATGTCAGCCGTATTGAAAATGAAATTTGAACTTTATTCTTAATAAGGACATGTCACTCTAGATTCTATAAATTTTGATATTGGAAATCACAAACATTCTGAAAAAAATCCGAATTTTTTACTAAAGGACAAAATCTCTAACTTATATAAGTGCTTTAAAAAGTTGAAAAAAAACAAATATAATATAGCTCATTAGAAATTTTAGAAAAATAGCTTATATAGGAGTTTCAAAAAGCTTAAAAATGCATATAGTCCGATATCTCGGCTACTAATAAACCGATGTTGTTCATTTTATCCGCAAAAAAAAATCAAAAAAAGATTCTGAATTTTCTGTGCAAGAACAAAGTCGCTAGTTTATATAGAGACTTAGAAAAGTGAAAACAAATACGTTTCTTGGAGGTATCTTTTATTTTTTTGGCGATATTTCGATCGTTTATGGTGCGATTTTGCTGATTTTTATTAGCGTTGTGCTATTGGAAATGACCTATATGTTTATCCGATAACTGGGGCTTTCTAAAAACTAATTTCAATAGACAGATGGACATCGTTATGTCGACTTCTCTATCAATAAGGATCCAGAATATATACTTTTTGGGGTCTTAGATGAATATTGTAGAAATTACAAACGGGATGACAAACATATATACTTTTACACTTGAGGGGCGAAGTGTATAAAAAACAATTTTCGAAATGGTACCAATTTTGATAAAAAAAAAATAAAGAATTAAAAAAAAATTTAAAAATGTTAAATTTACCTATTATTAAAAAAGCAGTAGTACCAATTTTCAATAAAAGTATAAAAAAAAACAATAAACAATAAACGATACCCATTTATTAAAAAAAAAAAGTAGCAAATATACAAACAAAATACAATTTAAAAAAAGTACTAATTATGAGACCAAAAACTTTAAAAACTCGTTTATTAAAAATCCTGCACTTTGTTTTTAATTTTTTGAAGTTCCTTCAAAATTTATTTATTTTTTTATGATTTTAAGTTGAAATAAAATAACAGTGTTGTCAAAAATCTGCTTTAACGTTATTCGAAATTATTTCGGTAATGGTATTTTAAGGGCAAAGGTTGTTTCAGAAATTTCGCATATATCGGTTTGCAATCATGAAATATAAAGAGGAATCAAGGATTTAAAATACGGACTGTGATAACCATAATATTCCTACAAGTTTTACTTTCATTTTATTTAAAATAATATTATTCCTCAGTGTAATAACGGTAATGGTATTTTAGCGGTAACGATAATATGTTTTATTTTTAGCGGTAACGGTATTTTGAGCTATTTCGGTAAAGATATTTTCAATTATTTCGGTATTGTAGAGGTAACGGTAATATAGTTAAATGGGTTTTTTTTAAGCGGTAAGGGTATTTTAGCGGTAACGATGCTTTCAAAGAAAATTAATGATAAATAGATGTTGAATAAAATTAGAAAAAAGAAAAAAAGTGAAAAAATTATTTTAGTAATTTTTGCAGAGGTACTTTAAATATTTTAACAGATAAGTAAATTTATACGGTTGGAAACCCAAATTTGTCTCTTTCCAGTACCGTTTAGTACTGAAAATTCGACAAATTAAAACACTTTTTTGACTATAACTCAACATTTTGGGGAGTAAAGGAAATCTTTATAAATTACACAGAGCAACAAGAAAAAATTGCCTCAATAATTCCAACGCAAAATGAAAATGTACTAGTATACGAGCTAATAAAATCCCAAAGCGTTTTTCAAAGTTTGTTCGAATTTCGTATTGTGGCCTTTTGATTGCTGTTTAAGAGAACCCAGTTTTAAGAAAACATGAAATCTAGTACAATGAATGAAGAACTAATAAATTGTACTAGATTTTTACTGTTTGCTTAATTAGACTTGCTATTATGTTGAATCTACTTAACCAATTAATTTGACACACATTGAAGGAAATATTGATTGGATGCCACGTCTACTTTTTATTTAAATACACATATAATATAATATACACATTTTTGTAAAAATCTATTCCAAATTTGGTATATAGGGTGTTAAAAGAAATTCATCTAATTCAATTAGTTAATTTCCAATATGCAAAATTGTACTAGTCGTGGCATCCAACTAAGATTAAAGTCCATGCTTTTCTAAAAGATGCTCATTATCCATTACAAATTTTATTTAACTTTTCAAACAAATTTTTTTTTTTTTTTTAATGGGCGTGGAATTTTCATTATTATATCTTATATATCTTTCCAGAGGATGCACGTTATATATATCGATATAATAATGTGTCTACTCAAGTTTTGCAAACAATCTTATTATAAAAAGTGGTCTTAAGAGAGGGGTAGTCACGCATAATAACTGAGAGAAACATCACATTTTGAAAAACAATCAATACCCATAATTACATTTAAATGTTCTTTTATTTTCATACATTTTGGAAAAAGTGTTCAAAATACCCGAAGTTCGCACTAACTATGCAAAACCCTCTTGGAGTTTTATTTGTCTGATTGTATACTTTCATTTCGCTTTGGTTCAATATTTGATGACCTAAAATTTGTTGCATGGTGTTATTTATAATGGTGTAATAAAAAAAATCAAAATAATCATGCTTACTAGGATTCTACAAGTAGACATTTTTATGTCCTTTTCATTTAAGAAATTCGGATTTTTTTTAGCACAATTCTTATAAGAATGTTTTTTAAAATGTAAAACAATCATTAAAAGGAAACAATTCTAAAAAAAGACATTATTTTTTAGTAATTTCCAAAATGCACAAACAAGCTTTCGTACATATGTATTTTTTTTTTACAGTTTATCTTATAAGATAGTTGTGCAAAAGAATCTCATCGCAACAGTCTCATAATATTTCTTATAATACTAATATTTTTATCTACACGTGATATAATTTTCTCAGAGAACGAACTGACACTCTCTGTCAGAAAAATCTTACATATTCTTTTACATAGTGTCTACATTAGAGATTTTTTTATCAAGGCAAACGTCAAACTTAACGCGAATTTGTGCAAGGTGGCAACAGCTGCACAAAAACAACAATATGGCGTATCCATTATTGTTTTTTATATATGCAGTTTGATAACTGTAACAACCAAAATAATAATCAACTGTTTAAGTAAGGTTACCTTGTATATATTCGCACTGATTTTGACGTTTGTTTTGATATAAATTTGCCTAATGTAGACACTAGGTTAAATAGTGTCTATATTAGACAACTTTCAATATCAACGCGAATTTATGCAAGATGAAAACAATCGCACAAAAGCAACAATAAAGCGAATTCAATAATATTTGTATATCTATGTTTTTTGACTGAGGTTACCTTGTATATATTTTGACGTTTGTCTTGATAAAAATTTGTTTAGTATAGACACTACGTTGCGTGTAGATAGGCTGTTATGAGATGTTATGATGAGATTTCTCTACACAACCATCTTATAAGATCAAAATTGTGCTAAAAATGTTCGGCATTTTTACTCTGTGACTGATTAGAAATAATGATATATGGAAAACGGGTACCCCTTGTTTAAGATTTAATATAATATAAACAAAATGGTTACTCTCTTCTGCTGGCATTATCTCACATATTATGCCATCGTTAATCTCAGTTGTGGACCTGGTGTAACACAAAGTTAGAAATAAATTTTTTCCCGTTATTACTTGTTAGGAAAAAAATTTCTTCATGTACATACTATGTCATTTTCCTAGTGTAATTGAAATGTAGCGAACAATTATTTATTTTATACGTTTAAAGCTTTCAGATGATGCGACGGGTAATATCAAAATGTTTATCTTTGGCTTGTAATATCAAAATAGTTTTTTTCATGTCTAAAAACTATGGCGTCCTAAAAATTTTCCTTTGGCTAACTTCATCCCGAACATTTAATTTATTTATTTTAATAAAATGATAACAAAACATACAAATTAAAATGTAATCTGACCTAAAAGTTATAAAACTACAAAAACTAACAACAAATTTTCTTTTAAAAGTCACTACTACTTTAAAAAAAAAATATATATATATATAAATACATATGTATATACATATATATAAATAGACCTCCAAAGAAGAATAAAACTCAACTTTATCAGTTTCAAAAGTTAGAGGTACAAATTCAATAGACAACAAAAATATTTTTGTAAACAATATTTGTCTATAACATGTTACAAACAAATTTATAAATATTTTTCTTTTTTATTTGTTTATTATTAAAAATTTATTGAAGCTGATAAGAAACTGAAATGAGAAAATCTTAGATTGCTGAGGCTACTCCAACTCAAACATATGTTAGTTTTTTACGTATTGGAATACTTAATAAAATTTTATATATTTTTTGTACAGAATAAGGTATACAAAAGCACTGGCTTATCGGTGAATGAATTGTTTTTATGGGAGAGACATAAATTAAAAGTGGCTCGCTATCATAACCTTAGAAAAAGTCTAAAGAAATCAGTATTTATTCGACTTATTGCTGCTAAAGACGTGATTATTGTAAATATTTTATTAAAAAATTATTTTTTTTTTCCGATATTAAAACTATGAACAAAATTGGAAAAATTGGTTTCTTGGGTGGTGGTAAAATAGCCCAAGCTATGGCTAAAGGTTTTATATCAGCCGGTATTTATAAAACTTGAAATGTAATCTATATTTTTAAGAATTTCTAATTACACTTACGTATCAATTTAAATTAGGTTTAACAAAAGCTGAATCAATTATAGCTAGTGTACATCCCTCCGATTCTATATCACTGCAATCATTCGAGGTGCAAAAGCTTATTTCATTATTAATTGAATAATTCCATAATTAATTGATTAAAATTATCTGTTTAACTATTTATAGAACCTTGGTGTTGAGACGTTAACAAAAAATGACCCGGTCATTGAAAATTCTAATATTGTTTTCATCTCCCTTAAACCTCAAGTTGTTCCACAAGTTTTGAGTGAAATCAAATCGAAAAGTGATGAAAAGCTATTTATCTCAGTAGCTATGGGTATTACCATAAAAACCTTGGAACAGGTAAATTATAAAGTGCAATCATGTTTCGTTTTCTCTAGGAATTTTTATCTCTTACATATATATATATATATATATATATATATATATATATATTTATATAGTGTGTGTAGTTAAAAGATGGTGTATTTATCTATGATATTTTTAAAGATTACGAAAACAAAAAAATAAATAAATTTTTAGTTAGAAATTAAGTAGACTTTTTTTAGATGCCGGTTTAAATTTAAATTAAACGGATAAATTTCGTTTAGAAGTTCAATTTCCTTCCTTAAAAGTCGTTCTTCATTCTCCTTTTTACATTATTCAACTACATGACTAGAAAAGTCTCTAAACAAAATTTATGTTGGATAAGCCAATTTCACACTACGCTAATATTTAACGATTTTGCAAATAATTGCTTTACGTAATGTGAGCACAAAATATTTTTACGACTCAAACAAGATAACAGCTGATTTTGGACAAACAAAACTATTTGTCCTTAACTAACAATGCCGATAGTGTGAATATTGTGTAAACCCAAGTTGTGAAATATTTGCCTCCATTTGCAGTAAATTTTTGTTTGTAAGATCAAACAGCGGCAAATGACAGCTGATGTGATGGACGGCTTGAGTTGAAAAATTGTTATTTTTATGTACACAAACTTTAAATTGACAAAAAGGGATTGACCAATTTATATATTATCTATAAAAAAAATTGTTTTTTAAATAAAACTCAATATATTAATATTTTTTCTTATTTTCTTAGCCATAATAATACTTATTTTTTAAACAGCTGATAGTGGCGTGCAAAGAAAACAGTTTTGTTTTTTTGAAGATAAGACTGTTTTGTAAATGACGACAAAATGAAACAGGGTTGTTCTCGTGTATAAACGTAAATTACTAATAAAAAAAAGTTAAATACATATTTTTTAAAGTAATTTTATTTATGTGCGTATTAAATCTTGCAACTAATCGATTGTTAATAGTTCGTATATTCTAAATCTATCTAAATATTTTAATTCGAAAATTTTGTAAGTATTTGTATTTAAAATAAATAGCATTTTCGCTTAAATTTACCTAGTGTCTACATTAGGCAAATTTATATCAAAACAAACGTCAAAATTAGTGTGAATATATATAAGGTAACCCTAGTTAAACAGTTGATTATTATTTTGGTTGTTACAGTTGTCAAACTGCATATATAAAAAACAATAATGAATACGCTATGTTGTTGTTTTTGTGCAACTGTTGCCACCTTCCACAAATTCGCGTTAAGTTTGACGTTTGTCTTGATAAAAAAAATCTCTAATGTAGACACTATGTTACCCCAGGTCTACAACTGAGATTAACGTTGATATAATATGTGAGATAACGCCAGCAGAAGAGAGTAACCATTATATTTATATTATGTTAAATCTTGAAAAGTTGTACACGTATTCTAATAAATCCTATAAAATATCATTATTTTCAATCAGTCACAGATAAACATGTCCTTTTTATTTAATAAATTCTCACTTTTTAGCACAATTTTTATAAAAATATATTATTTTTTAATGTAAAACAATCATTAAAAGAAAACAATTTTACAAAAAACATTGCTTTTTTTAGTAATTTCCAAAATACATATGCACACACCCAAACAAACTTTAGTATATGTGTATTTTTTTTTTTTTTTTTGACAGTTCATCGTATAAGATGGTTGTGTAGAGAAATCTCATCACAACAGTCTCATAATACTTCTTATAATACTATTATTTGAATCTACACGTGGGATAATTCCCTCAGAGACACTATCTGACAGAAAAATCTTACATATTCAGTTACGTGTAGATGTTCTGTCAAATAAAAACGCTACTAACATACCTTGACATCCACATATTCCGAAATTCTCTCAGAAAATGGTTCTAAATTGATAAAAACAAAATAAAAAGTAAGAGTACTATAAATTCATTTAATAATTGATGTCAAATAATAATAATAATGTAGTTTTGTGAATTTAGAAAAATAATTTTGCGTAAATAATTTGCAACTAATCTGAACAGGCTAAAAATATTTTTCCCCTTCTAGTATTTTAGGATATTGGATAGCAAAATACAAATTTAAAGAGTTTCGATATTTTTCATATTAGCGAAGATGATCGCAATCACATTTCTGTTTTAACATTTCATTAAAAAATATCGAGTTAAAAACCAAGTATACATAGATTTTTTTATTTATGTTTAATTCACTATTCAATTTTAATCCTTTTCAAATAATGTTAATAGATAGGAAGATGGAAATATAATTCATAGTAATATAAAATAGATTGGTGTATCGTTTCACCATTTTTAATTAATACCTTGGATGCTCCAACGTTTGAAATATTAAAGATGTCGCGTTTTCAGCTCACGACCACTTTTTTATGAATTAAATCGACGTACTTTTTATAAATTTAAGTTCGAAGAAACGCGAATATAAAATGCCCAATGGTTTAGATTGGGATGAACTATAAAATTTTTGTAACATAATGATTTCAAGATGTAATTTTATAAAGTATTACGATCAAGCTATACTTTGGCTTGTTGTATGTGCCGCGAGAAAAAGCCATGTTTTTGATCCATTAACGTTTTCTCTTTTCAAATTTGGGCACTTCTTGAACTTTTTCCGTTAAGGCACATCAATGAGGTATACCTCAAACGATTTTTAATTTAGCAATTCCTAATTAATAAAAAAAAAAAATATAAAAATAAAAATTTGGTTTCACGACTTGTCCACAATATAACTTAACACAACACAGTAGCACACAGCCCGAAACCGAGATTATGTCTGTCAAAAGGACGGAAAAACTAGTTATTTTCAAATACTTTTTAACTTTGAATGTTTGTCGGTAATCAATGGAACCATACTAAGTGGTAGTCTTTCATCGCATTACTCCCTGAAGTGTTGACAATACAAATCCATCAACAGATAATTGAAGAAACGAGAGCTAAAGGAAATATTTGAGCGAAAAGTTTCTTAAAAATAAAAGAGAATTGCCCATATGTAATTGCTTGAGTCAGTTGATACGCACATGAACGCTACGAATCTAATAAACGAGTCCTAAATTTATTATTATTTATCTTTTTCAGAACCTTTCCTCCAGTGCCCGCGTTATAAGAGTAATGCCCAATACACCCGCTCTTGTTCAATCCGGTTGTTCAGTATTTGTACGCGGCACTAAAGCCACCGATAAAGATGCACAAAATACACAAAAGCTTTTAGAAGCCATAGGAACCTGTGAAGAAGTCCATGAATACTTATTAGATCCCATAACAGCCTTAAGTGGCAGTGGTCCAGCTTATGTATTTGTCATGATTGAAGCATTAGCTGACGGTGCAGTACGTATGGGTATACCAAGAGATATGGCCTATCGTTTAGCGTCACAAACCGTTATGGGTTCAGGCCATTTAGTGAGAGACTCAAAAGAACATCCAGGATCATTAAAGGATAATGTAACAAGTCCGGAGGGTTCAACTGCAGCAGCTTTAAAATATTTAGAAGAATCTGGTTTTCGAGCTGCAGTAGCTGGAGCTGTGGAAGCGGCTACCCTAAGATGTCGTGAAATGTCAAAAGGTCAATAGATGAAAGAACCATTACTTATTAAAATGTAGTTTATTTTTATAAAAATAAAACACTTACTATTTGAAGAATCTATAAAATCTATACATATACTACACATTCTTTTAATATTTAAAATAGATTTAAAATTTCTTCTTTTTCTTGGCTCTTTCTAGAGCATTAAGTTCGCCCTGCTGCAAAGAAGCTTCGGCATAAATACGCTTAACCTTTTCGCGACGTTCTTTGTCACTGTAAAACAAAAAGGAGACAATTTTCAATAAAAAGCTATGTTACGAATGAAGTAAGATTTCATATATTTCAACTTACCTTTGCAACTGTTGTGATATACGCATTTTTTGTAGGAATTCAGTATCACGACGTATCTCTCGTATGGCACCTTTAGTTTCTCTTTTAATTTTAGCCATAAGTTTTACTTTTTCTTCCTTTTCGGCAGGCAATTTAGGTCGACGTTTATCATCATAAACTGTCTCTATTCTTGGTTCTAAGAGACGCAAAGCCTTTGGTTTTTTTTCTGGAGGCACCAACTTTGTAAGAGGCTTTTTCGCCAGTGTTTTTAAAGCTAATTTTGTTTTTTCAAAGTTATCTTTTACGTATGAAGGATATGCTGTCAATGGTAATCTATCCAACATTTCCAATAAAGGTAATGCCAAAAAGTTGCAACCAATGTTGTCGTTGACTAAAGCCACTGCATCTTCTATTAATTTTAAACATTGATTTAATGATCTTATTTTAAAATCATTAGAGAATGTTTGTGTTACTAAATCTTCCGCCTTTAAAGGTTCTTCCTTGATGTCCATGAAATCTTTTGAATCATAAGGAATAGCTAGCAGTTTACTTAGAAGACCTTGACTTTGAAAGGGTGGTGGAATTTTTATAATTTCCACTGGTCTTTTGGGAATACTAAGGAAAATAATTCCCAAGAGATAGTTAAAGACAGCTGGTAGAAATCTTTTAGATATTTGACCGTATTCTAAACTTAACGTAACTAAAAATAGACCCATAGCTATATCCTGGCGACTGCGTACTCTGGCTTTCGACAAAATATGTTGTATAAATATATAACAAGGCGTGACAATAGAATGTCTAAAATCAGAAGTTGAACAAAGATTTGATACCAATTTTAGGTAAATTAAAACTTCTAAGGATGGAAAATGTTTCGAGTTCTTTTTGTATTCACAATATTTTTCTTTTATCACATCTAGCAATGTGTTTGACATTCTCTCAGGATTCAAATATATCAGATCA
This sequence comes from Protocalliphora azurea, assembly GCA_932274085.1. NCBI lineage: Eukaryota > Metazoa > Arthropoda > Insecta > Diptera > Calliphoridae > Protocalliphora > Protocalliphora azurea. The sequence continues at coordinate 176,682,617 of OW026519.1, forward strand.
TAGAGATGTGGCATAACTGAGGAAAGGAATTGAAAGTGCTCCCTTATATCGTTTTGGCTGGCGTCGGAAAATTTTTCATTTAAAATTTGTAGTAGAAATGCAAACAATTTAACGACCTTTTCGCGGTTCACAGTTTCTAATTTTGGATGATTACATTTGATAAGACGTTCGATAATGATCGACTGATCCTGTAGTTTATATTCATTTAAAAGCTTTGAAAACACTTCAAACGTTTTTGGCATATCAATTGTAAATGGAAGGTCAGTTCTTTCAATGTTTGCTGTTTTATCTTTTATCTGTTTATTTAAATTTTTTTCTTTTGTATTATCTAAAGTTGATGCAACTTCATCTTCATTTTCTTCTGAATCGGTTACTTTTAAATCACTTAAATCATCCTCACCATCATCTTCTTCCTCTTCCCCATCTAAAGATTCTCCGTCGGCGCTTTCATTATCTTCATCCTGACTTTCGTCCTCTTCTTCTGCATCGTTTTCCTCTACAGCCTGACCGTTTTTTTCATCTTCATTACCTTTACCGCCCAAGGTACCTTGTTTTTAATATTAGGAAATAAAAAGTAAACAATTATCATAACGGCATAATATATTTTCAATTATTCATACCATCCATAGTGTATGCCAATGTGCCTTCCTCCTCACCATCATCATTAACAAAGTAACTATCATCTAAATCATCAGCAGATCTATGTTTTGTTTTTTGTGAATTATCCTCTTCTTCACCATCTGCTCTCATACGCTTCATGCGTTCTTGTTCCAGTTTTTCTAAACGTTCTTTTTCCTTTTTTGCCAAATCTTCTTCCGACAACAATTTGTCAGTAACCACACCTCTAGGTTCAAATATCAGTTCTTTAGCCAGACGATCGTAATCATCGGGTGTAGCTTTTGCTTTCATTTCACTTTTGGTCATTTTACCCACCAAACCCATTAAATCCTTATAGTTGCCATCTAATTTTTCCGTTAAATCAAACAGTTCATCTTTCTCTTTGGCAATTTCAACCTTACGACGTTTCTGTTCCACAATCATTTCTTCAATAGCACTTTTACGATCTTTGGTAACAGCAGCATCACCACCAAAGTGAGCCGCTTCAGTGAATTCAGCTGAAATTTAAATCGATATTTGAAAACTCAAAACCATTTTTATACTTGTATAACAAAATACCATCCAATCCTTCATCTTCCTCAGCTTCATCATCGGATCTTTCATCACGAAACTGTTCAATTTCTTCCAAAGTTAGACCACGATGTGTCAGCACTTCGTCATCGTTTAAATTGAAACGTGACTGTTTCGATTGCTTCATTCGCTCTATTTTATCGGCCACAAACCGCGCATTCATTATATTCTCGTCCAATTGATCACCATTTAAATGTTTGCCTATACGACGATCTTTAAATTTATTGGCCTTATGTTTATCCATAAATTCTTGTCCCAATGTTTCCTTGCGCTTTTTAACAGCTTTTGCCCTAGAAACTCCAGGCAAACCCCTATCGTGTTTACACGTTCTTCCCAAAATTTTAAATTTCTCCTTGTTCATGTGAACTTCGAAGGGATTTAAACGTTTCGCAGTAGCAGGAATGGCAGTGGCGAACGGATTTTCCTTTTTAACTGCCTTTTTGGCATAAACTGCATCAGCAATGGATTTTTTGCTTTTTTTAGCCATTTTGTTTTCACTTTAAAATTATTTTATTTTAATATTTATATAAAATTTTTATTATTTTTGTCTACAGAAATCAAATTGCATTTTCAACACAAACAAAACCAATAGAATGAACTCGCACGTGGTAAATATTAGCAACAGCTGTTTTGTTCTGTGTTCTGTATTCAAGAGGCGTTCTTACACTACATGGAATAATAGTGGTCATCAGTATTGCCAGTTTAGACTTTTTAAGGCTAAATCTAGCCTTTTTATTTTGCTTTTAAGCCTTGTTCAGACCGGCGCGAAATTACGAAATTTCATGCCGAAATTACGAATGAAATCTAGAGTGTCCATACTGGCTAGATTACATTTAATGTAATTTCGTGAACAGCTGATACTTATTGTTTACATTTTAAATTGTTATGGGGGTAAATAAAGTATTTTGAAATGGAAACAAATAAGAAACAATTACTTACTAAATTGGAAATTATTAATTTTCAACAATTAAAAATGTAAAAAGTATAGGTTTCATTTTGCAAAATCACTTTAATAATTAATTTTAAGATTTGTGTTTAAATTTAAGATCAGCTGTGAATTGTTTTTTTTTCTTCACACGGTTGAAACATGCAGTAAATAATTGAAAAAAAGTATTTTTTTCCAACCATGTACAGAGTTGCACGGAAATGGGCATCGTAATTCCAATGTAATTTCGCCGAAATTACACAAAATTATGTAATTTCGAAAGTGTCAAAATGTATGGGAAATTACGCAATTTCAACTTGATTTCGGCCGAAATCACGAAAGTTCGTAATTTCGCGTCGGTCTGAATGCCCTATTAGTCTCAACATTATTATTTTAGCTTCTAGCCTCTTTTGATTCTTAAAATTGCTTTAAAAGGCTAAAATGTTAGTATTTTAACAACGAAGAAAATAAATTTTTAATATTTATTACTAATTTCATTTTTACAGAATCATTCATTTCAGCATTTTTATGTATTTATTCGGCAAAAAATCTATATCATTTATATTTAACAAAAATTTTGACCTGCGGCGCTCCATTATCAAAATCATGAACAACTAATATACTAAAATACTAATAAATAATTTGATGGAATTATTAAATTGATTATTATAATTCCTTTTTAATTTTCTTCCTCAAACATAGAAACTATTTAGAAACACAATTTTAACAAATTCTTATAAAAGCGAAAACTCACCCAAAAACTTAAAACTGATTGTGTTTAAAAATGTTGAAAAATCTCTTCAAAACATAACATTAATTTTTCATATGAAATATAATCCAAATCTGTATGCGAATTTTGCTCTTTTTGGCAAAAAAGTGCAAAATTAATTATTTGTGTTTTATATTTTCACGTAACAAAATATGTAAAATTTTTCTGTCAGTGTCAAATTCGGTCTCTGAGAAAATGATATCACGTGTAGATTAAAATATAGTATTATGAGACAGTGTGAATATGCTTCGGGTTTTATTGCAAGACTTGTTGCTGAAATTGTGACTGTGGTAAGGTTTTCTCCAACATGATCATTTCTATTCGTGTTTATTAATATTTTTTATTATATACTTATAGATATGCATGTAAATATCATTTGAATGCAACGGTAATTATCGATTCCTTGTTACACAAAAGTGCTTGTTATTCATTTAGCAAAATCTTTACATTAGTTATTAACAAGTTTGTATTTTATATTTAATTTGAAGTACATCTTATTATTTTAATCTAATATATGTATTTAATAATAATTTCTTTATAAATAAAAGTTAATAAAATGGTTGTAACCTATTTTAAATAGACACAATGTACAATTTACATAGTATCATGTATTATAAAATATTTACATGCCTATTCATAGAAGGTTTAAAAAAAGTCACAATTTTGTTGAGTCTGAAAGTTATGATTAGTCATATGACTGCCATAACTCCGCATTCTGTTAACTTAGTCACAAAACATGCTTAATACTATGTGGATGTATACGTGTTTTTTGTTTTTTCATATATTTGAATTCGAAAAAAACATGACAATTTCCACACGGGGAAGAAATTTTTAGATATTTAGTACATTGGAATATTCTGAACATACATTTTGTCAAAAATAATTAAAGTAAAAAATGTAAAATTTGAACAAACTTTAATTCATTTCTAAGTTTATAAGTGTTATTAAATTTATTAAACAAAAACTGTACATGGGCATAAATTGTGAAATTTGTGAAAAAAATGTGACGTAAAATGCAAAAAAGCAGAGAAAAAACCCGTATATACAGAAATAAGTTTGTACAAAAATATAAAAATCTACTTTCATTGATTTCAGTTCATAATATTTAAGCACAATTTCTTAAGAATTAAAATTTTTTTTATATTTTTTTAAATGATTTTCATTCATATTTTCAATTAAAAAATTTTTTTTAAATTTTCATTGAAAAGTTTTTAATGATTTTTAGCTATATTTTGGGAACTGAACAGAAGCGTTTTTTATCAAACTGATGTGCTGCAGAATGCGAGCAAAATTTCTAAACATTATTTTTTAATAGATTTTTCCTGCAATTTTGCCATTTTAAAACATTTGCGGTTAATATTTTCATGTATAACTATTTTTATTTACCATTTGCAATCAATAAAATTGTCATTATGAACAATTTAATAATATCTATGAACAAAATTTTATGTTTTATGAAAAAAGTTTGGGAAAAAAGTCATTTATGCACTTTTTTTTCTGTGTACCTGAACATTGTATAACATACTATTAAAGTGAAAATTGTGACTTTTTTATTATTATTGACTTTATTGAAACCTTTATAAAATAATTACATTGTTATGAGAATTTACTTAAAAGTATTACAACAATTAACATCTAAATAATTAAATATTATATAATTAAACTACTAATATCACAGTGTTAAGGAAAAGTTGTCAAAAAAAACTTTGTAAATACTTAAATGTTATAAGAAATTTTAAAAACAACCATCAATTATAACTCTAAGTAAAAAAGAGTCTTAGTGACTGTTTAGCAAATTTCTTATTTCATATTTAGACGTTCTGCATTTTTCATTAAATGACAGAGTCAGTTCCCTTGCAAATGAATTAAACATTTTATGCTTAAAGTTTCTATGCAGTAGATCAGTAGAATATCTGGGGTGTAGGTTATGAATTATTTTCAGATTTTTATTTTGTATTATCTGTAATTTTCTTATGTAAGTTTTAGCAGCTTTATTAAACCAGACTTGGCATCCGTAGGTCATAATTGGTTGAACACACATTTTGTAAATAAGGATCTTGTTTTTTACATTAAGTTTAGATCTTCTGTTAAGTAAGGGGTAAAGTGCACGTCCGCATTTGACTGCTTTATCACAAATATACTGTATGTGTTGTTTAAATGATAGTTTTTTTTATCTAAGATAATACCTAGAATATAAATGTTTTGTTGGAATACGTTTCTGTGATCTATTATATGGAAATATAATAGCTTGTATTTTATAGGGCATTCAGACCGACACGAAATTACATACTTTCGTGATTTCGGCCGAAATCAAGATGAAATTACGTAATTTCCCATACATTTTGACACTTGCGAAATTACATAATTTTGTGTAATTTCGGCGAAATTACATTGGAATTACGATGCCCATTTCCGTGCAACTCTGTACATGGTTAGAAAAAATGCTTTTTTTCAACTATGTACTGCATGTTTTAACCGTGAGAAGAAAAAAAAACAATTGACAGCTGATCTTAAATTTAAACAAAAATCTTAAAATTAATTATTTTAGTGATTTTGCAAAATGAAACCTATCCTTTTACATTTTTAATTGTTGCAAATTAATAATTTCTAATTTAGTAAGTAATTGTTTCTTCTAGCCAGTATGAACACTAGATTTTATTCGTAATTACGGCATGAAATTTCGTAATTTCGCGCCGGTCTCAACAAGGCTTTACTAACATTAACTTTTATCTTCCATTTATCAAAGTATTTATGGGTAGAATTTAAACTATCTTCCATTTTTTTGATTATTGCGTTTGAAACCTTACCGCAGCAAATAAAAGCACTGTCGTCAGCGTAAAAAGCTACTTGTTGATTCTGCGAATAGTAAAATCGGAAATATATATTGAATAAAGAGTAGGTGATAATACCGATTCTTGCGGCAGACCCGCAGGGATTTGTCTATCACTATATAGCGTGTTATCTATAGATACAGCAAATGAGCGCTGATCTAAAAAACTCTTTATTATCTTTTGCAAGTACGTTGGATAATTGAAGCAATTTAGTTTAAAAACCAGGCGTTCATGCCTTATTGAATCGAAGGCTTTTTAAATGTCAAGAAAAATAACTCCAGTGCTCTTACGATTTCTTTTCTTTGATTCAATAAAATTAACGACTCTTTTTAGCTGATGTACTGTGGAGTGCTCCTTGCGGAATCCGAACTATTGAGGGTTAATAATATTATTTTGGTTGGAAAAATCTAAAATTCTCTTATTAATTATTTTTTTCAAATACTTTATCCAATACGCTTAGAATGCTGATTGGTCTATAGCTACACGGTAATTTAGGATCCTTTCCTGGCTTAGGAATTGGGATAACTTTTGCCTTCTTAAAAATTGTTGGAAAATAGCCTTCTATTAAACAAGAGTTGAAAAGTTTACATAGAGTTTCAAAAAAGTAATCGGGCATCTTTTCAAGGATAATGCTATTAATGCCATTTAAACCGGGGGCTTTATTATTTTTCAATAAGAGTACAGATGATTTAACTTCATCTAAATTGGTAAGCTCTACGTTAGATCTGTCAAGTATTGTGTCGTTAAGATCATAAATGGATCTTGAGACGGCTGTGTCCTTAGGTGAATAATTATTTAAAGTAATGGTGTGTGAATTAACAAATACGTCTGCTATTGAATTAGCCTTTTCATTGCCAGTTTTTAAAACTTCACCGTTTACATGAAGATCAGTAAAAGGCATTTTGTTTCCTTTAAGTGCTTTTTTTTACTTTCCAAAACTTTTTAGAGCCCGAAGGCAAATTCGAAATAAATTTTGACCAGGATTCATTGCGGTCTTTATTAAGGTGAAAATCAATAAGCTTATTTAGTAGCTTCAAAATGCTTTTCAATTGATTTTTATAACTAAAATCGCTACATCTTTTAAATTTACGTTTGTATTTATTTCTCTGACTAATTAACATTTTACTAATTTCAGAGATTTCTCGTTGCCACGAATTTTTATGACCGACAGGTATTTTATTGAACGCTTCTTTAACTATAAATCGGGTTGATCAATGTTCTGACACCTAATTTCATTTTCAACCCAGTTTCTGATTGCTGACCAGTCTGCGCGATAATACAAAGGAACTGAATATGTCATGTTTTGAACCTGGCCATAAATAACACAAGATATAGGTACATGGTCCGACTGTAAAACATTTGGATGTGTCTCAAGGTTTGAAAAATTGAGACACGAGTTAGATAAAAGAATGTTTACTGTGGACGGTTGATATTTTGTTGAGTGTCGAGCGAGTGTATCCATTTGGGTAATAAATGTAGTAGCTGCATTGAAGACAGTGGCTGTAGAGATCATTACCAGCCGAATTATTTGACATACAATTCCAATGTGTATGTTGGGCATTCTGATCACCGAAAATAAAATAGTCTTTTGAAAATGAAGTTAATTTATCCACATCAGCTTTAAAATTGGTAGTATGAACTAGATTATACGCTGAAGTGAATATAACTGGCCTTCTATTAATTATAACTTGTACTGAAATACTTTCAGCAGTACTTGTTTTTAATTTTGGTAATAACGTATGCTTAATGTTACCTTTAATTGCAATTAGAACTCCTCCGCCATCGATCCTCTCTATAAATTTTATAACCAAGTTGTAATTTGTGGTACGGTTTCAAAAATCTCATTTAAAAGGAGAATGTCGATTTTCCTTTTGTGTAAAACGTATTCCAGCTGGGCAGCTGCTGATTCAGTTGTTATGCCTTGGGCATTACAATGCATAACATGAACATTGTGTCTACCGGTTGAATTTTATGGCATGTTTAAGCATCATACCCAAAACTCGTAGCTTGTCGTACTTATTTTGACATCTTTGCAAAGCATCGACAGCATCAAAAAATATTTCCAGAAGTCTTTCATTGGAAATGTCATCATTATTATTGTTATCGTAGCTCTTGCCTTTAGCTACCTCAAAATACAAATTACCAAAATCGCGGGAATTGCGTGTATTATTATGTTGTTATTGCCTTGGCAATTGAGGAAAATTATGATCGTCTTCTTTAAAATATGATACGTTAGTTCTTCTGCTGGTCGCCCTAGATTTAGATGTTACTCGATGACGGATTTCTAAATATTCTTGACGACTTGGGCAGTTTGGATCATCAGCTCTATGATTAACGTTTTTTAAGTTCCTCTTTATGCAGTTGTACCACTTATAAATTATACTACCATCACTATTACCTTGTTTGTCGGCGCAGGTTGAACACACTACGATAGGGTTACAATTTTTAGCGCCATGTCCATACATAGCGCACTTGGAGCATTGTGTGGGACCTTTATTGCCCTTTGGAGGTTTTCTCCAATACACAGATATATTACAAAAATAACTTATTTTCATAACCTCTCTTTTTGAAACATGTTGTCGATCAAACTCAATGAGATAAACTGCGTCATCTACACTGGATCATTTTGTTGCTAGTTCCCTAATGCTTACCGGGTTTATGTTGAGCAAGCTTACAAATTCTTCGCCAATTATCTTTGTGTCCAGTTGTGGCAGGCCAAATAGAACCAATTTAAAAGTTTTTGCATCCTTTAATTGATGCGTATAATACTGGAATTTTTTGTCTTTGAGAACACTCAAAACTTCATTGTACAGCGATAACGAGTTTGATACAATTTTTGTACCAATAGACATCTGTTTGTAAGTATATTTATCCCCAATTAATCCGATCACAGTTGAAAAACTGTGGGTAGAGTCCACAATTATTGGTGGAATGTTTTCTTTGATAGCAACTGCTTCTTCTTCTTCGTCTTCAGACAGAAGCTGAAACCTGTTGGCTCTAGTGCTGGGACCGTCTATAGTTTTTGGCACCTTGAATTTAGGGCTATTGCCCCAATGCTTCCTTCTTTTTTTAGCAAAAATTGCCAAACAAAAGAAAATTAAAGTAAATTTAAGTCGTTTTTTTACACTTTTTAATTTAAAAATTCAATTAATTTTTCAAAGCAAAAATTAACACAATGTTTTTAATTTGAGGCAGAGATGCAAATGAAAATTGTGATTTTTCTTGTCAGTTGATCTTAAAAAATAGAAATAAAATACATATTTTGTATGGAATTTTAAAATGTTTACAGAGATTTTTACATACACTTGTATTTTCACTCCTTGGCGATCAAAGGTTTCAAATATGTATGCATGCATTGTTTTTTCCACAAAAAAAGTATTTATATTTACATAATTTTAATTTTCACTTAATATGTCTTTTTATGAGAGTTACAATTATTATGACTGGCTTCATACCAGATCATAGTATAAGAAAAAAGTACAGAAACTCTCTCTTTTTTGATACCTTACAGCCCATCTACACGTAAAAGAATATGTAAGTTTTTTTTCAGAGAGTGTCAAATTCCTCTCTGAGAGAATTATCGCACGTGTAGATTCAAAATTATTATATGTATTATAGGAAGTATTATAAGACTCTCTACGCAACTATATTATAAGATAAACTGCCAAACAAATGCACATATACGAAAATTTGTTTGTGTGGGCGCATGTGCAGTTGTAAATTACTAAAAAAACAATGTTTTTTGTAAAATTATTTCCTTTTAATGTTTGTTTTACATTAAAAAAAAATATATTTTATAAAAATTGTGCAAAAAAAGTGCGAATTTCTTAAATAAAAATAACACGTTTACTCTGTAAATGACTGAAAATAATGATATCTTATAGGATTTATTAGAATACGTGTACACCTTAATTAAGATTTAATATAATGTAAAAAAACGGTTTCTCTCTTCTGCCGGTGTTATCTCATATATTATATCAGTGTTAATCTCAGTTGTAGACCTGGGGTAAGACAGCTATCAAATGTACATAAAGCCTTGTTCAGACCGGCGCGAAATTACGAAATTTCATGCCGAAATTACGAATGAAATCTAGAGTGTTCATACTGGATAGATAACATTTGATGTAATTTTGTGAGCAGCTGATACTTATTGTTTACATTTTAAATTGTTATGGGGGTAAATAAAGTATTTTGAAATGGAAACAAATAAGAAACAATTACTTACTAAATTGGAAATTATTAATTTGCAACAATTAAAAATGTAAAAAGGATAGGTTTCATTTTGCAAAATCACTTTAACAATTAATTTGTTAAGATTTGTGTTTAAATTTAAGATCAGCTGTGAATTGTTTTTTTTTTCTTCTCACGGTTGAAACATGCAGTACATAGTTGAAAAAAAAGTATTTTTTCCAACCATGTACAGAGTTCAATGTAATTTCGATGTAATTTCGTAATTTCAATGTAATTTCGCCGAAATTATGTAATTTCGAAAGTGTCAAAATGTATGGGAAATTACGTAATTTCAACTTGATTTCGGCCGAAATCACGAAAGTACGTAATTTCTCGTCGGTCTGAATGCCCTATAACGCTAAGAACGTGTGTTTTTTTTCTGGGGGGACTTCAAAAATTTAAATGGCGTAGCTTCCTGCTAACATATTGCCAAAAGAAGCCCATTTCGCAAATCATCCACTCGATTTACACCTTTGTGTAGAAAGCTAGAGTTCCCGAATTCAACTCCCTGAGTTTAATGGTCTCCACCAATATCAATCACAGTTTTGTGTAGTACTGCACCAAATCCAATCCTATAAAAGTTAGATTAACAAAATCGATTGCATGTGACAAATGTAAGCCTCGAAAAACCGTAACACGATACAGTTAGACGACAAACAAACACATAGTTAATACGGGGGTGAGACGCAAAATTCTCGAAGGCCAAACAACAAAAACCCGCCTGACTGTACTTAAGAAATAATTACGGTGACGCGAAAGTTGTTCTCCAACCCAAAGCCACTTTGCGAATGTAAGAATGTGTAAGTAAAATTTTATTTAAGTACATGTTTTAACAAATATTAAAAATGTTAATGTTGCTGCTAAATATCAACAAAAATAATTATTATTTTAAATCTATTACATTTTTAATACCAAAAATTGCAACTGTTTTCGTTTAGTTTAAAATTCAACAACCAAAAATATAATGTCTATATATTAAAAATATATTTTTTTATTTGCGAAAAATAAATACGTTTCAGAAATTAAAATATGATAAAAGTGTTAAAAAATAATTAAATATTATGTGTATGTTAAAAAATGTACTACGAATGTTGTTTAAAAGGACAATTTTGGTATTTTTTTTGTTTTGTTTAAATCTCTCACAAGTGTGTTGAATTCACACAACATACGTAAGTGTAGAGTGGTGACTTGTTGTAGTCGTAAAAAAGAGAGTTTCTTTACTAGTTAATTGTACTGTGTACCAGGTCTTAATTTTAAATAGGTATTTTAAGAATGTAGCCACAATTTATCTGTCTTGACTATTTTTGAGTCACAATATTGTTTATGAATAGACCTGTTAATGTATAAAATTAATATATACACTTACTTTACTATTATAGGTAATTTTTCAAAATCATTAAGTAATTTTACCAAAAATTAAAGTTACCTAAAATTATTGTTAAATTACCTAAGAAACTTTGTAACTGCCATTCAACCCTACACTTTTTAGGAAATATTGCCTATGAATTTTTTTGTGTGTAAAAAGAAATTCGATTTTTCGCTAAAAATTTTTCAGCAAAAGTTCGATTTTTCAGTAAAAATTCGATTTTTACAAATAATCGATTTTTTACTAAAAATTCAATATATCACTACAGATCCGATTTTTCACCAAAAATCCGATTTTTTACCAAAAATTCGAAAAGGAAAAAGTTGAATTTTCAGTGAAAAATGGGATTTTTAGCGAAAAATCGGAAAATTCGTATTTTTAGTGAAAAGTAAAATTTTTAGTAAAAACTCGAATTTTTAGTGTACTTTTGGTGAATTTGTATTTTAACATTTTTAGTTTTAGCAACAATGCTGCAAGCTTTGTGATATTGGATATAAAAGTATTCCTTGTAGAATTTTTAAATTTTTATGAAATTTTTCCAAAACATATTTAAAAGCTTCCTTTTATACCCACCATCAAAAAATTATGGGGAGTATATTGGGTTTTTTATTCCGTGTGTAACATATCGAAATAATTATCCAAGATCACATAAAGTGTATATATTCTGGGTACTAGTGAAAATCTAAGATGATCTAATGATGTCCGTCCGTCTCTTTGTCTGTTGAAAGCAGTATAGAGCTAACAAAAAAGTTATGGACGAAATACTAGACAAACAGGTTCTTCGTCGTAACTCTAGTTTATGCATGTACATTAACGAAATTTAGCAGAAATAGTTCAAGGATTCATATAAAGTCGGAAATCAAAAATATGTGTGGTCCACTCACTTTACCGCACACCTCCCATATAAGGTAAAACATTAACGAAATTTTGTATAAATAGTCCAAAGACCAATATAAACTCGGAAACAAAGAAGGGCGTGGTCCGCCCACTTTACCGCCCACCACCCATATAAAGCGAAATTTTAAAAAGTGGGCCAAGCCGAATATAACATTCTCACTTATTTAGTCTAAAGTAGCTAACAAATCTTTAAGAAAACGGAATTTAAGTAATAATCACTTAAACTAATAAGCTTTTTCTGCTGCCTTAATCGTCTTCGCATAATATTCAACTCACGTACTAAATACTCTTCTTGATCTTCGGAAGGTGAAAATAAAGCCAAACTCAGCATTTTAATTAATTTTTTATACAATATATATTTTTAAGAAATGTTATTAAAAATAATTTAAAAAATAATTTTCAAACAACTTTCTTTACATATGCACTTGCAGTTGTTTACATATGCACTTGCAGTTGTTACAAAATTATTACAATTATGAACCGTTTTTTATAAAACTTTTAATCTTTTACAAAAATTGTCGTTATCGAAAATTTTACATAGTATCAAAAAATATTTTTAATGACAACGACATCGGCAATGTTCATAATACGATAACGACACTCGTAATAATAATAACCCAGCTTTTATTCGTAACTACGAAACATTTTATAAGATATACAAAAATTTGTGTTATCAATATTTAAAGAAATACTTATATTTTATGTTCAAGCAAACGGTCTTCGCCACCCAATTACATTTAATAGGACGTGGACTGATTTGGGAACGGTTGCGAAAACAAGGAAATAAAAAGTTCTTTTGTTTACTTTTCCGCCTGTTAACATCCGATTTTGAGCCGCCGTCAAAATTTTTACAAAAGCAGCCGCCAATAAAATTGTTCGGCGCAGGTATCTGCAAAATCGTCGCCATTTTTTTTCTTCAACTCGAACATTTTTCAGCTGCTCCAGTTTGTTGGACGTGTAAAATTAAAGAAAAATTGTATTTGATTAAAATATATTTGACATAAATAAGATTAATATTCAAGAAGGAATCTTACAAGAACAAATAAAAAATGAGTGATATGGAAATATCCTCAATGGGTGTTACGGAAAATTTTCCTCCCGACTCTTACGACACCAGAGCAAATATGGGTGCTCCACCTCCAGTTTCCGATGATGGCAATTGTAATGAAAGAACTGAATATAAAAAATCAAAATCTTCGAAGGATGATCGCTCTCCTTCGAAATCTAAAGATTATGGCAGAGATAGAGAACGTGATGACAGGGACAGGAGTCGGAAGAAGAGGTAAGAGAACTTGCATTTTGCAAAGTACATACTGTATGTTTGTACCTTGTATGTACATATTTGTAATACATTGTATTATTAATGTAATTTCATCATGTGTATCTATCCCAATTATTTTTGTTTAGAGACCGTTCCAGAGACAGAGACCGCGAGAAAGATAAAGATAGGGATCGTGAACGTGACCGAGATCGTGAACGTGATCGAAAACGCGAAAGTCGTGAGCGAATTGATCGAACTAGTCGAGACCGTGATGTAGATCGAGATCGACGACGACGTGATAGAGATCGAGAACGTGATTCGCGTTCACATCGTAGTCGATCCCGTACTTATGATGATTATGACTCTAGACGTGGTAGTCGTAGACGTTCTCGAAGCCGAGATAGAGATCGTGACCGTCGCAGGGATTATCGCGACAGAGATCGAGAACGAGAGCGTTCTCGTAGTCGTAGTCGTGAGCGTTCGCGCAGACGTTCTAGTCGAGATCGTACACGTAGTCGTGAACGTGATCGTGTACGCCATAGTGCTTCAAGGGAAAGATTCCCGAATCTGCATTTGGAACCTATCAAAGAAGAAGTACCACAAACACGTTTTGACTTGACACAAACTATACAAGAACTTATGAACAGTACTACAAACAATAAGCATTTTGCTGCACTATTTAATTGCAATAACAGCAATGATTCCACTTCAAATGGTCCTTCAGAAATGTCACGTAAGTTTTTGTTAAAAATCTTACTAAATCTCATTTATTACACAATTTTTTATTGTTTAATTCTGCAGAAGAAGAAGCTGCTGAACGTAGGCGACGTAAAAAATCGCGTTGGGGTGGTACTGAAAATGATAAAACATTTATACCCGGCATGCCAACTATTTTGCCATCTACATTGGATCCAACACAACAGGAAGCCTATTTAGGTAAAATACTTATAATTATATCGTCTTACTTTAGTTTTAAGTTATTACTTCTGTTTGAGTTTTAGTCCTACTTGTTACGAAAAGAAAAGTAAGTGTAAATTTAAAAACTATAAATTTAGCATCTAAAAATTAGGCTGGTTTTAACTTCACATAACACCAAAGAACAATTCGTGCACAAAACTCTGGAAAAAAAAGAAGTCATCTCCAAAAGGAATTTCCAAACGTTATAAAGAGACATTTTTTTTCTAAAAAAATCAAATAAAACTAATTAAATAATCTTCGTTTTCTTTTTGAAGGCATCTTTTCCAAATGAATGAAAAACATAGAAAGCTTAACCTTTCCACTTGGATCAATAGCGTATAGCATGATATTAGAAATTGGGGAAAACATCATGATGATCCAGCAACAGTCATAATTAATCACTTTTACTAATAACAAATTCTTTTTTAGTTTTTCCAGTTTTAAACAAATCTAAATTGTATATTAATTAAAACATTTTTTATATGTGTAAATATGACTTATTTATATTTGCTATAAATAATATTTATAATTTATTTTCTCCAGTTTTGTAAGTACTCCTCGTGTACTCTAAAGTATGTTCATCATTTCCCGTTTGTTCGTTCGTTAACCTACCCCGACAAAAATTCTTTACATACAATATGTAACAGCATTATTTCTAAAATGTTTTATATACAAACAATTTATATTAATTCATATATTTAAATTGAATGATTTGAAACAATTTTACTAATAACGAGGCTTGCCCTCGCCTCTTTTTTTTTTCTCTTCTTTTTTTTTCTAAATCTATCATTCTAATTACAGTTCAACTACAAATTGAGGAAATAAGTCGCAAGCTCCGTACTGGCGAATTGGGTATACCACAGAATCCGGAAGAAAGGTTTGCATCTTTATTAGTAATTCAACTCTATTTAAGCAAAAATCTTCTTGATAAGAAGACTATCAGCATTTAAAGTTTGTACCTTTTATTTTTTTGAGCGAAGGATCGTTATTCTGTTCCAGCATAGAGACAAACTCTTGTACATGGAAAACGAAACAATAACAGGTTTTTATGTGATGTATTGTTAACCAAAAACAAAGCATTACATTTATAATTTTTTTTTATTTAATTACAATAGTAATATTTATTTATTTTTCTATAGAAAACTAAAGTTATTTAAACTTTCTCTATAGTGTTTTAGAAGGCTTATTGATGCTTAAAATCAGAATTTTATTAATTTAATTCTTTATTTAAAAATTATTTTAGAATATAAAAGTTAACAAGAAAGAAATGTTCAGTTTGCATACCTAATGTAACATTGTTCTAATGTAGTTTCTCATTTCATCGAACTATGTTTTACCATAATGAGTGAACTTGTTCTTTGCCTCACATTTCTAGTTTCTATATTTAAAAACATTAGCGTCTACAAAAAAACGTACTAATTTTCAACAAAGGGATAATTAAAGAAAATATATACCAATTAAAAAATGTTTAAAATTAACTAATTTACAAAAAAAGAAAAAAATCAATTGAAAAGAGAATTGTTATGGTATAAAAAGAAAAACATTTTTATGTAAGATATGTAAAGAAGATGTGAAGGGTATATAAGATACGGCTCAGCTGAATATAACAGTCTAACTTGTTCTTTTTTGAATTCTATTTATTAAATCGAAGCGTCACCAATTTTATTCCTGCAAAATTCGTACTTTTGCTAGAGTTGACTCTAGTAACTAAAATTTGTAATAATTAAAAAGCAAATTTATATACTCTTAATTTTGATGAATTCTGGCTTTATTTTTATGAGTGTTGTAGACCTTGTATGTTGTTTTATCGTATTTCCCTATTGTTCGGCTTGTCCCAAATAAAAAACTTTTCCTATGTTTTTTAAATTTATTCCATTATTTTTTATTATCACCCAATATTTCGACCAACTTTGTTGGTCATCTTCAGGGATGTGTTTACTAAGAACGATTATATATAAATATTCTTAATCATAACAAAACAAAAAGATAAAATTAATAATTACATTTAACTATATTATGTTGTCCGTTGTTATTGTTCTGTCTGAGCTTTGTCACTGGCTTTATTTTCATTTTAATATATATATATATTTTTTTTTATAATTTTCATATTTCAATTTAAAAAGATTAATTTATTTATTTTTTTCGTCGTTTAATAGTTTTTATTTTTCTTGTTATATATATATTTTTTTTTTTTTTTAAAGAATGACTACGCTATAAACTGACGTTTGTGTGAAAGTTCGCACAGAAAATGTGCACTTGATTATAGGTAGAGCGAAGTGCGAAATACATGTTTTTTTTTATATTAAAAAAAAAAAAAACAATTTTGCACTTTCGCAATACTAAAATTTGTGACGAATTATTTCAATAGTGTAGTTCAGTGCAAAAATGCAAAATTTCGTTGTTGTCCAACAACGTTGTTGCGTTTGTGCAATAGTAAATATTGCATAGCTTTTCTATTGAAATTATTGCACCGAATGCCGAATATCACTAATAATAAAATGTTTTTAAGTAATTCTCGACGCCAATTGTAGTCTTCCAAAAGTTCAAAAATTCGATTTTTTTTTAAATGTAACAACAACCACATAAAAAAATATTTCGCACTATCTATAACCAAGTATCCGTTTATAGCGTTGTTCTTTAAGAAGCAAAATTTTATAACAAGAAAACGTACCTCTTTCCATTTCAATAATTTACGTTAATATGATAAGTTGACAGCCCTTTTTTTAGTTTGAAAAGATCTGTATAATTTTGGCAAGGTTTGTACAAAACTTTGCATAGATATTACACACTTGGTTAAAGGTAGTGTGAAATGAGAAAGTTATGCGTTGTTGTTGAAGTTGCTATGTTTGAAAAAAAAACTTCGCAAGACTAGAAATGGTGGCGTGAATTATTCTATAATTATAAATTTAATAGCTTCTAACATCTATTTTTCAGAATAAGTTCCAAAGAGAAACAATGTTAGTATTTCTTTTGAAAGAATGAAAATGTGATTCATAGTTTTATTGATTTTAAGCAATCATGGTCTTAAGTAGGTGATATGAAGTATTTAAATATCTCTAAAATGATCTAAAAGTCATCTCTTTTGTTTTTTTAATTACACACATACTCAGTGGTAAATATGGAATAAACAAAAATTGTCAGTAGTTAAATATTAATACTAATTAAACAATTTTCCTTCCTATTAGATCTCTAGGTAAAACTAAACACAAAAGACAAAACTTAATAAGATTAAAAGAAAAAAGGGGTGAAACATAAACCACCAACCATAAACAGTCTACACATGTAAGCAAAGTACATGTTTTATTTGTATAGATAAACATTAAAAACAATTAATAATTAAAACCAATTTTCTTTTTTCCTTAAGGAGAGTTAAACAAAAATAAAAATTAATAATATATTACATAAACCAAACGTGTGGGAACCGTGTAAAGCCAAACAAGTCACACTGTCTAAGAATCAGTAAAAAAAAAATTACTAATCTTAACTAATGATATTAATCAAAATTTTTCTTTTTTCCCTTCCTCAACATTGAAAACAGCTACAATTTATAAATGAATTGAACAAATAAACTAAATAATTTAATTGAAATTTGCAGGAACAAAGAAATTAGGATTTTATTTTTATAATATTTGTAATGTTATTTTGTTTTTAATATTACAGTTTTGAAGCTTAAAGGGTTTTACAAATATAATTGTTAATACTGTTTTGTTTCCTTTTTTTTTTTGTTTATTTCGTAGGTCTCCCTCACCGGAACCCATATATAGTTCGGATGGCAAACGGTTGAATACTCGAGAATTCCGTTATCGCAAGAAATTGGAAGAACAGAGACATCAATTGATACAGAAAATGCAGGCAGTTAATCCTGATTTCAAACCGCCAGCTGATTACAAGTAAATTTATTAATATAACAAAATATTTGTTCATATTAGATTTCTTTTTTAATTATAATTTTTTTAGGCCACCAGTAACTCGCGTTATTGACAAAGTTTTAATACCCCAAGAACAACATCCTGATATTAATTTTGTGGGTCTTTTAATTGGCCCTCGAGGCAACACATTAAAAGCCATGGAAAAAGAAACTGGCGCTAAAATTATTATCAGAGGTAAAGGTTCTGTCAAGGAGGGCAAGGTCGGTCGAAAGGATGGTCAACCTTTGGCAGGAGAAGACGAACCGCTGCATGCTTTTATTACCGCACCCAATCCAGAAGCAGTTAAAAAGGCGGTTGATAAAATTAAAGATGTCATTAGACAAGGCATTGAAGTACCCGAAGGTCACAATGATTTGCGACGCATGCAGTTGCGTGAATTGGCTCAGTTGAATGGTACTTTACGTGAAACTGATTGTCCTCGTTGTACAAATTGTGGTTCGACTGAACATAAATCATGGCTCTGTCCAGACAAACCAAATGTCACTAATAGCATTGTTTGTACTTCTTGCGGTGGAGCTGGTCATATATCTAAGGATTGTCGCAGCAAACGTCCTGGTGCAGGGGTTATTGGTGCAGAAGCGTCTACTGAAAATTCACAGGCTAAAATTGATGAAGAATATCTTAGTTTAATGGCTGAATTGGGTGAAGGACCACCACCATCGGCTGTACAAAAGCCTGCGGCTGATCCTTTAGCACAAGCGCATATTAATCGAGGTTATAGTATTTTTGATAAGAAACCAAGCACAATGCAAGCTATACAAGCACCACCACCAGGACCACCAAGCAGTATGCCACCAACTAGCTTAAATGTTGTAGCACCACCTCCGCCCATACCTCCTGCTTGGGGAACATCTTCCAATGCACCGCCGATGGGCATGCCGCCCTTAATACCACCTCCACCAAATTCTCAACCACCACCGCCAGCTCCTCCACCAGTAATGCCATGGATGAGTGCTGCACAGCCTCCCCCACCAGGTGGTGATCCGCCACCACCACCTGGAACTGGACCATTACAGCCACCGGGTACTGGTGCTATGCCACCATTACTACCGCCACCACCAGGTACTGCACTTCCAGGTGGTTTGCCACCATGGCCCGGAGCTCCTGGCTTAATGCCTCCAGGTTTTCCAGCTTGGGGTGCAGTACCTGGCGCATATGCACCTCCTCCACCTCCACCCCCTTGCGCTCCACCTCCACCCGGTATAAGTGGTTTGTCTCAACCGCCACCACCACCTCCGCCATCCGCATAAGCGGTAGAGTGCGAGTTAAAGTGTTTACAAACATCTACAAAATTAAAACTTTGTCAATTGGTTGTAGGCTTGAAAAGTGTTGCAATCAATTAAAACGACATATAGACAGTGAATAGTGGGCTACTAAATAACATATATTTTGTGCAGCACTACACACATGTGTATATCCTAAAATAATTTTTAAGTGTAACTATTTTTAATAAAATAGTTTGTGTTTTCTTTTCCCTAAAACAAGTAGAAAGCCATTATTTCTACAACTAAAAATTATACTTTATGAATAAGTTTTCTCACATCAAATAATTAAACCAAATTAGTAATGAATCAAAATTTTACAACTCAAGCTATTTTAATAAAATTCAATTAAATTGCTTTAATTTTAAATTGACTATAATAATATTTAACATTAATCAACAAATTGCTATAAATACTATTAAGGTTTGTTTCATTTTCAATGTAAACAAAATATTTAAATCCTTAAATGACTACATAATCAATAAAGTTTAAAGGAAATCCAGATTCATGTTTCAAGAAGAAATAAATTAGGATAAACTTTATTTTTTCAGTCTGGGATATTTCAATATTCTGAAATCTTTTTAAAACCGAAAAAATCCGGTTTTAAACAGTTTCTAAATTTAAGAATTAAACTTTTTGTAGGATTTTTTTAAAGGATTTTTGTACCCTACACCACCATAGGTTGTTGGGGTATTATGCATTTGTGCTGATGTTTGTAACGCACAAAAAAATCATCCAATACCCACCTTAAAGTATACCAATCGACTCAGAATCACTTTTTGAGCCGATCTAATGATGTCCTTCTGGCTGGCGGGATGGATGTTCATGCAATTTTGATGATAATGTAATAAAATTTGACACAAGGACGGAGCATATTGAAATTGGTTATAATCGGTCCATTATTCCACCTAACCCCCATACAAATGTCCTCCCGAATAGGGGTTTAACGATCATAAATGAAATTCGATATAAGGAAGTTTTGTATAAGTATAAGAAATCAGTGATAAATTTTATGAGGATCTGTTTGAATTGATTCTTTATAGAACATTTTTTTTTAATTTATATATTTTCGAAAATTTACTGTTTAGTACATTTTTATTTATTTTTTACATTAAATTTTTAAAAATTTTACGCATGATATATAAGTTTCATTCTGTTTATATTAAAAAAATCACTTTCTGACGTGCCTAAGGATTATGCGAGTTTGTTAAAATAATGCTACCATATTTATATTTATAAAAATTTAGTCTTTTTCATAAATAAATTTAAAAATTATTTAGAATTGTATAGAAATTGAAAAATTGTATACCAAATACAAAAGGAATGCAACGGAAATCATTGTTTCCAGCAATTTGTGAATACGTTTGTAAGTTGGACACTATTGTACTAAATTTGTGTGTTGCCGATGGGAAATCAATTGATTTTAAGAAATTGAAAAACATCTAAGTTATTGAAAAATCATTGACATCAACTATTATCCTTGTCAGAAACCAAGAAATCTTGGTATAAGTGTCTTAGACTATGAGAGTAAACAGGCTTTTTTGGTGAAGCAACCATTTCTTATGGTGCCCTAGAGAAAAAAATAAGCTAAATAGCATGCGCAACTCTTTGCTATTAGCAACATTAATGATGAATCCCTAGGGCCTGACCCTTCTAATATCTATACTCGCCGTTGTCAATTACCATTTGCTAAAAGGTGGTAATGAAATGGAAATTGAAATTATTTCCAATCGTGGTTCTATGGATATCCTTGAAAATGTACGTGATATTTATGATTGCAGATCTACTTTTGTTTCTGTTTCTTCTTTTTATCTTGGATAGATAGATAGAAAAGGTTAACGTGATAACATATGTACCACATTTCCACCCAGAGACCAATCTCGGTCCATTGTGAATCCCTTCATTGAAAACTATAGGATATAGAATACAAGAAAAAGAATACAGAAAAAATAAGAATACGAAGAGAAAAAGGGTAGGAATAAAACAGAATCAGATAAGATGATTTACAATGTTGCCAATAACCCTAGGGGTGTGCCCCTGACTCTCCCTTAGACAGTCGATGCCCATGACGAATCCTATGACGTCTACAAGCTCCACGTCCCGAACGTCACTCAGACCATCAAGAAATTGTCTGCCCAGCCACTTCATCCTATGATGCTGCAATCGTGGACAATGGCACATAATGTGCTCAATAGACTCGGTCTCGTCGACGTCTCCACACATTCTACAAAAATCGGAATTGCTAGCGTCCCATCTAGACCTCATCCTCCTTATCAGACAGTGACCCGTTACGGCCCCTATCATGATTCTTAAGCTCCTATTACTCAAGCACAGAAGAGTGCATGTGTCTGCCCTGTCGAGTGCCGGCCACATCACCCTCGACACCTTACAGTCCTCTCTACTCTCCAAGCCGAATTGGTTCTGACCAAGATCCAATCATTGATCTTCCCAAAGAAGAAACTTAGCGGGGGTTTCACAATGGTTTCCCCCTCCGAGACATCCTTTGCTGCGCCTTGCCTTGCCAGTTCATCAGCCAATTCATTGCCTGATATATTGCAGTGGCCAGGCATCCAGCAGAGCCTCACCATGTAGTTTTCCATCAGTTCTCTCAGTGACCTCCTACAGGCAGCAACTAGCCTGAATTTCACCATGTGTCCCCAACGCCTTCAGAGCCGCCCGACTGTCCACATAGAGAGTAACCTCGGTAACCCTCACAACGTTCTGCCTGATTAATTCTGTGGCCTTCAAGATACCGAGAATCTCAGCCTGAAAAACGCTGCACTCATCAGGGAGTCTAAAAGAGCCTTTCAGATCCGCACCGGTACCTATGTCCATCATCGATCCGTCCGTGAACACTGCACAACCCTCATACAGCCTCTCAGTGCCGAACCAAATCTCTCTATCAGGTATCACCACGACAGGATTTACCCCAAAGTCCGATTCAGCGGCCTACATGGCCCCATGGAGTTCAAATTATCCTCACCTTAACTGATCTCGTATATGATCTTTTTATCTTATTTTTGTTCAAATCTTCCAGAAAAAATCTTGTTAGGATTTTTATTTTCTTGTTTCGAAAAGTACAAAATCCATACTGCTTTATTTTCTTTTTCTCAAAATATACATTTTTACATATTCCTAAAATACAAGCTTATTGGAACGAAATTCATTGTATATTCATTTTAATAAAAAATAGTGTATTTGTAACAATTTTAATATGAATTTTATTGTCATATAATCGGGTATGTGATGGAAATCGAACGGTTTAAAAAGATGTGATGAATTTTGATTGATTTTAAAAATAATCTTTGGAGCAATGGTTTGTCTTTTATTTTCAAGATGCAGACCATATAGTAAGTAACCAATTCATTTACAAAAATTAAAAATTTATTTCCATTTAATTTCAAAACAAACAAAAATGTGATTTAATTTTAAAATAACATCATAGTTAACAACACAAATTGCACTCAAATTTTTAGTGTAAACGTCTATGTAGTGTAGTAAGTGTAGACTTAACAACATTAGGGTTTAATTATAATTACTTTTCCAATTTACTCACTTTTAAAAATTATAACGAAAAAACAAATTTAAATTTCAGACAAACCTTAATGGAATTTAATTTTATTCAAATCAATAATGACCAAAAAGTTTTAAAAACCTTTTCCACCTATTTTATCCAATGTATTTATATGTCTATACAAAGGCTCTAACCATGCTTACTGAAATATTCTTTTGATTCTTGAACATCTGGCTTAATTGTATCAGGATTAGATTCGGGATTCCAATTTGCTGGAC
This sequence comes from Protocalliphora azurea, assembly GCA_932274085.1. Lineage (NCBI taxonomy): Eukaryota > Metazoa > Arthropoda > Insecta > Diptera > Calliphoridae > Protocalliphora > Protocalliphora azurea. The sequence continues at coordinate 176,706,024 of OW026519.1, forward strand.
AAACTTCACCGTGTTTCTCAACAAATTGGAATGCCCTGATTAGACGCAAAACTTCATCGACGGAGCGGCCAACAGGCAAGTCATTAATTGAATATTGTCGCAAAATACCATTGGGATCAATAATGAAAGTACCACGCAAGGAAATGCCTTCATTTTCTAATAGAACTCCATAATCAGAACTGATTTTCTTGGTAATATCTGATAGGAGAGGATACTTCAAGCCACCCAAACCGCCTTTCTTACGCTCTACATTTGACCACACCAAATGAGAGAAGTGTGAATCTACTGAGACACCTACGACCTCAGCATCAATATCTTTGAATTCTTGAATGCGATCGCTAAATGCAATGATTTCAGTTGGACACACAAAAGTGCTGAAACAAAGAAAATTACCACATCATTTTAAGATCAAATATCATTTCCATTAAGCTTAGTTATTATTAATCTGCAATACTTACAAATCTAAGGGATAGAAGAACAGCACCAAATATTTGCCAGCAAAATCGGATAATTTCAATTCTTGGAAATCGTTGCCCACAACTGCAATGCCTTGAAAATCAGGAGCTGGTTGTTGCACTTTAACGGCCAACAAAGGTGCAGCTATAAATTTTAAAACAGAATATCATTTCTGGCTTCATGCTGCAGCAATTCAATCTAATCACTTAGAGCATACTCACTTTGGTGCAAAAGACGATTGTATGCGTTGTTGTTACTTTGTTGCAAAATCTGTTTGCCCACTTGAGGAAGCTAGGAATATTTGAAATTCATTAGGAAAATTCCGAAAATCTATTTGCAAATTACGTAATTGTAATTTTATTCAATACAGGAAAGGGTTTTTGTGCAATTTTGCATGTGTAAATTGAGTTTTTTCCTGTTTTTAAAATTACTTACGGCTCTGAAGAAATTTCTGACCAAGAACGACATTGTTAAGATTTATTGATAGAAATAATTTTATCAATAATTAGATTGTCCGACCCGGTATTTTTCACGCAATGTGGAAGAAAAGCAAAGAAATTAACTCGCGGTCCTTACCAGCCCGTCTAGACGTAACATAATATTGAATATTTTTCTGTCAGAGAGTGTCAAATTCGCTCTCTGAGAGAATTATTTCACGTGTAGATTCAAATATTAGTATTAAAAGAAGTATTATGAGACTGTTGTGATGAGATTTCTCTACACAATCATCTTATAAGATGAGCTGTCAAAAAATACACACACACACGGAAGTTTGTATGTGTGTGTGCTTATATATTTTGCAAATTACTAAAAAAAAAACAATGTTTTTTGTAAAATTATTTTATTTTAATGATTGTTTTACATTTAAAAAAAATATTTTTACGAAAATTGTGTTAAAAACGTGCGTTTTTTGAATAAAAAGTACATGTTTATTCTGTGACTGATTGAAAATAATTATATATTATAGGATTTATTAGAGTACGTGTACCCCTTATTTAAGATTAAACATAATATAAACAAAATGGTTATTCTCTTCTGCTGGCGTTATCTCACATATTATATTAACGTTAATCTCAGTTGTAGACCTGAGGTACCTAATATAAAACATTTAACATTAACACTAACATCATTTAAATGGTAAATGTAGACCGGTCAACTTGATGTTAATGTTAATTTTTTCGATGTTTTACATAGTGTTTATATTAGACAATTTTTTATCAAGAACAACGTCAAAATCAACTCGAATTTATGCTAGGTGGAAACAATTGACAAAAACAATAATAAGGCGAATTCTTTACCTCAGGTCTACAACTGAGATTAACGTTTATATATTATGTGAGATAACGCAAGCAGAAGAGAGTAACTCTAATAAATCCTATAAGATATCATTATTTTCAATCAGTCACAGAATAAAGATGTACTTTCTATTTAAAAAAAATCGCACGTTTTTAACACAATTTTTATAAAAATATTTTTTAAATGTAAAACAATCATTAAAAGAAAATAATTTTACAAAAAACATTATTTTTTTTTAGTAATTTCCAAAATGTATGAGCACATACACATACAAACTTACGTGTGTGTGTATTTTTTTGACAGTTCATCTTATAAGATGGATGTGTAGAGAAATCTCATCATAACAGTCTCATAATACATCTAACAATACTAATATTGGAATGTACAATATTGAATGTCAAAATCTATCTCTCTTTTAAAGATGTTACGTGAGGACAAATAAGAACACTTTTGCGCAATCTATTTCGCAATATATATTTAAACACAAAGCTGAGCAATAATGTTTAACATAAGTTGTCAAATTTATTGTTCTCTTTTAAAATTTCGCCCTTTTTAACGAAAAGGAAAGTGCAAAATTATTAATTTTATTTTGAAAAGATAAATAATGAATAAAAATTCGAAGTAAAATAAAATTTTCGGTAAAAAAAGACAATTAAACATATAAATTTCTCATGTACGTTTTCTCCACCCCTTAACACAAAGTTTTAAATAAAATTGTTTTCCCGTTATTCTGGCGACGTTATTTCTAATGTAAAGAATTTTTTATTTCTTCTTTTATGTCTTCGTGTAGACGTAGAGTTACGTTCTATGACTTTTCTATGACAAAGTTGTATTTATCCCATCTGGCACAATAAAAACGAAAATATATAAAAATTGCGTATAAATGGTGTTACCCAGTGTCTACATTAGGCAAATTTTTATCAAAACAAACGTCAAAATCAGTGCGAATATATATAAGGCAACCTTAGTTAAACAGCTGATTATTATTTTCGTTGTTACAGTTGTCAAACTGCACATATAAAAAACAATGATGAATACTCCGTATTGTTGTTTTTGTGCAACTGTTGCCACCTTCCACAAATTCGTGTAAAGTTTGACGTTTGTCTTGATAAAAAATTGCCTAATGTAGACAGTGTGTTAATTATTTGCAAGTTATTTTTATTTGCAATAATCGTTCCTATAAACGTAACGAATGTTGAATATTTTATGTTAGGTGAGGACCACGAGTAATCGATAACAACTTGTCATTTGATTAGGGATGATATTGTTGTTTTGCTACACAGGGTGAAACATGATTATGATTTTTGCTTGTATTTGCCGTTAAATTTAATTTTATCATATTTACATCAAACAATAACTAATTGATTTTTTGTGAAAACCAAATTTCAAAAACTACATCGCTTTACTCTGTATATGGTTTTTGTTGATACATTTCCCTTTTTTTAAACAAAATTTCTATTATTAAAAGTATGTTATACATTTCAAAAATAATTTATTCACAAAATGTATAAAACAATGCGAGAAATTTGATTATTTTATTTTTTCATTACATATACATAAAATCTCACAGTTCTGAAATTATCTAAACAGGATGTATAATAAATAGTTATTTTAGTAGTTTTTATTTGATTTTCGATTATTGACGTTAATTACAAAATTACATACATAATTTGCTTATTTCTTCCTGAACAGACACTTTGGTCAGATCTTTTTTTAGGGGGATTTTGGGAAAATAACCATCATTTTCTCGAACGAAATATATGAAATGTTTTATTCTATGATTGCAGTGTGAAAACATTGGTAAAATGTTTCCTATGTACGCACGCATAAAATTACATATGTACATACATATTTGAATAGTAAAAAGAGTTTTAAAAGAGTTTTAAAAGAGATAATTGTGATTTCAACAAAAGGTCAGTTCTTTAACTTTTACTGTGCATTTACTGAGTAAATTTAAGATTTTGCTCTCAAAAATACGTGTAAACAAAAAAAATACTCGAACGGAAAATTTGTAAAATCTAGTAAAATAACCACAATAGCATGTTGCAAACATAAAAAACTATAGATTTTTTATCGAAATATATTATGTACTTCAGTGCGTAAAAACTTAATTTTTCCCTTAGTTATAAATATATTTACTGTTATTAATTAAATGCACTTTTAATAAAATGTTAATGCAAAAATACTATTTTTTTTTAATTTTTCGAACATTTTCCTTTCATTACTTTTTTTTTACTTTTTGTTGTGTTTACTTTACCCCGGGTCTACAACTAAGATTAACACTGATATATGCGAGATAACGCCAGCAGAGTAACCAGTTTATATTATGTTAAATCTTAAATAAGGGGTTTACGTATTCCAATAAATCCTATAAGATATCATTATTTTCAATCAATCACATAGTAAACATGTCCTTTTTATTTAAAACATTCGCACTTTTTTATCAAAATTTTCATAAAAATGCTTTTTTTTTTAATGTAGAAATTAAAAGGAGACAATTCTACAGAAAACCTTGTATATGTATATTTTTTGACAGTTCATTTTATAAGATAGTTGCGTAGAGAAATCTCATCACAACAGTCTCATAATACTTCTTATAATACTAATATTTGAATCTATATATATTTGACACTCTCTGACAGAAAAATCTTACATTTTCCGTTACGTGTAGATGGGTTGTTAAGAAATAAAATTTTCTTCGTGTAGACGTAGGGAAATAATAAAACATTTTAAAGAGAGATAGAATTTGCGGACACAAAAATTTTACGTGTAGACTAGGGGCAGCCTATATTTTTACATCAGCAGGTTGCAAACATAAAAAAACAATAGAGTTTTTATCTCACTTTTACTCACTTTAGTGAGTAAAAATTTAATTTTCCTTTAGTTATAGATATATTTACAGCTTTTAAATGCACTTTTAATAAAAAGTTAATGCAAAAATACTATTTTTTTAAATTTTCGAACAATTTTCTTTCATTGTTTACTTTTTGTTCTGTTTATTTAAAACTGTTCTTGGTTAAGAACCATTTCGCGCTTCATTGCCATTATCTTTTAAGGGCAATCAGTTCATTCGTTTTTGGTGGCCTTCAGGTATTTTGCGTTTCAAGCTCGCATTGGTTAATGATTGGGTGTCACATAACTGCGCCGTGTTACGCTTTGTGAAGGGGTTATTACCCATGTGCATTCGTTTTACCTCAATTAAATTTAATAACTAAGAATATTATGTAGATACCTGGTGGAGTACAAAAAAAAAAAAAAAAACAAATTTCCAGCTTCTTATAAGACATTATAGGTTGAGGGCAGTTTTCGGAGGAGGCTCCTAAGACGTTTTGCCGTAATTGGTGTTGGCTATATGAAAATTTCGAGGCCAAATAAAGATTTTTTTCCATCTCTTCGGCAAGATCCGTTCATAAATGGCTGAGATATGTCAAAAAACTTTCCTTTAGAATCGGTTTTTGATTTTCTGAAGCCTCTATATAAGTTAGGACCTTCGTTTTGTCAAAGAAGATTTGAAATTTTTTTCTGAATTTTTATGCTGAAGAAATGAACTAAATCGGTCCAATAATAACTGAGATATCGGGCATAATGCATTTTTGACTTCTTTAAGACCTTGTTTAAGCTACGGACTTCGTTTTCATATAGATCGGTCATAAATATTTTTCTAAAAATTTCGGTTTTTTGAATTAACCATATCTGTCTATAAATAACCGTGTTATAGGCAAACATCTGAAAAAATAGTTGAAAATATATATAGACAAACATATAGTTTAGTGTTGTTGTTTTTTGTATAAGCAAGCAGTAGTTGTTGATTGTATATAAATTCATACAATCATTTTTTATATATGTTTGAATGTTTTTTAGTTGGAAATAGAAGCATTGCCATGACTCAGTGTTGTTGCTTTTTGTATAAGCATGTATCCACCTAAAAACATATGTATATAAATTTAGTAGTAATTTTTTGTATAAGCAAGCAGTGGTTGTCGTTTGTATACACTCACAAACATTAATATGAAGCATTGTAATGACTATTAGTGTTGTTGTAAACGCGAAATATTTTTGCGTTGTAAAATATTTGCCGTTAATAGTTGCTGATTGTATATACATATACACAATTATTTTTTATGTTTTGCTGGACGTTTTTTAGTTGGAAATAGAACCATTGCAATGACTCAGTAGTACAACAAATTTAATAGTTATCAGAATTTATCTGTGTTATTGTTGTTGTTTTTTTTTTAAGGAAGTAAAGTTTGCTATGATAGTTTAATTTTGTATTTATACTTTTGTAGTTTTGAAAAAAGTAGATTATTTTGTTAAGTATAAATGTGAAAATATGAAAGCATACTTTAAGGCGCAAATTTTAGTATTTGTCGACAAGGTGGTGAAGGGTATTAAAGATTCGGCACAGTCGAATATAGCCTTCTATCTTGTTTAAATATAAGATATATAAATTGAAAGTGAATATTATTTTAGACAATATGTACCGCATTAATACTTACAAACTTACAAACAAAAATTTTACAAAATTCCTATAAATTTTTTCCATAATTCCTATGAAAATAAAATTTCTACATAAAATTCTTTTACACTTCTGCTTTTTGTTTATTTAGTTACATTTTTATCCATACACCATAGATACCCAAAAAAATGGCGGTTAATTTATATGAAATGTGTAAAAAAAATATACATACTCACACAAATACATACATACATACATTTATTCTTTTCGCATTTTCTATTTTCAAAGCAAATAAGCTTTTGGCATCATTAAGCGCGTTAGTGAGTGTTAATTTGCAAAAAATGTTTAAGTGTAATTATATGTACCATGTGTATTTCTTCTGCTATATCCTAATTTTTATCTAACGGCTGGTATGTATGTGTATGTATATTGTTTCAACACAAAATGAAAGATGGCGCATAATTGCAAACAAGGGAATTAATTGTCTAATTGCCTTTAACGAAAGTGCTTTTTACAAGCGCAAGTAAAATTCTTAATCTAAAGCTAAGTTCAGATTACACAAATATTTGACAAGAAATATTTCGTAATCTTTTCCAACAATTTTCTGAGAGAATTTCGGAATATGTGGATGTCAAGGTAATGTTTGAAGCGTTTTTATTTAATGTAAAGCCAAAATGCTTTTTCTTTTAAATAAAAATATTTATAAAATTTACAAAGTAAAATATTTATATAATAAAGGAAATACGAATATTAATAAAAATGTCTTTAAAAAATACTTTAAAAAGAACAACCCCGTTTCTTTTTCTTGTCATTTACAAAACAGCCCTAGCTTTACAAAACAACACTTTTTTCTCTTGCACGCCACTTTCAGCTTTATAAAAAATAACAAGTATTATTGTGGTTAAATAATAACAAATAATAATATATTTAAAGTTTTATTTAAAAAACTATATTTTAATAGATAAAATATAAATTGATCACTTCTTTTTCGTCAATTTATGTACATAAAAACAAAATTTTTTTTCTCAACTCAGGCGTCCACCGAATCAGCTGTTGTTTACCGCCGTTTGATCTTACGTTTAGATCAAACAAAAATTCGCTCAAAATAGCGGCAAATATTGTACAACGTAAAAATATTTCGTGTTTACATTACGCAAAGCAAATATTTGCAAAAATCGTCAAATATTAGTATAATGTGAACTTAAATTGTAATTAGAAACTCGTAACAATTACAGTACGAAAAAAGTATCCAACATAAAACTCGTAGCAACTACAACAACAATAACTATAAGAATTTCTTAAATATTCAACTTAATCTTAATAAAATAAGATCCCAAACCAAGAGATTTGTTTATTTCTTAATTATTTAACGTGAGTTGTGTAAACAATGAATTCTTTGATATAGAACAATTTCTACTAAGGGCAAGGATATATGAATACATATATGTTTTAAAATTACACTGTTTATATTAATTTAAAAATTTATCAAATGTAGATTGCAGATCTTCTTAATTGAAATAAAATCAGATAAAATTGGTTAAAAATTTTAAAAGTTATTATATTAAATTTTTATTATTCATCACTAACTATGAACAAAGTATTTAGATTCCTGCTTTTTATTTAATAGTGTAGTTTTAGGAGTTCATTTAAAAAAAAATTTCTGATCTTCCAAATACAATAATAATTAATTCGGCATTCGGTTAATTAATTCGGTTTTGTACCATTAGTAACACAAAATGAAATAATAATGAATATACATACATCCTTTTTTTATTTTTTAAGAAAATTACATTTTAAATCTTAATTTACTTTTTTTTAATTGGTAACTACTTTCTTATTAAATTGTTATTTTATTGGTAAATTGTTACCTTTTGTTTCTAAAATTTTGAAAATTACACTTTTTATTGAACATTTTACTTTGTTTTGAAAATTGTTTTTTTAATAATACATTTTTTGGAGTATTTGGCTTGATTTTCAATTTATTTTTGAAAGCTTCCTTTTCTACTTCATTTAATTTTTAAGTGTTGAAATTAAAATTAATGATAGGATCCTTATTTACAGTTTGATATTTGTTTAAATGAATAATCCCTTCCTAATTTTGGATTCATTAAGAGAAGAAAAAATGTAACAGAAAGTTACATTAAAGATAGCGTTTGGGGTCCAGGACGGGGAATACTGGGATTTCCTGGCACAATATCGTAGGGAATCTCGATAATTTTTTTTATTTTTTCCGGGAAAATGGAAAATTTAATATTAATTTGATATTTAGTTTCAAAATCCTATAGCAAAAATATTACTGTTTTTAACGCCTCAATGAAAAATTTGCATTATTGTACACACACTATTACTACTTACTAAAGGCATTTTTAGATGACAATACTGAATATTAAGTTTTGTCAAAATTTTATACAAAATTGATAATTTAAATTATTCAGAAACATTTGATTTTCAGATTATACAAAAGTGTTTTAAAACATAATTAAAAAGGAAAATAAAAACTAAATTAAGTATAAAATCATTGTATTACCATCTGAAGTATTCTCTATCGAATTTTTTGACATATTGATAAAATATGAAAAATTTCAAAAGCATTAACACTTCTCGTCATAGAATGTCTTAAGAATTTTATGAAATTTTTATGAAATATTTAAAACTGTTTAAATCTTGAAATATGCATCATGATTTAATATGATTTTACTTTTTGTTAAATAATTATGATTTATATATTATTTGATTAATATTCTATACAAGAAACAGTGCTTTTTTTATAATTTAATCTTTTAAATATGAAAAATTTAATTAAACTGAGCACCTTAGGGTCCTTCCTTAATCCTCTTTTATATTTTTTTTAAGAAAATATTTTTTCTAAAAATTTTGCCGTCTACACAATTTTTGGCAGTGTAATTTTGAATGTTTTATAATTTTCGTGATCTATTATTAGTAATACATGGTTGTTTCTTGGCTAAAATAGAAATTTTTAATATTTTGAACTTAAAAAACATCTAGGGGTAAATGAGGCAAGTTAGGGATTTAATTGGAATGAGTATTTCTACGAAATCCATAACACATTTTCCACGACAAAATGAAAACTTTTTTTTCGGCACGGGATTTGTCAGCCAATTAGGATAAAAATTAGGATAATCATGAAGTTTTTAGTCTATAAATCAGTTTTTTTTTTGATTAACTTTAGTTTTCAAGATAAACCATTATATAGAAAATTAAAAAAGGTTTCAACACACTGTGCAGCATAGTTTGAGAACGATTTGCTTGATTTCGATGAATAAAATGACAAAAACTTCTAATTGAAATTATCAGCAAATTATATCCATATCACTTTTTAATCTGCTCAATAGTTTTGGAGATATTAAAAAAATAAAAAAAAATTGTACAAAATTTAAAAATTTTTGTTTTTCAAAAAATCTAAAACTTCTAAAAATGCTATTTTTATTTTTTCTCATTTATGAGAAAGCTGCATATGTTACAATTAAAACGAGTCCTATTCTATTTAACTCTGTGAATAAATGTCGATTTTATTCACAATTAAGTGAAGACATTTTTTTTAGTATTGAATTGTGTAATTTTAATCTTAATAACACGCTGCTACAGTGAAAATCACTTGAGAAATGGTATAGCGTACGTTTTAGATCATAGTTTTAAAAATTTGCAATACACCCTCAAAATTTTTAGTTATGCCAAAAAAGTGTTTTAGGGTAATTTTTTCTTTAAAAAAACAAACAGCAAATAAAAAATATTAAAACAAAAATTTGTTTTCAAATATATGATTTTTTTTTTAATAAATTTTAGAAAATGGTCTATATACATTCCTCTCCAATTAATTTTTAATAAACCATTAAATCTTTTTATATTTTCAAAATAATGGAAACTTTCGTCTATCAAATCTGGAAATAAATGTAATGTAGAAAATTACAGACCAATATTTAAATTGTAAACGGTTTCTAAAATCTTTGAGCATGCGATAATTAAGAAAATATCTTTCTTTGTTGATCCTATTATGATTAGTGAACAACATGACTTTTTACGTGGTCGTTTCACGACTTCTAACTTAGCTCTTTTCACCAATTATGATATATTAAACTTTGAATTAGAATATCAAGTTGTTACTATCTATACTGGTTACTCAAAGGCTTTTGATAGAATATGACACGATATTATATTAGCTAAATTAGATAATATTGGTTTTCATTAAAATTTTTTGAACTTGATACATTCATATTAACAGGGCCGTATTTGTTCTGTGATATTGAAGATAATTTTTCATTTCCCTATGTTGCCACTTCTAGTGTGCCGCAGGAAATTGTATTAGGACCATTTCTTTTTAGTCTTGTTATGAATGATATATCCTCATGCTTTAAAAACTGTAAATATTTGCTTAATGTAGATGACTTAAAGATTTTTTTTTATCAAATTACATTTCTATGTGATGTTTTAGAATTGTAGAATAGTTTAAATGAGTTAGTTTTATGATACGATCGTAATGAGTTACAATTTAAAATTGGTAAATGTTATTACCAGGGACATGAAGCTTATGCATTTAAAACGTATATTTTAGGCGCCTAAAAATGCACTAAAAATTTGAAAATATGCCCTAAAAACAAATAAAATATGCACTTATTTCTTACACAGAAAAAAAGTTTGTATATAAATATAAAAATTTACTTTCATTGATTTCAGTTCATAATATTTAATCATAATTTCGTAAGCATTAAAACTTTTTTTATATTTTTTCAAATGAATCAAAAGTCAAGAAGACTGAAAAAATTATTTAAATTTTCATTTATATTTTCAATTCGTAAAAAAATGTTCGAAATTTTCTTCGGAAAATTTTAAGATTTTAATTTATCAAAATGATGTACTGCAGAATGCGGGCAAAATTATGCAAATTTCTAAAAATTATTTCTTAACAGATTCTCTTTGGAATATTGCCATTTTAAGGCATTTGTTAATATTTTTATGTATAACAATTACCATTTGCAATCAAATCTAATAAAACTAAATCAAAGATTTAACAAAATTTTTGCAAAATTCCTAAAATTTTTAATATGAACAATTTACTAATATGCATGAATAAAATTTTATTTTTTATGAAAAAAGTTTGGAAAAAAGAAGTCATGTTTGATTCATAATATTTATGAAAAAAAATTTCAAATATATAAATTTTTTTTCTCTGTGTAACTTTTATTATAAATTTTTATTTAAAAATTTTATTAAAAATTTGGTATCATATTCATTTAAAAATAAATACACAGTAAAGACCCTAAACAGCTTTTGTACATAGAAAATTAACGTTCTACATCAACAGATGTGATGGATGCATTTTTAAATAATGTGGAAAGATTTTATTATTTCTTCGTTTGAATCTAAAATTGTAATAACTGTATTGGCAATACTCCATCGATCGATTTTTCTAATATGATATTAAAGGTAGCTCTATGCAGCAGAATAATTTCATTGGTAGCTTTTTTAAAGAGAATAATCAATTTTCGATATTTTTCAAAAACGTATTACAACCAGAAACAAATGTTTCATATACATAACTCTATATTAAACGAACTTGTTCTGCCCTCAGGTAAATGACTGGAAATTTGACCCTGAAAGTCTGTACTTATCAGTACAGACAATACTTATCAACGTTCTTCTGTGATTGTTAGTTTTGGGGATATGGCTTACCACATATTAATTTGTCCATGGCATTTTTAATATTTTAAAACATTTTTTTTAGTTCTTCTGAAAATTTTGAAAAGTAGACTTAAGTCATTTTATCAAAAGTCCACAGAATTATTTTTCTACACCAAAAAAAAAATTAAATTTGAATATTACACTAAATATGATACAAAAATATCCATTTATGGCAAAATACGCAAAACATGCATTTTAAGCAAAATATGCATAAATATGCACTAACAAATCGATGCCACTTGAAAGCAAATTCTACAATTTACAAAGATATTTGGTTTACTCTATTCTAGGAGTAAAAGCAAAAAAAAAAAAACATGCATTTGCATGAACTTCCGGTCCATAGTTATTGCGTATGTTTTTATAAAATAAAATATTAAATTAGTTCTGGATATTTAATCTATTCTATACTACTTACAAATGTTGATTAGATAGCAGATTTGAAAATTGTGTTTGATAATAAACTTAGTTTCGTAAAAAATTTGGATTATATTATATCAAAATCATATTCCCTTTTTGCTTTTGTTAAAAGAAATAGTATGGAATTTCAGTACTTGTTATGCTTCTATTATATGGAGTCCTCATTATTTTATTCATATAAATCATTTGGAAACAGTTCAAAGAAACTTTACACGATTTGTGCGTTTTTTTTTTAATAACACATTATATAATTCATTGCCCCCGATGTAAAACTCGTTGTACTATGCTAAATATAAAAACCCTTGAAAGTAGAAATTGAATCCAATCTAATATAAATGTCCTATTAAAGTCTTAAAGATATCATGATTATTACTTTTCTTTGAATGATCTATTAACAAAATCTAAAACTTTGTTTAATAATTTAAATGGAAACGATATCTTAGATATTAGTTTTTCTAATTAAAAAATCAAAGTTGTATTTAAAAAGAATTCATATATATTGTTTCTTTTTGGAAATAACTTGGCCACGCAATTTATTTTTATACCGGGTAATGCAATGAAGTTGTTGAATAATAAAGCAGGATTGCATGCATAGTGTAATAAGAAAGTGACCTCATAAGCCCAGCTGATTTAACATTTTTTCATGTACATACCGCGCGAAACTGTTAAATTGTTTTTATATTCGTATGTAATATTTTTTTGCCGCATTTAATTACTCTTCTTTTTCCTCTTCTTCATTTTCTCATTTTTTGTTCATAGCCTTTTGACATTATATGGTGGTTGTACACTAACAAAATACAAGCAATTCTTGTTTTTGTACATGTGTGGTCTCTTTATAATAATATTATGATTGCATGGCGGATAATCCTATAATAAAACTATAATAAAATGTTTGCGCTGGCGGTTTCTGTAAAAGCTAGAATTATTGTAGTGAAGAATGATTCGGGTTTGGCAGACACTTTTCCTTTTTTTTGGAAATCAAATGATGACGTACTGTTTATAACTAATAATATTTTAATACAAAGTATACTGATTTTTCAGGAAAGAAGCGATCGTTTGATTTTAAATACTTAGTTTGGTGTCAACTTTTATGGAGTTGGGAAAACTTTGAAGGAGTAATACTGTTGACTGATTTTTTGTTTCGAAGTCTTACTCATAGAGCCAAATTTTGTCATCTGTAACAATCTTATAAATACGTTTTCGAGGACATAAGTCGGATTTTTTCTTACTTTACTTGCAAAAATTAACGCGCATTTTTTGTTAAACTATTGTAAACCTATATGGGGTTAAAAGAGAAAAACTGTTCTGGATACCCAAATATTAATGAAATATTAAATAATTTTTAGTGTAATTAATGCCCAGAAATTTCTCGATCACTCGATATGTCACGTGTTAGTGTTGCGTAATTAGTGCATGGTCAGCAACAGTGTTTCTTTATTAAAACAACCGTTTTTAAAAAGCCTTTACAAAATTCATTCTGGAGCTAACAGTATCCATGATTGGATTTCGCATACCAGCGATATAAAGTGGCCCACTATGGAGATTCATTTTTAAAATAAAATTAGTATTAAAAATAAACTGTTTTTCAATTAATCCACATCGAAAGTTATGAAAAATCATTGCATGAACATTTTTTATTGTAAAATAAAATTTTTTGACGAAGACAATTTTTTAAGTAACTTTAGGAATCAGAAATGGACCTAGTATAAAAAAAATTTCTGAGAACGTAAGACCTTAAAAACACCGTAATTTATGATTCAGTGGTCAGATTTAACGTAAGTTGCGTAGTTTTGCCGCTTCGAAAAACATAAATAGCATCCCTCGTATATTTTATAGGGAAATAATAAAAAGCGGAAGAAAGGAAATGAAATTCACAAAAGTTTTGAATTAATGTTACTTATTAGGAATATTAAAATATGTACAATAAAAAAACCCGAATATATATATTTATTTATTTATTAGTTTCAGTCTATGGATACAATATTATCCTTACAGACATCAATGATAATTTAATATACATAATTAAATTAATTATTTAAACAAACTGTTTAACAAATTTTTAAATTCAAGATTTGATATACTTAAGTCTAATTCATTAGAATATTTATTGAATAATCTCATAGCCTTTATTAAAGGTTCATTCAAAGCATATGTTGTTCTATAAATATCTATATAAAAGATATAATTATTTTGCCTTAGAGGCCTAGGAGGTACATACAGTTTTATGGTATGAAGCAAATCAGGACAATCAATTAATCCACGAATTATAGCATATAGGAAATATACAGAAGAAATTTTACGTCTTGTTTCTAAAGTTTTCATAGAAATCAAGGCACATTTATCAGGGTATGTAGGAATCGAAATTTGAGGGTTTACAAATGAAAAGTTTAAAAATGAAAGAGCAAACTTTATAAATTTTACTTGAATTTTTTCAATTCAATTTGTGTGTAATTGAGTACAAGGACTCCAAATAAATGAAGCATATTCTAATCTAGATCTCACAAAGGATGTATATAGAACTTTTTTTGTGTAATGATCAAAATTATGAGAATTACGGCATAAAAAACTTAACATTGAATAAGCTTTAGGTATAATATAATTTAATAATTATATAATTATAATTTAATAATAATAATAATAATAATAATAATAATAATAATAATAATAATAATTATAATATAATAATATATAATAATTATAATTTAGGTATAATATAATATAATATAATATAATATAATATAATATAATATAATATAATATAATATAATATAATATAATATAATATAATATAATATAATATAATATAATATAATATAATATAATATAATATAATATAATATAATGTAATATAATATAATATAATATAATTTAATATATATATAATAATATATATTAATATATATATATATGTATATACAAAATCTTTTAAAGACAATAGTATTCATGCACTTGATTTTGAAAAGAAAAAAAAAATCAATACATGTTGATATGAAACACAGATCTTTTATCAGGAAATGTTCATACAATATGTCGAAGAAGAATAAATACATATGCTTATGATGTACGTATGCATTCATATTTAAAGAAAAATAAGTACATAGTAAAAAGTATAAAATGAACAATGAAAATATGATAACGAAATATTTGCGGTATTCTAAAACAAAGAAATGTAAGATTTTTATACAAATATATAGTACAGTAAATAGCAATAACTAACTGCAAACAACATTGATTAATATATTTAGATCAATATGTGAGGATAAAATTGTTTAAAACACGCCTTTATACAAAGCAAACATTTGTATCCTTATTCTCTATAACACACATGCGTTTACTGCAAGTAAATACATATTAAAATTGTATGAACAACAAAGAAAAATATCTTTCTTTTTGTGTTGCCTATTCAAAGTTTTGTGTTAAAGCAAAAATATTTTACCACGCGAACAACAAACAATCAGTCAGGCCCTAACAATGGTAATGAGATGTAAGAGATTTATACTTACAAAAAAAAAAAAAAAAGAAAAAAAACACACACATTTGAATTTGAACTTGAGTGTTACACATTGTATTCGTAGTTAAGGCTACAGCTAATCTAGTTAATTCCCTAAATCGTTGAATACATTCGTACATACGCCGATTTTGTGATTTAGCAAATATTCATTGTGTCTACATAGTTTGAAGTGTGTGGTGGTACCCAAAATCAGGAGGCAGTAGCATAATAAGTATGTATGTGAGTGAAATGTTAGTTGTTGCTTCTTTGTTGGCTCAAGAGCCTTTCATTGTTTTCGCAAATACAATATTTTACTTTATTGTCATTGATGAATAGAATGAAATGTATCAATGCAAATATTTTACATATTTAAGCGTATTTTAAACAATAATATTTTCAAAACATCTGACAATATTTAGAGTAAACAGATTTATGTTAAAATAAATATTTCACAGATTTATTTAATGTTTTCAAAGTCCTAAGTATTACTTCAGTACATATTCCCTAAATATTACAATTTCCCAAATATAATTCTTATTGGTAATGAGTCTTTAGATAAAATATTAGATTAATTTAAAGAAATGCTTTAATTTATTAACATTATGCTATATAATATAAATAGTTTAAAATGCTTAAAATCAAATAACGCATTTCTATATATATGTATATCTAGTTGTCTTATATAAACAACTTAATTAGCAAAATCAATATAATTCACACATAGTCAGGCCTTGTTTTATAATGTATATAACCGATATGAAATTAATTATATTTTTAAAAATACATTTACTTGCTTTAAATATTAAATTACAACGATTTTCCAGTAGAACATTTTCATCCCCTTTCCCTTTCCCGCAGACTATTGAAAGGACTTTAACTACTACATAGAAATATATGGGCCATTATCAACAATTTTTAACCTGCCTGAAACTGCCTAATGTTTAATAAGTTTTGTGGTAAACTTTTGTAAAGAAACGGGTTAAAGACCTGAACTCACAAGACCTGAGACTAAAAGAGTGCAAAATTCTAGTACCATAGGTTACATTCTAAAATCATGATGGTTGTTCAGAGTTCAAAAACTTAGAAAAAGGGCTAAAAATTATTTAGAAGGGCTAAAAATTACTTAAATAACTTTGTTGATAAATTCTAATCCTTCTTTGTTGTTTCACAGACTTTCAACAGTTACATACATGGTATACAAATTTTGATGACAAAATTTGTTTAGTTTTTTTTTTATTTTTTGGGCGGGGTCTACGCGCCTCTCAAATTTTAAAATATGGATTGATACTTGTTGTAATTGTGCTATATCTCGTTAATGTGCCCAAAATAGACAATATATAGATAGAATAGATAAAAATAAATTTAATAAAAAAATTTTATCAACTTTCTGAAAATTACGGAAAAATTTACAATTTTTTGTATTTTTATATAGCAAATAGCAATTTGTACAAATATTGGATATATAGATATAAGAACGGCGATAAATATAATTGATTGGGACCATAAATTTAAGTCAAATATCGTTTATAGTTGAAAACGGGACATTTTTGTCAAAACATATTTTGCTAAGGCACATCGCATAGACAGCACGAAATTGACCATAGTTTGTAATGACAACAAATTTTATGGACCAAAACAAATTTCTTTGAAAATAAACTCTAATAAAATATATTTTCGTATTATATATGGAGAAATAACTTAGATTCGACTTTTTTTCGCAAAATATTTAAAAATGACGATTTTTATTATATTTTTTTTTTATTTTTTCAAGGAAATCCTAAAATATGCATCACTAATACCATCAAACATTAAAAATATTATATATTTTATTTGAATTGCTCAGTAGGTTTTGATATTGCGCAAGATTTTTAACAGAATTATACATAAACTTGTAATTTGTAAACATTTTTATATGTTCAACTTAAAACCGCTTTGATGTGCCATCAAAAAAAAAAATACTTTGTTTGATGCCAGAAATGTTTGATAATGGCCCATATACATGTATGTGTATGTATAGCACTTTAATAAGTGTTTATTTATAATGCACACACACTCTTTATTTAAATCATATTTAAATATACAATTGTATTTTGCAATTAATTTAATTGTAAAATGCTATTAAGCCGACATATTTTATATACGACAACTGAATTGCAATAAGAACAACATTTAAAGTGCAGGCTGTTGTATTTATACTAAGTGCATTTAAAAATTTACAGTTATGCATACGTATATTATTATATATGTATATTAGAGTGGAGCCCTTTTTTATGGAGGAAAAAAAGGTGTTTAAATTCTCGATCTCGTCCCTTAGAAATTTGCGAATAGCCAAAAAGCTAAGAATTACAAAGCTTTAGACTGACTGAAAAAAAAACGATCGAAATCCATAAAACCATAAAAAGTTTACTATAACTGAAATATTCTTAGCTTATATATATATATATATGTATATGTATAAGTATATATATATATATATATATATATATATATATATGTATATACTTATACATATACCTTTATGTGGACTGCTGACACGAATCTGTTTTCAGTTTTTTCCTTCATGTCGTCATTTCTTTTATGGGCATGTCTATTATCTCCCCTTAATAAGGCGAATTCACTAGTATATTTTGCCTTTACTCAGGTTAAGGTAAAATATACTAGTGAATTCGGGTTGTCCGATTTTGGCAATTGGAACACTAATAGATGCAGACGAAAATTATATTTAAGATATCTAAACACTACATTTCATCCGGCCACCAGTTTCAGAGTTATTCAAAAATTAGTGTCTGTGAAAAAATTCTTGTGAAGAATTTTTTTTCCCTAAAAGTTTTTTTTTTCCTAAGAAATGAAACTGGTAAAAATGTGCACTTTTTAATTCATTATCATAAAGTTGGTATGACTATGAAGAAAATAAGCCATGTATCATCAAAATTGATATACAAGTCTTGATTTTATTCACAATTAGTTAAAAATACCCATGTATACCTACAATTAAGTACACACACGGTGGGCCAAAAAAAAAAAAAAAAATTTTTTTTTCTATTTAAACAAAAATAGATGGAATTTGACGTACTGAACACGAATTTGACTTAAGTTTTTTTTCTATTTCCCATTAATAAAGCAAGTACAGGAATATATTTTACTTTAACTCAAGAACGGGTTGTCCGATTTAAACAACTGAAACACCAAGATGCAGACGAAAATTTTAATTTTAGTCAACTTAATATTTTCGGAGTTATTAGAAAATTGGTGGCGAAAAATATAAACTTTTCATGAAAAATTGGAAGAATTTTGCTCCTTAACTTCAAAAATATTGACCGGATAAAAAATAAGGTTAAGATAAGCTGAAGATAATTTTATTCGTCATCTATATGAGTTTTATCTATATAAGTTTGACAAACCATTCCCGAGTTATACAAGTGTGACCGCTGAATAAGGAGTTCATTATATTCATGCCAATAAAAAGTTATCAGTACGTGATAGGAAAAAAGTAAAAGCAGATTCTTGTTTAGCTCGTTAAATTCATTTAGTCCACCTATTATGAATAACGAAGAAAATATTTTCACTTAACGGGGAATAAAATCAATATTTGTGCATTAATTTTGATGATAAATGGTTTATTTTTTCCTTAACACTACCGTGGCATTTTCACTTTTTAAAAGAATTTTTAAGAAAAAAATTTAAATTTTGCAAGAAAAATTTTTGTTCGAATACTAATTTCTAAATAACTCCGAAAATACTATTATTGAAGACATTTGTATTCACCGTTATTAAGTTATGGTGAAATATACTCGTCTTATTATGAGCGAAATATTACATATGTCCATATAAAAAATCCAGACCTGATCTGAAAAACCTGAAAGCAGATTCGTATTTAACACATATTCGAGTAGTCCAATAATTCTTATTTAGGGGAGGTTTTTTTTCTTGACCAGTATTATAATATCCATAATCACATAAGTTATAATATATAAGTTATGTTCTATTAGATCCTATAGACCCTTTAAGAACATCAGGGATCATCAGATATATTTTATTTTCAGCATAAACATGCTCCGTGAAGCCATAAGGGTATTTTTATTAATGTTATTTAAATAATTCTCCCCAAATGCTATGGCTAGATCCACGCCTGCCTTATAGACTGACGAGTACATAAAAAATGCTTGAATATGTATGTTGTTCTATTTACATTTGTGGTCAATTCTTATTGTAAATTGTAATGTAAGAATAAACATCAACAATTTTATGTAAAAAAATGTAATAAATCAAAATTGCATGTGTGTAGGTAGGTGTAGATTCCGTTTATGTTTAATATATCCGTTATCCAAAACTTCTATAGTATACTTATAGGATGCAATAGTATGTATACTTCAACAAATTTGATAATGGTTTCTTGTTTAAATAATTTAAGTTTAATGGAAATTTTAAGTTCAGTGAATAAAATATTTTAATTAATTTGAAATTTCGCTCTGGCATTGCTCATGCATATATTTTCCAGAGTATTTAGTATAAATTTAATAATATCAATAAAATATTCTTCAATTTGTATTTTTCGATCTTTAAGTATTTTTGTTATTATTTGCTATAGGGTGTTTCAAAAGCTTATGTAACATTAACAAATATTGAAAAATTTTCTATGTATGAGTTTATGAAAAAACCTTGTGTTAATGTGTATTTGAGTAAAATATTTTTTTTTTACTTTATTGTTAAATAAATATTGTATTTATACATAAAATTCGCGTGAAAATAAATGTTGTTAAGTTTTTTTTTTGTTTTCGTCATTGTTGTAGTGGTTGCAGTTGCAACATTGTATACTGATGCCATAAAGTGCAATTTAAAAAGCGGTTTTGACCATTTATAATAATTGCTTTTATTTAAATTTTAATGGCTATCGTTAGTATCCAATTGCATGTTATAGCAAAAAACAAACATTTATACAGGGATATAAAAACTTATTGGTGTGTATTTACACAATCACATACTATGTATGAAGGGATATATGAATATGTTTTTATGAAGTTTATATATATATATATATATATATATATATATATATATATATATGATTATAAAGTATGTTTATGAAATGAAAGAATAAAATATTAATTTAACATTTTACCTTTAGGAAAGCGGAAGAAGAACTAAACCTGCGGAAGATAGCTTGGAAGTTAAATGGATTTTCCTAAGATTTTAGCAATTATATGTATGAGGTTTATGTTCTTCTATCTCGTTTAAAACAAAAATGGTTTTATTTGCGATCAAATCATTTTGTATATACACTATATGTATACGTCCGAAAGACTTTTATATCTATGAATTTCAATGCTTTTACCAGTTAATTCATATTTATGGCAATTGAAATTTATTTATTTTTTTCCAACAATTTTCTTTTTTTCCTTTATTTAATTTATTTGAATATATGTGTACAAGTAATAAAATAATGTGTGATATTTAATAATAAATTACATATAACATGATTTTAATTATTATTGTAAATTTTGTTGTTGTTATTGCTAAGGTTCCCCAAACAAGAAGAAATCAAAAATAAATATATTTTTGAGTTTCATTTTATTCCTGTCATTATCCTCTTTTTATTTGTGAATTAAATTTTGTTTCGAAAAATTTGTTTAATATATTCACCAATTGTTCATAATTTTTTTCCCAAAATTGGGAAAAAACAAGAGTTTTTCTCTTTGAAGTTTGTATTTTATTTATCTTGGTTCAATTTGTTGGGGTAACATTTCAATAAAATCAAAGTAATTTCTAACACCTCAACCACCCATACTATTCCAATTTCCTAAGTGTTTAAAGTATAGTATACGATTGTGTGTGTATAAAAGAGTATATACAATTTACTAACGTCATCTAATGTACTGAAAAAGTGGGGAAATAATCCATTTATTTTGAAATAATAAGTGAAACATTTTTAAATTTTATAAAATAATTAAATAATTTTAAGTGGATCTTGCATTATAAATAAAGATTTGGAGGTAATAATTATTATATATTCTTATTGTTTCTATTTCTATATTTTCTATATTTTCCCCTAGGTAATATATCCTCTTACATTAAAAAAGTAATTTCTTTAATGGTTTTACTTCTTTTGGTTTTTTTTTTTAATTTTTAAATGTTCACCGAGTCTGTGTGTGTCAGTGATTTACCAACAGTTTCCAATTTTCTTTAGTCAATAGAGGAAAGGTGTGCACGTATTCGTATAAAGAAATTGAATATTTATATAATACACGTATACAAATACTACAAACACATATAACTAAAACAGTAGTTCATTCATTTGAACAAGTGCAAGGAATATTTTTTGTTCTATTCTTACTATTCATTTCATTTGATTTCTTTGGTATTTTTTTAATGTCATTCATTTTATTTCATAGTTTCTCCCTGTTAAGAATTCGTAGATAGTTTTGTCGCAAAAGCTTTTAAAGAGCAATGAATATGTGGTAAAAAGTTTCAAGTAGATTAATTTGCAAAAAAAAAAAAAAAAAAAAAAAAATGTGGATATACAATTAAGTATTTGTTTAATAAAAAAAATATGTATACTTGATATTCTTTATTTTAAATCTAGGAAAATCTTTAGCAAATTACTAACTATATAAATCAGGGGTTCTCACAAGATCTTGCTTCGCGACCCCCTTTTGACATTGCAATCGAAGTGCGACCCACTAAAACCTTAACTAATTTAAAAATCAGATAATATGTTAAAGATAAACAGTTAAAGATAAAACAATTTAAAAATAATATTGATAATACTAAGAGACTTTTACGGATAATGCATATCTAATATCATTCTCTGCGTCCATAAAAGATCTTGTTTTGATGAAGACAAGAGTGAAAAAGATAGTTTACATAAAAATGTAAACTGATGAAAACTGTTTTAATAGCTTTAAGGGTTCGAAGCCAATAAACGGATAAAATTTGTTATATTTCAACTAAAATGCTTTGAAATTTGTTAATTTAAAATTAAGTTTAACACATGATCATGATCTTTTTAAAATAAATCTGGTATTTTTTCGACATTCATGTTGAAACAATTTTTCCGTCTTTAAATTATAAAGTAGTTTAAGCAAATTTTCTTTTTATAGCCCGCAAACTTTTCTGTCGTTCCATTCGAGCAAATTTTAACAATCTTATTTCTATGGTTAAAATTCGGAAAAGCCATTGAAAAGCATTCTTGTCATAATATATTTACAAAAAATAAAAGTAGGGTTTAATGTAAAAAATCTATTTTATTAAATTAAAGTGAACTATTTATCTGTTTAGTTAATTGTTTTCCTGCCACATAGTAAAATTTTCTTTATATCGTGTCATTGGACAGTATCACTTTTTTATTTGATAATTGCTGCCTTATCAAGCATAATAATTTCAATCGAAGCAAACCAAGTGTTTCTTCATTGGTTTCATATCTTTACTTTTGTCTTTAATTTGGGGATGTTTATAAAAATGTTTTTCCATTTTTAAAGGGTTTTAAGCTTTCATTGGAATTTTTATTTAAACTTCTAAACAATATTTGTATTAAAAAATTGTGTTTTCAATAATGTTTTCAGGATCTCTTCATAATCCCCCATCAATGTCTTAGCGGACCCCTTGTGGCTCTCGTAACCCCACTTGAGAACCGTTGATTTAAATGTTGGTCATTACCCGACAATTACCGAATAGTACAGATGGTAAAAATGTAAATCAGCTAAATTATCTGACATTGAGAGAATTTATCTTAGAATTATTTGTATACATAAGAGTGTCTATATCAGGGGTTCCCACCTCTTCATGCTTCACGGAACCTTTTAGAAATTTTTGTTTTTTTCTCGCGGACCCTTTAATTTTTAGTATGGAGTAATTCCATTTTAAATTTAAAAAATATTGGCCCTTTGTTACCGGTTTGGATGGAATTTGGTGCATGTGTAGAGGAGGCTGCATAAGCATGAAAAATTAATTTTATACATTTTTATTTTGATAACTATGACAATTTTATAGCTTTAAAAGTGATTAATATATTTTTTAAAATGGCCATAACTTTTGTTCTATAAAAGATATAAAAATATTTTTTCACTGGATTTGTCAAAGCCTGGTTTTCAAGATGTCTTATAAAAATTTAAAAATAAAATTATTTGTAACATATTTTTTTTCTAAAAATTACCTTTAGGGATGTATATTTAAAAAACGCCATCTTTTTTTTTTATATTTTGGTATGAAATTTCAGAAATTCAGAAATTTTTTTAAATTTAAAATGGAATAGTATAAGTAAAAGGTATTTGTTTGAAGTAAAATTGCATTGCCTAAATTTATTTATTTCCTAAATACATATAAAATCTATGAATCTTTTAAATCTCACTAACAGTTTTTTTACATGTAATAAAATATTTTTACAAATTTCTAACAAAGCACATCCTACTTCATTTTCCACATCCAAACCTGATCCTAATTGGCAGAAAAACTAGTTTCGCAGTAATATAAAAATACAAACTTTAGCAAAAGTTTTAACGCTTCATTTCCAACCATCGTGTAAACTCTTAAACATTTAAACCAAAAATATTCAACCAACTTAAATTCAAAGTCAGCTTGGCATATGTTCTATTATTTATTGTTGAAAATTATCGGGTATGTTAATAACAATATTGAATGGATTACGAAATAAACTGGTTTGGCAGGAATTGTTTTTAAGCTCCGGATAATATCGGGAAAATTCATCGTGAAGTTCATTCGAGTGTATTATGTTCTTTTTGAACATCAAATGAATCCAAGATATTATTCAGCAGTGGAAATGAGGAATATTTTGGTAGAGAAGATTGAACATGTCTTTTCCATAAAGAATTTTTTATTGAATTAAATTCAGTTAATTTATTTACTTGTCTGCCTTGTAGTTTAATGTTAAAATTGCTTAAGGCTACGAAAAATTTAGAGATACATATAAGTAAAGTAATATAATAAAATTGTTAGCTGTAAATTTTTTATAAAGATCTTCATTTTTGTATAAAGTCTGTGTTTAATTCGTATCCTTCGAAATCCAACGGATATTGGTATGAAGTTTTTCTATCTTTTACATTTTCGCTGTATTACACAGAGTGATTTAAGTGATTTAAAAAACCTATCATTGATGCTTCTACCTTTGGAAATCGTAGACAAAGGTTTAGTAAACATTAATTCTTCCTTTATTTCTCTTTTTGCATTAATCTGCAATAAAATAAAAGTTGGCTTAAATTAGAAACATCCATCGTTTCATTACACTGCAGGTCATCAATTATTATTATTTTTTTTCAGAGTTATCTGACAGATGGATTCTTATGACACTCTTTTGTGGGCTTACCTAATATTATATTTCCAACGATAGCAAAGTTCACAAATTCTATGTTTCTTTCCTTTTGCTATTAGCATTGATATATTGTACAAAGTTTCAATAAATTTCAATAAAACCTGTAGAATTCAACTTTGGCATAATTATATACATATGTCAAAAATAAAAAAACAATACATCATGTACAATAATTCCATACACATTTATGGTCTTTCTCACGGACCTCCCAGAATGTTGCGGACCCCATTTAATAAACCTTGCTCTAGATATTATTGTGCTGAAATTTGGAATTTATTTTGGCTTTTTATTAAAAGTCATATCTAGGCTTAAGTTATATCAAAATCCGAGAAAAGGAAATATGTACTATTCTCATAAATATCGTGGAATCACACTATCGACTTTTGTGTTAAAAATTTTGAAGAGGATGCTTATTATATAATATATTATAAATAATTTAGATCGTGTAGGTATCTCCGTCAGTCAACATTAAACGAGGTCTGCGATCTCTGAACTTCAATTTTTGGGTCACCATATAGATGAATCTTTTGTTTGATCAAGTTCGGTAAATTGAATCGAATTGGTATCAAAAGTAACATTGTTATCTGGTTACATTAATTGAATAAGCAAAAATTGTCCAACAACTTCTGCTGCCAAGTTAACTATTTATAATAGTAGCTTTGTAAAGTATTAAATACTATACATTCAAACACGACTTGTACGTGAAAGTAACTGTTATAAAGGGTTTATGGTTGTCCGCGAACATAGCCCTCAGGGACTGAGTTCGGTTTGACTTTTTCACATACGTACATAACACAAACGTTCCAGAAACTCACAAGAGAAAGCGTAAAAACAAAAAATAATCGTTTAAAAGAAATACACCAATACATTAAATTGTTTATATCCTCTCCCTTTGTCCATCTTTGTATTACAATAAAAATTGAAATAACAGAAATTGTGACAATTTTGATTTAAACAATGTTTTCAAATATTTGACCAATTAAATCATTACTATAACAAAAATGACAATATACTTTTTTTTACCATTTATAAGGTATCGACTTCTTCTTAAAGGAACACAATACAGTCAATTGCCCTTAGTTAAAACTAATTATTCAAGGTAATTTCAAGAATACACACGCAGAGAAAAAACATGGTTACAGCATTATCACTACAACAATATTATGTTCTCATTGTTAATTTCCTTGAACTTTAAAAAATCTGTGTTCATGATAACAATGTTTTTCTTTAACTTTTGTCATTTAATGTTTACACTAAATACAAATTTTAACATGGTTGACTGCAAAAATTATATGTCTTTAAATATTAAATATTAAATAATTTTACCAGAAACAAAATTTTTTTAATATGAAAAATATCATTACTTTTACAACCATTAAATATTTTCAGTCTTTTTCCTTCTTCTTAAACCATATTCTGTGTTTAAACCATATTATTACTATTATTCCCATGGCAATAAAATGTTTCAAATAAATATAATATTTATTCTTTTCATAAACTTAGTGAAAAAAATTCATAACTTAATTGTTTTTAAATATATTTTGTTTTTAATGTTTCTTTTCCAACTTGATTTAATTCTCATTTAGTTTATATATGAATAAATATAAATAGACAAGGTTTAGTTATACTCGGTGTGATTCAAGCAATATATGATTAACTATCAAATATATTTTGCGTTTGGACCACATATGCTGGTACAAATGAATATAATGAAAAAATAATATATAAATATTTTTTTTTTGACTAATGAACACTTTTCTCTACTATTTTCAATAAAAAATTTATAAAAATAATTTGTTATTAATACAGTTTATTTTAATATATTATAAAATGGAATAATCATATAACAAAATAAAATAATAATATTTTAAAATGGAATAATAATATTTAGAACGGCATAATAATATTATAAAATGGAATTATAATATGACAATAATATAATAATAAGATAACATCAAATCGGACATAATGTGACAAAATAGAATCATAATAATTATTACTTATAATCATTTCTATTTTTCGAATCATAATATGTTGCTCTTAGATTATGGTTACAGCAACTATATTTTTTTCTCTGCGTGCAGGATAATGTGTTCAATCGTTAGTTTAATTTCGTTCTAAGTGGAATATGGATGCAAACAGAATAATTTAAGATCTCGATCAAAAACTCATAGTACGAGTTCGCAAAAATTCTATAAATAGAAAAAACGTTGTAGCAGAAGAGAAAAAAAGCATATAACACTGCTTTCACTACTAACTGATGCACAGTGTGTAATCCAAAAAATGAAATGGAAATAATTCTGCAATTTCACATAGTGATAGTAGAGGTGCAGGCGAGTTTAAGCTTTGAGCTTGGACCACATAGAATTACCGGGGGCGAGTCCATAGAATCCCAAATTAGGACACCTCGGGTATGAACATTTTTTTAAGCGATCCTGATTCATTATTTCTGAACCGATTTGAAAGATTTGTATATGAGAGAGATTCCACTATTCGAGATGTGCAAAAAACATTGTTGTATGTATACCTTATCTCTTTTAGTTTACGAGATATTGAGCTTTAAAGGCTAAAATTTTAAATTTTTTAACGTACCTTGGTGAAGTTTTCTCGCTATAGGGGGTCCAAATTTGAGCCGATTTTTTTTTTTAAATATTTATGGAGTCAAAAGTTATGGGCACTTAAATTGGAACTTTGAAATATGTCGATTTTTTCCGTTTTTATTCCAAAAAAAGTGACATTCTTTTTCTGTTTTGAGAATTCTATAGTTTCTGTTATGCAGCAATCTGAACGTTTTCATATTTTCAATGTTAATTTCATTTTATTTAGCTTATTTTAGTATTGATTGTGCTTTTTTTCCTGGAAAACGACGTATAATTTAGTGACAGAGGTAAAAGTGGGAATTTTTAAAACTGAGCGTGATGAACTTCTAGGAACACTTCTGGGTGTCAGGAATTAAAATTGCCAAAAATGTTATTTTAGTGGAAAAATGAAAGCTGATCTTATAATTTTGAGTCATTGGAATGTGTACATTTTCAGCGTTTTTGTCTATAAAAAAAATCAAATAAATGATACCAAACGGTGCATGTAGGAACACCTTTCAGTAATAAGTATTTTAGCTAACAGTATCATCAAATACCCCTTGAACTCTTTATTACACGGGAGCAAATAAAAGTGACCTTACAGGTTTGCCGCGATCCTTATGAATAGTATATATATATATATCTGAAAGATAACTAAATTCGAAATATTTTTAAGGGAATAAAATTATAAAAAAAAAAAATTGATTCCGGCATGAACCAGGGTTTACTAAAGTAGACCTATTTTTTTTAAACAAACTTCCAATTTCTGCCCTAATTTCTCAAATCGCAAATCTGGAATCAAAAAATGAAAAAAGGGAAAAAACTTATTTTTGGAAAATTTTGAAAGTTTTTTGAGAATTGCTGGATTTTTATTGACAAATCTGAAAAAGTGTATAAGACTTGAAGTCAAGCATCAAAAAATCTACTCAGGTGTAAAATTTCATTAAAAAATAGCCACTAAGAAAAATCTTATTGCACAATTAAAAATGAATAATATGCACAAAATCTCAAATCAATTCTTCTTGTTATCTTTTAGCAAAAAGTCTTCTATGGATTTTCCTATTATAAATATTTCTATATATATTTCAAAAGAAAGAAAAATTTTCTAAATATTGGTGTATAACACGTCTTTAGCGTAATTTTTGCGTCTGCAATTAAAGGATTCAAAATTAATAATTTCAATTAAGTTGGTTAATTTTGCTTTATTTTTATATGATTAGTAATGCCGTTCCTGAACAGAAAATGCATTTCATTCTGCTATTATCTAATATATCTTTATCACTGTTCTCTTCAATAATTATTATATTAATATGAGCTCTAGACTAAATAAAAATTAAATAAAATTTGACAACATTTATATTTTAGAAGTTAAAAATACATATTATTTTCTGGTACCACATCACATTCCTAATAACTTCGTAAGTAAAGTTTTTGCTGAGAAGTAATCAAATTTGAAAACACAATTGATTCTGTTAAAAACAAAACATTTTCAATTTCAAACAGACAGAATGTCTCTATTCAAACATAAGAATCCATTTTGTCTACTAAACATTTATTAATCCAAATTTTAAAATAGTTATATAAACTATTTACAATTTAAAGATAGATTTGCATAATTTACAAAAATAACACTTGAAATGCGTTTAATCAGCATAAGAACATGTTATGCAAATGTTATTACAACATGCAGAGATTATTTAATATGTGTATTAGTTAGTACATATCTTTTTTGAACATCCTTAAAACTTCATTTAACAAAACAAAAACTGAACTAGTTTTCGAGTGTTTTTGAAATTCTACGAATTTTGTCATCAAACACACCGCTAGACATTCAGGTGCTATTTTTTAAGTACAATCATCACTTGATCTAAATTTTATTTAGAGCACATAAGTTTGTATTACAACCATATCATTACCATTCTTATGTATGTATAACAACAGGATCAAAAGATTTCGTCATATTAACTGTAATTACGGCATGATTAACAAATATTATCATATATATGTATGT
Organism: Protocalliphora azurea; assembly: GCA_932274085.1. Lineage (NCBI taxonomy): Eukaryota > Metazoa > Arthropoda > Insecta > Diptera > Calliphoridae > Protocalliphora > Protocalliphora azurea. Next base: position 176,735,748 of record OW026519.1, read on the forward strand.
ATACATTGTCCTTGTTATTTATACAAATAGAAATAAGGATGTGTTGTGAAATCTACTTATAAGGATTTTACAGCCAGATCAACACACACTCAATACGATTGCGTAGCTTTGCTTTGTATTTTTGTAACAATGATGACAAGTATTTTTAAGATTTATTTACTTGAAACAATTCTCATGTTTGAATACTCACCGCTGTGTGTTTGAACATATTACAGTTGTGACAAGAGATTTAGAGGAACAAAAATTAATAGTACTTCAGTACAAAAATAAAAAAGAAGGTGCGATTTTCAATATTTAAGCAGTTATTTAAATTTTTATATCTTTTTTACATACTCTTACATAGTAAGTACTATAGTTTTTCTAATTTTTGTTCATTTTGTTTTATTATTTTGGCATACAATGATTTCCATTAGTTTATGGTTTAAATCTTTTGTCACTAGTTTATTTTTGTGTATTTGAGTGTGTTGTTCAAGTGTTAAGCGCAGTACTTCAATATTATTTGTCCTTAAGGATAATGCTCCTTTTATTTGTTTCACTATTAGAGCTAATTTGATTCATATCTTGGGAGTGTTGTATAAAGAAATATCTTAACATCTTTAAGATTTTCTCTTTTTATGCTTTGAATATCTTTTATGGAGTTTTTAATAATAGAAGTGTTGAAATTGGAGACCTCACTCTTGTGTATTTGCTATTCAAACAACCAAGTTAATTAAGTGACAATATTCGAACGTATCAATTTTGTAAATTTTGATTTTTGCGATAAAACTTGTTGTTGAAAATAGAAAAAGTATTATGTTACAAGAAAATAATATTGCGTGTGAATTTGTCACTAAAGTATAGTGTTTAGGCATTTTGTTATATTTTTCAAGGCACAAAATGGCAAAAAGAAAGATTTTAAATTGACAAAAAAAAAAAAAAAAAAAAAAAAAATAGACAATAACGCAAAGGATAAAACAAATAAACACTTTGCTTCTTCCAACACCTTGAGAGCAGAAAAGTATGTAACAGAATTTCGGCTTTTTACCAGAGTATCGAACTCTAAAATGTTTTGGAAAATGTTTAATCTTGAAAAGACAGTTTTAAAATTTTTATTTGTATTATTTTTATTTTATTTTTAATATCAAAAATCTGTTCAATTTGTAAAGCAAAATTATTGGTCATTCAACTTCAAGTACATCATTGATTCAAAATCTCTCTCTCTCTCTCGAACATTTTTAGACAACTCATGGCTAAAAGAAAATTTTGAAATTGGTTGAAAATGGTCTATTATTCCAAACAGCTCCTTTAAACGGTGCTGTGTGTGAATCCCGACTTTTAAATTCTATTTTGTTTAAAATAAAAGGAGATATAAATATTTAAAATCGATAAAAAATGTAAAAAGTCATTAAACATTTCCTAAACGTTATCAAAAAATTCTTCATATATTTTAAGACAAAGCATATTATTTGATGTTGCATACTTTTTGGGGCAAAAATAACAACTGTATGGAATAGTACTATGCAAGTATTGAGAATTAAGTATCCAGCACTGAGTCTTTGCGCCTTTTTTGGAGTACTGAATACTGTAAAATAGTTACTCAATACTTTCAGAGTTCAATTTTTTAATGATATCGTATTAAAAATATAACTGTTAGTATCAACGCATTATTCTGTATTTCAACATTTTATTTTACATTCAGTAAACTTGGCCACAGGTGTAATATAAGTCCCCTTCCCTAATTTTTTATGCTCGTAGGGTATCATATAGTCGGTCTTGATCTTTCTTTTTCGTTATAACTGATTTACGATGTCCACAAGAAGTCACAGTGCACAGTGTAGCAGAATCCAAATTTTTTGGAAATAACTCTGCAACTTCTGATCGGCTGGTTGGATTTACATAGCAGAAGAATGTACAACTAAGTTTGGAAGGAGAGGCCCACACACCCTTCAGAAGCAGAGCTATTGGGGCTCAAAATAGGGAGACCTAAATAAAAAAAATTTGTTCCCTTAGCCAATGTTCGAAGGTGTGTTTGTGTTAAAATACCCAAAAAGGGCTATTTTTAGTGACATATTAAATTTTGAATTAGCATAGTTTTGGTTCTATATGAGATATTCACTTTTGTATATAATTTATTTGAAAAAATGGAGTCTATAGTTTATCGGATATTTGAAATTAAAAACAAAAAAAAAATTTTTTTTTGTAAAAAATTCTTTTTTGGATAAACTATAAATATTTGATCTCTAATAAAATCTTGGTTTATTAAGATATCTTAACGAAATTTTCGGAGATTGTTAACTTTATCATTTAAAATGGTAAAGTGTAGAAAAAATTTAAGATTCTTGTAAAACGAATCCCACAATTCCCAAAAATGGCAAAAATTCTAAAAATCGTTTTGAAGTTCGGGACAGTTTGTACTTAGTCTTAGGTATACTATACTTATTTGTTTGGGCTTGATTTTAATTTCAAAATAATCTGTGTAAAGATATTTTTGAGAAAAGTATAAAACTTTTAAATGTTCTGAAAGAAAATTTTATTTTTAAGAAAAAAGAGATAACTTTTGCAATTTTCAATTTCAAAGCCTATAATTTTGAACTCGGAAGAGATATCGACTTCAAGTTTATTTAATCGATAGATAATTTTGTTCTTTAACTGCTTGGATAAAATTTGTACAAAATCCGACAAAAATATTGGGATATGTATTGAAAAAACTGGACCAGGATTTTGTAAAATTGAGATATCCCAATAAACCATAGAACAATATGATAGCGCAACCGATATCATATTAGGTGCCGATTATAATATCATATCTTATTGCAGAAAACGATATCATTGTGATATCGAAATTTCGAAATATTCGTTTCCAATAAAAGAAAAAAACATAAACAATTAAAAAAAACTTCAAAATAAAAATACAAAAAATAAAAAATTTTCAACAAACAAAAACAAGCTGGGAATGAAATACAAAAAATCTTATGTTTTTAATATTAAAACCAAACTTTTTAGGTATGTAATTTTGAAAACTTATCCATAAGGGAAAATCATGCTTTCAAATATTATTGTTGATAACATTACCATAAAAATATGTAATGTATGGTAATTTTTATAAATTTTATATTTATTTAAAATTTGTTTTTCTTATTTTAGCTGATTATGGTTTTTTTAATTACTATATTTAGTATGCAAAAAAAAAACATAATTTTTGGTATTAAATAGCATTAAGAACAAAATGTGTAATATCACATTTGTATCGAAAACGATATCATAATTTTATGGAAAAACGATATCATAAAGAAAGGTACACTTTAGTCCGTAAAAACTGTCGTTTTAGATTTGAAAATGATTATCACTAATGATAATTTTTGTCATCGTTATAATATCGTTTGGCTTATGGGGAATGAAAATTTAAATGCAAATAACTTGAAAACTATAAGAGCTAAATAGCACATGTAAAAGAATTTGCAATTGAACCCATGTAAAGATCCACGTAAATCCAATCAGCCGATTAGAAGTTACAGGTTTATTTCCAAAAAATATCGAATCTGCCCAACTGTGTGATGGTATACTATACTATTTCTCAAGCGATTTTTCAATGTAGCAGAATCTATTTGAAAATTTTAGTTTTTTGGGAAATGTGAATATTTTTTAAATTTTGTTATTTTTTTTCTTAGATTTGGTTATCGTGTTTGTTAAAATTGGTACCTTTTTGAAAATTATTTTCGTAAATTGATATCGATATGAAAGTTCAACACTTATGCCCCTATTCTCTAACTCGATTTTACATTATCTAAGCCGAAATAAATTTTTCGTCTAAGTTACGTGATTTAGTTCTGTGATTTTCAAATGAGATGTTGCCAATAATAAAAATAATAAAAAAAAAATCAGTTGAACTTTTTCCACAATTTAACTTATTTTTAATATGTTAATACTGGTTACAATCAAAGTGACAATTGAAATTAAAATTGAAAACAATTCTAATAAAATTTGTTTATGCTTCATTATGTTTCATAGTTTTCTTTTAAAATGCATTTTAAAACTGTCCAATTTAATAATATCGTTTAGAAGTTCAAGAAGTAGCATTTTTATTTTACTTCTATTTGGGTTTTAACCGGAAGCAATGATATTCATCTTTGGAATCTTCTGAAGAATGGTTATAATGTGGAGAATAACTTTTCCATTTTGGCATCTAATAGAGATTTGTATTTATCACTTAAACTGCGAGCAGTCATAATTTCGTGACGCTTACAAAGTAAACAAATGTTGTTTTTGTTTTCAGTAACAAAAAATAGCAACTACAAGCACATTTTTTACGCAAGCGATTATTTACAAAATCGTATTTGTTGTATATTAGATAAGTATTACATAATCTGAGAGATAAGTTTTAGATAAGCATGGAGCACCTGCTTTCCATATAAAACATATTTTCGCTAATCAGTACGTAAAATCCACGTAAAATCCTTCCCAAAAATCACTTCGGTTCATACATAAAATGATCGGGTTGACCAACTATCACTTCGATTTGCTATTATTAAAAAATATGGCTACCACACAGTGTGCTTCTGGGATAACAAGATATTGTCCCAAGAACAACAAAAAATTATTTTACTAAAGAATAATTTATTACATTTATTCACAAACCATTAAAAATACACTTTTTATTGCTATTCCACAATCAAAACGTTAAGCAAATAATTAGTGACTGTTTTGGCAGTTCAATCGACTATTAGATATACACTATCACTATCAAAGACAAAAAGCCCAACAGTCGTACAGTGACGTAGAGAATGTAAATATAAACACTCAATAGAATTTCAATCGGAAAACGACAAAAATCGACATACATAATTAGAGCGTTAATATCAACTTCGAAATTTATTGTTCATTTACAAAAAATACTAATTACAGTGTCCTCACCTTTTCTCAGCAGCCCTTGTGACAATAACAGATAAAAAAGAGTAGCGCCTGTTCCCTAGATTAAATACATTGTTTGCACTTTTCCCTATATATATAAGGAGCGGGTGGTATAGAGATTTCTGGTTCGGTGAGTCTGTGTATGGAAGATTTTTTTTTTTTTTTTTATAAAATTCTGAATGATTAGCTTGGAAAAATGATTAATTTGGAAATTTACCGTCCTATGAAGTTAGTGAACATAAAAAGGACCTTTTGTCCTACATTCTAAAAACTGTATGCAAAATTACTGCAATAGCGTAAGTAAGTTTAAATTTAAAATTACATGAAATGCGTAAATTTACGAAAAATATGGTTATCAAAATCAATTATTTACTTTTTTGTACAAAAATACATACAAAATGTAGTACTTTGAATGCTGCTAAACATGTTTTTAATATAAAAACATTTTAATTTATTTAAATTAATTTTTATTACATGTATTAATAAGTAAAATGAAAATTTTTATTTTTATTTTTTTAATACGAAAAGATTGAAAATTTTCTAATAAATATTTCTTCAGGAAAATAGTTTAAAATTTATACAAAATATTTCGATAGTGTGGAAAAAGAGTATCCTGTGGTAGCAGTAAAAGTTCAGTGTGTACGTGTTATATTTACAGAAAAAGAAATCAAGCAATTAATTAATAATAAGTATTTCGGTCAAAAAATAAAGTACTCCAGACAAAATTTAATTATTAAAATGTGGCCTGTATATATATATATATATATATTTCTGGCCAATTTTTTTTAATTTAAATAAAGCGTTGTTTAATTAATTAAAAAGAATTTCTTTTTCTTAATATGTGTATGTAAAACAAAAAAAAATTTCGATAACTTCATCCAAATGGATGAAGAAGTCATTACTCCTTTATTACTCGATTATGGACTAATCCATATATTTTTTACTGGGATATGTTTGTTTTTACCTATACATATTTCTAATCACTTTTAGACAAAAATATTTAAAATTCTGGCGTTTCTAAACATTTTAAAATACAAAAAAGTGCATATAAATATTTTGTTTTTAAATTTTTTATGCACAAAATGAGTGTGTGTTTGAAACTAAACACATCATGTATTTTTACCCTTCTTATAATAAGAGTCACGTTACCTACTATAAATGAAGTAAATGTACATGAATATTTATTAGTGTAGGTCAAAGGAGCGAAAATCTCCAAGAGTGAGGAGAGTACTCAATCGCAGGAGGAGGGAAAACGAACAAATAGACAACTTCCAGAGTGTAATATAAATGGAGACTTGGGAATTAATGTAAAATGTAAAAATGTAAAAATTAGTATCAAACAGGCTAAAGTTTAAAATATTCTAAAGAAATTAAAGAAAAAAAAACACTATTTAACTTCAGCTGAAGGTCGTGACACTAAAAAGTCTAAAAAAGTGTCGGATCTTTTTTCATCGAATTTTTTAATGCAACATTACTACTTTCAACTCAGCATCGTCATCAGAGTAGTAATACAATAAAATCGTATGTGTTTGATATAATCTTTTCTATCTGAACAATATTAATTCTAACTTTCTCTTGTTACCTTATTTAATAATTTAATTTTATCCCTTTAACTCTTCACTTAACAACCCTTTTCTTCAACCATTTTTGTTAGCAAAGCGAAAAAGAGACTTCTATCTGGAATCATGTTTATTTTTGTAATTATTTACACTTATAAAAATCTTATCCATAGAAACCATAAAGTATACAAACTATCACTTTAGTTTAACTATTCATAGACGCCCCTTTTATGTTGCTTTCTGCAGAACATCATGCACCACACGTTCGTAAATACCGAAAACACATTCATACGAATACTTCAATTCATCCATTTAAACAACAAACAACCATTATTTATTCACCCATTCAGTACTTCAATCATTTACTAATTTACTCTCAAACACACATACTTGTACTTGTTATGAAGTGAAAAGTATCCTTGTGTGGTACAACAAGGATTTTTATTTGTAGATTTATTAAGAACTAGTGTATCTATACAATTTTATTGACTGAATGTCAGTCAGTTAGTGAAGCAGACGTAAGGACAGACATTTTAATGGTAAAACATACAAAGGACATAAGTATGTACATGCGAGTAAAAATATGTTAAAGGCACATTTAGTTTATCAAAAACTGTTTTTATTCACGTACTTTTACTCACACACACATAGATATATGCGAATATGCCACCTTTTTCTAGAAGCAAAAAAAAGTCTTTTTATATAAAACGTGTGCGTATTACCGGATATATCCTGTTGTATAAAAGACTTTTATATATGTGTGTGCATACTTACATATTTGTAATCATTCGTAAATCCCCTTTCTGGGTATAATTTTAATGAACCCCTTTTTATTAATTCACTGTTGTTTATTTTGTTAAATTGATATTTTGGAAAATATGTATTTATTATAATTATATTAAGATTGATATCGTCATCAGCATCTAAATGTTTGAAAATCTCACGCTTGTTACATATTCATGTACATATTAATGTTTATGAATTTGTGGTAAATAATTAGTTACGCCAATATAAACTCATTAAGCAATTAGAACGTGTCTAAAAAAATTCTAAACAGAAGTATAGTATGTTCTTGTATGAATGCTGGTGATGATGATCTTTAAGATAATAAAGAAATTAGCAGAATATACTTGAGAAATTTACTCTAAGTATAAAATATAACATAAAATGTAATATATGTATGCAAAAAGTTTTCGTTTAAATGGCAAAATTATGCAATACAATAAGGATTTTAATTGAAACTATGCCACAATATGTTAAACCAAAAACAAATAATTTTACTCACTTTGGCGCTTAATTAAATAAAGCAACGACTTACATAATACTAAAAATTAAAGTAAAATTGATGTAGAATAAAAAAAATTAATATGTTGTAGATCAAAGGTTCTCACAAGCAACAGCTTCATGACCGCCTTGAGACATTGCAACTCGTGAATGAACCGAGGGCATTTTTGTGTAATAAGTAAATACCATATCAATGGTTTACAATACGATTTTAATGTACGAGTATCAAACAAGTTTTGTTCAAAGATAGAACAAAAGTTTACATTTTAATTTCTAATTGAGATTAAAATTATTCCGTCCATACATTTTTAAACAAGGGTGAATATTAAAAGAAAAAAAATAGTGTTTTCTCAATTTGATATCAAACATTTTCAAATCGATCTTAAACCTAAAAATAAATAAAATTTCAAGACAAATTATTTGGTACTTGAATCTTATATTATTTTTAAATCACTCTTAAACTTAAGTAAGAATTTCCAAATTTAAGTAAATATTAAATTTGCTAGGTTTAAAATTTGTTGAGGACTTATTTATAAATAATTTTCAAAATGTAACTTTTAAAATAAAGTGAACAATTTGTTATTGGTAATAAAAATAAAAAAACGATTAGATAAACTTTTTTATTTTTCTCACAATTTTTAATTAATTCTGACTAAAAACTGTAAATCTAACTAGTTATGGAATAGAACTATAAAATATCTTTCTTACTTTTACAGCAGTATTTGAGTTATATTTAAGAATTAAGTTTGAATCAGTTTGATAACTAATACAATTCCTAATTTGTGAATACCTCTTTTTGTTGAGATAGTTATTATTCGAGATTTGAGAAGATGTTTAATTTGGTATCATCACAGTTTTATATAATATAAAAATTGTGATTGTCGGTCTGACTACCTTGTATTCTATTTGGAACTAAGAATAGGACATAATTAATTTAATCACTCACACGGATATACATAGTCATAATTTTATTATGATTATATATGAATTGATCAATTCGGTGAAATTTTTATTAAATTTCAAGATATTTTATGAAGTAAATTTAAGTTATTGGACCTTAAGTAAAAATTCTTTAAATTATGAGTTTAAGTAAATGGTCTTCGCGACCCCCTAAAATGTTTGTATGGTCCGCTTGTGGGTCGCGGACCCCCATTTGAGAATCGTTGTTGTAGATTATATGTAGATTTTCATAATATATATTTTAGGAAAATGTATTGGAAATTTACAAGGATATGAAAGGATAAAAATTTTAAAGGACATTATTTACATTTTTTGTATGATGAATTAGAAAAAATGTTTATATTTTTTTAGAGAATATTGGTATAACCTACATATTCAAATATTTTAATATATTTTTCGGAGATTTGCACATCCTTAACCCTGTAACGGTAAAAGTAGTCTCAGGGCATCTTTTTTATTTTTATTTCTTTGAAAAGAACTTATATTTTAACAAGATATAATAAAATTTTTTCATACATTTTTCTCCGACCGGTAGAGGGTTAAGCAAAAAAAAAGAAAAATCTCAGAAAATAAAAAAATTTAGTACTCATTTTTTTAAAACTTTCAGTATCTGAAACTACTTTGAAAATTTTAAACATTTCTCGGCAATAATAGATTATGTATTTTCACTTAAACCCAAATATAAAACAAAAATAATAGAAAATTTGTTAAAAAAGTATGTTTTTTTTCTAAGAAAACTTAAATATTTCCAAAGGGTGCTGACTTTCTTTTTTTTTTTGGTAAAATGAAAAGCTGATTATCTATATAATCCTAACATATGAACCATTTGTTCAGCTGAATTCAAAATTAGAACTCAAAATCGTTTACAAAATAAATATAATTTTAGATGCTTTTGCAAATACTTTTCTTAAGAAATTTTTTATAATAAATATTTAGAAATATATGAAGTTGAGAACTTTATTATAAAACTTTCCTTTTTATCGGTTCATTACAAGATATAAGGTCTTAAAGAATCAATAAGATTGATTTTTTCCTTTTTTTGTAAAAACAGAATAAACGTTTTAAGTTCAGGATTAATATAAACCGTAGAAAAGTTTTGGTGTATAATTTGATGTAGTTTTACACAATATAGATTTTAAATTTGAATTAAGTGCCAGTTTTAGCACATTTGAACCCACTGTGCGATGGAAGACAGTACTAATTTTTGTGAAAATGTTTAACGATTAAGATATATAAATTTCTTCTTCTTCGAATTTCCATTATTTATTATTCATATATCGCTCATTTGCTGCAACAACGTCATAACTTAATAAACGCAAATTTCGCGTTAACATTAATAGTGCAAAGTAAATAATGTGCTTTGTTTAAGAACAAAGTCTTGTGTACGATTATTTCACTCAGGATCGCGATAAAAACATTTTGTCAAAATTTCTAATCTTTTGTATATTCTTTGCAACAACATATAATTTTATGTATACATCGGCTATCTTGAAGTCAATATCGTTAGAAAAGTGATTAAATTTCTCCATAATATGATTCCCATTCAAACTTTTAAAAAATATATCAACTTAAAAACTAAAAATGTTTATCCTAAAAATATATTTTTTAACTTATGACGTTCTTGCAGCATATCAGCGATATGGCAAAAGGAAGAAATAGAATTGGTTTGTTTTTCAAAAGAATCAAAGTAATCATTTATCTCATTTATTTACTTATAGTAAATAAATTAATTTTTGTAGCTCTGCCTTTCCTTTTTAAAGACAGGTACTTTTACTAAGAATTATCAATCAATATTAACTTATAAACTCTATATTTTTTAAACAACATACCGCCTTAAAACTCTCAAAAAATTACAAAAAGAACAAATTTATTTTTAAATGTTCATTTATGTAAATATCTTAATTAAATCTTAACTAAAAATCTAAACATTTTTAGATAAACTAGTAAATAATTGCTCTATTTTTTTTCGTTTCTCATAAGTACTTCTCAACTAAACTCGTTCACATGCTCATTTTATTACACTGGCGCCAGAATGATCCTGTAAAACTCTTGTTTAAATCCTTAAAGCAGACGGTTTTAATAATTTTCTTAACTTAACCAAAAATCATATGTTAACACTTAATTCTACTCAATACTCAAACAACACTTCTGAAAGATATTCTTAACCTTTTTCCTGTGTGTTAGCACATATATACCTTTGAATATTTAAGAAGTTATTCCTTCTTTAAAATCCTATTTGAATAAGTTTTCTAAAAAAGAAAAAAAAAAAAAATAAGAACAAAATATTTGCCTGCCTGTTATCAAATAAGCTGATCCAATATGTGTAGGGATCATTAAAAAAGGATCATAATTTTGTTTGTTGCTACCGTTTTGCCTTCGAATTGGATTACAATTTAATTGCAGTTCTTATCAGTGGAATGTAGATTTTATTTCTTTATATGTTTATTTTTATAATCTTTATTTTCTATCAGTAAATGTTATTAAAAAAATAATTTGTATCTAATTATAAAAATATTTAGATGTTAAGATACCGAAAAAATATTTTGCAAACAGGCAGCGTAGCATTAATTATTTTCTTTATTTTTATTTCAAAATAAAAATGCAAATTTTATAATAAATTTCCAGCTGTGCTATTGTAATTTATTTTGATTTGAGTTTAAATAACAAAATGATACAATTTTAATATTATTTTAAATAGAAGTAATTGTACACGTACTATACAAGCACTGTGCCAATGGCTTTTCTTTAAAATGGTCTATTTAAATATACAACAGATTTATTTATATATCAATATTTATATTTAAGTATCATTATCATTATTTACAACAAAAAATAATGTTTATGAAATGATCTAGTGTTTCTGTTTTTAAAATCTCTCTAATACAAATTCAATTAACATAGTTGTTTTTTAAGATTTTAGGCAAACAAATTATAATAAATTAAGATTTTAGATTTTCTATTTTTATTTATTTTTATTTTTTTTTTAAGTGTGTTCACACTAGGCAAATATTTGTATTATTAACAATGAATAAAAGATTTTTGTTTGAACAATAGGATAAATTGTTCTACTAGCGTAATATGTATCCAAAAAGAATAAAATTTATCAACAATTTAACAATATAACTTCAATAAAAATGTTGAGGTTATGTTGTATTTTGGTACGTAGTTTTGAAAAACTGGTAATTTTTCCTTTTTATGAATACACAATAAGAATGTTTTTTATTCAAATTTAAAATTTGAATTGAATAAAAAATTTTATTTTAAAATAAAATTACATTTAATAACTACTAAATATATGATATGTTAAAGTATAAAATTGTAGGTTAACCATTCCAAGTTATAAAAAAATATTTTATATTTTTTAAACATTTTTTAACATATGTTAAAGATTTTTAGTATTCTATGGGAAATAACTATTTGAAAAAGTATAAATAAAAGTAAGGATGCGTGTGATTTAAAAGTAGCAATTAAATTTGGAAAAAGGCAAAAGTTTTGGAAAATGTAATAATATTATTGAGAAGGAGACCATTTGAAAAACATTCATCATTTCTAAAATATATTTACATATATCGACCAAAATCAGCAAAAATTTTGCTTTCCTGGTAAGCTAGCAGGAATGATTGGAAACAAAATAAACTATTTATTTTTTCGTCTGAATAACTAGTTATTTTTGTTCGAGTTGTCCACAAGTTCATGTAACTCTAGCGATACTCAAAAATATGTACCTAAACAAAAATAAAAATAAAAAACAAAACATTTTGGCGTCAGAGAGATTTGAACTTGGGCACAAATTAACCGTTTGTTTTTAATGACTAAGGTCTTAATAAGTATATTATCTCGCACTTAATTTTCTAAATAGGAAAAAATTTTTTAGTATAAAATATATATTTAGACATTTTGTTAAAAAAAAACTATCAGCATCAGAATGAGTTTGAACCAACAACCTTTTGGTTGTTAATTCAGGGTTCTAGCCAACTGATCCACGCGATTGCAATATTACTGTACTATTATACTATTGAGTACTTATTTATGTAATATAGAGTAAGCAAATAATAATGACAGCTCATTAGCAAGAAACTACTTTAATAAGTAGAAATAAAAAGATTTTCCTGGGTAATTAAGTTCTTTTCAGATCAAAGCCATCTGGTTATAAAAATAATATTGATATTGTAAACAACATTAATTTAGAAAGAGGAAAGATAGTCCTGCATAAAAAGTATACGCATAATTTTAGATGAATTTTAAAATTTAATATTTAAACCAAATTGGCTTAGGTAAGCTGGTTATTAGTACAATTGAAATTTTTAGACAAATAAAAAATATTAAAAAATAAAAAAATTAAATGATATATATTGTATTTTGATGATACATGAACAAAATTTTTTTCAAAAGTCTAAAGTTTTTATACCCACCACCAAAAAAGATGGCTACACGAAACCCAATAGTCACTCCGTGTGTAGCATGTCGAACGAATCATTTAAGATCCCATAAAGTATATATATTCTGATCCCATAAAGTAACATTCTGAGTCGATATAGCTATGTCCATCTGTCTGTTGAAAACAGGAGAGTGCTTGGGGCTGAACATCTGAGGGGATTAAATTTGGCTCAAATATTTGTCTTATATAAGGTTTGTTTGGTATTGCAAAATCGGTTCATAAACAAAAAATTTATGTTCCAAATACTAGAAACACATGGTGACTGCTGTAACTCCAGTTCACACTTTTCCGCAAAAGCATGTGCAATAAAGAAATTTTGTACAGAAAGTTTGAGGATCAATGTAAACTCGGAAACCGAAAATGAGCGTAATCCGCCCACCTCCTATATAAGGTGAAATTTTAAATTAAGGTGGCACAGAATGTAACAGATTCGATCAAGACGAATATAATATTCTTACTTATTTTTTCTTCAAATTTTAATAAAATCTTTTAATGGAATTAGGTTTAAACTAAAATTAAGATTAAATTAAAACCAACACGAATGAAGTCTAATAAGACCAAAAGTGGCATTTTGTTTAGAATTTCTACGATATTAATTTGAAAAATTATAATGTATATAAGTTCTCGATCCTTAAAGTTACATCAATATCTTCCAAATGATAGTTGAGTTAAACGAACTTCTGTAAGTATTCAGATAATTTACGGGTTTGGTTAATTCACATATCAGTCAGAATTTGTCTCTGAATATTTTTATGTTGAATGATTCAATGATGGAAAACTTTTGTTTTACAGATTTTACAGAAAAGAAAAATCTATTAGTCCAAAGCCGAATTGTGACTTTTTGTAAAAAGTAAAAAAAAAAAAATTATTAAATTTTATAAAAGTTTTCTTCTTTAAGCACTTCGATATTTTAATTTTAATATAAACAATTTACTGTCTGCTAAAGGCATTTTTTATTTGTTGCATTCTTATGACAAAAAAATAATTGAATTTGATTTTATTACAATTTCAAATCTTGTTCTTAAACACATTCTTGTAGTCGTTTCACCACCGACAACACATTTGCAAATAGAAGCTCTGTTGTGTTGGTGGCATTAAACCATAAATTAAGTTGCTGCTGATATTAAGGCTAATACAAAAAAAAAAAAAAAAAATACTAACAGGGTCATAAAAACGCGAAATTGCATTTTCATCTAAAGCTATTTACGTTGCTATTGTTTTGTGTACACCTGAGGAAAAATGTTAATAAAACAGAAAATGAAATGTATTTTCTTCATACACAGAAAAAAATTTTACAAAAATAAGAAAAAAAAATCTTACTTTCATTGATTTCAGTTTATAATTTTGTATATAAAAATAATTTCTTAAATATTAAAACTGTTTACATATTTTTTTAAAAATATCAATAAATTCAAGAAGGCTTAAACAAAATTATTTCAATTTTCATTTGTATTTTCAATTTGTAAAAAATACTTTAAACTTTCTTTGTAGATTTTTTTTTTCGATTTTAATGATTTTTACCTACATAAATAATTTGAACAGATACCTTATTATTTAGCGCTTTTTATGAATAGCTGCTAATTATGCAAATTTTCAAATATTATTTTTTACAGGTTTTTCTTGGAAAATTTCGATTTTATTTATCTTTTGAAATCTAATAAAACTAAGCCAAAATTTCCGCAAAATACCTAAAATTATTATGAACAGCTTCATAATATCTAGAAAAAAATACTGTATTTTTTATGAAAAAAATTTTGGAAAAGAGTTATGTTGCTTTCATAATATTTATTAAAAAAATTTAATTTATGATTTTTTTCTGTGTGTATATTATTAATAAATAAGGTGCGCGACCAACCTATAAGTCACTTTTGTATGCTGCGTTTATTAAAAAGTTCAAGGGTTATTTGATGGTACTGTTACCTAAAATATTTATTTCACTTAATAGAAAGGTTTCTGTTTGGCATCCAAGACGATATAGCTATGTCCGTCTGTGTGTCCATCTGATGAAATAATGATAGGGCTCATACTAACTACTGCCAAAATTTGGCTTTATTATTCCCCCTCAATAAGGTGGGGAATAAACAAAAAAGTTAATTGTCAAATACTAGAAAAGTTTAGATTCCGTCGTAACTCCTGTTCGTATTTTCATGCATGCAGGGCATTGAAATTTTATTCAAGGATTGATATAAACTCAATTTACTGCCTAACCTACCATATAATGTAAATCTTAAGAAATTGTAGATGGTGGGTATAATAGATTCGCCAAAGTAGAGTATAACATTCCAACATGTTAAAAATTGAAATTTTTATTAAAGATTCTCATCAAATATTTTCTTAAAAAATGCTGTAGTAAATTTCGTTTAGCTTCCCGAAACAATTAGCCAATTCATGACTTAAATATTGTGTCATTTGTTATAGTATTATATGAAAAAATCAGCAATTTTGGATGGCCACATGTTTTCTCATAATACTGTATAAATTTGTATGAATAGTTTCTTCAAAATGTTAGAAAAGAAAAACTACCTTAAAAATCATTTTTTTCATTATTTCTACATATATGCACCATCACAAAATGATTTATATTTTAAATCAAATGACAATTAGAGTCAAAGAAAAATATTTATACCCATTGATAAACATCTGATTTATCTAATCCATTAAGTAACATTTATTTGGCATTTGATCTTTTTATAGACAAAAAACGCTGAAAATTAGCACTTTCCAATGAGTCAAAATTATAAGGTCAGTCCATTTTTTCCATTAAAATCCAATTTTTGGCAACTTATTACTTGACCATTTTTATTTATTGATTTATTGAAGTGATTAGGAAGTGAATTATTTTAATTCCACACAGTTTTAAAAATTTCCACTTTTACTTTTTCCACTGGATTATACGGTCGTTTTTCAGAATAAAAGTGCACAAGTAATCCTAAAATGATCTAATAAAATTTAATTAACATTGAGAATTGGAAAGCCTTCAGATTACTGCATAGCAGACACTCCAGGTTCATCAAACCATTTCACAGTGAGTCTAGTGCTAATGGTTTTTACATTTTTCTGGTGAAAAATTTGATGTTTTTAGCATTTTTGCACCCAGATGTTGCAAAAAGTGGTTATAAACTCTCGGTAAGAATTTATTTCTTTTTAGATAAAAAATATTTCTGACGATTGCAATAGCCTGTCAGACTATGAAACAGATTTAATACAGGAATCCATGTATTTTTAAAAAGATAAAATTTTATCCGTAAAAATTTGTAAATTTTAAAAACCATTGGTAGTAAATATACTTAGACCTATTTTGAGGATTTCTGAGTGTCTGTTATGCAGCAATATGAACATTTTCCTATTTTCAATGTTACTTTAGTTTTATCTAACTGATTTTAGGATTAATTGTGCGCATTTATCCTGGAAAACGATCGTATAATTCAGAGGGATAGATAAAAGTGGAAATTTTTAAAAGTGAGTGGGATGAATTCATAGCAGTGTTGCCAAAACCTTAGTGGGAAAGAGTGCTAGAATTTACAAAGAAATATGCTAGAAAGTGCTAAAATTAAAAAAGAATAAAGTGTTAAGAACAGAAATTGTTTGTATGTATTTGTGTAAAAAAGAAATATATATATTTTCAGATCTAAAGCTAAAAGAACATTAACGAAAATAATAGGAACACATTCTGAAATTGATTCTTTAGAAATTAAACAAATTTTATAAATGGATTTTTCTGTTATCTGAATTATATTGTTATACGTATTCCAAATAATATATAGGTTAATATTTTGACCAACTAAAATCTTCTTTTTTTAAGAAAAATTTGAAAAATTTGATTTGAATCTCATTTATTATTAAAAACTCATTAATTATTTCAGAGCCCAATCTGGTTTGTAAAATTATCCGAATTATTGAGGCTTTTTTTCTAGTCCAATTAAAAAAACTATTTAAATATATCTTTTATTAAATATGTGAAACCCACGAAATATTAAATTCAAATTTTTCAACAAATAAGATTTCATATTTTTAGTTTTTTATCTAAAAAAAAAAAAAAAAAAAAAAACAATACAGGTAGGGTTATCTACTGTATATAAATTCTACTGTGACGACAAAGAGGGAGTTGTTGAAGATAAAAATGGGGTTATCAATATATAATGGGGAATGATTTATAATTACTCTTTTGATAAGAACAATTAAAATTATATATATAGCTGATTTTTGTGACTATATTTTCTTACCTTTTCTTACAGGGAAAAATTCGGGAATCAGGTAACTATCCTTTTGTTTTCAGTTCAACTTAAGTTTTTATTAGATTTAGATTTAGATTTAGGTAACTTAGGTTAAGGTAAGTATTGGAAATTATTTCACAGTAAGTATTTTAATTAGTTATGATGCTCGTGACGGTTCGATGCTAGGACGGTAACTTGGTAAGTGGCGTTAAAAATAAAGGCCAATCGTTTTTAAAGTCTTCTTTTTGGTTTTCAATAAAGTATCGGCTTTTTAACGAAAACCGATAACATTACTTTTTTTTATTAAAAAAAAATCAACTTATGGCATTACCAGAATATTTTGTTCTTAGTAGCATATACTGCGAAAAATTATCTTATATTAATTTCTTATAATTAATATAAAAATTACAATTTAAGTGTCCAACTTGATTTGACAAAAAAAAAAAAAAAAAAAAAAAAAAAAAAAATTGTTTGTACTGTTAACTTAACACATTTTAAGCAAGTGCTAAAGTATTACTATATATAAAATAACATTTTTTTACACAAATTAATCATTTTGTCTACAATTAGACTTTAACTTTGAGTTAAAATTTGATAAGTTAACGGCCCATAGTATCATATTATGATGTTTTAAATTGAGTAAAATATTGTTTAATTATGTATAAATATTTTAATTTTCAGGAATAATTCGAAATTATTTTACATTTTTTTATTTTAATTTACTATATCAATACAAACAGTCTTTAAAGATCGCATTAGCGGAGCATTTCTGGGATTAAAATAAATCACTTCTATAAACAAATAAATGAAAATAGTCAAGCAATATATTGTCAAAAATGTGATTTTAGTGGAAAAAAGTGTACTGACCTTAAAATTTTGACTTATTGGAGAGTTCATAATGATCAAATATCCAATGGTATTAAATGTTATCATTTAGTAACACCTTTAAGTAATAAGTACTTTAGCTAGCAGTATCATCAAATAAATGCAGAGAAAAATATAGTTGTTGTGACCATAATCTAAGAGTAACATATTATGATTTGAACATACGATCACAACGAAAAATAGAAATGATTATAAGTAATAAATATTATGATTCTATTTTGTCATATTGTGTCCGATTTTATGGTTTGCTTTTTCATGTTATGATTCTAGTTTTACATATAATTGAACAATCTTACATGATTATCATATTCTATCTGATTATGACTTGATGTTATGTTATTATTGTTTCTTATTTTATTATAATACCACATTGTCATATTATGATTCCATTTTATAATATTATTTTACCATTCTTCATAATATTATTCCATTTTATCGTATTATTATCCCATGTTATCATATAGTTATCCAATTTTATCATATTATTATTTCATTTTGTTATTCATCTTATCATATATTAAAAAAAAAGGTATTAATTATTGTTTTTATAAATTTTTTTTATTGAAAATAATAGAGAAAAGTTTTCACAAGCAAAAAAAAAACATAGTTTTCGTTCATTAATTATATTCATTTGTACCACCATATGTAGTTCAAATGCAAGACATGTTTTCTTAACTAAACCCTTTAATGGTACTTAATCAATATCTTATATTGCTTGAATTACACCAAGTATAATCAAACCTTGTTTATTTATATTTATTCATATACAAACTAAATGAGAATTACAATGAGGTTGGAAAACAAAACTTAAAAACAAAATATATTTAAAAACAAACAAGTATTGAATTTTTTCACTAAGTTTGTGAAAAGGATAATTATTAAGTCTATTTGAAACATTTTATTATCATGGGAATAATAGTATGGTTTAAAAACAGAATATGGGTTAAGAAGAAGAAAAAAGACTGCAAGTATTTAATGGTTGTACAAGTAATGATATTTTTCATATTAATAAAATTTTGTTTCTGGTAAAAGTATTTAAAAGCATATAATTTTTGCAGTCGACCATATACAAATTTTTATTGAACGTAAACATTAAATAACAAAATTGAGACAAAAATATTGTTATCATGAATACAGAGTTTAAATTCAAGAAAATAATGAGAACGTAATATTGTTGTAGTGATAATACTGCTACCATATTTTTGCTCTGCGTGTACCCATTGAACTCTTTTGTATACGGAACAAAAAAAGTGATGTTATATGTTTGCCGCGCATCTTATTAGTTACAAAATTTGTTTATTTCTATTAAGAAAAAAAAACCAAAACTTCCTTGAAATAAAAGAAAATTTATCTATTACTACTTGCTGATTAAGCAAAATGTTTTTCTTCCCGTACTTACTTATTTTACTGAGTGTAAGTTAAAGAAACATGAAGATATTTACAAAGCAAGGATAAGAAGTGAAAATGATTTTTCATGTGGTATTTCTCTATGTAGCTTTATTATTCGCGTAATTTCATTTGAGAGCAAAAGAAAAAACAAACAACGAAACAAAAATAAATTATCCAGAACAACGACTTTGGCAAGACCAAATGATTTTATTTACTTGTGAGACTTTATTGTTGTAGTTTAAGAAATCTTCTTATTTTCTTCTCAATACCAAAGAGCTATACTTTGTTTTTTTTTTGTTGGTGCTTAATATAGAAACATAAAAGTCAACTAAAGCTAAAGAATATAATATCAAGGATTTAGAGTTAAGCTCAAGGAACGCTATTAAAACTTCTATAATGGGAAATACACAAATTGAAATTTTATTATTACAGATTATTAGACGAGACTAAAAATTGCTGCGAATTTTGAGCTTTAATTTTATTTGAACCCTTTAGTTTATTTGCAAGAAATTCTCACATTGTTTTGACAAAATTTATAATGATCTTAAAATTTAGAAACGCCTATTTTAGCCACCATTATAAAAAAAATTATATACCACGCCCTAGCATCTTGTTCATAAACGATTTTAATTCCTTAATTCATTGCATAATTGAAGGATTTCATTGTATGATAATGAGCGATTATATACGTTTTTTGTTCCTTTTGTAAACATGTCACAATCTCTCCTAAGAAGATAAATACATACAAGTGTTTGAAAACCGCAGCAAACTAAACAACGGGAGGTCCTTAAATATCCTTTTAGATTTGTTTTTGTTGCAGAAAATTTATTTTACCGCACGCTGTGCTTTTGTTAGATCAATGAAAAAACAAAAATTATTAAGACTTCATAAACAAAACAAACAACACCAAAGATTAAATGAAACTAAAGGTAAAAAATGGTTAAAAAATTTTAAAATGTAGAAAAAATTAACTGAATCTTTTATTATGACGCGGCTTATTTTTGAAGTCTTTTGATTTTGAGACTCTTGATGTTGCTGTATAAAGTAATTATTGGTGATAGAATAGAAGGAGAATAAGAAACCTCACATATGCCTGTATGATTATAAACAATCAATATTCGCTAGATTTTTCCTTGTTTCTCTTTTCTATAGAATTTGATTCTTCGAGTAGGTTTTGCGAAAATATCAAATTTAATTTTCCTTTTTGCTGTATTAAGTCATGTGGAAAATAATATAATTAACTAAATAATCAAAAAAAAAAAAAAAAAAA
The DNA here is from genome assembly GCA_932274085.1 of Protocalliphora azurea. Classification (NCBI taxonomy): domain Eukaryota; kingdom Metazoa; phylum Arthropoda; class Insecta; order Diptera; family Calliphoridae; genus Protocalliphora; species Protocalliphora azurea. The sequence continues at coordinate 176,756,634 of OW026519.1, forward strand.
AAAAAAACAAAACTGTTTATTTCTTTATTTAACCGTTATACCTTTTGAAATAAAATTTTGAATATAAAACCTTTTATGTTTTTCCTTTCAATTTGTGATTCTGATACTTGTGTAAGTTGAAATGGTTTTTTTTGTTACATTATTTTAATCAATAAACATCAATATATATTTTGAACACTTATGTACATTAGGGTGGTTCCGTTGGAGAGAAAATATGATATCGATTTTCCCAGCTCAAATGAAAATTTACTTCATTCTAAAAATTTTTCTCCTGACGTTATCCTTTCGTCTTGTTTTTTTTTCATATTTCTGTCAAAGAAATAATATGAATATTTTGTATTATAAGATAATTTACATAATTTTCAACTTTATGTAAAAAAAAGAAACCAATACAACATATGATAGACAACTGACGATTAATACATAATGAGAAAAAATTTTTTTAAAGTTAGTTTTCTTTCTCGCGATATTAAAATTTTAGTGAAATTTTCTAATATTTTATTTTTAATACTATTTCCTTAAAGTTTGAATATTTTGGACATTTTTCAGCTTAATTTATATCTTAGGGCATCATTGGAAAGGTCTCATTCAATACTATTGATGTATGTATTCAATTAACCCTTTAGTTGCACAAGTAATATTTTGGGATTTCTGGTCATTAATTAGTTAAGTTAATTTTTATGTCAAATAAATGTTTATTTAAGAATATAAATGTCCCCAAAAACATATATTTATCATAAAATATATTTGTGAAAAATAGTGACTAATAAAAAAAATCCCTTTAATTCGCTTGTTATCCTGGTTTTAAATGAACGTATTATATTTTTCATAAATTCATATATATTTAAGTATAATAAATACTTCCATATGACTTATTTGCAAAAATTGATAATTTAACCTTTTGGGTACAAAATGCATAAAATTTGAAAATGCATAAAAAACCCAATATATGTTAGAAAATTTATGAAATATACAAAGTTATATGTTTAAATTAAGAAAAATATGACAAAAAACGTTACTAAACATCTGAAAAGAAACATAGTAATTATGAATATTCCAGGCCTTCGTATGCCACTATTACAATTTGAAGTTAAATTTCTTTTAAAGAAAATCTTGATAATGATATTGAAAGAAATTTAAACATTTAGATGTAATATTTAGGGAATCATATAAGAACATACCATTTGCAATTTTTTTTTTCGTGAGGCTCTTTAATGTACTTATGTGTTTTAAAATTGTATTATATGTTAGTTGATATATTATATAAGAGTATGATTGCATATGTACATATGTACTAAAGTAGAAATATATAAAGCTCTCATATTTAAAATATTATTATATGGAAGCATATAGGACGTAATTATTAGTTTTAAAATATGATAATTTTCAATCATTTTTCACCATTTTCTCATTAAATTTCCAATTAAAATTGCTTTACTTTAATTAAAACTATTTTACACATTTTAAATTAAAATGAAAAAGTATTTGTTTTTAATTTAAAATGGGTAATTTGTGAGAAATTCTGTTGTACGGTGTAATGTATTAAGATATAAAAAAATGTAATAATTTTTTTGCTTTGTTTTAAAAGAATGAATATTTTGTAATAACTTTTTTTTAATAACATTAGCTTTTTAATGACAAATATGAAAAAATCCATATTTTAGTCTTTTGTTATTTTGTTCTAAATCAAAGAGTATTTTAAGGTAACTATTTTTATGAATTAATCTTTATTTTTGCAATAATAATAATTGAAATCCCCTTTTTTTGACACTATTTAAAAATTCTTAACGGTAACGCAGCGTACACAGAAAAAATAATTAAAAAAAAAAATTTCAATTAAATTATTAATCAGAATTTTAAAATGAGTTCAAATATTTTTATAATTAAATAAATTACCTAAAATCAAAGTATTCTAACAAATTATATAGAAAAGTCTAAAATCCAATTTCTGTTACGAAACATTATTTATTAATTATTGTATTAATTGAAATTCAACCTATGAAAAAATTGTATATTTAATTATTCAAATTATTACTTGTTTTCATTTATATATGATTAGTTTTTTAATTGTTACAATAAGAAAAATAATTGAAAGCCGATAAATTGTTCTACTCGTATTTTTAATAAAAAAAATTTAGAAAATTTAAATTTTGATCAATTGATACAATAAAAAAAAATAATTGGAATAATTTTTATCTTTGATAAATCGTATTATAGAACATATTTTTTCTGTGTATAGTAAATATTATAAATATTACTTATACGTACTCAAATTATATAAAATTTTTACTATTACTACGTTTACCTCTTATTCGCAATTAAAAATATTGTGACTTCAAAATTTTTGCCATATAAACGGTGATTTAATATTTTATTTGCAAGTTAGTAACTCTCGAAAAATAATCGTGATTAGTGAAACTAATTGTCAATAAAGCGTACGGCGTTGCCAGTTCCTTCTACGTTCATAGAAATTTTGCTGATAATTGTTGTATTTTTCCCATCCGGCACCACAAATAAGAAATAAATTTTCTTATGTAATTCTTATGTATTTCTTTATGTAATTTGTGTATAAACAGTGAATTTTTTATTTGAAAGTTATTTTTATTTGCAATAATTGTGCGTATAAATGTAATATATGTGAATAAAATTTATCATGAATTTTAATGATGGAATTTTCATATGGCTTATTTAATTCGTAAAGGTTAAAAGCCAAAATTTTTGCCAATTTTGCATGAAAAATTGATTTTTTTTCGCCACTAATATCTAAATAGCTTCCAAACTATTGAGCGAATAAAAAATAATGTTAAGATGAATTGAAGGTAATTTTAGTAGGCATCTATTATATGTATATCTAAATTGGACATACCGCTCTCTAGTTATACTATAGTGTGACGGCTTTATTAAGGAGGTAATATTAGTAATGTCCATAAAAAAGTCAGTACGTGATAGAAAAAAAACTTAATGCAGATTCTTGTTTAGCACGTCAAATTCCACTTAGTCCTATAAAATAACATTTTTTAAGTAATATTAAAATCATTTTATATTAAAAAGTACTTTTTTAACAAAGGTCCTCATATTTCTCATACAATTTGAAAAGAAAAAAACCAAAATATTTGAATTGTGCTTTTTTTTTTATCAAAACATATTTTCGGGATTAAAAACAAACTATTTATGATTATAATCCTTTCTATTCTCTATGTTACTATTTTTTTAAATTGTTAAAGAAAATTGGAAAACGGTAACACCAATTTTTAATTTCGTGTGAAATTTAGATTTCATGTGAATTCAAAACGTTTCGAAAATGGCAACACATACAAATATCTTTCAATAAAACTTTTTAAATTTTATTTCTTTTTTAAATGAAATATTTTTGTGCATACTAACACACTTTAAATTTACATATGTATATTGTAACTAATACATCTTTGTATACGAAAAAAAAAAAATAAATAAAATAAAATAAAATAAAATGAAATAATCAAAGGATAAAATACGACATTACACTTTTAAATATATTTAAATCAAATTTTTATTTACGATTCGCACATACACAATTTGAAAACGCATACAAGATATTCACTCACTCGCATGGAAATGTGTAAAGAGTTAAAAGCTTTTCTTGAATGTAATATATATTTACTTAAATATGAAATAAGTATGTATGTGTTTTTAAAGGATATTTTAAAAGTAGCAATTAATAATTTTTCACCATGAAATCTGAAAGACCTGAGTAAGAAAAAATTTGTTTTAAGAATATTGCTTTGGTTTAAAAGAAGTCAGAAAGTCTTATATCACAAGGTAGTTTAGGAAGTTAATGTATATCCAGAAAGAATATTAACAAATACTAATGAAAAAATAATCCTCTAGTATAAATATTTATATACCCTGGGTTTTTTATTACTCCGCAAGTTCCAGGTAATGTAGGGTCTACACGAGATATTTTTCTATCATAATAAGTAACAAAACTTCGATAGAGATACTGTAATTTTTTTTATTTATATCAGCATATGTGGAAACACGTAGTAAAATTTTATTATAATAAATAACTTTCTTTTGTTTTTCGTCGAGGTATGCTGTCAAAATTTAATAGTAAAAATTTCGCTTTTTTAATTTCATTGTCTTTTGTGTAATTTTTGCTCCAAATAATTAAGTAATTGAAATTGCCATGAAAAACTGCCCTTTTTTTAAAAAATAATAGTAAATAAATGTAAAAAGACAACAACAATTGAAGTTTGCTGCAATAATATAAATAAATTTGGTCCACACGTGGTAAATTCTTATCATGATAAGAATTTGTCGTTTGTTATGATAGAAAAATCTCTCGTGTAGATCCTACGCAACTTAGGAACTTGTGTGATACAAAAACTAATGAAGTTTCTTTATTGAAACTCACCAAAATTTGTGCATAAATGTCTTAATTATATGGAGAAATAGTAGTTCTTTAGAAAATCGACTATTATAGATGTCGAAAAAGGAGTAATTGGAACATCAGATACAAAACAGATTCTATTCATTTACTCTTAAAAATATTACAAATTAAAACCTTTAACTTGGAAACGAAATTATTATATCTTCTTAAGATACCCTTTGCTGGATATAAATATATTTAAAAACACTCATCTTATATACTTATTTCTTCTTGTATGTTGTTTATGTAACGGAAATGGAGTATGAAAATAAATATCTTTTCATTAGAGGATTTTCATTGAAATTTTATTGATTTATAATGTTATTTTATGTACAATTTAAGCTTTTTTATGTTTGCATTATAAGTAATAGTGAATAGATATTTAGGGTTTTTAAATTTTTTTTCTCTGCTACAGCATATTAAATATTAAGAGCAGAGTAATCCACAATTTACGCATTAAGAAAAATTATCAATAATTTATATTTTCATGCAATTTTCTTATTTTTTAGTATTTAATAGATTTTTTTTGGAGAAAAATTAACTAACATACATATTTTTGATATTCCTGGTTATTAATAGTTATTTGTTTTTTTTTCTTTTTTGCAGTAAAAACAAAAAGTTGTTGTCTGAGTTTTGAAAACAATGAAAATCGTGAAAAAATATAAATGATGACTGCTCAAAAACCAAAATAATTACACAATAGTAATTGTAAACAAAACGTAACAATTTTTTGTTGCTGCCGCTGCAACGGCATCAATATCACTATGCTTTTGCTGTTGCTTTTTCGTATCCATTTAAAAACATACCACTAATTGTTGTATTATTACAATCTATTCATTTGGTGAAACATTTCTATTATTTTAGTCTTTTATTATTTTAGTCATTATGAACAATATTTAACGGCTATTTTTTTTTTTTTTTTGTATAAATTTACAAAATTGTTTTATTATTTGCAACTGTGTAAATCCAAAAAAAAATCGATCCAGCTCGGATTTTGACCATATCCGATTTTGATGAAATTCTGCACATATAATCTACTCTTCCAAGCACTTTATATGGCGTTTTAACCTGCACTATTTCGCTAACGGTTCATATTCTATGAACCTCTAAAGTTGGATACCTCGAGCTTTATTGTGCATTTTATGTGCATTATCAGATTTCAACAAACTTGAAATCATTGGAAAGGACTGATATTGTTTTTTTATCATAAAGTCATAATAACTAAACATCTTTCTGGCACAAGGACCTCTAAAATGAAAAAAAAATATTCTTTACCCTTGATTATTCTGAAAAAGGATCATTTAATTCTCATTATTTTTTTACACGATGTTTGCAATCAATTTGTCGTTACAGTGTACAAATCTCAAAAAAAAAGTTACAACAATGTTTCTTTACTAACAAACACATTTTCTACTAGATATTAAAATTTTAATAGAACAAATAGTTTCTTATTGAAATTAGTCATTCCTGATTCCAAAAAATAATTTGATATTATTTTAGAAGTTTTAGGAGCACATTAACCGACCTTTTAGCCCACTGTAATCCACTGTACAAAATCCGACGAATTATTTGTGACAGTTTTAAAGATTATTTGCTCAAATTTGATAAATGGGGTTATAAAGCAAAATTTATTGAAATTGATCATAATAGGTACATTAATTCACTTATACCCATCCAAATTTTTTCCTCCGGATAGTGGTTTAACGCATATAAATATCTGAAATATGTCATATTTATGTAATTTTAGCACACATAAGTTTTGTACAAGTATAAACTGTTGTACAAAATTTTATAATGATCGGTCCAAACTTCATCATATCTTTCATGTAGGTTGCGTTAAGAATTATTTAAAAGCGCCTAAATCCCACATTAATGTTAACATCAATACAAAATTTTATATATTTTGAGTTGCATATAAGTATAAACCAAATTTAACACAACTAAGTTTTGTAAAAGTATAGATCGCTCTCCTAAATTCCATAATGATCGATCCTGGTCATGAATAATTTTATGATATTTTTTTTACTGAAACCTATTTTTCGCTTAAAGAAAACAGAATTGATGTACTTATTATAAGCATAATTTCACGTAAAATGTAAAAAAATGCTAGTATAAAGCACGAAAAAATTTTAGATCGATTTTATCGCATCACAACGATTTTAAAATATAATTTGGAAACTTTTTTTTGATCACGCGATACTTTAGCTTTATTGAAATTACACTGTGAGTGTGCCTCGCAAAAAACTCGCCTCACGTTTGTTAGCTCCAAGTTTGGGCACCCCCTATAGCGCTGCTATTGAGAGAACCCGAGGTATATCTCAAAAATTACAAAAATTACAAGAGCAATAAACCTTCATTCTTTATTTTACAATACTCGAAACGACGCAAATCTTCTAATCGAAAAACTGCAAAAAATTTAATATTTTGAAAATTTTGATTTTACCACTTTTACACAATGTAATTTAATACCAGTCAATGACACATTGATTAGACAGAAGTTGGTCTATTTCTACATGTGTTTGTAGTTTACATTAGAGGAAACATCTGCTAAAATCCGCTATTACAGCAATAAAAAAAAAGTTGTTATTTTCAAGCACTTTTTTTGGATTTTTTAAATTTGAGTGCTTGTCGGTACCATTTCGAACCATTTCAGATCTTGAGTTTTTGTTGTTTAACTCCAACAAGTATTGTTTACCTAATTGCATCAAAAGTTAATTAAAAAAATCTAAATAAAGAAAACTTAAGGTTTAAGGTCTTAAAGGTAAACTTAAAATGAGAATTCTCCATTTATTATATCCAAATAAAAAGAGTATATAAAGAGGTCAATGAGGTCCTGAACTTGTGATCCAGAAGTAATGCAAATTCGAATCACTTCCATTGAATTTAACATAGGCTTGTCATTGGAAAATGTTCTCCTTTCTGATAATGTATTTTCTATTTACTGAGAAAGAAGTCATATTCACGATTTCGTGCATTTCATGCATTTTTTATCGGCACAAACAAATTAGTTTTAATTTTTATATAAACCAAAATTTCTTGATAAACAATTATTGATAGCATTAATTTTCATTTGTTTAAAATAGTTCTTTTTAGTGACAAATAATTGGAAAAATAATTACTCAGCATTTTATAGAAGAATAATTCATTGGAATCTCTCTTTAAATTTGTAGTTGAATGCTCTTTGTATTACTTCTTAAGCGCACAAGAAAACGTAAAATTATTGATAATTAAAATTAAAATTAAATTAATTAAAAAGTACTTTTCTAAAAATGACTTTTATTTATTTTTGCTGCGATATAAATAAAAATTTTTTTTAAATTTATAACTACAAAAAACAGAATTTTGGTTAATCGGTTTTTCGACACAAATTATTCGGTTTATTCGTTGTAGACGAAAGTAGACAATTTTAAATTAGTCGACCAAAAATACTTGGATACTTGGAATGGATAGCCTAGTATCTAGCAAACAATTCAGGCAGATTAAAAATGGTATATTGTAGATAAGTAATTGTACTTGTATATGTAATTGTTTATTCATATCCATTTAAATCTAAAATCTGAACAATGATATGTATAAAGAAAAAAAAAAAAATATTATGCAACACAGTAAAATTTTAGTTACTATTTTTAGACACATCACAAATCATAGACTTCAGATAAAATAATGTCCTATTTACGTAGGGTAATAAATGGTAATCTTTTATTTTTTAAAATTTCATTGACTTTTGTTTTACTTTTACTCCAAATAATTAATTAATTGCGATTTCCATGAAAAATTACGCTTCTTCTTTTAAAAAATAAATGTTAAGAAAACAAAAATTACAATTAAAATGATATTTGATAGCAAAATAAATTTATCTTCGCTTGATTTCTAAAAATTATATCAAAGGGCTGCAATAATATAAATAAATTTGGTATATACATGATAAATTCTTATCATGATTATAATTTGACGTTTGTCATGAAATAAAAATCTCTCGTGTAGACCCTACGTTAGTCATGCTATTCTGAAGATGGAAGCAATTGTTCAGTTCAAAATTTTTTAGAAATATTTGGGATGCTTTGGAAAATTAAATATAGCATAACGAAATTTCTCGAATTGCTATCGCAAGGCAGCCTAGTGGGAATTTGGGCTAGGAAATCTCCAAAATCGCCAAAATTCCATTTATAATTCGAATGTTAAATTCACCGATTTAAGGACTATTTTATCTATATTAAACGAACATTTTATAAAGATATCCCAATTCGTTTATATTTTATATGAGTTTATAAACGAAATTTTAAGTATTTTCGGAAAATGGAATAAACTTATGTAATCTTTTTCATAAATGACCAAATTCGAATTTGTTCAGAAATACTACACAAATTTAATTTTTTTAAATTGAAATTTCCAAAATACAAAGCCGGGTATTTAAGCTTTTTATCATTATGGTGTAAAATTTTTAATCAATTAATCAATCTCTTTTGTTGAAGTGTTCCGCAAAAATGGATGTTTTTCTAATGTAAAATACATATCTCTTTTTGACTTTTGTTTTGGAAAATTTTTGGAAATAAAAAAGATATAAGATTTTATATAAAGATAATACGGTTGTAAATGTTTTACTTTTTACGAAGGGAACATTTTGGAGGAAAAATTTGAATTGTGTCAATAAATATTTTGATTCGCCTCAATCAAAGTTTCGATCATGAAAGTGATTAACTTAATTTAAAATTTAATTGAAATTATAGAAAAAGTCAATTAATTTCATTTAATTAATATTATCATTATTAAGATTGAAGCAAAATCAATTAAAATCTTAATCGAAGTAATCAATTTCATAATTAAAATACATTTTTATTTTTTGTTGTAAAGATAAAAAATTAAAAAAATAAAAGTAAAAAGTTTAATTTATGCAAATTGAATTTTTTGAATTTATGGGTTTATGGAGCACAACACGTGTTCTGCATCTCTACATTTATGCATTCATATTTTTTATATAACCTTTCTGACCTTTCTAACCTTTCTAACTATTTACATCTCAATTCATATACAGCTATACATTCATACAAATGATTTAATAGTTTTCATTTCCATTAATTAATTACTTATTAAAGTTAGTGAAGGCATTAAAACTTACTTACTAAATAAATTTAATTTCTATTTGTTTTGTTTTTAGTTAATTCATCTTCAATTTACGAGTATAGACAATCATTTTGTGCAATTTAATTAAATGTTCTTATACAATGTAATCAATTTAAAAATATCAAATTCTAGAAAATATAAATACAATTAATTGTAAATTGTTTAAAGAAAAAGAAAACTTTACTAATCTAAGAAACAATAAGGGAAAAATAAGGAAAAATCAAATAAATACAAGGAATAACAAGCATCCTTTTAAAGTGGGTATGTATGTATGTATGTATGCATTATATATACAAAAGTGTTAGTCGTTTTAGTAAAAGAAAATTTTATCTTGATGATTTTTTATTTGGTCTTGAGAATATTAAAAAATTTAAAGAGAAAAGTATTGAGATAGAATGCTATGGAAACTTAAAATAAATTGATTAAAATTTAGCCAAGATTGTTAACTATATATTGGCACAGTGGGGATCATTTGAAACATTTTATAACAATTTATTTGTAAGCAATGAACGCAGAACAAATTATTAGAAACAATATTTTGATAAATCTTTTGTTTAATTCTACATTGGAATTCAATAAAATTATTTACTGAATAATTACATTTTTTAGCAGTTTATAAATTTGAAAAGGAATGAGAAAATTTTGTCATTTGGAAATATAAAAAAATAAAAAAAATTGTCATTTGAAAATTGAAAATTTAAATAAAAAATAAAAATTGTTTAAGAAAAATATTAAGTTATAACCATTTTTGGTTTTATGTGAATTTTAACTAACTCAGAAAAAAGGATTAATGTTTAAGTGCAATGTGGTAAGTATACAGTTTGAGTTTGTGGTAATATGTATGTATATATTATTAATTTCTCCGGTTTTATTTTAGATGGATCATATAGTATTTTGAGAAAAACAATATCATATAGGTAAGATTTGCTATAATTTTGATAATATTATACATAATCATTAAATTTTCTTAGTATTGCAGGTTGTAGAAAAATCGATGTAAATTTTTTAATCAATCTAAAGTGATTGTTGAAGTGTTCCGCAAAAATGGATGTGAAATACATATTTATTATCGCCTTTTGTTTTGGAAAATTTTTGGAAATAAAATAAAGATATAAAATTTATATGAAGATATATAAAGATAATACGGTTGTAAATATTTTTATGCAATGAACATTTTAGAGGAACAATTTGAATTGTGTCAATAAATATTTTAATTCGTTTCAATCAAAGTTTTGATCATGAATGTAATTAACTTAATTTAAAATTTAATTGAAATTATAGAAAAAGTCAATTAATTTAATTTAATTAATATTATCTTTTCATAATTGGAGCAAAATCAATTAAAATTTTAATAGAAGTGAGGAATTTCATAATTAAAATCCATCTTTAGTTTTTTCTGTGAAGATAAAAAAATAAAAAAATAAAAATAAAAAGTTTAATTTACACAAATTGAATTTTTTGAAAAGTTAATTACATTTCCGAGAAGTTTATTGAACTTTAGCTGATTTAGAATATATGAAATCTAAAAATAAGTATGAGAGAATCAATCTATGGATGTCAGTCGGTGTGGTTGCAAAATTTTCATATAAGCGCAGAAAGGCGGATATAATACTATTTGATCTAAAATGCTTTAAATTTTAAACATTTTGAAAAATTTTAGTAAAAATTTTTAAAAAATTTTTTGTTCTTTTGACACTAACCTCGATTATTGGTTTTATTAAGCAATATTTATGCATGCAAAGTATGTTCGCCTTAAACATTTTTATCAATTTGTGCAAAAGTTGTAAAAGTTTAAAGCTAAAAAAACTGCAAAATTAAAAAAACGCAGTTTTATAGAACTTCTAAAGAACTATTGGCAAATATCAAAACTATTACTGCATTTTTATTATTTATAGAAGTACACTGAAAAGAAAAACTTTAATTTTATTATTTGTATTTTATTTATAGCTAAAAATATTGGGTAATAATAAACAGTACTGGTTTGAAAAATACAGTCGTTTAAACCTTACTACTAATGATAATATTTCTTACAAAAATCGCGGTTTTATTTATTTTTTAAAGTGAATTTTCTTATAATTTTAAACATATATCTTATCTAGTGATAAGTATAATGCGAAATATAATATATATATATATATATATATATATATATATATATATATATATATATATATATATATATAATAACTATAATGCGAAATATTTGGGTTTAGAACAACATCTTTTGTGATCCATAAAATTATAAGTCCTTAAATTATTTGACGCACCTTGAATTTTGATATCAATGTTGATGTAATTTATATTTCGTGGTAGTTGTCAGCAAGCGAAAAGTGTTTGAAGCAAAATGCCGCTGTAGCCGGTATAAATGATGTTTCTTAAATTTTCTTCTTATTATCAATTTTAATCATTAAGATGATTCTTTACAGATACTTTTTAATGATCAAAAGTCATATCTGATCTTAAGAAAATGCAGAATAAAGTTTAAAAATTTGTTAAAAATTTAAAAAAAAAAGTTTTTCATTTTAAAATTTTTTAAAGCACTTTGAATCGAAGTATTAAACAATTCTGTCTACGCGATATTTTGGACAATTTTTGTAAAAGTGGTACTTGTTAGTTGCGAAAACATTTACGCCTATTACATGGAAGTTTATGATGATGGTATCCCATGCCTGGTTTACTGACCTCTAGAGAATCACTTTGTCTTGAAAATTCTGCTCTCTAAATACAATTTCACTAATGCAATAACTAAAAACATAACTAAATATAACGAAAAACAAAAAAAAAAAAACCTTAAATACTTGGTTTTATTTTTTTATCACCGCATAACTTTTCAACAGATAGTAAACTTATGAAGCAAATGTTATATTTTTCAATTAACACATTTGCTTCATTTTACATTAAAATTTAATTAATATATTCGCAAAAACAATTTTAAAAGAAATAATAAAAATAAAATTCAAGCAAGTTTTTTTTCTTATTTAAATTTTTAATACATTCAATCAACTATTTTTCAATTTTTAATTTTTTACAGTTATAAGTAACTGATATAATCATTTTGGTGAGTAGTGCAAATTTAAAAAATTTTTAATTTAATGAATTATTTTGGTGATTGATGACTTTTTCCATGTACAACATATGTATGAATTTGCTAAATGTTTTCTCTTGATTGGTTATAGTTTGAATCTAAAAGATATAAATTGTCTGCGGAAAACTGAAATAAATCAAAAAATCTTCGAAAGTTTTAACTCAATTTCTTATATTTTTTTAGGTTTAAATGGCTGTATTTTCTTGAAATTTTAGATGAATGATCTAAAATTTTGGATTTGTTTTTTTAGTTATTTTGTTAGATCTGTTAAAATGCACAAACTGTTTTTCTGTTTTTAAAACAAAATTGAAAAATATAAGACACATAAATTCGGTTTTAAAGACCTCCGAAATTTTTGAAATTCCTCATAAATCTTTTTATTATTTAAAATTTAAACTTATTTATTCAGTTTATATTATAAGCTTTATTGAACTATAATTACAAAAATATTAAAACTTGAAATTACTGTATTCGTTTTAGTAGAACTTTTCATTGTTCGATTAATCAAATAACTGGAAAATGCTGCTTCTTTTAAATTAATTGAATAATCGAAAAAAGCTTTTAAATTCTTCGAGTTATTCGTGCCAATTATACCGTTAAATTTTGCTTGGTTTTTAATATTTATTAACAAACAAAAAAAAAAAGAACAAAAAAACAACAAAAACAAGGGGGTGGTTTAATGTTTTATTAACAATATATATATATATATATATATATATATATATATATATATATATATATATATATATATATATATATATATATATATAACAATTATTTAATTTTAATAAAACATAAAAATAATTTAAAACATCAAAAATTTATATATTAATTGATATAGCTTATTTTACAAAAAAAAGCTTAAATTGTCCTTCAGAAATAATCTTTCAAAAATAATATGCAATTAAAATTTGAGTCTATTTTTCTCTTGTGTTTTTATAAATCTCTACACTAGCTTATTTCTTTGCTAGTTAAATCAGTAGGTCGAAACTTAAGCACCCGAAATCTAATAAGACAAATTTATTTTGAAATTAGAAATAGAAATTAGATTTAGATGAAGAATTTCAGCGATTCTTAACGTAAAGTATATGTTTACTACTTCTCTTTCTTTTTCGTAACTCTATTGATATAGCAACTTCATACTTAAACATATCGACGGCATTGTCGCATGTAGAACCAACAATAAGTTTTCTCAAATCAAGTGCAAAATCTTCCAATTTCTTTTTTACGGAAAATTCTTTATTTCCTCCAAACATAAATTAAAAAACGGTGTCACTTGACGGCATATTAAAAACTTTAGATTTTAAATTAAAATATTTTTAAAACCAGTTAAAAAGGAAATTTTAAAAATATTTTTTTACTTGAATAATTCGATTAATTGGCATAATTTACTCGAATAAATTTTTACTCGAAATATAGATTTTAAATTAATCGAACAGTTATTTGATTTTTATTTGTCGATTAATTCAACAAACATTATTCGAGTGAATTACTTACTTACAATACAGTTAAATAAATAAAATGGATTGTAATTTTTTTTATCATAAAGTAAAGATATCATTAAGTAAATAAGTTGTTTTTATTAGTTGAAGCCAGTGTTGCCAAAACTTAAGTGGGAAAAAGTGCAGGAATTTCCAAAAAAAAAAAAAACGGTACTTTTTTATGTAAGAAATATTTGTTTCTTGTTTTTGTTGTTCTTTTTAATTTTGCAATCAGAACATGTTGGTGATCATTTCGGTGGAATATTCTTATAAACGCAGTCGAGAAAATTTGTCTAAAAAGTTATTAAAAAAAATATTAAAAATTTTTAACAGTTTAAGTTGTTTTTTTTGAGTATTTTTGTTTTAATTGGGAAATTTCATCAGCTTAAAGGATGCCTAAAGGAACTTTCCTTACAGACCAGGCAAAAATTCTAATTAAATTTTTTCGTGATCAATGTTGTTCTTACAGAAAAATTGGATGAAAAATTTACCCTTCGGAAGGGTTATTCGAATTTTTCATAAGAAAGAGCAGAAATACGGAGTTCGGAAATCAACAAAATGTAATAAAAAATTAACAAAATGGCAAATTATTAAAATAAAAGAAGAAGCCACACGCAATAAATTAAATGCTGTCAATACCAAACATGTTGCACATATTTTGCGAACAGATGGTAACATAAAAAGGAAGAAACCAAAATGTAAGTCAATGTTAAAACAGTATCATTTAAAATTTGCGCGCAAATACATGAAATGGACAGATAAGTGCAATAAAGTAATCTATTCTGATGAAAAGAAATTAAATTTGGACGGTCTCCATTCATATTTTTGCTATTGGCATGATTTGAGTGGAGGCAGTGTTATGGTTTGAGCAGCTTTTTCTGCTACAGGAAAATCAAAAATATGTTTCGTTCCAACTAAAATGAACAGTACAATTTATAATGAATGGAAGATGCTCTTATCTCTTTTATGGATGGAAAATGGATGAATGCCAACAGGATAACGCTGCAATCCATGTCTCGAACCAATCTGAATCGTGATTTAATGAACATAGTGTTCCACTATTGGACTGGCTGGCTTGCCAGTCCAATAGCGAATTTAAATCCAATGGAGAATCTGTGGGGATATATGACCCGTAAAGTTTACGTAAGAAATGCGTAGAATGAAACCTTAATGACAATAACGGAGTTAAAACTAAAAATTAAGCAAGCCTGCGAAGAAAATTAGTTGAATCAATGCCAGCCCGAATTTGTGAAGCTTTCCAAAACAATGGTTCATCAACACATTAATAATGCTGAATTGGTTCATTAGTTTAAGTGTGTATATAGGAGAATGCCATAGAAAATGGCATTAAACTGCTAAACTTAAAAAAAAAAATTAATGTACATTTTAAGTTTTTTGTTATTAATTTTTTAAGTAGTCAATAAATAATTTAAAAAAATAATTTGTACCACTTTATATATATATATATATATATATATATATATATATATATATATATATATATATATATATATATTTATAATGTCGAATTACTTTTTTTTGTGAAAATATTGTGATATATATTTTTGTGAAAATATATATCAATCCTATATTTTCATATATATATATATATATATATATATATATATATATATATATTAGTTGTAGTTTATATGCCGTTTACACCACTACATTTCGTTGGTTTTTCCTTACAAATCAAAAACAATTTTCATTAAATTTTTTTTTCGAAAACCAAATAAAAACTCAAAATAATTATCTGTTAAACAATCTGTTTAACTCATTTCATAACATTACGTTCACGGAAAAAATTTCTATAGACAGTTTTTGAAAAATTATCTTTTTTTTTTTTTTTGGAAAATTTCGATATATATTTTTGTTATAGAAAATTTTCATTAAATGTCTTTTTTATGAATTTTTGACAAATTTCCTTTCTATATGAAATTATTGATACATTTTATTTTATTAGGAACAGTGATAAATTTTCCTTTTATAAGAAATGTTATATAATTTTTTTAGGACATTTTTAATAAATCTTCTTTTTATAGGATATTTATATTAACAATAATGTTCGTTAAATTTGTCTTTATAAAACATTTGTAATGATTGATAGCTATTTATAAAAAATTTTCAATACATTTTCCATTAAAAAAAACTTAGGTTTATTTTAAAATATTTTGGGGACAAAAATGGGGATTTACGTTATAAAATGGTGATTTTTAGGTTCGGGTTTGGGGACATGAGGCAAAATTTTTCTGGTAACACTGATTGCATTAGTTACCATCGTTACCTAGTGTCTACATTAGGCAAATTTTTATCAAAACAAACGTCAAAATCAGTGCGAATATATACAAGGTAACCTTAGTCAAACAGCTGATTATTATTTTGGTTGTTACAATTGTCAAACTGCATATGTAAAAAACAATAATGAATACGCCATATTGTTGTTTTTGTGCAACTGTTGCCACCTTCCACAAATTCGCGTTAAGTTTAACGTTTGTCTTGATAAAAAATTATCTAATGTAGACACTATGTTAACAATACCAAATTTTAGTTACATTTTTAATTTTTAGAAAAAAAAAAAAAAAAAATATAATATTTTTATAGTACAAAACTGCAAATTGAAAAAAAAAATGTGCAGGAAGTGCTAAAAAAATGCCAAAAATAATTCGAAAGATGCTAGAATTCAGAGCTTGAAAAATGCTTGATCTAGCATTAAAAGGGCTAAATTGGCAACACTGCTTGAAGTACCCATTAAATTAAAGCAACAATAATATAAGAAGTAAGAACAACCACACATAAACATTTATAATTAATAACTTGAGATAACCAACCATTTGCTTATACGGAGCGAATCAAGGAACTGCCACCGTCAACAGTATAAAATTTCCAATTTGCAATAAAAAACCCGAGAAAAAAAAAAACAAAGAAAAGAAAAATAAAAAAATAAAATAAAATAGATAATACTTAGTAAATTACAAATGTGAATGAATGAACAAACGAAAATAAAAACTACACACACACATAAACAACACAGGACATTCAAACAAAACCTCAAACTTATCGACAAGTGTGTGGTGCTCTTGTTATTATCGAAAGAACAAAAATAATGGTGGTCATTCGAACATTCATTGATTCATTCATTCACTCATTTATTTTTGTGTTCAATAAATAGTTTGTGTTAAAGATAATGGCCGTTATTCTATTATTGTTTTGTTGTATTGTTGCTTAAAATACTCACCTACACACATACGCTTGCCGCTTTATTATTAAGTTAATAATTTTTGAATCCTTTTCCTTCAAGGATTTTCTTATAATAATTACTCTGTCATTGTTGGTGGCGGTGAGCAATAAAATTATTTGATAAGAAATCATCAAAGGCGGCTAATAAATTTGATATCGTTGTTTTTTTTTTATGTATTTACAGGTAATTACTAGTAGTTAATAAAGGAGATTCATTAGTTTATTTATAGCCGTTTTGACTCGAATATTTATTTTAAAGGAATTGTTTATGTTAAATTAAAAACAATCAGGTAGGGGTTAGGAAAAAAGAAAAAAAAATATCAGTAAATCGGGAAATAACGGAAAAATATTTTGTTTTATTAATTTGTGCACAAATAAGTAAAAAGGTAATTTTTGCAATTTTAGGATTTTGTTTGTTTTTAAGCCAGCGTCCATCCGTCTGTCTGTCGTCAATTAAAAACATTTTTGGTTAAAGTACAGATGGCTGTTTTTAAAATAACCAAATTTTGTATGTATATTTATTCATATATTGTGATGAATTTGATTTAAATCGGTTCATTATTTCATATATGTAGCTCCCATAAAGAAATCCTCCTGAAATATGGCCTTAAGTGCTTTTCTATTTTGATAAATTCTTATTGCAAATGTTTTTTTTTTGCATAATGCAAATTGTAAAATTTTTATTTTATTTTATTTTTTTATTATATTATTTTATTTGAATAACTTTAAATCAAATTTAATATTTTGAAAGTTTTTTCTTTTGTTACAGTATATTTTTTCATATTTTGGGTTTAGCAGCTATTTTTACATGTTTTGAGATTAGAAGCATATTTTGTCATATTTTCTTAAAAAATTATTATTTTAGAGCATATTTTAGCAATTTAAATGACATTTTTTGCATATTTTTATTACTTTGCATATATTACACTAAAGAGCATAATTTCACATATTTTGCAACCAAAAAATTTTTTACATTGGTAAAATTTTGGTTTTACTCTCACATACTGTTTTTTCGAAATTGATTTCCTCATCATTTTTATCCTATAAATTGATTAAAATTTTGAAATTTCCTAATGCAATGTATAAGCTTTGAATATTTTTAAGTGCAAAAGGAAAATATTTTTTTTGCATCTGCTAATAAAAATCAAATTACTTTTAGAACGATTACTTGATAATTTAAAATTTAGCCAGAAAAAATAATAACTTATTAGCATATTTTTTAATTTTAAGGGCATATTTTCAAATTATAAGAGCTTTTTTATGCGTATAAAACACCTTTTTAGAACATATTTTTGGTTGCCCTGGTAATAACTTTACCCTTTTTTAAGAATAACAATTTGTTTTTAATTAATCGATTTTTGAAGAAACTGTAACTGTTTTCATATCAATGCATTTCCAAATTTCAGAGCCGACTCGAAACGATTTCGCTATACCCGATCACTTTGGTAGTTTGCAAAATATATTTTTAATACCCTAAGAACAATTCTATAGGGAATTAAAATCAAAATTTTATATTTTATTATTTTTGAAACAGTCAGTTTTACAATTTTTTTTGATAAATAATTGTCTTTAGTGGGCTTAAATTTATGTAAATAAGGTAAAATATTTAAAGAGGACGCAATATAAGAGTAGCTTTTTATTTTTTTAAATATAAGTTAAGAATGCGTACTTTTTTAAATATTCATATCTAAGCCCAATACCGCCTAATATAAAAAATCTGGTCCATCAAACATGAAAAATACTACCTTTTTTAAAAAAAACATTTAAAAATATTTACATACAATGTTCAAAAAAAAAAAAAAAAAGAATCTACTTTTGGAATAACAAAATATCTAAGTTTGACAGTTCCCTCATAAAAATTTCATTTTTTAGAAGTCTTAAATGAAAATATTAGAAGTCGATTTTAACAATTTTTTCTACAGTACCTGAAAACACAAATATTTTACAACTTTGACTACTACTCACTACAGATAAACTAAGCAAAATAGATGATTGATTTTAATAATTAGTGATACAATATTTTATCTAGTTTCTCCGGATCCCAAACATTATTATAAAAAAAATAACTTAAAGCAGAAAAAAATAACTTAAAGCAGACTTACAAAGCATTGTTAGACAAAATTTGATAAAAAACAATAGTTAGCTTAAAATAAATTTTGTAAACTATTGTTAAATAAAAAAATTTTAAGTAGCTTTGCTCCTACTTTAAACCTATTTTAAAGATTTTTGTCTTAGATTTTGTCCATGAAAAAAACGAAAATTGTATTTTATTCTTAATTTTAGGACAAAACCAATTATTTTTTCAACTTTAGAATGTATCCAGAAGAGGATATCGCACTCACGGCCAATATCCTTTCCCACATATGGTTCATTTTAAATTATAGTTTATTACAGTTTATTATATCAGGGTATCCTTGGATCAGGGATGTTAATTGAAATTTTTAAATTGTACTAAACAGCTGTTAAAATTATCTTTATTTTGTCACAATTGTACCAAAACAGATAATTTTTATAAAAATTATAACTTGAAGTTAAGAAATGCCATAGAACTCCCGAAATGAACTTAATACTTTAAAGTTACTTTTATTGACATAAAGAAAATAGTAGCCGTATTTTGTTGGCAGTTTCATACAAAATATAAATTTATATACGTTAGGAGTTATAACTACACATGTTAACTTCAACGTCGATAAAAATGCTTCCAATTTATGAATAAAAAAAACGACATTATAAATGTATTTTTTTTTGCAACGTTAACACTCAATGGGAGCAACACAACACAGCTAGCATTATTTAACTTTTGATGAACTGTATTGGTATTTATATAAATTTTGTTAACAATTTATAAGTCCTGCCAATAAAATCTTTTTATTTCTTATTTATCCTTCTTAATCTCTTCATAACTTTTATTAAACAATTAATATTAATAATACAAATTATATGTCTCCGAATATTAAAGAGTCGAGGAGACCCCGATACGTAAAATTTATTTTATAACAAAGAGCTGAGACTGGGTATCAAGTATAATCTTAATGCTTTGTCTTAATTAACTTGAGACTTTTTTTTAACATTTTTGCTATAAAACTAACTAACTATAAAAAATTGAAATTAGAAAAAAATTTAAATTGTACCAAATTGGTCATTGATGTACCATTGAACTTTTCAGTTTCGAATTGTACCAAAAATAAAAAAATTAAATTGTATCAATTTTGACTTCCCTGCCTTGTATTAAGAGACCATTCGCTCACCTGTTGTCCATAATCACTTTTTTTTATTATACCCTACACCAACATAGCTGGTTGGGGTATTATGCGTTTGCTCTGATGTTTGTAACGCATAGAAAAAGTTAAAGTATTGACTAAGAATCACTTTTTAAATCGATCTAACGATGTCCGTCTGACTGGCTATCCATGTAAACTTTGTGCACAAAGATAATTCAATGAAATTTGTCATGTGGGTCTTTTATGACATGAAATTGGTTGTGAATGGTCCCTTATTTTGTCTAGCCCCCATACAAATGTCCTCCCGGAATAGAGTTTAAACACGCAAAAATGCCTTAAAAGTAAGAATATTTTGATGAAATTTAGTGCAAAGAAGTTCTGTTTAAGTATCAATCTTTGTGCCAAATTTTACGAAGATCTGTCCACAGTTGACCATAGCTCCCATGTAAACCTTTCTTCTGAAAACGAATGTTAGTATCAAGTTAATATTCGAAACAAATAAGTTTTATGTAAGTGAAAACAAAATTGCCGAAAATTTTATGATGATAATTTACCATAGCTTCTATATAAACCCACTTCCAGGAATCGCCCTAAAGTACTTAAAAGCATCTAGATATTAGTATCAATACATTATTTTTTATTTACTTATTTTACTTTACATGTGTAATATAAGACCCCTTCCCGAATTTTTATGTTCATATTTTATAGGGTAACATATAGTCGGTGTTGATCTACTATATCTTTTTTCTCGTTCTTTTCTGTGCTTAACGTTTTTCCGTTACGCCAAATCAAAATTAATTGTGTTTACCTTGTAGAATAAGTTGCTCTTAATTCAATGTACCAGTTACGCTTTAAAAATTGAAAGTTTCGTTCATGTTTTTCCATTAAAATTAAAAAAAAAAAATTAAAAATAACAAAATGACAATAAAATTAAATTAATAAAATAATTTGTAAAAAAGTAATGTTGATTTCATCACAAAATATCTCAAATTCTAACTAACAAATATCAAAAAAAAAAAAAAAAAAAAAAAACGCTCATAAATTGTATTTTGTATATTTGAAAGTTATTTCCCAATAAATCCGCTTTTTTATACAAAAGTTTTAAAAATAAAAATTAAATTATATAGTTAACGAATAATGTATTCCAACAATTTGAGCATTAACAAAAAATTAAAAAAAAAAACTGAAAATTATTGCCTACATAAAATAAAAAATAGTAAATATTAGTAAAATTTTAAATATTAGTAAAAATGTTGTTAACAATTGTTTTTGACTACAATTCTTTTAGTAATAACCCAATTCACAAAGTATATTATTTGAGTTATTATGTTATATGTTATTTGAAATAACACATCATTTAACATTTTTTGAAAAATTATATAAACCTACGTTGTTTATAAAATCTGTTAAAATTTATTTGTTAAAAAAATTTAGTAATTTATTCAAAACCTAAATTTTTTACAATATGTTTTACCAAAAATCAGAATTTTCACCATAAATTCAAATTTGTTCAAGTTCAAAATTCAAATATTTACTGAAAAAAACGATTTTTCGCTTAAAACTCGATTTTTTTACTAAAAGCTCAATTTTTCAGTATAAATTAAAATTTTTTTTTACTAAAAATCAAATTTTCTAGTAAAAATTAAATTTTTTACTAAAAATTCAATTTTTCACTAAAAATTCAATTTATCACTAAGTACAGGGAAAATACATGGTTACAGCATTATCGCTACAACAATATTATGTTCTCATTGTTAATTTTATTGAACTTAAATAACTCTGTGTTCACGTTAATAATGATTTTGATTCAATTTTGTCATTTAATGATAGGTTTTTAAATATTTTGATCAGAAACAAAATTTTGTTAATATGAAACATATGTATCATTACTTCTACAACCAATAAATATTTGCAGTATTTTTCCTTGTTCTTAAATCATATTCTGTTTTTAAACCATATTAATATTATTATTCCTATAACAATAAAATGTTACAAATAAATATAATACTTATCTTTTTCACAAACTTAGTGGAAAACTTCAATACTTGTTTGTTTTTAAATATATATATATATATATATATATATATATATTTAAATGTGTTATAATATTATAATAAGATTGTTCAATTATATAATCATAACATGAAAAAACAAATCATAAAATCGGATACAATATGAAAAAATTAAATCATAATAATTATTACTTATAATCATTTTTATTTTTCGCTCTGATCATACGTTCCAATCATAATATGGTCACTACAACTATATTTTTTCTCTGCGTGTGAAGATTATATTTTTCAGTAAGATTGTTCAATTATATGTAAAACTATAATCATAACATGAAAAAACAAACCATAAAATTGGATACAATATGAAAAATGGAATCATAATAATTATTACTTATAATCATTTTTATTTTTCGCTGTGATCGTATGTTGCAATCATAATATGGTTACTACAACTATATTTTTTCTCTGCGTGTGAAGATTATATTTTTCAGTAAAAATCCCAAATTCCAAATTTTTACCAAAAATTCAAATTGTCACCAATAATTCAAATTTTTACCATAAATTCAAATATTCACTAAAAATTAGATTCAATTTTCATTTAAAATTAAATTTTTCCCCAAAAATTTGATTTTTCACTAAAAATCTTTTCACTAAAAATTCAAATTTTCACCAAAAATCCAAATTCCACCAAAAATTTAACTTTTCACCGAGTGCAATTTTTTTAAAAAAAACCTCTGTTCTTCAAATGTTTTTAGCAAAAATCCAATTTTCGGAAAAAAATTGTAAAAAAAAATAAATAAATAAAAAAAATCGATTTATCAATAAAAAAATCCTATTTTACAAAAAATACGATTTTCATCAGAATTGTTCATTATTTAAGAAAAGAAAACTAATTTTTTTCAAAGCAAAAAATGGTATTTTATCAAAAATGTTATTTTTCTACATATAATACTTTAACTTTTAATGATTTAAAATGCTAAAATGTTTATTAACTATATATATATATATATATATATATATATATATATATATATTTTTTTTTTTTTTTGTTTTTATAAATACTGCCGTTCATTTTTAAATTTCAGTTAATCGACACTTTTGAGCCATTTGAAACCATACTGCAGTGATTGAATTTTTTCGACTTTCAAATGCAAAAATTGCAATATATTTGAATAATTATGGCAATTTTTTGTTTAATATTTGTTGTTTAATATGGAAATATATAAGACAATTGCTTTTTTATCTATATTACTTAAAAATATTAAAAATCAAATTCTTAATTACTGACTGGCAATTAAGGGTACTTGTACTTTTTATATAAAATTAAGAACTTATTTATTACCTTCATCGTATAAAAAGAATTAATAATTATTCTTAAACTTCAAATTTCTAACAAGAAACTTATATAGGTACATAAAAATAATACATACAAATTTTAATATATATCCACACATACACACACCAGTTTTATCCTATATAAATTAAGAATAAAAGGGATAAAACCAAACGGGCAATAAACGTTTTTATGAACAAGATTTATTGCTATTTTCTAGCTTTTTCTTTTTTAAGTATATTCGTTGTTGTGTTGTACTCTTGTTTATCTACTAAAAAGTTAAAGTTAAAAAAGAAATAAAGAAAACCTAAAATCTGCAGAAAAAAAACTTAAATTGCAAACTAATTGCAGTTAAGTCGAGCAAAAATATTTATCTACAAAACAACCAACAAAAATCTACAAAAATAATAAAACTAAAACAAGGCTAACAATATATGTAGTAGTTATAATAGCAGATCCAAAGTGTAGACAACTACCCATTTCTACTAACAACATAAGACCGAAAATTAATAAACTATTTGTATACAAACATACAGATATACTACATAGATACTTATTCAAAGTGTGCTAGTGTGTACAGAATAAATTGCAATGTTGTTGTAGTTTTTTTCTAGCTTAATATATAACAAAAAGGATTGTAAAAGTTTGCAGAAATTGTTGTTTTTCATTTTTGTTTGGTTCGTTTGTTGAGTAGTTTAGAGACTATAGCAATTTTCGTTAAAAGCGCATAAAACGTGTAGACCATTAAAATGAAATATCCCTAAAGTCGATAAAACAACTACAACAACAACACAAGTACTTGCCAGCACTAGTAATAACGACAACAGTGTATACAAAAATAAACATTTAAAATTGTTGATACCAGAACACTAAAAACAAAGTTATATAAATTTTAAGTGGTTAGATTGGAAATTTTATAAAGTTAAAATTTCTCAAGATATTTTGTTATATGTATATTAAGGTGCCTTACGAAGAAAAGTTGTAAATGTACTCCTTTAGAAATGAAGACTAGTATGTTCTTCAAAATATTATGTCTGAATGTTTTCATTTACGTGAACTGGACCATTTTTAAAACACATCTAATAATACGGTTTTCTTTCAATAGCATTATAAAATCTTCGTTACAAGAAAATTAACTTCAAAATATTATAGAGACATATTAACACTTGGAATATACATTTAAATAATTTTTACATCTCTTTTCATTCGCGAAATATCAAGATTTTATTAAAATTTTCTGTCATATTTACATTACTTAAACATATAATTGTATATATGCAATTATATTCGGACATTTTTCAACACATATTGCATTTTAAGGTAACATTAGAAAGGTCTCTTCTGATACTATTGAAAATTACACATAATTAACCCTTTAAAAGCAAGAGGGTCAATTCGAATCATTTGGTTTCCAAAAGGTTAAATCAGCAATTTTCCCAAATAAGTTGTATGGAAATATTTATTATACTTAATATCAATGCATTTATGATAAATATAAAAAATTATTTTAAAACCGCGGTAATAATAGAATAAAAGAAAGTTTTTGAAGTTTAGTAGCTATTTTACACGAATTTATAGTTTTTCGAAAAATTTATTCTTCTTATGACATTTATTTTCTTAAATAAGCATTTATTTGCAATAAAAATTAATTTAACCTATTATGGACCGGTGGTCCTAATGTATTACTTTCGTTACTAGATGGTTAAATGGATACATATATCAGCAGTACTGAATAAGACCATTCCCATGATGCTCTAAAATCTAAATTACGATGAAAATATTCAACTTTTAATAAAACATTATTTAAAAAAATTCGTAGAAAATTTGATTAAAATCTTTATTTTACGAGAATAAAAACTAATTAAAAAAATGTCGACATGTGTCTATTACATATTGTATTTTTTTTTTGACAAAGAGTTGGAAATTGTGTGCACTGTTTATCGAAAATCACAATTTTGGAGGTATTTTAAAAATGATTCAGCTCATGGGAACGAAATAATTGAAACAAAATATTTTGGAAATTAATGTATTCTACATGCATTCGAGCCACTTTATGTTTATACAAATGAACTTTAATATGCATTTAATTAAAAAGTTTTTATAATGGGGTATATATATATATATATATTTATATATATATATACATATATATATATATATATATATATATATATATTTTATGTTGGCGTTAATCATGCAGTGGGCGCACATTTTTACAAACTAGAAGTTTATTTTTAATATCGAAACCTACTGTGTTATTCAAATAATAGTTATATATATATATATGTGTGTGTGTATATATATATAAAAGACTTCCCAAAATTTAAAGAGACTAAAATTATATGTAAATATGCGAAAAAATTTAATATATAGTAAACATATAGTATATATATATATATATATATATATATATATATGTATATTTACATTTTACTTTCATTCTTTCAAAGATTGAGAGTAATAATAATATTATCATTATTTTATTTTTATTTTTTAAATTAAAAATCTTTCGGTATTATATTCGTAAATGACTGCAGGACACTGTATCTCACCTAATACTTCATTTCTCTGAAATGAACCACCAAAAACGGGAGTTATATCTAAATAACGTTTTTTCGAACTTTGCGTATTTAACAATTTTTATCTCGAAACATGTTAACCAATCATAATTTTTTTCAAACAGGACAAGACCTTCTTGGGCAACAGGCTTTCGAGATAAAAATTTTTAAAGCCGCGAAGTCAGAAAAAAAATTTTCCCCGATTTTGGAGGGAAATTCTAAAACTGTTGCAATATTTTGTTCACCCATATCTACAAACTACACTATGTTATATTTCAAGTTTTTTTTTGCTGTAGCACCGTGTTATAGACCACGATTTTCGAGCGGTTTCCATTAGAATTATTTTTTAGTTTAGTTATGGTCTGATCCATGCAAAATTTGGCACTGTAGTTTCTCCTTATAGTGATTTTCGGAAGAGCTTTTCATATGGGAGCTATAGTCAATTATGGACCGATCGCCAAGAAATTTGGCAAAATAATTTATACTTATATAAAACTTATTCGTACCAAATTTCATTGAAATATTTATATTTTTAAGGCATTTGTGCATGCTAAAACTCTATTCCGGAGGGACATTTGTATGGGGGCTATGTAAAATAGTGGGCCGATCAAAACCAAATTCAATAGGTTTTGTTCTTGCGCACAAGCTAGCCAGACGACCATACGGACGGACATTATTAAATCGTCTCAAAAAGTGATTATGAGCCGAACGAAGGTCCGAAGATTTTTTGAGTGTTATAATTTCTGCACAAACACATAATACCCCACCACCTATGTTGGTGTAGGGTATAAAGAGTAATGTTACTGAGTAATTGACTAATTGCAGATTCAACATCGCTCAACTCAAACGACGGAGGGCAGAGGCATGAAATTTGGACTATATGTTTGACTATCATCGTAGACATCCACTAGGGATGGATTTTTTAAAACTCTGATATTAAAGGGGTAAAAAACAGTAAAAACGAGTAAATTTAGTAACCTTATATCTCATAGACTAATATACCTATCGTTATTCTTTAAAAAAATAACCGGATAGATGTATGCTACTTTTCTGAAATTCAACCTTTTTAGGAAGAAAACGAGTAGAAACTGATTTTTTTTTGGTATCCCAAGTATTTTTTAAACCAGTAAACATAAAAATAAAATTTATACCATATTCGTAACTTATCGAAAAATTACAAATAAAAATTTGGTACTTTCTGGAAATTCGAACGTTTAAGGGATAAAATTGTACCTTTTTTCATAAAAAATTTTTTCTATTTATTGACATAGAGTAAATATAAATATTTTATTATCTGATCCCACTATAATTTTGAAATTCATTGGAATACAATTTTTGTTAATCAAAACGGGGGTAAAAAAGGGCAATTAGATTTAATTCATGTGATGTTCTCAGAAAGATTTGCAACGCACATTAGGTAATTTTTCAAGTGAAAATAGAATATGTTATGATATATATAGATATATATATATATATATATATATATATATATATATATATAAACAGTTTACCAATTTGAACTATTATTAAAAACAGTAAACATTCTCAAAAAGTAAAAATTCGCAGAAACTAATTATATAAAAAAAATACCAATATTTAAAATAATGAAGTCTATATTTCCAGAAAATTTAATTAATAAATTTTAAATAATTACAATTCCAAAATAAGTTTTATTCTAAAAAAAATCAAAGGCAATTCTGGGCTGAAATGGTTTAAATTTTAATGTAATGCACTTGCAATTTCAGTTATCATTTTTACGCAATAACTTTTCTAACTATCCACCTTAACTCAAAAACAACATTTACATTTTTAACACAACTATAGATTCAAGACCACTTAGAACTTTTTCCCAACTAATTTCTACTTATTTGACCCTCTTTTACTATTTTGTTTTGCTCCAATCTACAATCTCTTTTGGACTCTATGTATATGTGTATATCTTGTATCTGTATGTTTAAGCACAATTGTATGCATCGATAAAATGTATTTGGGAAACTTTTAAGTTTTCACACAAGAAAGAGAGGAGGCAATAAAATCCAGTATACTTGTAAATATGTGTATAACTTTGTTGAGTATAAATATAGCAAAACCAATACCACAATATTAAAAACAATATACATATACATACACAAACAAACAAACGTAAAAATAAACCCAATGTTAAAATGGTAAATGGTAAACATTAAAAGTTAAACAAACAAGCAAAAGCAAAATGTGAATGCTCGTACATCAATTAAGCTCATTTGCTTTGTTGACTGCCTGGATATGAGGAGAATTTAGGAAACGGAAGATGAAAATTTCTGTTTGAGAAGAGCAAGTACTTATGTGTGTATATTTTTTGTATTTTTCCGCACTTTCTTCTTTCTATTGATCAATAAGCAGTTGGGGATTTTATTATTTTGTATAATTTTTCTGGTTGGATTAAAATTATTGACTTTTAATTTTGTTTATTTTTTTAAGTTTTAAATCAAAAAATTATTCATTTGCTTCCTTCTCTAATTGCGATTTTGTTTTTTCTATTTTGTGGTTTGAGGTTTTTTTGTATATTTATTCATTCCATTTAGTTTCAAAGTGTGTGGCTGTTTGTTTTGTGGATTTAACTTCTTTTTTTTAGTTTCCTCTTCTCCTGTTTGATGTGTCCACTTGTATATGTACAATAAAAGGGTGGGGTTTTTGGTTTGGAAGATGAAAAATGTTGATTTTTTAATGGTCACTCAATGAATTTGTCTGCAAAATGTTTGTATTGTTGTTTTGGTCATTGTGTATAATAGAGTATGTTTGGTTGTGTAAGTGTCTGTATGGATTTGTGTATAAGTGTGCTGTTATTTATTCTTGTTGTTATTTTTAATAGTTATTTTTCTTATTTCCCTTGGTATGTGTATGATTTTTAAAAGCCACTTTGTAAAAGATTATGTGAATACAATGACTTATGGGTTTATAAATATGTATAGTTCTAGAGTTGCCAGGAGTATGGTATATAAAAAGATTACAAATTGGGTCTTGAGAAAACAAAAAATTTTATTTTTAATAAAATGTCTGTATAATTTGTAGTCAAAATTATTCTTGTAAAAAAATCGGTTTTTAAAACAAAAATTCCGCAAGCATAAGTCATTTGAGGAATTAGGCAACCCTTTACATTTTGCTATATTTTAAAATATTTTTATTATACTCGTAAACCATTCTTAAAAAAAAAATAAATAAAAAAAAAATATATATATATATATATATATATATATAATTGTTGTAAAGAAGCAAAAAAGTGAAAATACTTTTTTCCTTATAAACTCGCATTTAACGACAGGTATTTTATTTTTAATAAGAAAATATTATATACTTTTTAAAACCATGAATATAAAAAGAAAAAAAATTAAAACGACCAAAAACACTTTTAGGAAATAGAAAACAACAAGAAAAAAATCAAAGTGAATTGCTTGTAAATTAAAAGTATTTTAAGCAGAAGAAGAAAAGAAATCTACAGAAAAATTATCTCAATCATCAGCAACAGTAGGGAGGGGAATTAAAGAAGAAAAGAAAAAAACACCCTCTTATTTAAAAACACCAACACAAATTCACTCACAAATTGCCAAAGCTTAAGAAGAAAGACAAAAACAACAGCAAAAATTGTAAAAGTATTTTAGCCAAACAGAGAGAACATGAGATTACTCCTAAGTGACACCTTTTGAACCTTTAGGAGCAAGTGATGAAACACACATACAAATGCAAAAATACAAATGCTGGCAAACGGTTAAACTTGTAGAGAAATACTCACGCATATTTGTATACATAAAACTCTTACATACATACATGTTACAGTGAGTATAAGGGCGAAGATAAATAAAGCTAGGTTACAAGTTTTCTCTTTTAATAATTTTGTTATTACTTTATTAAATTTAAATGATTTAAAATTGTTTAAATGTTCAATAAATATTGTACCATGTGTAACTTAGAAAATACAGCAAAGTATGGGAGAATCAAAATATTTTGAAATATTTTGTGGATGAAAAATGAGATAATCAAAAGCCTCAGTTACAATTAAATTTTATTTTATGTCTGATCTTAGAAACATGGCATATTTATGATGAAAAATTATATTTATTATATTTATGATGAAAAATTATATGGAAATTGTATAATTGGTTCTTGTAAAAGAAATATATATAGCTGAAAGCGATTGAACCGAAAACCTAGGTTTGTTGGGTTTAGACTTTATAGAGACCTACAATTGAAGCTAAATTTGGATAAGGAAAAGATATAAGAGTGGACTATATAAAGACGCTAAAATTATACTTTATACGGATCGAAGATTGAATCTACATTTGTCCTTTTTAAACATCTATGCCATAAACCCCAATTATTGAATACATATTTGACGTGAATAAATACGTTTAACGAATGCAAATTTCGTTTCATACCATTGAAGCTTAAATTGAACTCTATAACAAACTTACAGTTAAAGAAAAATTTGCACTTTATCAACTGCTATAATTAAGTTTAATTTTAATTATATAAAGGCCTGCAATTGAAGCTTAATTTGAAATATATAAATACCAATGATTAAAGTTAGAATTAGACTATATAATGTCTAACGATTGAAAATCAATTTGAATTACACAGTACAATAAGAAAAATTTTCCTCTATAATTCCAACGCAAAATGAAAGCGTACCAATAGTTTTGCAAAATTCCCAAAGGGGTTTTCAAAGTTAGTTCGAATTACGGTTTTATGCCCTCTGGAAATTCGAATCTTTCTGAGGTCTTTTTTCTATGTGATTGGGAATGATTAAACTATTTAACTTAACTGTTATTATTATACTAGATTTATGCTGGATGCCACACCCTTTTTACGCCCATTTTTTATAATATTGTTTAATTTATTTGACTTGATCTTATAACTAAACTACTGAACTGATTAATATAAAACATGGCATATATGTACATACCACCAGAAGCCACGTCCACTTTTTTCAAGAAAGGCTTGCTATTCTTCGCAGTAAGCAAATTTAATAAATATTTTGATGATAGTGGTAAAAAATATCACTGTATATAATTCTGAATAATTCCGAAACTATTGCGCAAATAAAAAAAAAATTTCGTCTCCATCTTTTCCTGTTTCATATATCTAAATCGAATCAATGGTTCTCGAGTTATGGTAAAATATACTCGTGTAATCGTCTTACTAATGAGGGAAATATTATACAAGCCCATAAAAGAAAATTAAGACCAGATAAAAAAAAAACTGAAAGCAAACTCTATCTACTTCACCTATTTTTGTTTAAGGGAAGACAAAAAATGTTATTTTGCCGACATTTTAATAATTAAGATCATAATAACATTTCTTAAAAATGTAGTTCCTAAATAGTAATAAATATTAAGTGATATAAAAAGTATGGACAGTTTTTTGTCACTAGATGTTGTTGGTGTTCATATAACGGGTAATACTAATTCGATTGTGCCAAAAGAACTCGTGTTTGAAAGGTGACATTTCAGGTTACATTTTTGGTGAATACAGTCCTTCTATTCGTCGCTGGTATAAGAAGTAATATTGATTTTAAAATTAGTATATAATCCAGGACTTGAAGTCATTTGTAGAGGGTCGCCGGACTTTGACAAAGATTTTTTCAATCTTATATTCTCATATTGAACTCATTTTTCGATTTCATTGCATTTCAGCAGCGTTTTACTAATGCTAATTCAAATTTCTTTGTGTTAATTCAGGTGGCACCCAGATATCGAGCTCTTTGTGTAGTCAGCCTTTTTTAAATAGTTCCAAGCTGTGATGTGGTTGATATTTATTTCCTCCGATGTTTCCTGATAACTTGTGTGCCGATCTTGCTCCTACAGTTGTAAAATATCATTCACTTTTTCAGAGACTGGCCGACCGAAGCGAGGTGATTTTTTTTGGTACCCAAACATCGAGTTTTTTTGTGTAGCCGGCTTTTTTTAAAAGACTCCAAACTCTGATATAGTTGATATTTAGTTCCTCCGCTGTCTCCTAACAGCTTGTCTTGCTCTAACAGTTGTAAAATTTTATTCACTTTTTCAGTGACTGGCCGACCAGAGCGAGGAGATTTTTTAGCATCGAAATTTCCGAAATTGAATCGAGAAAATCGCAACTGTTCCTACTGTACTACAATTTTTTTTCTTTTTTATAGAAAATTTTTATTGAAAAATTCTCACATATCGTATTTCTTCAGATATTTCACTCATTTTCAAATCAATATAACTTTCCACACGAGCGAGGAATTAAAGAATTGTCTTCACCAAAAAATGTAATCTGAAATATCATCTTTCAAACATGTGTTCGGTTGACATATATGGGCATCAACATCATCTAGTAAAAAAACCAGTGAATACCTTTTGTATTACCTATATAATATATGCATATAAAACGAGAAAGAAAGATATAGTCGGTCAAGACCTACTATATGATTGTGTACGAGCATAAAAATTCGGAAAGGGACTTATATTACACTTGCGGCCAATTTTACTAAATGTAAAATAAAATATACAATTACAGAATAATGCGTTGATACTAGCATCTAGATGATTTTATTCACTATAGGGCGATTCCTGGAAGTAGGTTTATATGGGAGCTGTGGTAAATTATGGATCGATTCTCAAAAAATTTGGCAATGTTGTTTCTACTTATATAAAACTTATTTGTGTCGAATATTAACTTGATACTAACATTCATATGGGATTTATGCACGTTAAAGTGATTTTCGGATTTATATGGGAGCTATGGTCAATAGTGAACGGCTCTTCATAAAATTTGGTACAAAGATTGATTAAAATGTTCCTATTTTTAAGTCATTTTTCAGCGTTTAAACTCTATTCCGAGGGGATATTTGTATGGGAACTAGGTGGTGAAATAATGGTGAAATGTGAAATTCAATGGGCTTCGTCCTTGAGTTATAATTTCATTGAACTATCTTCAAAATTACGACCCGTACTTTGGACACAAATATATATATCTTTTTTTTTAATTTTAGAAATCAATGTAGAAAAGGAAGAGTTTTTGTGATTGATTTAAAAAGGATAATGAACTATACAAATTAAAATAATTATGTCATGCAGGAGGTGAAGTTTATATTGGTCAAAAATATTTAAAATTTAGAAAATGTAAAATAGAATAAAACTAAAAAATAAAATGTGTTATTTAGGGGATGAAGTAATTTTCAGCAGGAGTTTTATATAAAATATAGCTAGAAAAATGTTCCGGAAAAGTATCGCACTAAAATGTTCCAAATATTCCTTGTTTGATACGATACATAATCAAATAATTTTCCAATTGTCAAATTATGTAAAAATTTATGGCCGAGCAATTCATGCTAATGTACATTACCCAAGGAATTTGAAGTTTTTGCATCATTATAAATGGCCATACAGCATCCTGTTCCAATCATCGTAGGAAGTTAAAATTTAGCCAAAATGTTAAAAGATGTCACTATATTTTTTCAATAATTTCCTTAATCTCAGTCCTTCCTTTTATATAGTGTTTGAATAATAAAAGTTTGTGTTAAAATTCCTTTGAAGCATCAGATTTTAAAAAACTATTTCGACCTCCTACTTACACACTCATTTGAAGCTGAAGATGGTGAAGAGTGTTGCTAATCTGCAATTGAAATATTTTTACATTTAGTGCATTTTTCATCTGTGGGTAGAGGGGGGTGTTAGAATTTTATTTTTTTTTAGTGGTGATAATACACACTCGCCTATTTACCAAGAAACAATTTGGCAAACAGGATAAAAGTAATTGCGCATGAATTTCAACGCATTTTTCTACATGATGAAGTTGTGATTGCCGTTCTGGTATTTTGTGTGTATCACGAATTTTTTTATTTCACAGTTTTTTTTGTCAACTCAAACAAAACAATTTTGTGTAATTTCAAAATCAAAGTAAGACAAAATAATAAAAATTTATTCCGACGGTGCTATGTAGGTAGGAATAGGTAGGAATTAAAATTTAACACATCTAAATACTTTTAAAATAAACATAACTGGGTGTCAAAAATAGGGTACTAGAAAAAAATCAGTTAAATTCTCCTTTTGTTCCTATAAATGATTGGTCAATTTATTTGTTGGCCACGCCCTTTTTATTTTTTCCACATTTGAAAATTACTCTCATTCTTCTGTTAAACACATTTATACTTTTGATTTTTTTACGCTTGTTTGCTGTAAATTGTTTTCAAAAACTTTTGCTCTCCCCTCATTTTTTGCTGCGAAGCATTTAAATTTTGTTTTTTTTTGTCTTCTAGTTTGTTACATTGTGTAGAGAAGAAATAAAAAGCGAAAGCATTTAAATATTTTATTGTCTTTGCAAATTGTTTGTGTATTTTTGTTGTTGTTAGTCCAACCATTAAATGCTATTTACACTGACAAACACACACACATAGCTTGCTCACTTCCTTTCCAGTGCGCAATAGTTGATTTCTGCACACAACTTTTGTTGCAAGGATATATATTTGTGTTGTCTACGGTACAGCAGTTAAGCGAGAAATCATTTAGCAATTTTTAAATGTTTTTCTTGTATAAAAATGGCCGTTTGCAACCCCTAATTGTGATTGCAATTAAGTGAGTTATATTTTTGTAGGAATTGAGTGTAATTCATGAGTTTTTTTCGTTTCCAAATCATTCCCAATAACATTCAATTCATAGTTTATTGTTTCAAATATTATACGTGCTGTAAAGCGAATTAAATTCGCTTAAGATTTAAATGGTCAATAAAAAAAAAATAATAACAATAATATAAACCTCATAAGGCAATTGACTTCTTTGTTAAATGCGATTTAAAAGTTTTTTACTTCTTCTCAATAGAAACAAATTGGATAAACATTTTCTCTAGAAATTTCAGATCTTACGTACATATCTAATAAACTTTTTATGAAAAAATGTTTTTTTCTAAAAACTGTATTTAATTTTTTTTATTAACAGTACTTCTTGGTGAGTGTTATTTTAACCGACTTAAAATTATTCTTTATTTTATTATTTTGCATAGCTTGAGTGACCATGTGTGGCGACTTAGGTTATTATGGTTTGCGCGTGTAGTGCAACTTGACACCTTTGTATCAAGACAATAAAAATTATAAAATAAAATACAAATTATTCAAAATGAGTTGACGCTGTTGTCAGCAGAATGCAACATTTTTATTTATATGCTTGCGTAAAAACAGAGAAAAGGTCTTAACCTGTGAAAAACAAAGAGTCTTAACTTATATATTCCAGGTCCTCGACGATCTAGCGATTTCCTTCCTTCCGGCTGTCCATCTGTATGTCTGTTGAAAGAATATATAAGAGAAATATTTAAATTTTGTTTGGTATTGAAAATGAGCAAATTCGGCTAATAAGCAAAAAAGTTATGGAAAAAATATTAGAAAAAGTTAGTGTTTGTCGTACAAAAAAGTTGAAGATTATGGCTATAATAAATTCGGCCAAGCCAAATATAACATTCCTACTTTTTTCTCTTCAAATTTTGCCAGTGGGTCGTTGAAGCACATTCGAATATACTGAAAATCGAAGAGAGAAATTTTTATTAAGTTCATATTTTGTTTTTCATCAAATTACAACCTACATCCTCTCTCGCTTACGAGGATGTAGGGTTGTTTTTTCTTTTCCCGATTTTTATTTACGATGTGTTTAAAACAAATGGATCTGCTAATTTGGATGTTGAAATTATTTGAACTGCGTTGATTAGGTGTGATCATGTGCTCAAAATATCAAGAAATAAATAATAATAAATTAAAAAAAATCTATTAAAACTGTAAGTAAAATTATATATTTTTGGAAATGACTATTTATAATAACAAAATAAATTTTTTATTAAATTATAAAAGCTTTAAATTTGTTTTAATTTTCATTATAAAATACAAGAAATGACATGTTTTGCAACGTATTTTGTATTTTAGTATTTTTTAATTCTCAATTTGGCTTGTTTTGAAGAAATTTTGCATTTATTTTATTTCTTTTGTACACAGTGAACGTTCCCAAATGCATCCTTATTTTATAAAAGTACAGGTCACTTTTTTATAGATATCTTGATAAAATTTGTCAGGAACAATTATTTCGGCACAAGGATGAAGCATACTGAAAATAGTTATGATTGGTTCAGTATTTTAACTAGCCCCGTAAAAATGTCTTCCCGAAATAAAAGTCTAACGCTCATAAATGCTTATAATATACAAATATTTGAATGACATTACATACAAATAAGTTTTATTTAATTATAAATATGTGTACCAAATTTTATGAAGATCAGTCCTTAATTGATCATAGTTACACTTTAGGAAATCACTCTAAAGTTCATATAATAGTATATTTTGACTTAAATATATTAAAAGGAGAGTTTAATATGGGAGGAAACCCAAAAGATCTGGCATATATTTAATTGTTCTAAAATATAGCAACATAGTTGTGACAAAGTGGGCATAATGGGGGCATTGTTCTCAGTAAAAAACCCCTTTTAATCATAGAGTATATTTTGTATTATACGTGAGTCGAATTTGATGTAATTCACTTCATCAAAAACGTGAATAACAACCGCGATTAAAAAGTAGGCGTAAAATATGGGCGTGGAATTTTATCATGCTCTAGCAAAGCACAAGTTGTGTACAAATTAGTTGTTTAAGCAATTCAATTCGAAAATTATTAATAGACTTCTTTATTATCCAGTTACGAATTTAATGCCGCTAGAATGGGTTTTTCGACCACTGTGCGATGCTATAATAATGCTCATAAAAAATACATGTATGAACATTGCCAATAAAAATTATGCCTTCTTGAAGCAGGTTGATAAGGGAAAGATAGTTTATATCTCCCTTACAAACCTGCTTCTGGGTATGTAGACATTTTTGCTGGATATGCATTTATATATAAAATATTAATAATTATAGATCGCAATTTTCTGGTTTTTTTGATTTCCCGGGACAACGGACAAATTTTTGACCTTCTCGGAATCCCGGAAAAAAGAACTATATTGAACAACTGAGACCCAAATAGGATATAAATCTTTGCATTAGCTGATTTAAAACAAGATTGTAAATTAAAGAGGAAAAGGAAATTTTATCAATTCGAATGAATATTGACATAATGTATGTCCTGAAAAATTATTATTTCTATTCATATTAAGAAGATATGTACCATAAAACAGTGTCGTATTTCATTAAAAAATTCATTAAAAAATTTAGAACTTAATAATTCTAAAAAAATATTGATGATTGCTTTTTTCTTCTAGGTGATTCAAACTTGAGTTCAAATGGTATTAAATTGTTTGCAGTCTCAAGGTTTTCTTATTAAAATGACGTTTTTATCCCAACTACGTCATTAATATGGGTATATTAATTTTTATGTAGCTAGCGTTTAATCTATTATATATCATTAATATTGGTGGGGAAAAAATCAAAAATCAAAAAATCTGTTTTGGGATTAACAACATAAATGGCCGCGTAGCCAATTCCAATTTTCCAATTTTCGTAGGAAGTTGAAAGATGTTAGAAATGATTAACCCTTTGATAATTTTAGCTACGGTTAAATGTGTGTCACAAAAAAGTATTTGAACCACCCTAAGCTTCAGTCTGGTGTCTATTAAATTACCCTAAAATATTCCTTTCACACATGCTTTCATCCGATATAGGTCCGATCAGCACTTCCTCATACATAATAGCTTTCTAATTGAAAATTATATGAATAGCTAATGATTTGTCAGAGTCCCTTAGCTATATTAATGTTTTGTCAAGTTTCTATGGAACAAATTCTGCACGTGGTCTATACTGCTGGCAAATTTATAAAGTACATTAAAAATGTTTGCAAGATTCTTTAAATTAGTTACATATTCTCACTTACTGGTTTTTAGTATTGACTTTTTTTTATTAAATTTATTTAATTAAATTTAAGTCATAGAGTTATCCCATAAAAATCATATAATGAATTGTACATACAAATTTACTAGTAAAATTGTCCTTAAGATTTAGTTCCCACATGGACTTTAGCTTGATTTTCTTTTAAAAATTTCTAAAATATATGGACCATATCAAACAAAGGTTATAGCAAAAATTATTGCGTTCTAAGTTTAAAAACTGAAAATTTATGTTTAATTCTGGTAAAATGTACGTCCTATATCAAAAGCTACTAAGTTATTCACATAAAATTTATGATATTTTCAATGTTTGATGGATTTAGTGTAGCGTATTTTAGGGTTTCCTAGTAAAATTTAAAAAAAATTGTTCTTTATACCAAAAATCGCGATTTTTAAAATTTTTCGAAAAATGTTATTTTATTATTTTTCGAAAAATTTAAAAAATTTTTCGAAAAATAAGAGAATAGTCATTTCTCAATATAATATATGAAAATATATATTAGTACAGTTTATTACAAAGAATTGCTATTTAATATTGTGATCCTTTTTTAACTCACGTTAATTTTTTTGGTCCATAAAATTTTTATCTTTGGAAATTTTTTGATGCGCACCTACATTTCCGTTAAACATTACAAACACCAACTAATTTTGTTGATCATGGTAAATTTCAAAAAAACCATAAAATTGTTTTATTATTATTATTTTTTTTTTATAATTTTAAAAATGAAAAAATTTTATCGTCAAAATTTTAATACCCTGTATGTAACTGTTGAAAGTCTGCACAATAGCAAAGAAGGTACAGAATTTATCCGCAGAGTCCGATTAGTTTATATCAGATCGAATGATATCAAAAAATGTAAACGCGCACACAAAAACTCTAGAAGAATGGGAAAAAGTTAAGTAATTTTTAGGCCTTTTTTAAGTTTTTGAACTTTGGACAACAATCATGATTATTAAATGAAACACATGGTGCCAAAAATTTCACTCTATTAGTTTCAGGTCTTTTGATTTCAGATCTGTAATCCGTTTGTTGAAAAGAGTTTTACCACAAGAGTTAATAGGGATTTAAGTAAGTTTCAGCTAGGTTAAAAAATTTTGATAATGGCCCATATAAGTTTTTGTTAAATTTAACGCAGCATTTAAGTGTTTTTAAAATTCCCGGGAATCTCGGATGCATTCTCTACTAATAATAATTGATTTTAAATAAATCTCATTTATATTTTTCTTAAGTACATAAGTTGTTGTAATATTATATCTTACTAATTAAACTAAGTACTGTAATGAAACGAAATGTATTGTGGTTTTATTGAACAGTCAGTGTTTGACACTTCTACCTTACCTTCGTCGTCACTGATGTCCACAATCAGTAGTTGTTCAATAAAACGATACTTAAGACAGGTGTCTACCTTCGTAGAACAAAAACAATTTCAATATTTGGTAACATTGATTGTTGTTTGTTAGGGTGTGTATTTAATTTTCTAATATATGAAAGTATGATTTCTTTGAAAGTGTTTGTGTAACTATTGAATTGAATTTTGATAAGAGGTTCATTACTTAATTTTTTGCTTGCTGTTTTTGTATTTAAATAATTTCTCTTATTCAGTTTCAATTTAATGGTTTCCTGATAGTCCCTTCTTTAATTTATGTATTGATATTTTATTAAATCCGAAAGTACTTTGACTTCATAATTTTTTCGTTTGTAGAAATGTTAAGATTTTTCTTTTCTTAAGTTATTTCATATTTTAAAGAAATTATTAAAATATACCTATTAATTACTTATAGCTTTTGTTATTAATTTTAATTTGTGAGTAATTTTTTATCATCTCTTTTTGATTCACTCAAACTTTAGATCTTTGATTTTTTCACGCTGGCATGTTGGAATACAATTCTGCCAATGAGGTAATATAAGCAAATTACGTTTAACTTTGAAAGTTACATTTTTATAAAGTATTCGAAAGACAAAATAATACCTTTAGTAAATACTAGATTTATCTTAAGGAGAAAGGTTATCCCATCTACGCAATAAAAATAATGAACATTATTAGAAAACTTCTTTTTTCGCACTTACTGATAATTTCTAAAACAATTTGATTAAACAGTTTCTTAAACGATGGTGTTTAAAGTGCTTTCAACATGTCAGAAATTATAGTTGAAAAACTGTAACCGCTCCTCACAAACGAATCTCGTATTATAGGCGATTCTACGAATAAGCAGTTTTTAGAAATATAAATATAAAGAGATAACCATAATTTTAAAGCAAAACAATATAGGAAAAACATATTATTACCCCTTATACAAAAAGGAGTCGATAAATAGCCATCTATTTCTGTTTAAAATCAAACATTTAAGAAAGAAATAATTTTCTTAAGTCAGTTAAAATACAATTTCAGTTATAGATTTTTTAGCTCACATAAAAAATAACTAAAAAGTTCCACATAGCGACTCGAAGGTTAAAGAGGTAGAAAGTTAAAAATGGTTTGGTATTTTTATACCTTACACCACCATAGTAGGGGTATTATGCGTTTGTGATGATGTTTGTAATGCATAGGAAAAATTATCCAAAGTATACCAATCGACTCAGTATCGATCTAATGATGTCCGTCCGTCCGTCTGGCTGGCTGTTCATGTAAATTTTGTGCACAAAGTACGGGTTACAATTTTAAAGTTAATTGAATGAAATTTGCAACATAGGACTTTTATGGCCGAAGCCTATTGAAATTGGTTGTGACCGGTATATTATTTCACCTAGCTCCCATACAAATGTCCCCCCGGAATAGAGTTTAAAATTCAAAAATGCTTTAAAAATAAATAAAAATATTTTAATAAAATTCAGTTGTGTACAAGTATCAATCTTTGTACCAAATTTTATGAAGATTGGCCCACTATTGATTATAGCTCCCTTATAAACCCCTCTTCCGAAAATCACTTTAACGTGCATAAATTTACGAATGTTAGTATCAAGTTAATATAAGACACAAATAAGTTTTATGTAAGTAGAAATAACACTGCCAAATTTTATGAGAATCAGTTCTTAATTTACCATAGCTCCCATATAAACTCACTTCCAGGAATCGTCCTAAAGTGCATAAAATTAACTAGATGTTAGTATCAACGAATTATTCTGTATTTGTATATTTTATTTTACATTTAATAAAATTGGCCAAAGTTGTAATATAAGTTTCCTTCCCGAATTTTTATGGTAGTACACAATGATGTAGGCCTTGACCGACTATATCTTTCTTTCTCGTTTATAAAATATTCTTAAAAATCCTTTTGAAAAGATATTTCACATGCCGGAGAAAAACTGGGTACAGATTTTTTCATGTGTAAGAATGGTTCTTAAAGGCTGATATACATATGAATATAAATACTAAAAGGTAAGATTTTCAAAAGGATATTTCCTTAAGCTTTTTGTGCAACAACATTTAAATTAAAAAATATTGTTATATTGTAGGGATTCTTAGTTTTCCTTTGACACCAATACTGGGTTGATATAACATTCGTAAATATTTTATACTTTTTTTCCTTCAATACTATCAATTCTTTTTAAGAGGAAATTTGACGTCTTGGAGAAGAACTGAGTACGTAGTTTGAATAAGTATACTCTCTTAAACTATGTTATTTCATATTTCATATTTATATTAAAATTAATGGAATTCAATATTTTTAAATTAAAGAAATTTGAAGATTGTCTTTAAGACTAATATTCCGTTCTGTGTACCAAAATACCAATTTTTTTTCGCATTTAAGACGTATTGGCTTTCACCCACTCTGTCCTCTCCTTCGACCGACAAAGGAAGTATAAAAGCAATACAATGACTTTTTCCTTAAATGGAAAATAAAGTTATTGTTGCAATAGTGTAACACTTGACCTTTTGTATATTAAATGATTGATTTAATGCTTTCTGCAAGAAATCAGATAAACATACGAACGTTCGTAAAAAAACTCGCATACAATAAACATACAATCAAATCAATAGATAGAATTAAAAACAGAAAAGAAGATAGGGAAACGGAACTCGAAAGATAACAAATCTATGTCTAAAATTATCTCATTCACGGATTGGAATTGAAACACTTTAGTAAAGCAGAATATTGTTAAAAATGAGTGAAAATATTTAAAATTACTACAAAGTGTGAGGGATGATTTATAGAGAAAAACAATTTACTCATTTGGAAAAATGGTTTCGCAATAGAATAGTGCAAAAACCAACCCCCTAGAAGAAATAAAAGACCGGGAAAATAAGGTGGCAAAGAGTTTGTTTGTACGTTTTGAGAACATTTTCCTGTCTATAGAACGGTAACAAAAGGTGGTGGCAGTAGTGAATTTATTATTGTATGTGGAATAAAGTGAAAAACCATTTTACGCTTAAACGTTTGTGTGTATTGCTGTCGAAGTTTTTCGTATTTTATTTTTGGGTAGTGTTGGCAAAAGACTAAAAGAATTTTAAACCAACCACCTTAGATTCAGTTGTGTTTTAAACACAAACAGACAAACACGTCATCAAAAACTTAACAACTCTAAAAAAATAAAAATTTCGAAACAAAACGGTTTACAACGTTTAACTAAGAAAAAAAAGTTAGAAACTTAGAACACATGGAAAAAGAGGGGTTCAACAAATGAATGCAAAAAATAAAACAACAATTTTTAGATGTTGAAAATCTACGAAAAAAAAAAAAACATTTATACACTCTCTCTAACATACAAACACTCGCTTTACTTACATTTATACACACCAAAAACTATAACGTGCTCAATAGAATTTTCACAATAAGGATATGATTCTAGTAAATGTATTTGTATATTCAAGAGTATATGTGTGTGTAAAGAATTTCGCTGGTTTATTTGACAGTAAACGTTTTTTAACGGTTACGGATACACAACAAAGGATATGAACGATTTAAATGTAAAACATTGATGATCGTGAAAGGACGTTTACATTTTTAATAACGGATAAAATCGCATAAAGATTTTTTTTAACAACAACATTGTTTAAATAAGAAAACTTAAAAAAACAAAACGTGCATAAGAAAAGATTTAAGTGAAAGACCACCAATCATTTGTAATAATATTTAAAAATTTTTTAATTAAAATAAAAACAAAAAAAATATAATGAAAAGTTGAAAATTATTTGTGAAATAATTTAAAGTGCTTTTTAAATTGAGAAAAAGGTTTAAAGAAAAAACAAATAAATTTAGAAAGTAGTTGAAAAATATAAAAGAAATACCATGTCTTCCTCTGAACACGAAGTTGATATCAGTGTAGTTTCTAGTCCCGAACCCAGTCCCATGGGCTGTGGTCAAGATGGCCGTGATACACCTTTAAGATCCAACTCCCCGGCCCGTTCACATGGTGCCTCAACTCCCAACTCCAACCATACACCCACTACAGCCGCAGGTACACCCACATCTACCACTTCCAATTATAATCATCATCACCATAGTCCTACTATGGCTACGGCTGTGCCACCTACTGTTTTGCATCACCATTTACAGCATCATTTGAATTCTCTGAATGCCGGTCATCCTGTAGCTTTACATCATGCCTTACACAGTTTTGGCCATTTAACACATCCTGCCCACCAACATTTATTACACCCAGCAGCAGTAACACCCGCGGCAGCACATCATTTCTCTAATGCTCTCAACAGTGAACGTCTTAGCCCACCGGCTATGGCTGCTATGGCTCCTAAATCACCAGAATCTAGTACAACCGAAGAATCACAAACAAATAATAACAACAATTCTAAGGTGACGAATAATAATAACAACAATGAAGCAAATACCGCTGGCGGTCAACAACAACAATCAGCAGCTACAGCAGCGGCTGCATTTAATGGCAATATTAATAAAGTAACATCGGGTAATGGTTTCACTA
Organism: Protocalliphora azurea; assembly: GCA_932274085.1. Lineage (NCBI taxonomy): Eukaryota > Metazoa > Arthropoda > Insecta > Diptera > Calliphoridae > Protocalliphora > Protocalliphora azurea. The sequence continues at coordinate 176,800,821 of OW026519.1, forward strand.
GCTTTTCCATCTCTTCTATTTTAAGTCGCAATGAACCGAAAAAGAATGGTGCAAATTTAATTACACCCATACCACAACTACCGCCGGCTACAGTGGGTGCTGGGGGACCGCAAGATGCTGCCATGTTGTCAAGGTAAGAATTAAACAATTTCTCAAGTTTAAAAATATTTTAAAATATAAAAGTTTGTGTTTATGGGGCTTATTTAATAATTTCTTAATGAGAATAAAAAATATTCAATAAAATGTGTCATTGCTTTATTAATTAATAACACAGAGGAAACAAAATCTCTCCATATAGATTTAGTTATACTGGTATAATTTTTTTCTGGCAAATAAACGGAATTTAATTGAAGAATTAAAAAAAAACAAATAATTATTGTTGTCGCTATTAAAATTTTTATCAACTATTACACAATTTTATTGGTGATAACGCTGGCACTAATTTGGTGGTAAATTGCTAAATGAAGTAATACAAAATTGCGTTATTTTGAAATACAATTTTTTAATAATTTTGTAAAAAAGGAAAAAATTGTAAATCCTTATTAATACTTTTTTAAAGTTATATTCAATAATTTTAATATTCCAATTTATCTTTCAAAAGGTTCTTTGGTAACTAATAAGCCTTATAATATTTGAGGGCAAATTGTCTCAGTTAGGTATATAATCTGGGTAAAATTCTTTGAGTTAAATGCCCTGGTTTGCTTACGTTATAGATTACAAAGAAGATGCAAAGTAATGACAAAATTTTAATTATAATCATTAAATTTTTATATTGGAAAGTGTCAATTTTTATATTGTACAATTTTTTTTAAAAGGTTAAATTTATGTCTTGCTACTTTTCCAAAAGTTAGAAAAAAAATATTTTTTTAATTTTGACGCTAAGAAATAAAAAATTTTTTTTTTGAAACATTTAAAATTTTCCTTTAGTATTTAGAAAGTTTTAACATAAGTCTTTTACAATAAATAGGTCTTAGAACTTGAGCTCGTTCTAGTTTGACGTTGTACAGAATTAAACCTTCTGAATCAATAACCGTTCTTTGGAACCATTCTAAATGATTTTTGTCACACTCATGACTAATTCTGTGGAAGTAATTCCTTAATAAGTTTTAAATATTTGTTTGATGTTATTAATCTCGGAACTAGGTAAAAGAAAAGTTTAATTGCAAATGTTTAAGTATATATTTGCTTAAAGTTTTTTTAAATTTTTTAAACACTCGATCGAAAATAATAAAATAAATGAAATGTGGTTTAAAATTACTAAAATGTTTTTAAAAGATAGGAATCAGTGATATATGAATCAGTGATTCACATAAATGTTGCAGAAGTTATTGGGAAGTAGTACGTACTACAAGCAAAATAATACAAATGTGATTCGAATTATTGTCGCAATAATCATATTCGTATTGCGGAAGTTTCCTCCATCGTGATAGATTGTGCGTCACAGGCGATACATATAAGTAATAAGAAACCAATACGCATGGAAGAAAGATAGGCAATATTGCTAGATAATCAATTAGGTGAAAAAAAAGAAGATATCGCCTGATAATTTTCTTGAAGATGTAATAAATATATGTAGAAAAATTATCGCTAAATAAATCTTGAAATAATATAATAAAAAAACTTTTACATCTTTTAAAGAATGCACACACATAAATCTTAACATCATAAGGCACGAAAATTTTATATATTTTCTTTGTTGTTTATTGCCTAATTTTCTTTAAATTGATAAAAATACAATATTAGAAAAATATTGCTTTGATGATTTTCATGCAAATAATAAAAAGAAGATATTGCGTAAATTTGTTCTAGGAAGATATCTTAAAAATGTTTGTAGAAACTACTCGTATATAGCAGTCAAAAATACTCTTTAAAATAATTGTTAATGAAACTAAGGTGGTGCTGATAATATTTCTAGAATTAAAGATTTTAAAATTTTTTTTCCTGGGAATTTGATGTTATTTATTATTTTTTAACTGTTTTGTAAAGTCATTTAAGAAAAACACTTAGTATTCACAGAAGTACTGTAAAAGATATTAAAAACTAGTCCTAAAGCACAAATTTTCCAAGTAATATAATGGCGTTCAATTGTGTCGGTGCCATTATTTTCTAACATATTGTTAAAAAATCTAAAAAAAAGAATCTTGCGTTAACCTTAAAATTAATATTGTTTGATTTTTTTTTTTTTTAATTTAAGACTTTAAATAAAAAAGTGACAAATATTTTAAAATTACATTTAAGATTTTTATCTTAATGGCAAAAATGAACCAGTTTACAATGTCACAAATTCTGAGAAAATAATTGCAACATTTGCATTATAAGTAAGATAGTCATTATTATCTAACTATTTACTATTTAATCCGTCCCTTAAAAATCACATTACATTATGAACAATAGAATTTTGTCTACCATTACACTTATAATTTTAAATTAAGAAATATTTCTATTTCAGAAATCTTCATAATGATAACCAACAGATTAAAAGTGTCCTATAACAAAGTAAACAAATTCCTTTAAGGGTCATTTCAATTAATCAACACTTTAAGTGTTTCTTAGAAAAATTTAATCGCAATTACGAATACAATTTGTGCTCTTAATTGTTTCAAAAATAATTGAAAAGCTATAGAATTTCACTTTTGAAAAAAAAAGAGAAACGATCAAAATTTTATTAACAGCTGATAAATTTAAATATATAGTTACCATATTAAAATAAATAAAAAGCTAAATGTTAATATTTTAAAATGATTAAAATAAAAACTCCCTTAAAATTGACCTATAAATATGTGTATGAACGTGCATTAAAGGTCATTTTAATAAATTAATATACATATATACATAACTAAATACAAATACCTTATAATGTATGTAGAATAAAATACAAAATAATCATGGATCAAGTTACAAAGCCAAAATTACAGCCAAAGTTGCTTAAATTAAAACAAACCCCTAAAAAACAATTGAATTTTAAATACAACTGTTAATAATGATCATTTTCATTATATTAACAGATATTTAAACTAAGAAATATACATTCCCCCTTTTTGTTAGTTAAAATAATGAAAAGACAACCAGTCAGTCAGTCCTAAACGGAGCCTTCAAAAAAAAAAAAAAAAGAAACCCTGTTACTTTTGTTGGTTCGATAAGGATCTGGCAAGTGCTAAAATGATGTACACATTTATTTTCGTTTATTTTATTTTATTTTTTCGAAAAAGGAATAAAACCCAAAAAACAACACACTCAAACAAAAAGAAGCCATCAAGATAAAAGCAGATCCTCCCGCGTTTGTGGCTCGTGTAAGCCGAAGTAAGTGTGTTTGTTGGTATGTTTAAGTAAGACTTCCTATTTTTATAAATTGGCGCTTTATTTGACGTGTGTGCTTACCTTTTTGATAAATTTATCATTTTAACATCTTTTACAATGTGTGCCACATATCAAAAAATACATTTATTTTTATTTTCATTATTTTGTGTGTTTTAAGGGTTTTAGCCTTAAAGTCAACCAAGAAATAAAAAAAAGATGCATAAATGATTAATTAAAGCTTAACAAAGTCGTTGAGTAATCGTTTAATTATTTTGTTAGTTGGGTTGTGTTTTTTTAAGGGTGTTTTTTTTTTGGGGAATTTTAGATAATAAAATTGATTAATGTTGCTTATGAATGTTTAAATATTTTGATGTAATTATGTTTATTTTTTTAAATGGGCCAACAATTTTTCTGGTTAATTACAATTATGTATGTAAAAACAAAACTATTGATAAAATTTGTGATAAACGTTGGATAAATATAAAAATTGTTATACATATTTGTATTAAAAAATATGCGTAATTGAAATAAGCAAAATATTTTGATTAACAAAAAATGCTTAAAAATAGTTGTAAAATTAATATTATTTATTTAGCTTATTTGTGAGCTTAATTAAATTCGAATTCAAACCTTGCTTAAAAAACAAATTGCACTATCTTACAAAAATATTTGACTTAAGACATTTTTAATAGGGAAAAATATAAATATTAGTTTAATGACTGCTTCTAGAATGTCTGCATCGACCCCTTAGTTAGACTAGTTTGAATTGAATTCAATGGCTTCAATTAAAATTGTCATCTTTAGAATTTATTCAGTGTAATTGTTACCAAGATAACAGTTAAATCCTGTAAATTATGTAAAAGCAATTTTTGTATTATTTAAATATTTGATGGAAAAGAATGAAGAAATAATATATAATAGGAAAAAATAAAATAATTAAAATTATATGAAGGTTTTCGAAAATAATTGATATACAAAATATTCGGAACCAGTTCTAAAGCACCATGGTTTTACCCTTGTGATAGAATTGTTTGTAACACCGACAGTTTATAGAATCTGAAACTATACTGATTAGATCAGATTCGAATTAAAAACAAGTTTTAAAAACGATCATGAAAATGTTATTTAAGTTTGTTAAAGTTTTTTGGACTTTTTTATGAAGACATTTGGAAAAAGTTTTTTTTATTCACAGAAGTGTAGATATTATTACTTTTTAATTTAACTCATTTAAAATTAAAACTTGTTGCTATTTTTTAAGTTATATGAAGCCATTGATGAACCATTGATTCACAGAAGTGATGTAGAAGTTATTCTCAATAACACACTCTAGAATCATAATATGTTTCTAACGCATAGGTAAGATCACTATTTCATAAAATGCGCAAGAAAAAACTTAGTTTATAAAAATGAAACAAACCAAACTCCAATTTTTTGTTTTAAAAATCATTATATTCTAGTTTTAAATTTAAAAGAAAAATTAATTTTTTATTCGCTGTTAATAAAATATTTCAAATTTTCTGGAAAACTCTGAATAAAAAGCTTTAGTGAATTTTGGGTTACTTTTCTTTGGAATGGGTCCCCTTCTTTTTTAACACTATTTTATCTTATACTTAGATTTAAGTGCCCTTTAGATATTTTTTACTAAACATTTCAAATGGACTGAGTTTTGGAGAGTTTAATTGATTGGCCTCCCTTGATATTCAGCAGCATTTATTTGTTATCGCTCAGTTACTCTTTTGTAGTAATGATGAGATGCGAGATCAGGTCAAAAAAATTACAATTCTTTGTTTTTTCTAATGAGTGTTGATTTGTGTACATTTCTCTATTGAAAGTGTCATTTGTTATGAATAAAGTGCTTTTTGTTCCGCACGTACAATTTTTTTTTACACGATGTTTATCTGCAACTTTTCCCATAACATCTGTAATGTGGAATTAACGATCAGTTTGTTTTAAAAAGTTCGACAGTACGTAAGTACCTTATATTGTCCTTTAGACGCATTCATATTTTTGAAAAAAATAATCTCAACATTTTTCGTCCACTCAGTTTGTTTTTAGCGTGTTTAGTAGGATTTTTTTTATTTTGTGAGTCTTTAGGCTGCCTTTTTTAAACTTTTTTCAGATAAAAATACGGAGCAATTTAATAAATTAGTCGCATTCCATCCAGAGATGAAGAGATTTTTTTTAGACATCTTTTCGGTGATTGCGAACACTGTATTTTTTTATGACTCAAGAAACTATATTTCCCGATTAACCTGCATTCTTAACAATTGTTTTATATGGTCGACCTATGTTTTTATTATAAATTTTAATTAAGAAAAATTTATTATGAATTTTATTTTAAATAAAAGTTTACACAAATTAAAAATTAATTAGCTAAATATTACAACAAAAGTTAGCACGTAGTTAAGGAGAATGTAAACAAGTTAACACTACAATTTTGTTTTGGTTATAATAAAAGTTACAATATATAAAGCATGTATTAATTTTTTCGTGCGCAGTCCTTAGTTCAAATTATTTTTGGTGATTTCGCTTTTAAATTAAAAGTTTTTTCTCCCCAAAATATTTAACTGACGATAAAATATTTGTAATTAAATAGTTGATAGCAAAAGTATCAGAAAAGTATAATTTTAAATGTTATTACTCAGTTAAAATTGCGATAAAGAAGTTGAATTTATTATTAGAAATTACTTAAAAAGAGCTTCAGTTGCGACGAATTTAACATAGCACATGATCCCACTCGATTGATTTTGTAATTGTGCTCTCAAAGTAAATTCCATTCAATTAAAGTAAATTTAAAATTAGTCAAATTTGTTTTCTAAAAGTACTTCTATTCCTCTTATATGGATTTCATATAATCTTTTAAGTTTTTAAAATTTCAGTATATTTTGAACACTTTTTTAATTTAAAATAATCTTCTTATACTGACAAATAAACCTAAAATCACTTTTCATTTTTTTTTTTTAATTTATCATCAAACTTTTTTAAACTGCAATATTTAGGATATTTCTTTTTTATTTTTTGTTTTCAATTTAACATGTTTTCACAACATAATTTTTGTTTCATTCCAAAGCTTATTAAATCATTATAATCCCTTTTTAAATATTAAACCATTTCAATTTTGAACTTTTAGCACAAAATTTCCGCAGACTTAATCAAAAAAAAAAAAAAAAAAAAAAAAAAAAAATGCAACTAAATAACAATGATTTTAAAGTGCTAATGCTTAAATAATCTAAATTTTCTTTGTTAAAAATCATGTGTTTGTTGTCTATTTTAAATTTAAACACAGTAGCAATTACTTTCCATTAAACGCTTCTAAATGTTGCACAACATCATAATCATTACACACATCACAATGATTATTAACAGTTGTATGAATGGCTGAATAGGAAATGGATTGTAAAGTTATAATTTTAACAACACATACATACATGTAAGCAGAGAGATGAATATTAAACAATATAACATTCGAGTGCATTTAATCCCTTTTTATATAGTGGATAAGATTATAACAAATTTTTTCATAAATATAAATATGAGTGTGTGTTGAATAATTTTACCCCAAAAAGCAGGATTTTAAAGGTATCAAATCTTTGAAAAGGTGATTCCAACGTTTACCAAATAAAATCCATACCATTTCTTTTAATTCCTTTAAATCCCTGATTGTTCTTATTATAATAGTAATGCAATTATTTGCTTTTAATTATAATTGTACTTCATTAAATACCATAATGATAACAATATACAATATGCATTACAAAAAAATGGACAAATTTCTAATATCATATTCATTGTTATCATCATCTTTATATAACAATATATTAAATAACCTTAATACAAAGGACATATTCATACAATAGACCCACGTATACATACTAACAAAAAGGACAGTAAGTTGTGGAAGAGACCATACAATTGTTTTACTATTCAGTCTTGAGATTTTGACAATATTGTGTATATGTTTATGAATATGAGTAAAAGATTTTGTTTTATTTTCATATTTGTTTTTGTGATTTTGTAGATTTGTTAAATCCCTGATTTTACATACACACTACTCTATCGCTTATTTTACTACAAGCTTGGCTAAAAGTTAGAAAAAAAAATTACACAGAAATTTTCGATATTCTTCATTTACAAACTTATCAAGTTACATATTTGCTCATATGCTAGCTACTGTTTGCCAGCCAGACTTTGTCTATGTTTTTAAGGAGGGTTAATATTTTTTAAGGATTCCCTTTTTTTGCAGTTTTTGTTTCTAGTTGTTATTAGAGATGTTAATGGTGAGATAGAGGAAAATAAAATGGCCATTCAGTTTGAGTTTTGTGGGGAGTATGGAAATTGCAGGATATTATTTTTGGAAATTATACAATTAATATTTTTATTTGAATTTTTGGTTTTATCAGATTGAAAAAAAAACTGATTTCAATGCTCTCAACGGCAGGTTAAGGGAATTTATTTGATTTTAGATGGGTTAATTGCAAAGAAATTAATTAAATGGTTGCTTAAGAGTGATCATTAAATGACGGGGTTTTAATTAAACAAATATCTTATAATTTCTATATTTATTATACATTTGAGAGTAGTTTGTAATAATGGTCAATTGGGAATATTTTTAAAAGTAAATTGTTGCTTTTTTATTGGTTTAATAATGACATAATTAAAAAATTGAACAACCCTATAAGTAAAACATTTTAAATTAAATATTTACTCATTTGAAAATAATTAAAAATTTCAAGTACAAGCTGTTAGAATAGGTTTGAATTTCCTTTACTTTTGTATTTAAAAATATACCATTTTACGGCAAAAAGGTTCTAATATAACAATTGTATTTTTCAAATGCTTTCATAATTTAAAACTGAGCTAAGATGTTTTTTTTCACAAACAAATGTTTTTCAAAGAGTTTTTTAAAAATATTAAAATATGTTTGAATTAAATATGAAAAATAGTTTTCTTCCAAACTATTTTTAAAATTAAAAGTTTGCGTGCATAAATTATGCATTGATATATTTTTTATATTTGCTGAAAAGGAAATTTTGCATTCATCATTTTAAGCATATTGTTAATCATATTTCATGGACGATTTTTGTTCATTTTATTGCAGAACAATTTCGTACAAATATTTTCATTAATATAGAAGTTCAACTTGCTCTAGAAAAACATAACTCAGCTGTCAAAAAAAAAAAAAAAACAAACTCTTTATATTTGTTAGTAGAATTTTCTTTACAACTAATTTGTACGTGTGAAGAGAGTATTTTTTTGTTTTGCCCAGCGAATTAAAAGATATTTACTTCTAGTTGTCTTCTATGATGTCGTTGTGTACTAACCAATGTTGCCAGGAGGTGAGAAAAAAATAGGTTAAATTGAACTTTCAAAAAGGTCAAAAAAGGCTAAATGTCTAGAAAAATAAGGCCATGTATTTGTTTTTTAAATTATTTTCATGAATAGTTTTCATGGTTAATGAAATATGTGTATAAAAGAGTTATTATAATAATCGAATTAGTAAGTCAATAAAATTAGCTTAGTTAATCGCAGGCGAAACTTTTTGTAACATATTACTAATCTAGATTTTTGTGGGAATAAATACACAAGATTGCTTAAATATATGATTCTGTAAAAATAAAATCGGTTATAGCAAATAGGAAATTATTTTCTTCGTTTTTGAAATACTAATGTTTTAGCCTTTTTAAGGCTCAAAAAAGACTAAAAAAGCCAAAAAAAAAAAATTAACATTTTGAGCCAAAAAGCAAAATAAAAAGGTTAAATTTAGCCTAAACTGGCAACATTGGTACTTAAGTTGATAGTTAGTAATAAAGTGATATTCACTCAACTTGTTATACGAGGGCGGATCAATAAGTAAGTGCCTTTTCGAACTTCTCTTGTAGTTATATAAAATGCAACACTATTCCCATCAAGTACCACCTGTTAATAGACAACTATCAAATTTTGATCAAGTGTCGTCGTTTACTTTGCGTTTAACAGCTGTTCAAAACATACAACCTCATGTATTTTTCTAAAAATCGAAAAAAGTGAATTTCGAGTACTCATTAAACATTATTTTTTGCGAAAAAAACCATCAATCAAACCAAGGAAAAGCTCGATAAATACTATGGGGATTCTGCACCATCGATTTTAATGGTAAAAAAGTGGTTTACTGACTTTCGTTGTGGTCGCACAAGTATAAATGACGCTGAACGTTCTGGACGGCCAATTGAGGTCAGGAAAAGCTCGATAAATACTATGGGAACTCCGCACCATCGATTTTAATGGCAAAAAAGTGGTTTACTGACTTTCGTTGTGGTCGCACAAGTACAAATGACGCTGAACGTTCTGGACGGCCAATTGAGGTCAGTACACCCGAAAATGTCGAAAAAATCCACGATATGATGTTGGCCGACCGAAGAGTAAAAGTGCGTCAGATTGTTGATGCTATAGGCATTTCATATGGCAGTGTGGTTTTGATTTTAAATGATCAGCTGGGTTTAAGAAAGTTGTCTGCAAGATGAGTGCCGCGTTTGCTCTCAATTGACCATAAACGTAAACGTGTGACAACTTCAAAGGATTGTTTGGAGTTGTTTAACCGCAATCCGAATGAGTTTTTGTGGCATTTTGTAACTGTGGATGAAACATGGATCCATTACTGTACTCCGGAGACCAAGCAGCAATTTAAATAATGGGTTTCTCCGGGTGAACCTGCTCCGAAGAAGGCCAAGGTAAGTTTGTCGGCCAATAAGGTGATGGCAATAGTTTTTTGGGATGAACGCGGAATAATCCACATCGATTACCTTCAAAAGGGAAAAACAATAAACGGCGAATATTATACCAACTTATTAGATCGATTTAATGAGAATTTAAAAAAAAGGACCCCATATGGCCAAGAAAAAAGTTCTTTTTCATCAAGATAATGCACGGGTGCACTCGTGTGCAGTCTCAAAGGCAAAACTCTATTAATTGGGCTACGAATTGGTACCTCATCCGCCATATTCTTCGGATTTAGCCCCTGGTGACTACTTCCTATTTCCAAATCTAAAGAAATGTCTAGGTGGAAAGAGATTCAGCTCCAACGATGAAATTATTGACTAAACAAATGCCTATTTTAAGGACCTCGAAAAATCCTATTTTTTTACGCAAAATAAATGACGACACTTGCTCAAAATTTGACAGTAGTCTATTAACAGGTGGTACTTGATGGGAATAGTATTGCATTTCATATAACTACAAGGGAAGCTCCAAAAGTCATAGACTTATTGATCCGCCCTCGTAACTTAATATTCAAAAAGAAATCTTTAAATTTTAATATAAAAAAAATAAATTTTAATATCAAAAAAAAAAAAAAAATAATAATAAATAATAATAATAAAATAAATAAAAAATCGAAAAAAAATAATTTTTCTCTCTATTTAATTTTATTTATATATTTGTTCATTTATTGACATTCAAATATTCATTATTGTATTTTTTTCATACATTGGCAGCTTTTTTATCGAAGCTAAAGTTAACATGTATAATCCTGCACGTTAACTCCTAACGTATATAAATTTGAATTTTGTATGAAATTGTCTACGAACGTGAGAAATAAAACATAGCTATTGTTTTAATAACAATGGAAGAAATACAAAATAAATGAAGCTTTATAATCACTTGAAAATTTTATTAAAAAAACTAACTTTATAATTTTATAGGATTTTTTTTTAAACTTTCTTGTTTATTTGTTTTGTAGATGCTATTTACTGAAGGAAATTTTCCAAAAGTTTTATAAGGTTTGAATTGATGTTTATTAGGAATATTCTTGCTTCTAAAATCGTGCGATGATTTAGATATAATTTAAATTATAGAATTGATTAGTATATACATTGTTTATTAAAAAAATAATATAAATATGTTAGTATTTTTATGCTATCCACTAAAAATAATTTAAGCACTTTTAAATACAACATACATTGTTCGAAATATATTCTATATTATTGTGATTCTCTTAAAAAAATTTTCAAGTGGGTAACATTTGATCATGTAGTAAAAGTAATCAGAAAATTTAACTGCCCTCAAATTAGACAAAACTTGGTTCACACAAAACTTTAATCAAAACAATCTTTTTTTTGGAAAAATTTAATGAACGCCAAGTTGAGATTATGAGTCGTCATCCAGTTGGAAGGACCATAAACCAATTGCAATCGATATAATGAATAAATAAAATTATATTCTCCTTTAAAAAAATAAAAAAAACATTGAAATGTAAATTAATTATAATAAAATCATTGCATGTATCTTCGGTTTTAATAAAAGTTTTCAATTATTTTCAATGATTTCTTATTTTCTTATTCTTAATATTGCACAACATTCGAATAGGGTTCATGAAACATATTGCGGAAATTTGCACAATTGCACAAATGGGAAACTTTTGCTTTTAAATGACTACCCTTAATATCTTTTCTATAACCATATTGCAATAAAAACATTATTTCTGGAGCTCTTATTGAACACTTTCTAACATGGGTCATTATCAAAAATTTTTAACCTGGCTGAGGTTGATTTGAATCCTTCATAATAATGAATAAATAGGTTACAGATCTGAACTTAAAAGACTTGAGACTAATAGAGTGCAAAATTTTAGTGTCATAGGCCTCATTTTACCATCACGATTGTTGTTTAAAGCTTAAAAACTTAAAAAAGAGCTAAAAATTACTTAACTTTTTCCCATTTCTTTACATTTTTTTCTCACGTTTTTATACCTTTTGATCTCATTCGATCTTATATAAACTAATCGGACTTTGTGGATAAATTTTGCAGACTTTCAACAGACAAAATTTTTTTAACTTTTTAATTTGATGTGCCCGAAGTAGTCAACGTAGTAGATAGTCTTAAAGTTTGAAAAACAAGAGCGAAAAGTTTTGAAAACAGTCACTTTAGAAATTTAGAATAAAATAGTAATTATTACTACATGAACTTAAGTTTTTGTTATTTTACACAATAGAATTGACGGTGCATTAAAAATAAATTTAATAAAACAATTCTATGGACTTTTTGAAAATTACGTAAAAATTGCACTTTTTGTTTTTGTATTTTTATGTAGTAAATTGAAATTTGTACAAATCTTGAATATATAGATATAAGAACGGCGATAAGTATAATTGATCGGGACCATAGATTTAAGTCAAATAAAAAATAAAACGGGACAGTTTTGTCAAAACAGATTTTGATAACGCACATCGCATGCACAGTATAAAATTCACCATAATTGATATAAAAAGGTGGTATTTGTAATGTCTAATGGAAATGTAGGGGCGCATCAAAAGATTTCGAATGATACAAATTTTATGGACCAAAACAAATTTTCTTGTGTTAAAAAAGAGTCACAATATTAAATATCATTTCTTTATAATAAACTCTAATAAAATATATTTTCGTATAATATATGGAGAAATAACTTAGGTTCGATCCCCATTTTTCGCAAAATTTTTAAAAATCGCGATTTCTATTATAGATTTTTTTTAAATTTTACTAAGAAACCGTAAAATATATAATAAAATATCATCAAACATTGCAGATATCATAAATTTTATTTGATTTACTCAAATAAAAATTTTTACAAACTAGATGTTCATACATCTATACCGCTATAACTTTCGCGCTCCCTGCACAAAATGATTAACGTGAATTGATTCTACATGCTTTCGAGTCACTTTACATTTATTTGTATAAATGGATTTTAATGTACCTTCAAAAAAGATAATTTTTAAGGTCTAAATTAAAAAGGTCTAATTTAAAATTTTTTGATATACAGAAAATAAATATTTAATATTAAAAAAAATTAAAAATAAAAAATTTAGGCCCGGTTTTATATCGTTTCTTTAGTGTATACTTAAGTGCAAACTTAGTTAAGAAATATTTAAGTTAAAGCTCATACTTAAGTAATGTTTCGTTTTACAGTTTAAAACTTAAGTTGACAAGAAAATTAACAAAGAGCTTTAAGGTTTAATAAGGTGGTCCAAACTTATATTTTTCATTAACTAAAAATCATAGATATGTTACATTTATGTTAAAATGTTTTGTAATAGTTATTTTAATTTTTTACTGAATATCCTTTAGTTTAGATTACTATTTGCTTATGGTAAATCCAAAAATCATTATAAATTTCAAAATTCCTTTTTTGGGCAAAACATTTTTTTAGGCCACCTTAATAAAAATAAATTAAAAACCAACAACTTAAAAAAATTTGAAATAACTTTAAAAATGTAAAGAAATCTTAAGCTAATGGGCTGCAAAATTAAAAAGGTTTTGGTGCAAAATATATAATCAGAAAAAAGATATACATTTAGAGCGTATCGTTTTAAAATTTAAAATAATTTTGTTAGATTTAGTATTTTTCTTTATTTTTTTAATATTTTTTTAATACCTCAAACAATTTTCATACTTAGGAAAAACTAAACTTCAGGGATGGAATAAGAATAAGTTTTCAATCATAAAACAATTTTAAGAACTTAAGGACTATTTTGCCACTAAGTGAGTATAATACCTGGCCTTAAATTTCTTTTATTTTTCTAACAAAAATTAAATTTTAAAACATATACTTTTTAAAAAGCGCTAAAATATTTTTATCTCCTACAAAACCGTTAACCTAAAAGGGCTACTACATATTTCAATACTAAAATATTCCTATGACTAATCTCTTTACGCAAAAACTATTTAATTCCTTTATAAAACAAAAGCTACGACACTTACACATTTTGCGTAACTAATATATATATATATATATATATATATATATATATATATATATATATATATATATATATACATATAGAGCAAATGTCATAAAAGTCCTCTAATACTTTCGAGTGTTTTCAATCCAATAAATACCATCAATACCTCAAACACAACATGAGTAACTTATTCAAGTAACAATAACCACACAACATAGTAAATCTGGGTACCTCTATATTGGTAGTGGACGTACCATAAATGTTGTTATTGTTATTGCAACTAATCTTTTACATTTAAGATTAATGTGGCACGCATACGACACAAATGCTCACTGAGAAACTGCGTATGCAATCAGGCGTAATATTTTGTGAAGTACAACATATAGAGAAAAAACGATACGGAACCAAATGCAAAAACCTACTTAAACTACAAAACTAAAATCGATTTAAAATTAACATGAAAAACGCATGAATCAAAAATAAAAAAGTATGTAAATAAATGAAATGTATAAAAAAAAACAACCTCAAACGAGAACAATATATTTTAAATGTAATAATGGGTACTTACCCAGCCAAAACATCAAACATCAAACAATAAATAAATTGAAAATATATTTTGTTACTTTGTGGTTTTTCAAGTGACCAGGAGGTTGGTTTTCTTTGCTGTTTTACTGCTGTTAACACTTTAAAGATTTAATAAACAAATGTTGTTGGTTGCTAAGTAGTTATTACACTAAAAATATAAGAAGAGAAAAAGAACCAAAGAAAGATGGTAATTAGTTAAAAATAGTATGTCAGAAATGTGTATAATAGAAATTTGAATTTAATCTTTGTTATACATGAATAATTTTTCAAATGTTGTATACAGTTAGCAAAAAAGGATTTTATGATTTGAAAAGATTTAAATATGTGTTCATATGATTTTTAAATTGATGGGGGATTTTTCTATTGTTATGAGGCATTTTGACACCAAAATTGTTGAATTTTAATTCTAGTTTAATATGATTATGAGGGTAATTTAAAGGGATTTTATTTTAAATTTCTGCAGTGTTTTTGTGTTTGAGTGGTGTGAAATAATATGATTTCATTTTCTATAATAAGAAATGAATTTAAATTGGTATTAATTCCAAACTTCCTAAATGTCTGTAATGTAAAATACAGTTTAAATTGCAGTAGTTTTAAAATATTTTTGTCTTGCATTAAATCAGTTACTTTTTTTTTTGATTTTATAATTATTTTTTATGAGTTAACTTATTTTTCATGACTTCAAAAAATTTTTAAACTTATCACAAAGATGAAATATGTAAACTCGTATTTTTTTCTGGTCTAAATTAAGTTATTTTTTAGCATGAATAGTAGATAATTTAAAATTAAGCCAGAAAAAAATAATATATCTTTTATTTTCCGATTTAAGACCATTTTTTATAGACATAAAACGCTTTTTAGAGCATATTTTTGGTTGTCCTGCTTTTATGGTTAGCGAAATATAATTTTAAACCTAATTCATGATAGCTTTTGTGGATTTAAAACCAATTTTAAGATTGTAAGAAATTTTTACAATAAATTTACCCAAACGATAAAGTTCCTCTCTCCTGGAGCTTCACAACCAGGGGTTAAGATACAGGACAAAACAAAAGCTTTCGAATCATTTGGATTTTAATTCATTTTTTTCCAGATAAGTTGTTTTGACAATTCAATTTTAATTTTTAAACCAATTTGTCCAAAGAAAAAAGTACTTCTCAAATGGGGCTCTAAAACCTGTGATTAAGACACAAGATCCAAATAATTAACTTATCATTTAAGCTTCCATTTTAATTAAAAAGATAAGTATCTTTAACGATATAACACCCAATATAATTTTAATCCTAACTTATATATAAACATAACTTAAGGAGTTTAAGGAAATTTAAAATTCTTTTCAACATTTATCTTCTTAAATTATTTTTATATCTGTCTCCATTTTTCCTTTTTAAAATTAACAAAAAAAAAAAAAAAAAAAAAAACAAAAATTAACAAAAGAAACCTTATGTTTAACAACTTGTTTATTAACTACCAGCTAATTTTTCAAACTCCATTACTCCCTCTACCCCCTCCTCTACCCAAATAAAAACAACAAATAGTCCATTAAAAAAAAAAATAATAAATAAATAAAAAAAGTCAGAGAAAACAAATAGATGAAAAACCTACACAATTCATTTAAAAATTCATTGTCTTCTAACCAAAAATAGCAAAAAAAAAAAAGGTAAAATATTACAAAACATTTAGCCAACAAACTGAAAACTCAAAACTACCCTTAATACCAGCTGAAAACGAGTAAAAAAATAAATAAAACACCAAAAGACAAATACCAAAACAACAGGGGCCGGAGCCCCAAATCTATTTAAAATTGGATACCTTTTACACAAAATTCAAAAACAACTGCAACAGTGATAGATAGCAGCAACAAAAAAAAAAAAAAATGTCTATTACATCTACCACATTTCCGCCACAAATGACACCCATTTAATGTTTACACAAAAAATTTGTAACAACATTTTACTTTGGGCTAAATTTTAACGTATTTATTTCATTTAGGTTCACAGACATTTATTATTTATTATTTTATATGCTCTTATTATTATTTAGGCCTTAAATTGCGGCTAAAAATAAAATTAGTCAAATGGGAGGACAAAAGCTACTTTTGTTTTTAACGTCTTTTGATTTAAATTTAAAAGGACATTTATATACAATTAGTGAAAGATGCTTAGTTCAGTGGTCTAAATTAAAAGGACATAATTTGTTATAAATAAAGTAAAACACAATAAAGTGAAAATCTAAATGAATAAAGACAAGGGTTTGATAGAGATATATTTTTTTTGTAGAGAGTGAAACAAAAGGAAGACGAGAATGTTGTTAACATAAATTAATATAATTAGGATTAATTTCTTTAAAAGGAATTTTAAAGAATTTTTCTTAAGAGAAAAGATTTAAAATAACAAATTTTGTTTGGTAATTTAGTAATGTTTTTAAGTCTCCTTCTAACTCGTATTAATAAGGTTAAATTAGATATATTCTTAAAATTAATTATTTAATATTACTTTTTAATTTTGCTTAAAACTTATTGGGTTATTTCATATCAAAGCGGATAGAAAACAGCTATTTTCGGATTTGATAAATTCGATTTCAATGAAATTCTCTACAGACATTGACTATTGAAAGTATTTCTTAAATCATAAATTTTTAGACTGGTTCTTTCTGGTTCAAATATATGTATAAAGTTTCTTTATATCAAAAGTTCAAAGGACAAAGTTGGACGTATTAAAATCAAACCACTGTATCTCAAAGAAAGGTATTTGTAAAATTCTTAAAAAATTATATTATGTTGACATAACTTTTCTTCCTCATTTAGTTTTGAAGTTATAGACCAAAATATAATCTAATTACTAATAACTTCTGAACAATTAACAATAAAATATTGCCTTTGAAATTATGTATAGAATGAAGAATTTGTTTTGAAAGTTCAAAGGTCAAAATTAGGTTTATAAAAATTAAACAATTTTTAAATTCTTAATAAATTGTATAATGTTAATTTCATATTGGACCCTTCTTTAGTTTTAAAGTTTTGTAGCAAAATACAATCTAAAAATTTTGTATATAAAATTTCATTTAAGAATTACGCACGAAAAAATCTATGCATATTTTAAGGCTTATAACTTTTACTATAAACTGAAAAAAGGAGTACCCTTAACTCGTTTGTATTTGCTATTATTCTCAGTAACTACGTGATAATATTGTTGTAATATGCAGAATAATTAGCTTTTTTTAAAAATGAAAATTGAACAAAATTTAACCAAACACATAATTCAAAAATACATATCGGTCATATAAAACAATTGCTAGGTGTACAAATGGGTTGAGAAATTCAGTTTTTGGAGTCATTAGCATAGAGTTCATGATCACCGGAAGGAACTTTGATCAATGAAGAAAAAGTTGATTTACAGAATGTAGGATCGCAGATAAAATATTACGTATTTTAAGGGAAAATCTCTACATCACTAGATGACTCATTTATTAAACTGATCAGTATCTTTTACCAGGAAAGTTTAAAAAAAGGTAGTTTGAAGACTCATAAAGTAAAAAAAGTTCCCAATAGGAATGCTAGAAAAATTGTGGACGAAAATTATTGAGATTCATTTTTTTTTCAGAATTTTATTAATGCGTCTAAAGGGCAATATAAAGTACGTACTGTCGAACTTTTTACAGCATCCTGGTTAGGAATTTTGTAAAAAAAAAAAAATTAAAATTCTCCAAAAAATTTTTGTTATGGCAAGCCATTTGTACTTGCGAATTATAAAAGCACTTTATTCATAACAAAGTACACTTTTAACAGAGAAATGCACACAAATGACTGCTCTCGCAAAATATTTTTTTCTATCATTGGAAAGCACAGTGAATTCTATTTTTTCTGGCCTGATATCGCATCTCATAATTACAGCAAAACAGTAGCTGAGTGGAATCAAACAAATGGTGCTGCTGTGTATGAAGGAAGACCAATTCGCTAAACTGTCAAAAACTCAGTTCATTTGGAATGTATTGAATTATAGTAACAAAATATTTAAAGAACACTTAAAGCTGAGTAAAAAATAAAATAGAGTTTAAAAAGAAGTGGACCGACCCAATCGAACAAAAAAGTAACCGAAAACACAATAAAGCTTATATTTAGGGCTTTACAGAAAATATTAAATATCTTAGTAAAAGCGAATAAAAAATTATCTTTTTTAAATCTATAGGTGTAGTATAACGGTTTTTAACAGAAAAAAATTTTTAAAATATTAATCCATTATTTTCTTTTTTATAAGATGAATTATATGCACAAATTTTTTCATGCGCAGTCCTTATTTTAAATATGAGCTAATAAAATAATATTCTTTTAAATTAATTTTTGTAAATAGGTATTTTGTATTTTACATACAAAGATTTTACTTTTTACGATATTTTGCTTCATAGCTTCTAAACTAAATAAGCGTCCATCATGAAATTTTTCAAGGGTACGGAGAATAGTTATGTCAAACATTATATATCTTTTAAGAATTAAAAAAAGTTTTTTGAGATATAATGGTTTGATTTTTAAATGTCTAACTTTGAGCTTTGAACTTTTGATATAAATAAACTTTATATATATCGTTGTAAAGGCTATAACGTTGTTTTTAATATGAAACTAAAACCAGAGATCTACCATGTATATTTTAGAAATTATTAGCAATAAAACCAGTGCACCAATGTGAAATTATTAGCTTCTTTTCGATTTCAAAACGTCATACTCTTGGACCGGAAAGGGCATTGGTTCAAGAGTTTATGATTTGAGAGACACTATCAATAGCCAATGTTTGTAGTACATGAAAATCCTTTTGGTTTGATTTTTTTAATCAAGTAATTTTTTTACTTTTTTAAATTAATCAAGTTATTATTTAGTCTTTTGATTTTGAAATTTCAATTTCAGTCCTAGGTTCATTTTTAAATTTGTTTCGATATGGACTTAAAAGACTAAATCTCATCATATTTTCAAAGTATCTCAGCTTCTTTCTCTTGAAAGGTGATCACCTTTAGATGCCCTTTGGGTATTTCTAGTGTTAAATGACTTTTTGCTCACCTTTCCTTATTTAATTGTTTGTTACACATTTTTTTCTTCCGCTGTCTCTTTCTTGTATTTAATTCTTGTTTTATTTTTCACACTTAAATTGTTTTTCTAATTGACTTTTTAAAAAGCTTTACAAAAAATAAATATAAGTATTAAACCATAAAAGGCAACAACAAAAGCACTCATACAAATAACACAAAAAAAACCTAAAGATATTTACAAAAGAAACCCTACAAGAAACCAACAAATCAACCAAAACAATTTAGAGACAAACAGAAAAAAGACAATATTAAAAAACATATTTATCTTAACTTAAAGAAAATACATAATATTAAAATTAAATGATACTTGTATTAAAAATGCAATAAAATTCCCAAACAAATAATTTATTGATTTATTTAAGCTAAATCAGGTCAGGTTGAAAATGTTAATGTCATTGTTTTTCTCTCTTTTTGAAAAAGGGGATAATAAAGGGGGTGTTGGAAAGAAAATAAAAAAAAGATTTATTTCAATTATTTAACTTTACCAAGTATGTATTAATTTCATTTAGAATGTAGAAAAGTGTCTGCTATTAGCTAGCTAATAAAAAGGGTTAGGGGCTATTTCAGAAGGTTAGTGTGGTCTTGTGAATAGTAAGTATGTATGAATATGTAGACATGCAAAAATACAAATCACTGACGTTTTTAAGTCGGTTCATTTGACAATCGTCTAAGGTTGTTAACAAAAGGTTAATGAACAGCAGGGTTGTTGTGTGTGAAAATATACTAGGTTGTAAGTAATATTAAATAATAAACAAAGCTGTTACAAGAAAACTAAAAATAAAACCTTTTTTTAGAAACTTAAAACATGTGTGAAAATGGCGATTTTTGGAATAATTAGAAGGGGGTTTGTGAAAATTATAATTTGTGTAAATTTGATCAATTTAAATAGGAAATTATAGGGACCTTTTGTATAAAAACGGCTGCTTCTTCTATGAGGTATCCTGGCCAGTTATGTTATTTTTTATTCTTTCTTAAAAATCAATTTTGGGACTGTTTTATTTTCGAAGTACTAACTTGCATTTTTTTTTTATTAAAATAACAATAATTTCAAACAATGTTTAAGTTAGAAACTGAGGAAGCTGTCTCTTCCAGCTAATGATGCTACAAAAAAAAAAAAAAAAAAAAATATAATAATAATAATAATAAAAAAAAAATGTACTTCAATTACGAAATTGATTATATTAATTAAATTTTTAATTAATTTTACTTCAATCACCAAAATGGTAATATTAAATAACTGAGAATAATTGATTTTGATTAAATTTAAATTAATTTTTTTAATCAAATTAATTAGAATTATGATTTGCCTAAAATCAACTAACAATTTTTTTAGTTCAATTCTACAGTTAATTAAATCCTTTTATCAATAAAAACGAATGAATTTTATTATAGCGATTTATTAAACTTTAAAAAGAATAAATAATGCAATACAAATTAAGCGAAAGAAATAATAAAAATTAAACGAAAAAAAAGTAATAAAATTTGATTGTTAAAATCACCGATAATTACGTCAAATAAGATTTTTGAAATCTTTGAACTCGTTTCAAAAAGGATTTGCATATAATTCTATCAGAGCGCCTTTACGACCAATAATATAATAATCTAATATGACAGATGTCTGAACAAATCGTCAGAAGCAATCAATATGAACTGAACTTTTACATACAAATAATTTTTCATAGAACAGCTTTAACACAAATTTGAATCTTGAAATTAAATAATACCCCGGGCGGGTACATCTACAAAAGCATCTAAACGATGTTTAAAATTCGTACTTATCAAATGATTATATATTAAACGCGTCTCCGAAAACTGAGCAAATACTTACAACGTGTTTATATTTCGTATTACAGTTTTTTAAACGGTAAAATGTGCCCAAATAATTGAAAATGGTTGAAAATTTATTTTATGTTATTTTATTTGTATATTTTTACTGACAAGTTTTTCTCTTTTCTATATATTTTTTTAAAAGCTCTTTATTTTTGTCAAAAACCTTTAAAACAATCAGAAAATTAATTACATTAATTAATAATATAATTATATTTCGATATAAAATGAACTAATAATTTTATTAAAAAATTTGAAATATTTTTTTCTGCGTAGTTTTATTATATTACGATTGGAGTTTTTTACGGTAAATCCCGGGACGGGTATTCCGTAAAATTTTCAGTCCCATAAACCCGGTAAATCATACGGGAAAGACCGGGATTTCTTGTGTATGCAAAATGTTATATTTTCTAACTCATGTATGGTTATTTTAGTATATAATGTATTTTTACATCTGTTTTTATTTATTTTATATGATTCTTAAATAGGTGGAAAATATTTTTTTTTATTAATTTATTATTATTAATATTGACTTTATTGAAACCTTTATAAAATAATTAATTAATTACATTGTTATGTGGATTTACTTAAAATTATTACAACAATTAACATCTAAATAGTTAAATAAGGAAATTATTAATATAAAGGTATTAAGGAAAAGTTGCCTAAAAACCTTGTACATGAACGTTATAAGAAATTTTGAAAACAACCATCCATTATTACTCTTTAAGTAAAAGAGAGTCTTAGTGATTGTTGAGCAAATTTTTTATTACTCCATAGGTGAAAAATTAAATAATTCTATTTATGGGAATATTTTAAGAAGAAAAATATTTGATTCTGCATTGTGATCAAAAATTATATATTGTTAAAGCAAGTAAAATTTGACATTTGAAAAATATATTCAATAAACAATTTGAAGCTGTAATTTGCACACATGAGAAAATTATAAGAGAGATCTCCTCAAAATGTCTAGAACCCTCAAACAACATACATCTTCAAAGCACCAGTGAAAATGTGAGCTTAAAAGTATTCAAAATTTTAACTGTATATGGATAAATAACAAAAAATTCACTTATGAGACCATGCAATTGAAAGGGTCCAATTGTCTAACAATTGAACATGATATAAATTAATTTTTGAGCTCAAATTTTCCTTGGCTATAGATTAATAGTGTAGCATAAAAATAGAAGGAACTTAATTATATTTTTGTATGAGAAAAACCATTATTCATAGAAATGGTTTATAAACCTGAAAAGAATAGGGTTTCAGAGATCTATAAAATTCTTTGGGGTTCTCTTTACAACAAGCTCATTTACACAAAATTATCAAAGAAAATTTCACCCATATTGCAGTCTTAAAACCAACGTAATGATTCGACTTTCGAATGAGTTGTTATATAATAAAAACTTTTAAAAATGTCAATATTCCATAAAGAACTGAATGAACTTATCGTTTTATGATTAATTAGTTTATTTTAAAATTTTTTTATCCTTCACTTAACTGTATTATCTTATAAATATTTTAAAATTTTTAATTTATTTTTGTCGGGAATTACTGGGATCCTGGAAAATTTAAAAACTAATCCCGATTTTTAATTTCCCTCCTCTAATTAGGATTGGCTATTGTTAAAGTCCAGTTTAATTAAAAGACAGTTATTTAGAGTTTAGTTCACATTTATCATGAAAATAATGGTAAGTTCAAACAATTACTTTTAGTTATAAAAAAGACAAGGCTGCCCATGGTGCACGATACCTTCTCAAGATTAAAAATTTTCTGTAAAAGCTTAAGGTATTTTGCAATTATTTCGTTTTTAAACAAACGAAGGACTAATTTTTCAATTTGGGAAATGTTGAAAAATTTATGCTGCAATAAATGCGTTAATAATGCTGCAACAAATGCTTTAATAACAAAAAATAAAAATTATGTACAAAAAATGCGAAAAATATGCTCTAAAACAAGGATTTCCAATAAAAATAAGACACAATATGCTTTTAACTCGTCGTCGATATGGTAAATAAAAGTTATACTGATAGTCAGGATGGGTTATATTGACTCAATGATATATTCAATGATATATCTCTTAATTTTTTAAATTTAATAAAAGTATTGATGAATTATAGTTGAGTGATACTTCAGGCATTTATTAATGTAAAATTCAGGATTTTTAATGTTATTTTTAGTTTTTTATTTAATTATTATTATTCAATTATTCAAAGACTAAAAAAAATAAACATCTTCATATTTTGCGTAAACGAACTAAAAATGTAAAAATATTTTGGGATATATCCAACATTTTAATGTGAAGTAATAAGAGATCATTCAGATTTTATACAAAATACATATACAAATTTTATAACTGATCCTTATTCTTGACCGGAATCTTGCATGTTCAAAGAAGTAAAAATATAATAATTGAAATTTATACATTTATGTCGAATTCTGTTATATTTTTTCACTGAAAAAAAAATTTTACAATATTTCCAGTAAGTTCTCATTATCATAAGTCGCTTTATCTGAGTCACCCTCTATACTGTACAAGTGAAATTTTTATCTACAGAGCTTTCCACTTTACAAGTAGCCAAAACCCTTTTGCAATTTTTATAAAAACGTTTAATTTAATAATTCTGGCTAAAAATCCCTAAATAACAGTTCTAACTTACCAACACAGAAAAAAGTTTGTACATAACTATAAAAATTTATTTTCATTGATTTCAGTTCATAATATTTAAGCATAATTTCTTAAGCATTAAAACTTTTTTTATATTTTTTCAAATGAATTAAAAGTAAAGAAGATTGAAAAAATAGTTCGAATTTTCATTTTTATTTTCAGTTTTTATTTTCAATTTGTAAACAATTGTTGGAAAATTTTAAGTTTTTAATGATTTTTAGCTACATTTTGGGAACAGAACAGAATCGTTTTTTATCAAAATGATATGCTGCAGAATGCGAGCAAAATTATAGAAATTTCTAAACATTAATTCTTAAACAGTTTTTCCTTGGAATTTCGACATTTTAAGGCATTTGTTGTAAATATTTTCATGTATAACTATTTTCATTTATTATTTACAATCAAATCTAATAAAACTAAATCAAAGATTTAACAAAATTTTTGCAAAATTCCTAAAAATTTTCATCATAAACAATATAATAATATCTATGAACAAAATTTAATTTTTTATGAAAAAAGTTTGGTAAAAAAAGTCATGTTCGATTCATAATATTAATGAAAAAAAAATTTCAAATATATGAATTTTTTTCTCTATGAAAGACATTTTTGATGAATTCATTCAAAAAAAGATTTCATTAATCGCTGATGCGCTTACAAAAAGTCCATGTGTTTTTTATAACTTTTCTATACATATATCATCAAACTTATTAGATACTACTTGACTTTTCATGTAGGATTAAAGCAATTTTTATTATTTGCTTTTTAATTTAAAATTCAATCATAAATAAAATAAATTTTTCATAAAAAAGGGATTGAAAATTTTATGTTGACGATTTTATATAATCGTTTTGGCGATTTTGACGATTTTTTTTTTTTCATAAAATTTGATGATTTTCCACAAAACTTATCTGCCAACTATGCAGTCAGGTTGGATCAAATTGACTCTTTTCAAAGTTTTCACTGAAATATCTTTACGAATAGTCGCAGTACACATAAAAATGTCACCAATCACCGAAATAATTCATTAAATTAAACATTGTTTAAATTTGCACCTCTCACCAAAATAATTATATCAACTACTAATAACTGTAAAAAATTAAAAACAAAAAAATTTTTGCAATTAAAAAATTTATTGAAACAATCAAGTAGATGATTAAATTAATTAAATATCTAAATGAGAAAAAAACACATGAATTTTATTTTTGCTATTTCTTTTATTTTATTTTTGCTTGAATATATTAATTAAATTTTGATATAAAATAAAACAAGTGTGTTAATTGAAAAATATAAGGCAATAATTTTTCCTGTGTATAACTAAACTATTAACCTAGAAAAGTGTTTCGTATTGTTAACTCCAGATATTGTAAAATTTAGATATATCGAGTAAAGTTATATGCAAATTAAAATTGTCCGTGTCAAATTGTCCCAACCTGGGCGACGTCGGGTTAAATTTAAAATATGCCAAAATATGCTCTAATAAATCAATGTTAAAATTCTTAAAACTATTAAATATCTTAAAACTATCCAAAAAAACAAAAATTTGTTTATTTTATCTGAAAAAATATTATATTTTTTGTCGCTTTGCTTTTAATATAAAACAGCTACATTTTTCCTCATACATTCCTGTTTACAAAAGCACTGTAAAGTAACAGAGTAAGGTAGATTATTGTGATTCGTTGCTTGGAGACGGCTGCAATTTTAGTAATATATATTTGTCCCATATTTTTCATAAGTTTTATAAGAAGAAATTCCAGAACATTTCTAGACATGACTTTCATCATTTTCACCTAGAAAATACCTTAAATGTTTCCAAAAAGCATAATGTCTTTGCTGTCAAAAATGGTATTTTTTTAAATGCTCCGATTTTACTCCTATATATTGAGTCTCAGAAAAAAATACAGTTAAGAATAAAGTAAGGAGAACTATTCTTATGCTATGTTCACATATAGAAGTTTTGTGAAAAACGAGATGATTTCTGAAAAAACACAAACAAATTGATTTGTTTTTTCATATATTTCAAAGCCAAAAACGTTTCGATTCGAGTTGTTTAATTTTTTAACATAGAAAAAAACATACTAAATTTCCATACAGGGAAGAAATTTTTAGTATTTTTAGTACATAGAAATTTGTTGAAAAAAGAATTTGCAAAAATTGTCAAACAATTTAAAAACAAAAAATTAAAAAAGTATGAATGAAATTTATATTTGTTCATAAATTTTATATGTTTAAATATTGTATTCTTTTGAATTAGAAAATGTTTGTGTGTGAAATTTTTATTTAAATTAAAAATTTGTGAAAATATTTTGGCAAACGAAAAACAGGCCAAAAAGAAAAACACAACAAAATGATATGTGAACATTGATGTTTTAAACTCATTGTGTTTTTCAAGAAACAAGTCAAAAAATAATGTGTGTGAATATGATATTAGATTACTATATTTTTAGAAGTTTTTTTAAAATGTGTAATAATCGCATAGCTTTCACGAGATTTTATTGCTGAAAAATTAAATTGAAAATTATAATTTTTTAAATCAATCAAGACTTTTCCAGCCAATAAATAGAGGTAGTTTTTTATTAGCAATAAAATAATTATCATAAATCTTAAGTTAATTCAACAAAAGCTTGAAGAAAATTAGCTAAAAAGTATTACATTTTTGATGATTTCTATTTTAAATATAAAATATTTAAAATTAGCTTAATATTTTCTATACAAAAATGTACTTAATCTTTTTTAAATCTTGTTAGAAGTCTTAAAAAAAATCAATTGAAATCTTTTGAAATCTTTAAAAAATAAATAAAAAATAAAATAAAAAATAAAGAAATAAACATAAAAACCGTTTACTTTTGTTTTATAAATACAAATTATAACAACTTAAAAAAGAAAACACTTTTCGCTTAAAAGTATGCTACGAAAAAAAAGATAGATAGGAAACATAAATCAAAACAATTTTTCTTTTAAGTATACAGACATTTTGTCTGGAGAGATAAAATTCAAAACAGACTACCTCCACTTCGCTTTCTTCTTCACTTTACTCAAATACCTAAAATCTTTGACCTCTAATGATTACCTGATTATATTTAACTTTATATATAATACCACCCACTCTTCTGGTGTTCTACTACATTATAAAGATTTTATTACCTTCCTTTCACTCACTCCAAACCATTATACTTTACCATTCTTAATCATCCATTAAACATCTCAATATTTAACATTGTTGGATGCTGCAGGGAGGGGTAGAAAGTTATTATAAATAAAATGTAAGAAAAGAAACAAATCACTTAAGTGCTTTATTAAGTCAAAAAAAGGAAGAAAACAAAAAAGAGAAAATAATCTTTTCTTTTTACCCAGAATAAGAATTTCCAAAAAAAAAAAGCGTAAGAAAATCAACCCCCAAAAATTTAAGTGAAGAAAAAGTACCTGTTGGAAATTCTCTACAATCTGATTTACTATTTTTTCGTGCAACCCTTCGCAAAATGATTTAAAAAGCAAAATGTTATTTTTGTTGTTATTTAGTTTGCGTTGATTTATCATGTTAAGATAAATACTTGTTAAATACGGGTAAATTGTGTGTAGTAAATAAATATAGTAAATTTGTAAGATTTTACAAGGGTTGCTTTTTATAAGAGTAGCTACTAAGAAACTTGAAAAGAAAATAAGCTTAGTTATACGTTTTTAGGTTTATATATATCTTATAAATATTTAACAGCTGTTACTGGCAAAAAGCTTTCAACTTTAATATGTGTTCATTAAGATATGTGTGTGTGTGTTTGAGTTCAGACTAAAAAGGGTTAGTTTCGTTTGAATATATTATATTAAAACTTAAAGCTTTAATTTCATATTTATGCAAATATTTTCTAGATCAAATTTATTGATTTATTGATAAATTAATGCTTGATCTTTTCAGATTGGGTTTCATTTCACAATGGGGCGCTTTGGCTGGTCGTTATGCTGCTTTGTGTCCACCTGGTTGGCCTTGGGCACCTCAACGTATGCCTTTTCATAGTCCTACACATGGTAAGTTTTTCATTTGATAATAAATAAAAAAAGAAAGAATATTTTTTTGTTACTTTTACTTGAAATACCTTAACTATTTGTTAAATATCTTAAATACCTCACATTCTTGTGAGTATTAAATAAAACATATGGGTCATTATTAAAAATTTTTAACTTGGCTGAAACTGACTTTAATCCTTTATAATTTTTATGATTGTACTATTTTCAACAAACGGGTTACAGATCTGAACTTACTAGACTTTAAACTACTCGTAATAGAGTGCAAAATTTTGGCACCAAAGGTTTCATTTTATAATCATTATTGTTTTTCAAAGTTCAAACTTAGAAAAAAGACTAAAAATTACTTAACTTTTTCCCATTCTTCTACACTTTTTGTTTGCGTGTTTATACTTTTTGATTCCATGCGATCTTATGTAAACTAATCGGAGTTTATGGATGAAGTCTACATCTTCTTTGTTGTTGTGCAGATTTATATACAGGGTAGTCAAATTTTGATGACAAAAATTGTCAAATTTTTAAAATTGTTTTGGTTTTTTCTTTTTTTGGGAAGGGTCTGTGTGCCCCTCAATAAAATACAAATTTTAAAATAGGGATTAATATTTATTGTAATTATGCGTATTTTACGTTATATCTCGTTGATGTGCCCGAAATAGCCAACGAAGTAGATAGAAGATAGTTTGGAAAACAAGAGCTAAAAATTTTAAAAAATCAGTTTTCCGCGAGGCATATCCACAGTTTCATGTAGAATAGCAACTTAGTTTTTTGTTACACAATAAAATCGAAGAAGCATTAGAAATAAATTTAATAAAAAAATTTTATAGGCTTTTTGAAAATTAGGCAAAAATTATACTTTTTATTTTTGTATTTTTATATAGCAAATTACAACTTATACAAATCTTGCATATATAGTTATAGGAATGGCAATAAATATAATTGATCGGGATCATAAATTTAAGTAAACATTTTTTTAGCCCGTCTTTAGCAGTCAAAAACGCGAAAAATATTTTTTAGCCCGAAACTACAAAAAAACACAAATTTAGCACTTTTAACAATTTTCTTTTAACTCTCTCTCTGCTCTTTTTTATTTTTTTCAAAAATGGAAAATTATTTTAGTGAGGTAACTTTAATGTTTTTTAAATTTTTACTTTCATATGTCAATTTTTGTACTAAGTTCTTCCTGTATTTGTGAAAAGACTAGTGCGCAAATTTATCGAGAGATTTTGAAAATTCGTAAAAAATTTTTGTTACTAAAATTGTGTTCAACAATTAAAATTGTTTGAGTGAAACAATATTGAAAAAACCGAACACTTTTGGATCAAGGTTAATAATAACAGAATCTCTATAACATGCATTTTAATTTAACCAGTTTGCTAATATATTTGGAGATGTACGATCCAAATGGTTGATTAATGATGAAAATGTTGTTTATATCATTCTTTTTCTTTCAAAAATTTTAATTTAAGCCCATTTTTGCGCTTTTTCATAAAACTTGTCTTGATTGTACCATAAAACTGTTGCCTTTTTAAATTTAGCCCTTTTTAGCACTTTTTTCAAACATTTCTACGCGTTTATGTTGGTAAGGCATGCATTTTGCTAAGGCAAGAAATTGATCATAATTGGCATAAATAGTTGGAGTTTGTAATGCTTAACGGAAATGTAGAAGCTCATCAAAAAATGTTGAAAGATAAGAATTTTATGAACCAAAAACTCTAATAAAAAATATTATCGTATAATATATGGAAAAATAACTTTGATTCGATCCGCATTTTTTGCAAATTTTTTAAAAATCGAGATTTTTAGTATAATCTAGGAAATCCTAAAATTGTTACCAGAAATATATTATAATTATATATTATATAATTATACATAAATTTCTAGCTTGTAAAAATGTTTATACGTTCAGCTTAAAACAACTATAACTTACGCGCCCCCCATAAGAAATGATTAACGAGAACTTATATATGCATCCCAATCACTTTATATATATAAATGGATTTTAATATGCCATCAAAACAATAATAAAAATAATAATAATAATAATAATAAGTTTTTTGAAGGCCTAAAATCAAAAATTTTTGATAATGGCCCATATATTTAACAAATTATACACAAAGCTGAATAAAATAAAAAAAAAGAGAGAAAATATTTCACTTGTTACTTAAGGCCAATTTACATGATCAAATTCAATTGCATTTAGCAGGGTCTTAATGCAAGAGGCCAATTAAATAGGCTTAAGCCCACAACTAAAATACCAATTCAAAAATAAATGCTACTCAACTATAAATACACATGCAAAGCTACTCATCTATATACAAACACACATACCATTACAATTAAAGGCATCTTATATGACTTCCGTTAGTTAAATGGCAGCTATGTACTATTACTACAACTACACATATACATACATACTTATGGTATATACATTCATACATGCTAGCATGCATTCCAAACTATTGGAATGTGTTATTGTAACCGTTAAACCGTTTTGTAATGTAATACATTTAATGAAACTATTTGTATAAATTGTTTTGGCCATTTAATTGAAAATTTTAACTGGCATAAGTGTGTAAGAGTGTGTAAATAAATTTAAAGCCGCCTTATTGTACATGCAAATAGTAATCGCCGAGGAGTTTGAGTGCATTTTGTAAGTTAGAGACTTTAAAGTAAGAAAAAAGAAAATTTCTTAAGAAACAATGTCGTTTGAGAACAAAGAACATGAACAACATTATTTTTTAACACTTTGCTAAGAAACCTTAATAACGTTAAGAATTTATTGGTATTTTTTTAAATTGTAATCAATTGCAGAAAGATTAAACAACGATTGTTGTTAAAATAAAAAAAAAAAAAAAACAAAAGAATTTTGATGATTAAGTGGATTCCAGGGCTTATTATTTCTTACACAATGTAATTAGAGGGGAAATAAATTGAGAACATAAAACTAAACTTAGATATTTAATTAAATTATTTTATTTTGTTTGGCTAAAGGTGTGAATTTTTTTTAATGGTTTATAAAATCAATATAAATTCTTTAAGGGATTTTAAAAGAATTTTTGCAAGTCTTATTATATTTAATATTATGAATCGGTTGTTTGTACATCCAGCCTATATTATTGTGGTGTTGGTTTTATTAAACACCTTCTGGGAATTATCATACACTAAATGCAATAACTTAAGAAATAATAAAAATATTTAATAAGTTATTAGAAAATAGAAAGAAAGGTGAGAAAAAATTTAGGATATTTTGGGTAAAAATAAAATTTAAAATAGAATTAATTGCAATTCTGACGTGTAAATTTGAGTGAAAGAATTATATATTTTAAATTTGCAATAAATTTAACTATTAAACGGAAAAGTTCTAACTTCCCAGCAAAAAAGCAATCAAGTGGTTACAAAGAAGATCATTTATACCACTTCAAAAGTAGAACTAAGTGCATATTTTTAGCTTTTTTTTGGAATTTATAAATAATTATTTCCAAAAAAGTGAAAACAAATGTATTTTTAAGCTAGAAAAAAGGCTAATAATTTCTACGAGAATTAAAATTTTACAAATTTTTATACAATTTTTATTATCTCTTAATAAAGCTAAAACAATTTTTATTGAAAAATTTTATGAATATGGTTTTAAGAGAAACCAATAAAAAAGAAACATAAAAGAAGAACATCCTTCCAATGACAACTATGGATTAAAAAAAGAACTTCTGCAGCTCTTTTTAGGCACTAATTAATTCCTTCCAATGACAACACAATGTTAAAGTCAGGACTTTTTCAGTTCTTCTTTTTTTGCTGAATTATTGCATCTTTGAATAATTGATTATACAAATTTATAGAATTTGTGTTGAATTTTTAATATTTTTTCACCGACAATGTTAGAAGATTACGATTTGCGAAATATTTTTGCACAAAATTGAAATAATACACTATATACAAATAAAAGTAATCACTATAATACAAATAAAACCAAATTATCTTAAAAACTGTATACATTTGTGATTATCTGAATGCTTTCTAAATATTGAATATAATAATATGGGTATAATAATATGGTGCATAGAAATTATTCTGAGCATGTTAGCCCAGATATAGTCTCAAGACATATTTAGACATATTTTTTTTACTACTTACGGATAATTTCTAAATAATGATATTTAGAGATATCACCATCAATTTGTACCAATTAATATAGAAGAACTAACTAAAATTATATAATGGTAAAGATTGTCAAGTACTTAATTTATTTGGCTATGACTGGCCATCAGTCATTGTAGTAAATGGGTTACAAGAACTCAATTTTCAATTAGTGTAGTTTTGATATTAAAGATGTTGAGATATGTTTTTGCTGTAACTAAACTATTTAAAGACATGTTATACTACAAATAAATCAGGGTTTATTAGATCTCCGATATTGTACACACATTTCGAATTTAACTGAAAACTTCTGTTTAGCATATAGATTAGTATGTGTCGAAATTAAATAATGAGGTTATGAAACAAAATCGCAAATTATTCCAAAGTGAATAAAAACTCAAAATTTATTTTTATTTGGATCAAAAGTGTAGATAGTCGCCTTTAATTGGATATCATTATTTTAAAGCTTTCTAATGATAATGTTTCATCATTCCAACATTAGAAATTACTTTATCAGCAGTTTTTACTATTACTTTAGCACATTATGCTGTTAAAAATTTGCATTAGAATTAAAAAAAACAAATGTTTCTTCAATTAATGTATAGCATATTTTAAGGCTTAACAGACTATTGCTTCTATTTAGTCTGTTTAAAATTACTTACTTTTATCAAACATTTACTTTTATTGTAAATTAGTTCAAATAATTTTTAATTAAAATAGACAAAAATCTTTTTTTTTTTGCTTTTTGATATATTTGTTTCTTTGTTTACTAATTTTTATTTATTTTTTAATTTTTATCTTTATTATTATGATTTTGTATTGTGTGTATGTATGTAAAAAGTCAAGTGCCTGTTAAATTTCTCTTATAATTTCTGTAAATTGCTGACATTTATGACGTTGTTGTGAGAAAACAAAAGATTTAACTTAAACGCCATTTTTAAATACAAAAACAAAAAGAAAAAACAAGCAATTATTACAGTTATCTTTGTAACATATGTTGAAAAACGAAAACCCACACAAACATACAAAACTAAAAGAAAAAACCACCTACTTTGCAGGAAACTAAAAAAGAGGAAATTAAAACTACCACCAAAATCTCTATTATATTCTCTTAAATGCTTAAAATAAAAAAAAAAAAAAAACAAGAGAGAAAGGTTCTCAGCGCAAGCGCTTGCCAAACCAAGCAGAAAATATTTAGAAAATATTTTTTCTTTATAAAAAACAAGATTTATTTTATAAACTAATGTATTATTTTAAATTATAATTCAAATTCAATTCATTAACTTTTTTTAATTTTCTTATCTTTGCAGATAGTTCTTCTACCAATACCACTGAGAATCCCTCATCACCTCCATCTCCCCAACATAATGGCTCTTTGGCAAATAGCGGCAGCAATAACAACAATAATAATGGCACAAAATCACCCTCTCCCCATTTATCATATCAACAACATCATAGCCACCATCATCACCATCTATCACAACCCCATCAGCCCTCAACACCCACCAGTTCGAGCGCAGGTCTCAATCATCATTCCTCACTCTCCAATTCCAGTTACTTACTACCCACCAGTTCAAATGAATCCGACGATGAAGGTGAAGAAATCATTGAAGAAGATGATGGTACCGATGGCCCTTCTGATGGTTCTCCACCTCAGGGTGATTCGAATCAAACAAAACGTAAGAAAAAAACTCGTACAGTATTCTCTAGAGCTCAAGTTTTCCAACTGGAATCAACGTTTGATTTGAAACGTTATTTGAGTTCTTCGGAACGGGCTGGATTAGCGGCTTCCTTGCGTTTGACTGAGACTCAAGTGAAAATATGGTTTCAAAATCGTCGCAATAAATGGAAAAGACAATTGGCTGCTGAACTGGAAGCTGCTAATATGGCGAATATGGCTCATGCTGCACAACGTTTGGTCAGAGTGCCAGTATTATATCATGATGGTACTACTTCTGGTTTTGTGCCCCCACCTCCACCGCATCCTCATGCCATGCAATACTATGCTGCGGCAGCAGCACGCAATAACAGCCCACCACGTCCACCATTGTCATCACTCGTATAGGGGGTGGGGTGTTTAACTGCGGCCGCCGTAGCAGCTGCAGCAGCTAGTGCTTCCTCAACTACGACATCATCATCTACAACAACGGCTACCAATTCATATGGTCGACCTACAACACCGCTCTCGCCTCATCATAATCATCACTTAGCACACCATGCTCATCATCATCACCATGCCCATCATTTACAGCACCTAATGCGTGCCTCATCACAATCACCATTTCATCATGCCAACAGTCATTCGTCGTTGGCAGCAGCTCTAACACCCCATTCACAACATTCACACGATGAGTCTGAGGCTGATGATACAGCCATAGATGTGGAAAACGAGGATGAAGAACAACAAAACTCTCATTCTCATCAGCCTAATGTTAACGTAGAGGAAATGATGACGGGAAAGTTTTCTCAAACAAATGGTCACTCTACAACTTCTGCTGCTCAGAGTACACAAACAACTGAATTGCTGAT
This sequence comes from Protocalliphora azurea, assembly GCA_932274085.1. Classification (NCBI taxonomy): domain Eukaryota; kingdom Metazoa; phylum Arthropoda; class Insecta; order Diptera; family Calliphoridae; genus Protocalliphora; species Protocalliphora azurea. The sequence goes on from OW026519.1 coordinate 176,835,639, forward strand.
ACCAAAAACTCAGCATCAGCTGGCTTTAGAAAGGCACATTAATGGAATGCAAAAACAAGCAGTGGAAGGTGTTGGTGGAGCATCAGAAGCAGGTGGAGAAGAGAAACTAAATAGCAATTTAAATCATAACAATATGGCAGAACAAATAAAAAATCATAAAATTTATTGAGAACACAAAATGTGGTCAAGAGTTATGAATGAAAATACACTGTAAAAAATATTAGGAATAAATTTAAATTTCATAATTGAAAAATAAAGGGTCTAGTAAAAATTGGATATTTAGTAAATGATTTCTTCCTTTTTGTTAAAATTAAAATTTAACTAATTTTTGATTTTGAACTAAAACAGTCGGACTTTATTAAATCGTAAAGACCCCTTGTTTTATTCCCAAATAAAAAAAATTTTAAAATATATTAAAAAATGAAGTGGTTTCATAAAAAACGAAGAAAATATATATAAAATTATCATATAATGTAAAAATTCCTATAAAATTTATAAAAATTACAAAAACAAGTATATATCATATTTATTGTTCCTATTTTATTTCTGTAAATAAAATCAACTATTATTCCCTTTTAAGACAAAAAATGTAAAATATTTAAAATTAAAATTTAAAAAATCATTATCAAATTTCGAAACTATTGTATATGTCTAATTGCTCAATATTTAGTATGTTAAATACAAAAATTATATTCTGTAAATTTATTCGCCAAAAAAAAAAAAGGAAAAAAAAAATATATTTAATAAGTAACCTTAAAATATGTATAAAAGTATTTAACATTTTTAGAATAAGAACATCAGTTTTTTTTTATTAAATATAAGTTGTAAATTTCTCCAAAGTTTAATTTTAGATAATATTAAGCGTAGAGATCTTTTTTTATTAGTTAAATTATTATGTATTAAAGAAAATATAAGAAAAAATAACACAAATGTTAATAATATAATTATTACTATTATAACAAAAAGAAAATAAGAAAATAAAAAAATAATTGCTTATGAACCAAAAAATTTGTGAACATTTTATTTAATTATAATTAAAATTATAACTAAAAAATAGGATTTTTTTTATTTAAAAATTTTTGTAGCAAAATTCTGCTGGTTTAATATTTATATAGGAATCTCATTAAAATTCTCATTTCAAAAGTTTTGTTCAAAACTAGTTTAATTTAGTCATTGAATCAATTAAACAATTTTTATTAAAATTTATTTAATTAAATGTTATCAAAGTGTTCATTTGTTAAATACAATTAAAATTTTAATTGGGACACGTTTGCCTTTTTTTCCCTATTCCAGGCTTTCGAGTGTCCTAAGAACTAATGAAATTGTAACACTTTAAAAGATAGGAAGATCTATTTTCTAATGACCTAGAGATTTCGAGATGTATTAGATTACTGGTTATATGCACATTATTTCAGGTAGAGTTATATACTATTACCGTATAAAAAAAAAAAATAATAATAAATAATATATATTTAAAGCACAAACTAGCTAATACACAATTTAGCACTTAAAGTCTTTATTAAGAAAATCGTATTCAAGAAACTGTTTGCAGTCTACATTAGCTAATAAACTGTTTTTGTTTATATTGGCAACCCTTCTCAGTTTCTCTCTCATTTATATTGACAGTGTTGTGAATGGTTAGAATAAATTATTCGTTAACTGTTCTATTATTATTGTTGGTGATCTAGTAAGTTGTTGATAATAAATAGCTTTTATTTATTTTGTAAAAAAAAAAAAAATTATTAGGTTATGTAAATATAATTATGTATAAATGTAGTACTTTTATTTATTTTTTGTTGGTTGTAATTATAAGTATCCAAATAACGAATATTCAACATCACTATTTCATACTTTGTTTGTATTACTTTTGTTGAAATTTTGTTAAAATTTAACTATTTTAATAATTTTTTCTGTTAAAATACATAATTTTTAAACTGAAGTTGACATATTATATTAATGATATCTTAATCTAATGTATTATTTGGAATTACGTGGAAACAGCAAACAACGAAAATCTCGAACATATGGAATTGTGGCGAATATTGGATTGACATGCGGACAGTCGTTATATTAATCTAAAAGCACCCAGAATATACTTTTTCCTGTTTCTGTTGATGAATTGAATACAAAATTAATTAAATTGAACGTATGTGCAGAAAATATTATCTTGTTCCGGAATTAATTTAATATGTTCGCTATTTTTGAATTTCGGAATGAATCGTAACATCCGATTATTTAAAAATGTAACACGTTTTTGTCAAAAATTTACGAACGAAACCAAAAATATGGTTTTTTTCTTTAAAAATCTAACAGAAATAATATTAATGTAGCTTTAAAATAAGTTGAACCAACTTTGAAATATTTAAAGTTAACAATGGTTTACCAAAGGTATACTAAACAAATCACCGTTTTTGAATAGAATTTTAAGATAATTTTCTTAACAATAGTTAGTAAAGCGTGTTAAGTTTTTCTGTTGAACGAATTGTGTAACTTCTTGCTGAAAAAAAAAAAACACTTTTAAACACTTTTATGTGTACAGTCAAGCCTTAAGGTTGTATATGGTAAAATTTCAACTAGGAAGACTAGGATTAATAGGGCATATGTATAGGTTGCCTTCATAATGATCAGTCTGAAAAAGTTATTTAGATAAAATAATATGCAGCATCATTTATATATTTTCCAGGCCCAGCAGAAATGCACATTTAGATATATTATCAAATGTTTTATTTTTCAATGAGTATTCAGGTCGGTTTATTCAGATCACATGGTGGTTCCCTACTCTAGGAATCAATATGAAGTGAGGTCGGGAAAGCATAATAGGCCATATGGCTAACCGAAGTAATTTTTTTTAAATTTATTAATAGTTTTATCCAATTGTTCTCTATATCTAACTCTGATTGTGGAAATATGTTAAAAAATTTTGCAAATTCTTTTACCCTGAACTATCAATTAAACATAACTTTTAAATCAGAGGTTCTCACAAGCAACTGTTTCAAAACCCCATTGAGACATTGTAACTTGCGAATGACCCTTTACAATTTTTGTGTAATAAGTAAGTAAATACCAAGTCAAAAGTTTGAAACATCCCAGCAAAAACTTTTTGGTTTTCGGTAATGGAAACTACTTATTAAAGTAGTTTTTAAGTAATGAGGTGTCATTATTATTTGCCTACTCTGTATTATATAAATAAGTAATCAGTAGTGTAGTAGCACGGTAATATTGCAATCAAGTGGATGAGTTGGCTAGAGCGCTGGATTAGCAACCAGGAGGTTGTTGGCGGCAAAATTTTTTAGGTTTTTTTATATTTTTATTTTTGAGTATCTCTAGAGTCTAAAAATAACTACATGAATTTGTGAACAACTCGAACAAAAATAACTAGTTATTCTGGCAAAAAATAAGTAGTTTATTTTTGTTTCCAATTATACCTGCTAGCTTACCAGGAAAGCAAAGTTTTTGCTGGGATGATTATGTTTGATATCAGATATATTTTTTAAACAGCTCTTTTTACAAAAATCGTTAAATAAATTGTACTTTATTATTTGGATATCAAATTGCGACGTCGAGCGATTTTTTTGGCCTTATTTTCTTGGAGTAAATATAAATAAAAATAATTATTCGAAAAATTAATTTTTCAAAAATAAGTTTAATTTTATATTGACCTCAATTTGAAATCCAGTTTCCATATAAAAAAGGTATAAAATGCAAAAATTGTTATTTAAGTACTGTCCTGTTTCTCATTTGCATCTAAGAGTAGGTCACAACTTTTAAGGTTACTTATTAATCCAATTTTAATAGGAATTTAAAACTGTTTTTATATTTTTTTATAATAAGTTTCCCTTTGCAAAATAATCCGAGAAAATAAGGAACATATCATATTATACCTATCTTTAGATGGCTGGTATAACTATCCTTGCAATTTTACTATATCGCTCTGAAGTATAGCGGATGCTAAAACACATTACATCGAACATGGAATGGGCTGTAACTCCAAAACTGATGATGATACATGCAGATGTGGGAAATTTTTACTCTAAAAATGTTGTAAAGCCATCAAAACACGTTTTTAATAAGCGAGGTATATGCCATTTAACAGCGAATAAATCGCGTAGCGTTCATGAGATTACCGGTGACTTTAAACAGCATCTATAAGAAACCAAAACGAAGTTCCGAGGTTGAGCCTTTCTTTCGTTTAATTTTCCTGGAGTAGTAGTAAGTCTTGTGCAAATAGATATCATATTACCAAATATAGTGGTGACCCCCTAAAAATAGTTGTTAAATGTCTATATTGGAAAATCCATTTAAAAATAAAGCTTTTATTCGAAATAAAGTTGTGAAATTTTATGGATTTGGAATTGTGCACAAATTATTCTTATCTTATTGTCTTATTTTCAGTAATCCTTCAAAACGTTGTAAAGCTTGAAATTCAAATATAATTACAGTCTTTCTTATTTTCGATCCCTATATGAATTGATCAATTCATTGAAATTTTTACTAAGTTTCAAAATATTTTAAAAGAACATAAAGCTATTTTGCTGCAAGAACGTCATAACTCAAAATATAAGTTTTTCAGGAGACGCATTTTTAGTTTTTAAATTGGCATATATTTTTAAAAAATGTTGAATAAAAATAATATTATGGTGAAATTTAATCACTTTTCTAGGAATCTTTACGATGTTGGCTACACCGTAGCCGCCGCACAAAAATGAAATGGTAATAATTATGAATTTATGGAAAGGATGGCTCAATTGAAATGTAATTTCATATAGTGATAGGTGAGTTGAAGTTTTTAGTTTGGACCATATAGACCTAACGGAGGCGGGTAAACAGAGTTACAAAGTTGGTCACTTCGTGCATGAACATTTTTTAAAACTATCCCGATTCTTTATATCTGAACCGATTTGAAAAATTCTTAGATGAAGAAATTTTGCTGGAGAAGATCTACAAAAAGCATTTTCGTGTACATATCTTATTTAGTTTATGAGATATTGGGCTTCAAATATTAAAATTGTTATATTTTAACGTACCTTGGTGAAGTTCTTTTCGCTATGGCAGGTGCAAATTTCACCCGATTTTTTGAAGTATGTTTTTGATTTACTGACAAATAACAAAATCGTGCACAGAAAGAATTTCGAAAAAAGCTTTTCATAATCAAAAGTTATATGCATTTGAATTTTAACTTTGAAAAAAGTATATTTTCCACTTTTTTTTTTTGCCAAAAAAGGTGTTACATTCTTCTTGCAAAGCAGAAGTTAAAAAATTTTTATATTTTTTTTATAAGGCCTAATATGTTTTCCATTTTTTGGTAATAGAAATTTTTGCTTCCCGATATCGGTTGGGAAGATATAGCAAAAAAAGTATACCATTTTTGGAAATTCCTGAAAGTTGTTGTAGCAAATGAACGATAATAATAAGCAAATTTGCTTGATTGACTTTTTAACGGAAAAAATTGTTTAATTTTGTCTTTAAGTAAATGGTCTTCGCGACCCCTAAAATGTTTGGACGTACCCCTTGTCGTGGACCGCCATTTGAGAACCCTTGTTTTAAATGATAACTTTGATATGCACAAACACTTAAAATTGTAATATACATATATTAAAATTTTTCAATTGTTTTACAAATGTAAGTAAATCACACTTCATCAACCATAATGAATATACGGAATAATTTACAACAACAATAAAAAGTGATCTGTTAACAATTTGCAACTCATGTATGTAAACGAAAGTATTATGATAAATACAAAAAAAATAAATAAAAAAAAAAAACAATATTCTATATAAAATTCTGTACAATTCAACACGTCAACCAACACGACTGACAACAATTAAATGTGCAACAAAATGCTGCGATTTAAATATGTATGTAAATTTTTAAATATGTGTGTATGTTTAAGTATTGTTTAAATATTTGCATGTATAAATGTGTAAGTGTATTTTATATTATAGTACTTAAACCAACAATTGTTAACAATTGTTGCAACAATATTTTATGTTTAGTTGCGCTGGCAATTAATTTTAAATGTGTGCTCTTTTATTCTGCCCCATTGTTTAGCATTTGTTAACAAAAAAAAAAAAAAAAAACAGAAAAAAATGGAAACAAAATGTTGCACAATTAGACGATGCTTGTTTTTTTAATTGCAGACAGATTTTGTTTATTATTTTCTTATTATTTATTTTAATACCACAATAAATACCACAAAACAATGAAACCAAATTTAAGTTATTGTGCTAAGGACGATTCAAAAACTTTCATTATCAGTGTACGAGGTTAAAATACTTTTTAAGTTTTATTTTTGTATTGTTTTAACTGTAACACTTTTCCAAGAATTATGGCATTTATTTGCTACTTTTAAGGTAAGTTAATCGTATGAGTTGAATGGTATTTTTATATTAAAAAAAAAAAATGGAAAAATTAAATTTTCTAAAAAAATACTTTATGAATTTATTGTTTTAGAACTCTTTCATATTTTTTTTTTATAAAATTTGGATTTCTTTTATTATGTTTATTTGGGCAAATTATGAATATTTAATTATATGTTTTTGATAAAACTTGTGATTTGTTACATAAATAAGAAACTACATTATTTAGATTTGTATCACTTTATAAATCTTTCCAACATAGACTCTAAACTCTTTCAAATGTAACTTTTATTTATATATTTATTTTAATAAATTATTAAAATTTTAATTTATATTTAATTTTATTTTAATTTTGATTTAATTTTACTTCTATTTTGTTATTTTGTTCTATTTTAATTTAATTTAATTTTAATATTTTTTTATATTAATTTATTTTATTTTTTTTATTTATTTTTAATTTATTGTATTTATTATTTATTTTTTATTTCATTTTAATACTATTTTAATTTTCTTTTTCATGTCAATAGCAAAAACAAATGCATCGAACGAACAATTAAAAGGAATATTTTTTTCATATATTTTTAACACCTTTTTTACAATTTTTTTTTAAATTTCTACCGATTTTCTTTTTTTTATAAAAATATTTATCAAAATTTCTATTTTATACAAAGAAAAAATTATGACTATTATTCTTTTCATTAAAATAGTATTTGATATTAAATTTAAATTCAATATAAAAGTTATTTAAATTTTTCTTAAAAAAAAAAAAAAAATTAAAAAGAAAAACTTTTTTTTGACAGCTGCAAAAAGAAAAGTCTATAAATATTTTAAATAAAAAATATGTCTTAAAGGAATCCGACATTTATTCATGTCTTACGAAGAAGTCCAGACGTAAGTCATATTAAATTAAGTGGATCCTCTCTAAATATAGTAATTTATATTTTTATTTTTTTTCATTTAGATAATTCTCAAAAGACATTTCAGTCTATAGGAAAAGAGGTCAGGAGATTAATAATTTATTTTGTCACATCTTTGTTATTGGGAATTTGATTCTGGAACTCTAGTTTATGCAGTCATATATTGGACTCTTACAAGCATTAAGTAAGTAAGTGATTTTTTTTTAATTTTAATAATGATCGCTCTTTCTTCAGATAAAATTAAAATTTTAGCGGGGATGATGGAATAAATGAAACTCTGGAGCTGAATCAAAATATTATTGTTATTTTAATTATAACAGTGTCTTATGACTGCTTATACATGTATACATTAAGATTACTCTACGTTTTATTTACATGTCGCTACACAAATCATTCCACACCCATTTGGATTAGAGACGATTTCGATGTAGGAATGCTTTTCAACGCTATTGATAATTTAAATACGAGGAAAAATAAAAAATGTAAAAAAATATTTACAATGTATCTTCAGTTCCCCACAAACAAAAATAAAGATTAGAGCTTTTTTTAAAAGAGGTCTCAAATTGTTCCTCATTTTGAGTTTAAGTAAAAATTTTTTTTCATAATTTAATAATTTAGAGAAAAATGGAACAAAATTTCCTATTTCTAGAAAAAACTAAACTTTTTATTATTATTTATTAACATTAATTTCAACATCGTTAAATCCACTTAGAACATAATATATAACGTACATTACGCGTACTGTATTTACACAAATTATTGCGAAATAATCCATGTAACTTTGTAATAATTAATTGTAATGTAATATTTATGTATTTTTGGTGGGAAAAAGAGTTTTAAATAAAGGTAGATTTTAGTAAAAGTAAACTTTTTAATTCAATCAATTAATATTTAAGTTATTTTAAATAAATAATTCAATAATAAATATAATTCATTTGATTAAAATAATTAATTGAAATTATACAAAAAATCAATTAATTTCACTTAATTAATATCATCACTTTGATGATTGCAGCAAAATCAATCAAAATTTTAATTAATATAAGCAATTTCGTAATTGAAATACATTTTTATTTTTTTTTCTGTGCACTTATATAAAAATATTAAAAGTATTTCTATTGTTTTTGATACAAATATTTATTTAATTTGAAAGCGAAACACTTGAACATTTTCAAAAACTTCTAGAAAACTGAACAAGTAAGAAAGATATAGTCAAGCGCGGATATATTATAGCCTACACCGTTGTATATGTGCATCAAATTTCAGGGACCTGTAGCAATTGTAGACTGATACTTGTATTAAACATGGTGTATATTTCTATGAAACTTAAGTATGTATATATTAAGGGTCCTCATGAAAACGCGCAAAACTTTCGCACACTGTGCAATGTGTGTAAGTTGGCACACTCACAAACGAACTATCAAAAATTGTATAGAAAATCATTTGCACAACAATTATAAGTTTGCGCGACTATTTAGTTTCGCAAAATTGCGCAGTTCGATTGTGCATTTATAAATCAGCTGTCTTTTGTTTATATTTGAAAATTACTCATTAACGTCGCATTAATTATATAAAAATCATTGCATGTATTTTTGATTTTAACAAAATTTTTCAATTGTTTACAATGATTTCTTATTTTCTTATCCTTAATATTGCACGACATTTGAAAAGGGGTGTTCATGAAACACGTAGCGTAAATCTGCACTTAAACTTAAGTGTTTAAATGAGTACCCTTACTATGTTATTTATGCACTTTACGCTGATTCCCGGACGTGGGCTTTTATGGGAGCTATGCCGATCTTCATTAAATTTGGCACTGTGATTTATACTAATATTAAACTTAAACGAGTCAAATATTTGCTTTATAATAACATTTCTGTGGGCTTCGTTCTTAGGCCATAAAAGACGTATGTGCCAAATTCATTAAATTATTTTCAAAATTGCAACCTGTAGCTTGACTCAGAAAGTGATTCCAAGTCGATTGGTATACATTAAATTGGGTCTTAGATCAATATTTTTGGGTGTCACTAACAACAGTATAAACAAATAATACCCTCCCCACCTAAGGTGGTGTAGGATATAAAAATTAAATATTAATTGTTTCTTTTATTATATTTTATTATGCTCTATTTGATTATTCTTTAATGAGAGAAATGGTCTTCTATCCTAATGAGAGGAGTTTAGAAGGATAATAGAAGTTAGTGTTGCATTATTTTAAAGAAAGTACAGGATGTTTTCTAACAAAAATTGTGTTATTAAAACTTTGGTTTTAAATTGAAATTGTATTATTGTTTTTGTAATTATATTATTAAATTATATTAGAAAACTTTATTTTCGGAAGTATTTTTAAATTTAATTTTATAGCGGCATCCGATAATTGAGAGATATCGGAAAAGTTACCAAGAATTTTTCTGTTTATCATCTGTTCATAATTGGCATTTTTTTCATTACTCATGCAACTTAAGAACCTCACACAGTGCTTTGTTCTATAGGCAAAAATCAAAAATTGTACCATAAATATTAATAAATGGCTAAGTTAGATATGAATAAAAAGCTTATGTTTCCTTCGCTTTTCAACAATAGAGTGCGCTAAATTCAAACTTATTTGAACAAAAATTATCTATGCGAAAAATTAATTTTTAAATTTTTTTATAAAAAAAAAATCGCCAAAATTCCATTTTTTAATATATTATTTCAAAGTTTTTTGACTTTGTTTTTAGAATGCATAATAGCATTCTAAAAACAGATGAGTAACTTTTTTAAATTTAAAAAATTTTGACCCCTGGATATCGATTTAGATAAAATTTGGTGCATGTGTAGAGGACGATACAGAGGTATGTAAAATGAATTTTTAACATTTTTATTTTGAGAAATGTAGCAACTCTATAGTTTTGAAGGTGATTAACATATTTATTTAAATGACCATAACTTTTGTTATATAACAGATATCAAAACAATTTTTTTGCAGTGGATTTGTCAAAGCTTGTATTTTAACTTTGAAAATATTTTTAATAACATATTTTTTTATATTGTTTTGGTAGGAAACCGATAAGGCTTCTTGCTATAGAGAAAATTTCAGAGAGGTCAAAGTTTTTAAATTTAAAATGGAATTACTCAGATAGTATTTCCCTTCTTTAAATTACTTTGAATCAAGCTAAGGTAAATTGTGGACCTATTATTGCTAAATTTGAGGTGAGGTGAAACTCTTAGACTGGTTAGTGTGAAATATTATTTCGTTACGTTAAAGTGATTTTCTGATATGGGACTATTTCCATTTATGGAATGATAATTCTATATGGAACACTGATTTATGTTTATAGAGAACTTATTTATGCTGAATTTGACTAAAATTGTTATATATTTGGGACATTTATAAGCGTTAAAACCATATTCAGGAAGGACATTTATCGGTGTTAGGTGAAATAATGGATCGATCATAACAAATTGCAATAGATTTGGTCCTTGTATCAAAATAATCATATGCTAAAATTTGGCATATATGAAGATTTGGCAATCTGAATATCATTTTGAAAGTTCTGTGTGTATGGGGTATGAACTTGCCCTTGAACTAATTTAGCTCAAATTAAGTACATATTAAGATAATCCAAATATATGCCAATGTATCAATTTTGATTGAAAATTAAAATTTTTCTTAATTTTGCAATAAGACACTACTGTGCCAAGTTTTATGTTTGTACGATAATTCCTCTATTTTTGCCGTAATATGGGAACAAAGCAGTGTACCTCGATGTATCTAAAAAGTACTAATTTTTAATAAAATGGTTATTTCAAAAAGTACCAATTACAAAAAAAAAAAAAAAAAAAAATTAAACTAATAAAGGGCGAACCAATTTTGAACAAGTACAAATCTTTAAAAATTTTACTAATTTAAAATCTTTACTCAAAACAGTTATTAGAAAAATATCAATTAAAACAAATTCAAGATAAAAATTTTTAATAGTGTAACAATCTTCAAAAAAAAAAAAGAAATAAATACATAAATAATAAAATAAGGATTTTCCAAAAAATTGTTTTTAATTTTTACTTCATTAATTTTTATGTAAGTATGTATGTATATATGTAGGTATGTACATACATTAGGGTGACCTACATTGTAATAAAAAATTCAAAGTGTATCGCACATTTAAACGTACCTAAAATTATGAAAGGAGACATCATGTAAAACATCTTAACCAAGTTTCAACTTCCTACTATGATAAGAACAGGATGCTACATGACCATTTAAGTTGATGACTCCATAAAAAATCTTCAAACAATTTGTCTCACAAAAAAAAAGTAATAGTAATAATAATAATAATAATAATAATAATAATAATAATAATAATAATAATAACAATAATAATAATAATAATAATAATAATAATAATAATAATAATAATAATAATAATAATAATAATATATGTATACATCAAACGGTAGCTAATAAAAAAATATTATACCCATATTTCGTAATCTTTCTGTAAAATTTTATATGAACGAAACAAATATTTTATGTAAAATTTGTTAATAAAATTTTACTTTTTATTTCTACGTAATTTTTGTGTATGAGTTATTTTTATTAAAATAACGATTTTATCCTTCCTGTTAGCTAGTTTTAAAAAATTAAAAAATATGGGATATTTAATTTTCTTTAGCTATCCTTTGATGTATATATCATTAATATTGGTGACAGCAAAATTTTAGGATTTGTTCTGGGATCATCGATATTAATGGCCTTGTAGCATTTTGTTTCAGACATCGTAGAAAGTTGAAATTCAGTTAAGTTGTTTGAAATGACATTTCCTTCAACAATTTTGAGGTACATTTAATTATAGCTCACAATAAGAAATTTTGGACGACCCTAATATACATATATTTGGAATTTTAACCAAATCATAAAATTTTTTGTTTATAACAACATATTATTGCATTTAAGGTGTTCGTTTAAATAAAATGTAACATACATATTTTTAAATAAAAGATGAACGGAATAATCTAGGATTAAAAGTAGATCATTTTATTGTAGCATTTATATCTGCAGATTCTTCTGATGTATCATTTTATATGTAAATTAATTGCTAACTAGATTTTTTTAAACTTTTTAGTATACCTTAAAAAAAATTAAAGTAATTTCATCGAATTTTTGGTGCAATCTGCCTATTAATATTTTAAATTTATAATCGCAATTGAACATTACTGGGACCTTATTAAACGTTTTTTTTTTTACGTGACCGAACATTTTTGGCATAGCTGATGCGAACTTCCAAATTTTTGGGCTTGAAATTTATTATTGTGACGTTTTCTTTTTCTGAATTAAGTTCTGTGTAGTTCTTAATGTCTCTGTTAAGTTTTTTGATAACACTGTAATCTGTTTTCTTGGTCAAATGTTACTCAATTAAGATTTTCTAAAAAGTTCAAAATAAAAAATATTATTATATTATTATTTGTACATTTTTTTTGACTGCTATCTGTAAACGGTCAAATCAATGGATTTCAAAAATTCGATCTGTTGCTATATCTCACCCATCTTTCGAAGATATTGCGGTTAAAAAAAATCATTTAAATTTGATGCTAGTAGGAGTTGTTACGAAAATTATATGAGCCATTTATTTTGATTGTGGCCTAAGTTCTTTTTATCATAAAAATTGAGTTGGTGCTAAAACTAGTTAAATTATTACGTAATGGTATTATATCAGTTTAGGATTTCTTCTTTGTTCATTCGGAAACCTTATCAGATTTTAATATAAAAGAAAGAAATTAAATAAAAACGTAAACATTATCATTTTTATGGAGGTACTTAGGCAGCTTTAAAAATATATGGCTCATATGTTAAATCATATCTCTAAATTTATACTAAAATTTAAAATTAACTAAATTATATAGAAATTGAATTTATTAAAATTTAATTTCCTACGAAATTATAATCTATTTAAATAATTCCGTTTAAATTAGTCACTTGTTTAAAACTACTGCAACAGCACCTTTTGTTAAACCAAAATTAATTCGAAATCATTTTTAATTGAGAACTTACTAAATGTATTATAACAACCCTCAATTTTAACATCCTTCTCCAACCAACCTTAACAATTATTATGAAATAAAAACGACCACAGGACTCTGTCTGTCCGTCTATTCGACGCTGTTTTTTTTCAAATGTATTTCGCTTTTATGTTCTTTAGATTTGATTGATGAGAATTACTTTACAATGACTGACATTGTTTTGTATTCAACAAATTCATATTCATTTAGTAATTTCTACATTTGCTTATACGTGTATTCATCCATTTATTCATTCATTCATTCACTCATTTATTTAAATGTATTCGTACTGGTAAATGTTAAAAATATAGTCTGATTGTTCATTGTTTTTAATTCAGTTTTATTTAGTTCACTTAAAACAGAAATAAAATAAAATTGAAGAGAATAGAATAAATTTCAAAATAATTTAGAAGAAAGCATATATTTCATTCCACCATCACAAAAATCTACAACATTAATTCATCATTATGACAAACAGTTTTATTTAAACTTTTTTTTGGGGTTTCTCTATTTTTCTCCCCAATAAATATTTATGCATAAAAATACTTGTTGTAATTTAAGATGGTGAGGTTGTATTGTAGAGGATAACTCATAAAATATTTCATTTTAATATTTATTTATTTATTTATGGAGAGAAAAAAAAGTAGAAAAATTTTAAAATAATTTTTCCAATTATTTTTATTATATTTTATTAAGATTAAGTTGGTGCCCTACATCTACATACATAGCATCAATGGAAATGTAATTCGCTTGGACTAAAAGTAATTATTTTTACAGTATTCTAATATGTGGTAATTTAGCAGGTTGAAATGAAATTAATTGGTTAATTGGCAGCTACTTGGTAATCTATTGGATGGATTAAATGACTTCCTTTTTGGTTAAAGCAAACATAAGCTATTTGGTATTAGTATTGTTTTAGAATATCTAGGCACTAGAATTGCTGAGAAATATCAACAGTATTGAATACTAGATGAGTTATCGGTTTTTTTTGCTTCAAAAGGCGAAATTATTTAACATTCTGCTGCTGTAAAAAAAATAATAGGAAATTATTTTAGCAAAAATGTCATTGTACATCATATGGTTATCAACTGCTACCTTTGAAAACTAAAAATTTCCAGTTAAGTGCTACTTTATTTTAGAATATTCATAAATAGACAATAATGGATGACATGCTGGATGAATTTAATGTTACAATAAAAAAAATTGTCTATTTGTTGGCTTCTTTCCATATTATCCACTTAACGTAATAAGAAATTTCTTTTCACAAAAAAAATTTAAAAATAAAAAATAAAAAATCTTCAACAAAAAGCTGTTTTTTGTTATTTATTATTCGTTGTTATAAAATCTGAAATAAAAATCTAAAAAGAAAAAAACTAAAAAATTCTAACGTTAGAAGCTAAAAATTAATTTGAATCTAAAATACGAGTTGTTAAGTTGAGTGTAGAGTTTTTATTCCGAGAATTCCCGGGACGAATTTCCCGGGAATTTTGCCAATTTTTCGCCTTCCGATTCCCGGGATTTTTTATTGGGAATCCCGAGAAATAAAAGCTACCAAAACATTTGCATTTTTATCATTTTTTTTAAATCAAAAATTCCATATTAAAAGTTAATTGATCATAATCAAACAAATATGCTGTTAGATGATAACATTGCTTTGCACCCAGCTCGAAGTAATTAATTCTTAGTAGTTTATTAAAGTAACAGAAAACATAAAAAATACTGAATTGATAAAAATACTTAAATATTAGAAAATTCTCCATATTTGAAATCACTGCCACTAGAATACAAAATCTAGAAAATCTAGAAATTTTAGATGAATGCACGACACAGTTTTGTAAGATTTTTTATTTTAAACCTTTCACCTTCAACAATTTTTATACATTAATTTTTTATATATAAGACTAAAAATAAATGTTATTTTTATATTTTGGACAAATTCAATGGGGTCCAATTGAGATTTCAAAAAAATTATTCTCGACGACATGCTTATTTATGGTTGCTTAAAAAATGTTCTGTGACGAACGATATTCAGCATACTTTCTTTAAGTTTTAATTGTCGTAAAACATTTTTAGTTTTTTTTTTTTAAATATATGTATATAGGTATGAATACATTTCTAATATAACAATGAATTTCCAAATAATTATTTTTAGAATATTAACACAAACAACTTTTAAATTTAAAATGCCGTTTAAAATAAATTTTTCATAAAAAATTTTGTCTCTAAAATGTTTTTTTAATTTAAAATTTGTTTGTGAGTACAAACAACATTTATTAAAAACTATTTTTTACTACCTATTGTCCAATCAAGTTGGACAGTTAAATTATAATTGAATTATAATTTTTATATTAATTATAAGAAACTAATATAAGATAATTTTTTGCAGTGTATGCTGCTAAGAACAGAATAATCTGGTAATGCCATAAGTTGATTTTTTTAATAACAAAAAGTAATGTTTTCGGTTTTTGTTAAATGGCCGATGGTTTGATGAAAACCCAAGAGAAGGCTGTTAAAAACAATTAGCCTTCATTTTTTGAAGTCACTTACCATCTTGCTATCATACACTTAGCATCTTACATCTTACACTTACCAACTTACCATCCTAGCATCGAGCCGTCACGAGCTTCATAAATAATTCAAATACTCACTCTAAATCATTCCTAATACTTACCTTAACCTAAGTTACCTAAATCTAAGAAAAGAAATCTTTTGTAATAAAAACTGAACAAAAGGATACTTACCTCATTCATGGATTTTCCCTGCAAGAAAAGGCGAGAAATTGTTGTAATAAGAACCAGCTACATCACTAATTGAATCTCCCTATTTTTCTTGCTCTAATCAAAGAGTAATTATAATTCATTCTCTATTATAGATTAATAACCCCCTTTTTATCTTCAACAGCCCCCTCTTTGTCATCATCTATAAGGAGAATTTACATACAGTAGACAACCCAATTTGTATTCACCTATTATAATTTATTACATTAAAAAAGTCATTTTCAAAGATATATTTTTATTTCAAAGTAGATAGATATATTTGCGTACAAATTATATCTAAAATATAGTTTTTTTGTTTAGTTTTCATGCTTTTTAAATAATATTTTATTTTACCCGAATACCCGGAAATTCCCCGGAATACCTTAAATAAAATCCCTATTCCTGAGAGTTAAAAAATGTCGGGAAATTAAAAACCCTAGTTGAGTGCCACTACAACCAAATAAAGCAAGAATAAATATAAAATCAACATTTGGTTCTATATATTTATTTTTTATTTTTTGGTAAAATTTTCTTTTTTATTTTTGGCAAAAAAGGGTTCACATTTTTTTGTTGTTATTATAAAAGCATTATTATCTATTTTTTAAATTTTTTTCTAATATGGAAAAAAAAGATATATTTATTTTGCAAATTGTACTCGTACGAGTAAAAAACCTTAATTTTTTATATGGATGCAGTCAAGTGGCTTGAGCATTTTATTTAAGCGCATGAATGGATTTTTTATTTTTCTATATGGTCTAGAATATTATTTCTTATTTTAAGTTTTTTTGTTTTGTTTGTGTGTTACTTATTTTTAAATGATATAACAAAATAGAAAGCATAAAAAGTAAAAAAATAAAAATAAAATTTCAATTCATTTGTATAAAATGTAAAGAAAATTGTTGCAAAATTAAAAAATAAAATTGGCTTTTTTAAACCTACAGTCAAATGGAGGGTAAATAAAATGCAACGATTCATTGGTAACGGTATATAATATTATAACTTGATCAATAGTAATTAAATAAAAGAGTAACGTTGCTGAGTTATTGAATGACTGACTGCTTTACTAATTTATTATCACACACACACATAGAAAAGATAATAACAATTTTTGTTTTCTTTTTTTTTTTAAATCGGTGATTCGTTAAAATTTAAGTTTTATTAAATTATTTTTTATTTATTTATTTTGCTGAATTTTTATAATTTATTTATCTTATAAAAAAAAAACAAAAACAATTTAACATTTTCACAATCTTTATAAAAATAATTTAATTTTTATGATTTTAAACTTCCGGAGGTAAGTAACATTGATGTTTTCGAGATCTCCTATTAATTAATAATACTCAGCTTCTAACAAAATTCGATTCGATTGGTTTATTGAAAGGGAGATTTCTGGGCATTCTATTATGAGCTGAAGAACACTGCAAATCGATCTCTAACCTTTCAATTATAAACTGAAGAAAGCTACATATCGATGACATTCAATTATTCTTGGTTAAAAATGAAATAATACCACACAGAAAAAATTAAATTTCGTATTCTATTACTAAATTTTAAAAAACCAATTACATTTTTTACTGGAATTGGAGCTATCCCTAAACAGAAAAAATTAAATTTCGTATTCTATTACTAAATTTTAAAAAAACAATTACATTTTTTACTGGAATTGGAGCTATCCCTAAATTATTAAATTCAAACATTAAAATTCGTAAATGTTTTTTTGTTGAAAAAAAAATTATTTTTCTTTTCTTATTAAAATATTTTTACTATTTAGAAATTTGAATGTTTGAAAATTTTCAAAATTTTCTACTTTTTTTTTGAAACAATAAAAATAATAATTGATTTTAAACAGATTTTCAAACAATATTTATATTTGAAACAACAACATGTTTAATAAGATCTATTTAAAAATATTTGTTGAAATAAATAGGCACATTTTTAATTACATTGTAAAAAATATACATTCATGAATACAAAATATTATTATTATTATATTTTAAAAGTTAATTAAATGTAAAAAAAAAACTTTATTCGTTCAAACCGTCTTTGGAAATGCTCCAATATCCAAATCGATCCAAAAGAAAATATCGTTATTAAAATTTATAATGTTTTAAATGAAAATATGACTTCTCCATATATCCTTTAGCTATGAATATCGCTACTACCAAGCGTTTATAAATAAATCTTGGGAAAATTTTCATAAAATATTTTTTATTTTATTTATTTATTGACATACAATTCTGAATATTTTGCTACGCGCTCTCATTACAATTTTGAAATTCTTTGGAATAAAATTTTTACTATATCCATGGAAAAAGTACCAAAAAGAAAAAAGGGAGGAAAACGGGAAATTACATTTTATTCAAACCCATAGACATAATTTCGATAAAATTTGAAGGATTGGTTGGTTTATTTGGTCACAAAAAATAAAGCAACGGGACGTTATTTGGAACTTGGAGATCGTACAAAATTCGGGGAAATAATATGGTACTTTTGGTAAAACATATTTCTTTTAAAGTAATGGAGAGAAGATTTGTATCGTTTGAGTCATATCTGTGACATTAAAATTTAAACACAGAGAGCATTTTAAAAATTGAAGTTTTCGAATCTGGAAAATGGAACTTTTTTTTGCTTAAAATAGCATTTTTGTAATGTTTTCAATAAATATATTTATCTGTGTAAAAGTTAGCTAATATGGTTCTAAGTGAATAAAAAATCAATAAAATGGACCAGCGGGATCTACTGGTCCATTTTTTAATCCTTTGATGGTACTTTCTGTATTGTGTATACTATGAATTTATAAACACGAAATTAAGCTTTAGTGGCAAATGCGAAGGAACGTTTTGGTACTTTTTCGTTCTTCTTGTAGTACATTTTGTATTTTCTATAAAATTAAATATAGAAACAAGAAATTAAAGATACATGGTCTTATGTGGATAAAAATTTAAAAAGGAAAACTTTGTGGTACTTTTTGAATTTTTTATAATAATTAACCTAGAAACATAAAATTAAAAATATATGATCTTACTTGTGTGAGAATCTAAAAGTGGAAACTTTGTGATACTTTTTAGTTCCTCTAATGGTGCTTTTTGAATTTTTATAATCATTAACTTAGAAACATGAAATTTAAGATATATTGCCTAAGTGGGTGAAAAGTCACAAGTGGGCACTATGTGGTATTTTTTTAATCCTAGACACACAAGCAATGGAATTAACATGAAATTAATTTTTGTGCTTTTTCGTTCTTTTAATGTTATTTTTCGAATTATTTTCCCCCTAATGGTACCAAAGAAGGAAGTCTAAAAGTACATTTGTATATACTTTTGAATTAGAATCCATAAAAATGGTACTTAATAGTACTTTTTCGTCTCTTTAATGATACTCACATACACCTAGGCCTCGAATTGCCTTGTTTAGATTTGCGTCGTTTTGCTTTGCTTCGTTGTTTGAAATTTCAATATTTCGATTTGTGTCGCTATGATTTCGATTTCTGACGTTATGTTTCATAATTGTTGATAACAGGTGTAAAGGTATTGAAGAACATTTTCGACAGATATGGCCCCAGTACGATAAAAAATGGTCGAGTCTCATACTGCGATTGCCAAGGCATCAGCTACGAACACTTGCAGGAGGAAGAAACAGTAGAACATTTCCATTTTCACTGTCCTGCTCTTGAGAATATAAGGACTGCTGAATTTGGGAGTCCATATATGTATGGATTATTTGATCCCTCTGCAATTGATGTCAGTCGGATCAGATCTTTTATTCGTGCGTCAGATTGGTTCGATTCGAACCTATTCTCGAACATGTGGAAAATAGATTCACATGAACCATCAGAGTATCACATCGGGACCAATAGGACCCAAGTGAGCTGTGTAGTTTACATTTACAGCTGCCCATCTAACCTAAACTACCAACCGAGAACTATATCATAGATGGAACAATTTACTGCTATTCCATCTATGATTTATAAATGCAAACTGAGGCAAATAATTGATAGACTTAGCCGCCTATTATTAACAATTTATTTATTCACTTCCTCATATATTTTTTGACTAACTAAAAATAAATACAAAAATGAAGTGCCTCGACTCCATCTTGTGTGTGGCAGGCACAAGAAGGTTGAGCCAAACAACGGAACAATATATTTTGCCTAAAAAACTGTTAAAAAAGCATTTTTTGGTTATTTTGTGAGCAGAAGCTTTTTTGTGTATTTTTTTTTTTATTTTCTTAATTTTGCTCACATTACCAACCATCATGGCATTATTTGGTAATTTTCCCCTACTTATGTTTATGCCAGGATATACAAATAATCCATATGTATGTATGTTTTAAGTATACAACATTTACCATCACCACATATGTGCCTTGAAAAGTCATATGTATGTACATACGAGTATGTGGTTGAAAATAAGAAAAACAAAATTTACGAAAAAAAGAAATAAATAAGTTTTATAGACATTTTAGTATGAGCGTTATTGAATGCCTGCAGTAATTTCCTAATTAGCTTCAATAAGAGTAATTGTGTTCACAAAAAATTTTTTGGTGTTTTGTTTTCACATTTAAATTTGAGAACAATTTTAGGATTTTATTTAAATAATGAAGAATATAAAAAAATAAAAAAATGGTAGTGATTAAGGATCTATCTGGCTTATATTTTAAACAGGAAGTTTAAATTATAATAATTAAGCATTACAAATTAAACCATTTTATCACAAACTTTAACTGTTTAGAATATTTATTTAACTCAAATATTCCAACAGACTTTTTTAAAATCAGAAACTATTATAAATTTGCATTAAAAGCTTAACCAATAAGTGCTTAAAATCTCTCCACGTTTAAAGCTAATTTAATTCGTGTAAAATTATTTTAAAGATTTCCTTTCTTAACTAGATTTAAAGATGTCTTAATTTTAGTTTAAAAAAAAAATATATATATATATAAAATGTTTAGTACCTAAAAGTGATACTACAATTTAAATTATATTAAAAAAATTGTATTTGGTAAATTACAAAGTGTAGTCAAAGGTAGCGTAAACGTCACTTTGAAAAATTATAAAGTAAAATATAAATAATTTATTTTTTTATAATTTGGATTTGGAGGTGAGAAAAAAAATCACATTTTAAATTTTTCGTAGGAAACTTGATTTGGAAAAACATATTGTTGTTCTACGAATGATAGTCCAGCCGATATGCGTAAATATAGAGTTGATATACCGATAGATTCTCAGCCTGGTGTAGTGGATATGATGATGATGGCTTGGAAGAAAATTGTAATACAGTAGAGATTTAGACTTACAAAAGTAATCTTATATTTAAGAATGGCTAAACTTCTTTATATTAATAATAATAATAATAATAATAATAATAATAATAATAATAATAATAATTCAGAATTTTGTTCGAATTCATAAATGTGCCTTATTTATTAAACTAACAAAGAATTTAGTTAATATAGAGAAAAAATGGCTGTACGAAAATAAAAGAGAAAAATGTACACAAATTTTAATTACATATTAGTGTGGAAAGACTATTTTAGAAGGGTTATTTAAGGCATATTTTTGATGTTTTAAACTATTGTTTTTGTTTTATTTTTTTATATAAAGAAACAACTAAGAAACACATACTACGTTTATACACACTCTTACTCGCAATTAAATATATTGCGAAATGAAAATTTCGTGAGATAATGTTTTATTTGCAAGTTTGTAACTCGCGAAAGCTACTGCCTGTTTTTATAACACGAGCTCAAAAACGACTCGTCTAACTTACATTTAAAACAAAAACAAAATTTCAAAATTTGTTTTTTTTTTAATGTAAGTTCGACGAGTCGTTTTTGCGCCCGTGTTTTAAAAACAGGCAGCTAATCGCGTTAATGAAACTAGTTGCAAATAAAGCGTAAGGAAATATGTATGTGCTATTTATTTGCAAGTTATGTTTATTTGCAATAATCGTGCGTATAAAATAAGTAACAAAATGCTTGTTTTATTTTTTAATTGGCATTGAAAAAACAAGTTAAATTTTAAGTTAAAATTTATTCGAATAACTCGAGTAATTTAAAAATTTTACTATATTATACGAGTAATTTAAAAACTGCATTATCGAGTTGTTTGATTAATTGAATTATAAAAAAGTTGAATAAAATAAATACCCTGTTGCATACCAACAATGGCAAGAAAAGACAATGGTTCTTAATGAAATCAATACTGATGATTTGTCTAAAGAAATTATTTAGTTATAATTAATACTTTCTCCAAATACTTTGAAGAACACTGGGAAGCAAGGACACTATGCGATAAATTTTAGGTCATTAAATATTGCCGCAATTATTCCAACGCGAAATGAAAGTATACCATCAGATTAATACAATCTCCAAAGGGTTTTTGCAGAGTTAGTTTTATGTTCGATCAAACTGACATCCTGTCAGTGCTTCCTTCAAGGAAGGATATCAGTGTTATATGTGCCACGTTTCATT
Source organism: Protocalliphora azurea (assembly GCA_932274085.1). Classification (NCBI taxonomy): domain Eukaryota; kingdom Metazoa; phylum Arthropoda; class Insecta; order Diptera; family Calliphoridae; genus Protocalliphora; species Protocalliphora azurea. The sequence continues at coordinate 176,858,181 of OW026519.1, forward strand.
TTAACAGGTTCAGTAGTTTAGACATAAGGTCAAGTCAGATAAAGTAAATAATATTATGACAAAAATGGGGGTAAAAAGGGATGCCACTTCCAGTAAAGTTAAAGTCCAGTATAATAATACTAGTATTGTATAAAACAACAATATATAATAACATTTGAATTAAATAATATAAATGATTTTTATTTCCAATTATTTATATTTAGAAGAAGAGCTCCGATAAATTGGAACTTCAAGATGTCATAAAATTGAAATTCGAGTTAAATTTGAAAAATTCTTTGGGGATTTTGCTTGGAGTGCTTTTATTTTGCGTTGGAATTATTGCGGCAATTTTTTCTTGTTACACTGTGTAATTAAATTTGTATTATTGAACTATAAGTTATAAATATTTCAAATCTTCATATATAACAACCGTTGCTCTAAACAGATAAATTTTAAATATTTTTTTCTTTTTGAGGATATTCGAAACATTTAAAACCAAGTTAACGTCAATTTAACTTTATAATCGATATTAATATATATATATATATATATATATATATATATATATATATATATATATATATATACTTTAAATTTGAATATATAAAAATTTACATTAACTTTTACATAAATAATTTCAAAAATTTAACTTTAGTTGTTTTAATATCCATCACATCAAATGAATGGTATGATTAAATTTGTCATTTTATACGAAAATCTTTAAATATATATCGGGGACCTCCAATTGAAAAATATTAGTGGTTGTTATGATTAAAAATAACTTTTGTGTCTGTCTGTCCGTCTTTATGATGAAATGAATTTTTTGAAGCCCATAGTCCATTAAATACATCTTTCTTTCAAAACATATGTGGCGTACAGTTTCGAAAATCTTGATATTGAAGTTCAGCGAAATCCATTTAGGAATGGCGGAGTTATAAATAATTTTCTAGAACAGCCTTAAAAAATTTTCAAAATTTCTTTGCTCACATTTAATAATATTTTTTTTATTTTACATACGATAATATGTAAATGTTTTCTACTGGAAAGTTGTGAGATTGAATAGTCTGGAGTAAGTGTTCTAGAATACAAACCATTAAGTCTGAGTTCTTATCGGACGTATGTACGTTTTGATATGTTTTATTTTTTATAAAAAAGTATTATTTAGAATTAATTTACTTTTAAGCTTTTTATATAAGCAAGAAAGATAGTAAATTTCAACATATTGATGTGGGCAGGATTCGAACCCATATGAACACTTAAAAACTCCTAGCTTTGAATTCAAGGAGCTTTCGGGGGCGCTTTATGTTATAAATTTCCGATGTCATGGTTAACACCAGTTTACAGATATTAGGTATATTAAAGAACATTTTTTTGACAAGTAATAATTCCAATATGTTTATATATTTATGAAATATAGATTACTTCTTTTCAAAATTTTGGTTACATACGTTTTTCTTTGCTCTTAACTTAAAAAAAAAAAACAAAATACATATATATTTAAAAAAAATAGTTTTGAAATTGCCACAATTACAATGATTTTGTAAAGTAGTTAAGGCCTCATTAACCACAGAAAGAAACAATTATTTCAAAACCCATAAACATAAATACAACATGTTCACAAAATATTTCATTTACTTTTAAAAATACATAAATAATAATAAAAAAATCCATAAAAAATAAGAGCTACTTAAATAAAAAATTTAACAAAAAATACAAACAAAACTTCATCATCAACAATAATGGATGTAAATAAAATAAAAAAACTATAAAATTGCAATCAGTGGTCAAGTTAATGTGCAGTGTGACAGAAGATATTTAAAGGAAGGAATTCATTAATACTTTAACAAAAAGTATTTTTCATATTATAAGGTTGATAGTTAAAAATACATATAACTACAGTATGAAAAATACATCACAAGGTTTAAATAAAATATTTAATAAGTGATATACGTGTATCATGCATATATGTTTATACAGCATTATGTACGAACATAAAAACTCGGGAAAGGGACTTATATTATACCTGTGGCCAATTTTACTATATGTAAAATAAAATATACAAATACAGAATAATGCGTTGATACTAACATCTAGATGATTTTACGCACTTTAGGGCGATTCCTAGAACTGGGTTTATATGGGAGTTATGGTAAATTATGGTCCGATTTTCATAAAATTTTGCAATGTTGTGTCTACTTACATAGAACTTATTTGTGTCGAATATTAACTTGATACTAACATTCGTATGGGATTTATATGGAAGCTATAGTCAATTGATACTTGTACAGAACTTCTTTGCACCGAATTTCATTAAAATATTCTTATTTTTAAGGCATTTTTAGTGTTTAAAATCTATTCCGGGGAGACATTTGCATTGGGGGCAGGTGAAATATTGGGCCGATCACAACCAATTTCAATGGGCTGTATCATAGTCCCACGTTCAAAAGTTCTTTGAATTATCTTTAAAATTGCGAGTTGTCGATCGGTATACTTTAAGGCGGATGTTGGATAAATTTTCCAGCACAAACGCAGTTGGGGTATTATGGTGGTGTAATTCTCTTGAAATTAAGCAGACATTTACCATAGGGAATAAGATTGATTTTTTTAATTTTTTTTTAATTTTATATACATATTTCGAAAAGCTCGCGATTTTGGTTTATAGAAAATGATCAATAATATACGGAGTTTTAAGGTTTAAATATTCATAACTTTTTAAGATGCAATCCGATTTCACTGAAATAAAAGGCAAAATAGAAGAAATTATATATATATATATATATATATATATATATATATATACATATATATATAATGTGTATTATAATGCAATATGCATTTTTCAGATGCATTTTTTGAAAACCTTCAAATGTTAACCTTTTTATTTCATCTTAAAAAGTGATTTATTTGTTCAACATTTCAATTTAGGTTTTTTTATGATGGAAATGGTTACTATTTTTTTAAATTTTTAGTAAAAAATAGCATAATTTTTCCCATACCAAATATTATTTTTTGAAATATTTAAGCTTTTCTACGTTTGTTTGTTTCGGCTTTATAGAAATCTAAACCGCTGGACCGATTTTCTTCAAATTTTCACAGTATCATTCTGTTATACCCGAAAGTAAAATAGGCTATCTTATTTTTCGATATGAGCAGGGGAATGGTAGCCGCATAAATATTACTCGTAGTTATGACATATCTCCAGAAATATTACAGATAAAGTCCTAAGATTTTGTGGAAATAATTTTATTATCAATTTACATAATTGAGATGAAAATGGGGTATGTAGATCTAATATACATACTAATTATCGGAAAACTTAAATACTAATTATCGGATACTTTAAATATTATTACAGCAAAAGTTTTAAAATTTTACGGGAATATTTTTCTCATCAATTACCAAACTTAGAAGGAAAATGGGATGGATTACCAGGGGAAATGGTTTCTTCATCAGAAAATATAAAATTTTTTAGTAATAAAATCGACAATCATCTATACAAAAATTTAGTCATATTTTTTTTACAAAACGAGTTCTTTTATGAAAAATTTTTTGGCGCTTTTTATGTAAATGCTAAAAAAATAATTTTTCTATTATTGTGATATTTAAAGAGAAATAAATCTTCATGAAATTGGACTTTAGCTTCAAAAGATATGGATAATTAAAAATACTACTTTGTGAAATATTTTGTTTTTTTGTAGAATTAGAATCGTGAATAAAACCGCGAATTTTCTGTCATTTGAAAAAATTTAAACATTTATATACTCTGAGAGAGAGAAAGAGAATTCATGAAAGAGAATGCATGAATTAGGTTTTTAACAATTGAATTAAGTTTTTGCACATAAACTTCTAGTTTTATTCTATGATTTGTAACTTAAAATTATATTGTTACGTTTTCTAATATCTCTAGTTTACAAATTCTGGTGAATTTTTGAACCTGATCAGAAGAGAACTGATTTTAATATAATTTGCGGAGCTGAATTCAAATATGATATTCGAGATTGGTTATAGTTTTCGAGCTTTGGCATGTTGGAGCAATGTGTAATGGACTTTTTGATGTAGTCATCGCTAAAAGATTCATTTCAATCATATTATAAATGTTGAACTTTATTCCAGATCATGTAGAAACATAGAAAAAGCATTACAAAAACTGTGAACTGTTTGCGGAGCTCAAGAGGAAGGTAACATATAAAACAGTGACTAAATCAATGATTTATTTTATTTTATTTGATTTGAGGCGGAAAATAAAATTACTTCTTACCACAACAGAATACTTTCAATTAACCTCTTTATATAAAACGTTATCTTATCAAGAAATTCTTCAAAATGATTAGCTTTGAAGGGCAGAAATCAAATGCGAAATATTTGTCAAACATGATATTCGAAAACTAATGACCGATGGAAACTTTAATAAATTTTTAACGTCCAATAAACAGCCAATGGTGGGATAATTCGGAAAACGCAATCGGTAATTCCAAATCCCCAGATTTGAACCAAATTAAGAAGAGTTAATTGCAAAATTACCACATGTTTAGAGTTTGAATTTTCTTCATTCTCAATTTTCTTTATTGTCGTTTCGATTTTACGCTTTACATTTTGGCGATACCAGTAACGAGAATGGAGGCGAGTACACAAATATTTGGGGAAAATCGAAAAAAATTTCAAGGACTATTCTAAACAATACAATTCACTAAGTTTTATCGCTCTTTGATTTAGATTTATCACTTTTTATTTAATAAATTGGTTATATTTGTATTGATATTTTGAAAACTTAGAAACCATTTTTGACTGCTCAAGTCAAAAACCTTATCTATATTTATATAAAATCTTATTTAATATCAAAATTATTTTACACCAAAAAACGAATTTATTCTTTCAAACTTAAGTATATTTGTAACATCAATACATCAATGACAATAACATACCACCCTTAAAATCATAATAAAGACAACTACTCTATTACATGACTCTATAGTAATGGGCAAAATTATAGCATACTTAAGAACAAAACAACCCCCTCAATTGCCGTAAGAACCGTAACTTAACATAACTTAATGTTATACTGCTAAATTTTTAACTCTAGCTGTTGAGTTCTTATATGCCGAGAGCACTCATAGTTGATTAATGGTCCATTCCATATAATTCACCTTAGCTTATACAATAGGTATACATGTATAGACATCAAATAATATGACACAATGACAACTCTATTATGGCAATAAATTTAAACAATATAACAAGATAAAAATTTGAAGGGACTTTCAAATAAAATAGAAAAGAAATAAAAATAGATAACTGACAAAAAGACGATTGAGGCTGGCCAGTGTTGGGCTGTTAATATACACGTATAATAATGACAATTGAAGCATAAAAACTAGATACATTTTTTATTATTTTTTTTTATGAAGAGACTGCAATTACATACAATAATCGTAAAATAGTAACCGCAATATATTCGTTTTTATACCCTACACCACCATAGGTGGTTGGGGTATTATGCATTTGTGGGCATAGAAAAAATCTTCGTATCCCCACCTTAAAGTAACCGTTGGACTCAGAATCATTTAGTGAGTCGATTTATCGATGTCCGACCATAAGTCTGGCAGTCTCTCCATGTAAACCATGTAAACAAAGTACGGATCGCAACTTTAAAGATATCTTGATGAAATTAGGCATGAATAATTAGTTTGGTACAAAGACAAGCTTATTTAAATTGGTTAAATTGGTTGAATACGATTATTATCTCACCCAGCCCCATATAAAATGTCCTCTCGGAATAAAGGTTTGACTGTCATAAATCTTCAAATATAGCAATATGTTAATAGAATTCGACACATATAAGTTTTATATAACTATAAATCTGTGACCAATTTCATAAAGATCAGTCTATAATGGACTATATAATCGCTAAAATGTAATGTTACAGTTGAACTGCTTAAAACTACCCTTATTATATGTATATGTACAATTAATACGTTTTTTATTAAACAAACCATAAGGTTCCATATCTGATTTCAAGAAATTAAAATTAAAATGAATATATTTTTTAAATCTTTATTACAAGGCGAATGCAAACAGGTTACCTCACTTAATCAGCTGATTATTTTTTTAGTACCTAGAACTGTCAAACTCCATATAAGAGCAATTTTTGCTTACCCGCTGAAGTGTCAAATTACATGTAAAAAATTACTGAATTTGCCGTATTGTTATTTTTGTAAAACTGCTGCCACCAGATTTATTTCGCCATGGTTTTGTTATAAGAAAGGAGAATATAAAAATATTTAATACTCTGTTGCTAACAGCATTGCCAGAATGATGATTTTATCATATTTTTGATTATTTTTAAATCTAAATATGTTTTCATGATTTTTTCTTACAAAATATGACTTTTATTTTAATCACATCTCCGTACAACTAATTTCAAAATACACATATGGGTAAAAACTCAAAAATGTAAAAATTCGTCTAAAATTTTTTTCGGACTTTTTTTCTTGGCACATTGACACCACTTTGAACAAACAAAAAGCAATACTTCAGCGTTTAAAATCCGTTGGCGTGAATCTTTTGCCAAAAGTCATCGCGATTTGAAGTTGAAAATTAAAAAAAAAAAAAATTTCTAGCTTAATTTATTTACATTATAATTGCACACATAAACTTTGTGAACAACTATCACCAAAAGAATCATGTGAAAAACTATCATAACTAGGTGAGTTACATGGAAAATTTTATTTTTTTAAATAATTTTGGCAGAATTTTGAAAATAATATTTTGTTAACCGAAAGTTTCTTTACATACGGTCTACACGAGAGATTTTTCTATCATGACGAACGTCAAATTCTTTTCATGATAAGAATTTATCACGTGTAGACCAAATTTATTTACATTATTGCAGTGCTATGATATAATTGTTAGAGCTCAAGCAAAGATAAATTTGTTTTGCCACCAAAAGTCATTTTATGAAATTAAAAAATAAAAGATTACCACTAAATGGTATGGTATACGTTACCTGGATGAAAATCAACAAAAAGTGATTTATTATAATAACATCTTATTTATGTGTTCCCTTATATGCTGATATAAACAAAAAACAAAAAAAATCCCTGCTGACGTTTTATTACATGTTATGATAGAAAAATCTCTCGTGTAGACCATACGTTATTTAGTACCGAAAAAACTAAGTTAATATATTTAATCGTTTAAAATTTATAGAGTTTAAATCACGCATTCTCTTAATTTTAATGAATATTTTTAAAATATTTTTTGATAACTAAAATATGATTATTTTTATTTTACTTGATTGCTATAGGTTTGTTATCTTTTCTAGCATTTGGTCGTATTTTTTTGGACTCCTAAATTTAATTTGGAGAACTAACTTGCCAACCAAAAACCTCCTGTTTGAATTTTTACTCTAAGATAATTTTAGGATGTTAACGAAAGCTCACCATTCTAATTTTTAATAATAATGTCTCTTTTTTAAACTTCTTAACTCCTTATTGGTGTCGCTGTTTCTTGTTGATCCTGTAGGTTTAAAAATCGAAATCATAACTGATTTTTAGTGTGTGAAAAAATGTTGGGAGTAATTTTATTCAAATGGAAACTTTCGCCTTTTTTCTAGTAGTAAAATTTAGTTAACCCGTTTCGAACCTTAAAAGTTTTATTTCACTAAAATTGAAATTTGACTAAAATATAGTATCCGAGAAAACATTTAATAACACAGCAGGTATAAACGGTACAGTAAAACGTCATACCTTAAAGACTATTATCTACCGAAATAACAAAAATAGAAAAACACAATTACCAATATTTTGATCTAATTTTTTGGCCACTGTATTATCAATATGTTTACTATGGAACAGTATTAAAATTTTGGAAATTGGTGTTTACAAAAAATTGGACTTTTGGCCAATGAATTTTTGAGCCACTATGCGGCGATTCGAATTTTTTTCCAATATTAATTTATAATTATTAGTTTGTATTTTGATAATTTTTATACTCAGAAAAAAATTTGTACATAAGTATAAAAATTTACCTTCATTGATTTCAGTTCATAATATTTAAGCATAACATCTTAAGCTTTAAAACTTTTTTTATATTTTTTCAAATGAATCAAAAGTTAAGAAGACTGAAAAGATTTTTTATATTTTCAAAAATGTTTGAAATTTCCTTCGGAAAATTTTAAGTTTTTAATGATTTCGGGAACTGAATAGAGGCGCTTTCCTTTGATTTATATGTAAATAATATTGATAAACATATTACACAGAAAAAAAATAAAAGTGGATTTCAATTACGAAATTACTTATATTAATTAAATTTTTGTTTGATTTTGCTCCAACCACCAAATTGATAAATCTAATTAACTAGAAGAATTGATTTTGGCTTAAATTTCAATTAATTTATTTTATCCAAATTAATTAGAATTTTTATTGAATATTTGCCTAAACTCAATTAAAAATTTTATTGATTAAATTCCACAATTAATTAAATTAATTAATTCATTTTTTGTATCTTTTATTGACACGTTTTTCTTTATATTTTGTAGTAGCAGTCGATTTTTGTAAAAAAATGTTAAGCCAATTAAAAATTTAATTACATTAATTAATAAAAGAATTAAATTTCAATATAAAATTAATTAATCATTTTATATTACGTGTGAGCATAGGCTTAAAGATTTTTAATAATTTTACAAGAAAACTTACTTATTTTATTGTAGCAATTTTGCACGCATTTTTTAGAATGTAATTATATTATATTATTAATATGTATACTGAAACTCAATGGAATGATGTTTTATTAGCGTATATCATTTACTGGATAATTACTTGGTAGTTTCCAAACTAAGTATTAGTATAGACATTGAACTTTCCTACATTGAAAGCGTAAAAAAATCGTTTACTGGGTACATTAAGCCACATTCATAAATTAAAAAAATCCAAACATTTATTGCCTAATAGACAGTGCATATACACAGAAATATCTTAAATTTTCTTTTTGTAATGTCTATAAAATACGAGACACTAATGAAGCCATTAACAATCATCATTTAACATTAAATAGACTTCGTGATTTGGTGGTGGCAATAATAATAGTTGACCACTTGGACATTGCACCTACCAAAAACAAAATAAAAATACTCAAACAAGAACTTCAAATTAAATAAATGATTCATAAAATACAACATTATATGACACACATCTTTACATTTTACAGCCTCCTATTAACGGATAAAAAAAATAACCACAAACAAATACAAAAAACGTACAACAAATGTCCTGTTTTTTTTAACTTCTGTTTTTTATTTCAATGTGTGTTTTTTTTTTTCTCTTAATGATGGCCATTTATTTTATTCCGGTATAACAAGATTCATTATTGCACACTACTGGTTGTTGTAATAACAATTTTTTTGGTTGTCTTAAAATGTTTTAATATTGTGCTTTGACAGTTTCTATTATTATTTTTTTCTTATTTACTGTACAAAAAAAAGGAACATACCATTTACTTAGAGAGAGTATCAAATGTGAAATGTTCACTTCCTTAATCATTATTACTATTAAGTGTCAGATGTTAAATAGAAAGAACAAAAAAGAGGCTGCAGTTTTAAATCTATTTTTATTATTTTATGATTATCTCATAAAAAACTCCCATTCTTGTAACTTAAACGATTATTGTGTAATATTTTATATAATAAAAAGGAATCTTGAAAAGCACAACAAATGTGTTGAGTTTTGGTTTTGAAATCTGTCAGAATTTCTTTTCTGACACTTTTTTCCCTTTTTTCTTTTGGGGAGAAAATGCATATAAACTAAAATATCAAATTTCTTTATTAAGACCAAAAGATGTTGTCTAGATATGAGAAAAACAGAAGCCGGGTGATGTTTATCATTTGCAGCATATTTTCTTATTATTATGAAAATTAATGTTTAATTGCTTTTAAAAAAAGAGCAGCACAATTGCAAAACTATTAACATGAATTAAGAGTGACAATTAAAAAGTAATAATAATAATAAAAAAAGAAAGCAAATAATAGTAGTTTACTTTAAAATTTTTTTATCTTAGGGATGCCGTTTTAAAATAATAGTTGCATAATGTGAAAAAGATCTAAATTGTTATGTCTTCCCAGCAAAAACTTTGCTTTCCTGGTAAGCTAGCAGGTATAATTAGAAACAAAAATAAACTACTTATTTTCTGCCTGAATAACTAGTTATTTTTGTTCGACTTGTCCACAAATTCATGTAGTTTTTTTTTTTGACTCTAGGGGTACCCAAAAATATGTACCTAACGAAAACAAAAAAACAAAAAAATTTTGCCGTCAGTGAGACTCGAACTTGGACACACACTAACCATTCGTTTTTACTGACTAACGTCTTACTGAGTACACTATCTAGCACATAGCATCCTAAGCGACAAAAGCATTATTTAGTTTAAAATATCTTTTTAGACATTTTGTTATAAAAAACTAACAGCTTCAGAATGGGGTTGAACCAACAACCTTATGGTTGTTAATCCGAAGCTCTAGCCAACTCATCCACGTGATTGCAGTATTACTGCGCTATTATACTATTGAGTACTTATTAATGTAATACAGAGTAGGCAAATAATAATGACGCCTCATTACCAAGAAACTACTTTAATAAGTAGTTGTTATTACCGAAAACCAAAAAGTTTTTGCTGGGTTAATCCAGAATAAATTTTAGTTCTAAAAAATCAATCATATAATTTTCAATCCCATACTTTTGATGCATTGTAGTTTTTTTATGAACGCCTTGGCATACATTCGGAGGGATTATTAAAAGTATAAAATTTTGGAAAAACCAAGGCTGGTCTGGTTTCTGTACAAGTGGGAATAGGATAAATTTTATTATGTTACAGGAAGTAATCGCTACCTACTCTATTAACTTTAATAATCTAAACAAGTATCGGTACTTTATTTCGTGCAGCAATTTCTTTTGAAAATCAGTCAATATCTTTGACTAAATACTCTTGTAGCTCAGAAAAAATAAAAATCTGACCTCTCCGAGCCAAATGAATTTATAGATGTTTCAATAAGTATTAGGGTAATCGATTATTCAACTTTTTGGAGAAACCTTTTTTCGAATAGTTCGATTAGTTGGAATAGTAGAAATCGGTTGATTTTCTTTTTAAATTGCTAAAAAGCCGGTTAACCGGATTTTATGTAGAGCTAATATTACCATCAAAAACTAAATTTCTTAACAAAAATTCAATAAATCTTATAGAGATTAAGTTAAAATTTATTAAATAATTTATTTTGGAAACAACTTGTAATTATGATAAAAAAAATAATCATCAAATCTGAGATTTGATGATTATTGAAGATTATGTCTATCAAATGTTGGCCGTTGATACGTCGCAGATCCGTTTGTTTGTTTACATACCCATTGAGCCAGAAATGAGCCTCATCGCTGAACAAAATTTGCCTCGAAAACGCCGGATCTTCTTGGATCTTTCAAGAGCCCATACAGCGAAACGATGTCGCTTGGGAATGCGTCAGTCCGAGTTGCTACGAACGGCGCCGAATCGACTCTCCACGGTCTTCGTGTACATTCTCAGCTACGGCCGCTATATTTTCTTCACAGCGTGCTGGACGTGGTCTATTCGGTCGAATATTATCCAATAATGCTGGGTCTCAAAATGGGTGATGGTGTTGCGAATTGTACGCTCAGTAGGCCGATTATGTTGACCATAAGTTGAGCGAAGTGCACGAAACACATTCCTCACAGAACGTGAATTTTCGTAATAAAGTTGAACGATCTGTAAACGTTGTTCAGACGTAAGTCTTTCCATTATGAAATGCCAAACAATACTAAACAAAAATAACATGACATCATGACACGACTCACACGTGATCTGTCAAAAAAAGGCTATTGGAAAAAGTATCCCCACTTGAATCACTCTTTATTACTATTTTATCCCGGTGCGCTTGGCTACCCCTTTTGATGCGATAACTGATACTTACTTTGTATGGAGGCTACTACTGCCCTTGGACCTGTCCGACCTTTGTAATAAATTGTATATAAAAATTTTTTCTAAAACTTTTTAAGACTTTTATTGAAATACTCCTTTATATATGAGAAAATTAATATTTGCTTCGTACGGGAGCTATTACTTACCCAGGATCTACCCGTCCATTTTCATTTCATCAATGTAATATGATATGAAATTGGCTTCCACAAAATTTGAGGAATCTAAGTGTAACAGTTTTTTTTTTTTAGATAAACGATTATAATATCTGTATCACTCCTCCTACATGTCACTGACATAACATTTTGCAAACTAGACACACTTTTCTGCACTTCGACCTTAATTTGATGCACTAAGTGAATAAGTTCGCAATTTTAAGGAAAAAATAATACGTGAAATTAGTCCAGGTGTTTATTATAAATAAAATATTCATTACTTTATCAGCAATTATGTTAACAATGTATAAAAAATTCATCCATTCCTAAAGGAATGTGAAAGCGCTATTTTAATTTTCTCCCTCACAAATTTACTTCTTTCAAAGCTCGATTTTTTACTGGGAACTTACGAAATTATTTTCAATTTACCTTAAAATATATTCATAAAACATAACAAGAAATTAGACTTTATGAATATTAATCAGTTAAAATATTAAGTATTTCTAAATTTCCATTCAAATATTAGTATTTAGTAGGGGAGATTGGGGTAAAGTGGAGCATACTTTAATATAACTTCAATAAAATACCAACCAATAAACTTTTGAACCTTGTAATGGATCTGTTATATAGAGCGAATTATTCTCTAGTATTTTGTATAAAAATAATAAGATTAATTTGACCTTTGGTATTGTTTTTTCGGCATTTCCTTAAATCAACTATTTTTGTTTAAAATGGGAAAAGTTGGGGTAAAGTGGAACATATTAAAAATGGCAAGTTTATGTTTAGTTAGTGTTTAATAATATTTTTAAATGATTTTTATATTTACGAGAACACTTGAATATCAAAATTCAAGTATGTGGTGAAAATATATAGGTAATAAATTATAAAACTAATAGAAAGTAGTAAAACAAAATTTATAAAAATAGTTATTTATTTCTCGTATTTGGAATAGTGCAAGTCAAAGTTGTAATAAATTGTGATAATTTTCCAGCACTTTAAGTGTACAGACCATTTGCATGAGTTTCATCATACTTAGCGTGTATTTTTACAGCAACTACTATTTCCGCGATTTTTAAATCCAGAGTTTTGCTCCTTTAATTAGCTAATGTAATGGTACATGTTGGTTCCAGGAATTTTTATTTTTATCGCTATGTTAATAAAGTTAACAGAGCTATTTCCAATTTTCATATGTTCTATTGCTTCTATTAAGGCATCACAATTTAAATCTGTTTTATTTGATTTTCTTATATATATTCAAATCATTGAATTAAAAACATTTAAAAATACAATTATTTATTATATTTTCAGCAGACTTGTCAAAAAATGGGTGTAAAATTTTTAAAACTATACATCCCACTTTACCCTAATATATTTTTACCACATTACCACAATTCCATAATTTTTATATTAAGTAGAGATCTGAAAAAGTGTTATCTTTTTGAGACAAAACCTATTTGCAACTGAAATAAGTGCAAAGTAAAGTATTTAATATTGTATTTATCTATTTAAAAATTCGCTTGGATATCCTCTTCAGAAATATTAACACTTAGAAAAACTTTTTTAAAATATTTTATTTGCTTGCTCTCGAAGACCAATAATAGCAGAGATTCATGGATAAAATATAATTTAGAAATGTAGTGCAATAACGGCAAACATATACCAGTTTTTCTTTTAAAAAATAATTAAAAATATGTGAAAAAATAAATTTTCTTCATTATCCCATATACCATAATACCCCACTTTATCCTATATATATTTTTTGAAATAAAATGTTATTTTTAAAGGTCTACTCGACCTTAGAAAAATATACATTTTGAAAAAGCCGACAAAAAAAACGGTTAGAAAACTGAATCGATAACCCCAATAAGTACCCAGCAAAAACTTTTTGGTTTTCGGTAATAACAACTACTTATTAAAGTAGTTTCTTGGTAATGAGGTGTCAATATTATTTTCCTACTCTGTATTACATTAATAAGTACTCAATAGTATAATAGCACAGTAATACTGCAATCACGTGGATGAGTTGGCTAGAGCGCCGGATTAACAACCAGAAGGTTGTTGGTTCAATCCCATTCTGAAGCTGTTAGTTTTTTATAACAAAATGTTTAAAAAGATATTTTAAATTAAATAGAGTTTTTGTCCCTTAGGCTGCTATGTGCGAGATGGTGTACTGAGTAAGACGTTAATCAGTAAAAACGAATGGTTAGTTTGTGTCCAAGTTTGAGTCTCACTGACGGCAAAATTTTTTTGTTTTTTTTTATTTTTGTTTTCGTTTGGGTACATATTTTTTAGTACCGCTAGAGTCAAAAAATAACTACATGAATTTGTGGACAACTCGAACAAAAATAACTAGTTATTCAGACAAAAAATAAGTAGTTTATTTTTGTTTAAAATTATACCTGCTAGCTTACCAGGAAAGCAAAGTTTTTGCTAGGTACTTAGTGTAAAATTATGTATAAGTGAATTTTATATATTTCAATTAAATAATTATCCAAGTCATCAAAAAATAAGCTATTTACTTAATTAAAATATGTTTGCCAATTCTTTTCAGTTTCCATAAAATTTGTTGTAAAACACTATATTTCCTGTTTCTTTAACAATTTAACAAAAAGAATAAACCTTTTTAATTGCAAGAGTTTATAAAAAAAACTTAACCCTACCATATATTTATAAAAAAAAAAAAATCATAAAACATTCTTAGAGTGCAACAAAAGGGTCGTTTATTTGGCCGCAGGCAAAATGACATTAAATTATACATGACAAAGTGTTGTAACAAGCACTACAGTTTAGACTCTCATAGAACAAGCTTAACATCAACAGCGTGAAACGCGACGACAAACAGGAGAATAAATAAATGCAGCAACATGAAAACCATGTCGATGAGGACGATGACGAGGTGCGTATATGATGCTGCTCCTGTTGCTGTAGTAGGAAAGCAGTTGTCAATAAATTACACAGTCATATCCTGAGCATATCCTGAGAGCGTTAATAACAATTTCCTGTAGACGGGAATATATTTGAGTGTATTTGTGCTTTACTATTATTTTTTTTATAAATATAATTTGTAGTTAAACAAAATAAAATGCCACATTATTACAAGAGTAAAATTGAAACCTTCATTTGTTTTCCTGTTTAATATTAAATCATCTTTTGTTTATTTTTTTGTTAAAGTAGACTTTATAATGAGAACATAATACCAGTCTTCAAATGACAATATGGCAAAAAAAAAAAAAAAAATATGTATATATATACAAAATTCAAATATATATTAAACATTTATTTATTGTTATTCGATTGCAATTCTACGTAATAATTTTCCTCCTTTTGTACTCGATGTGTTAGTGTGTATGTATTAATGTCATTTTATAAACAGGAAATTGAATTTTTGTTTTTCTGTATCTTTTGTTGTTGTTGCTTGTTTAACATTTATTATGAAATTTGAAGACCTTGTTGTATAAAATTAGCCTTAAATCTTTTCGAAACGCAAACAATTTTCCAAAAATAAAATTAAAGTGTTGAATTTAATTGCATTAAATTACGTTTAATTTGTGCACTACACAATAGGAATGGAGTTATTTGAGATTCTTTAAGATGTTTGTAACGTTAAAATAAAAAAGATAGAAGGTATTGAAACTGATTTTTTGAATTTAGTGGATAACAAGGGTCTTTGGAATGTGAGTATGTTGGCATACTCACATTCCGGGATTAATTCGTTTCACTGTGGTATTTAGTGACCTTTCAATCATTTAAGTGCTCTTCTTATATTAGAGATTTTTTTTTGTTTATTGTTATACTTTTCACTAAAGCATTTCTCCAGAATTTTAAGTAGAAAAATATGTAGCGTTACAAGTCCTATTTAATCAAGTCCTATTTAGTCAATAGCGAATCAACTTGGTATGAGTTTAAAGCCAGACATATGGGTCATTATCAAAAATTTTTAACCTGACTGAAACTGATTTTAATCTTTAATAAATTTTGCGGTAATACTATTTAAAACAAACGGGTTACAGATCTGCACTCACGAGACTTAAAACTAATAAAGTGCATAAATTTAGCACCATAGGTTTGATTTTATAATCATAATTGTTATTCAAAGTGCGAAAACTTAAAAAGGGCTTAAAATTACTTGACTTTTCCCATTCTTTTTGATCTCATTTGATGTTATATCAACTAATGAACTTTGTGGATAAATTCTGCACCTTTTTTGTTATTGTATAGACTTTCAATATTTCAACATTTTACTGAAATAATTTTTTAAAATAAAAAAAAGAAACGCATATAAATTTTTAAACACGGATTGATACACCATGTAATTATGCGTATTTTACGTTATATCTCGTTGATGTGCCCAGCGAAGTGGATAGTCCAAAAGTTTGAAAAACAAGAGGGAAAATTTTTGAAAAAGTCAGCTTTTCGCGAGGCACATTCGCAGTTTCATATGCGATAGCATGGATTACTGCGTGGACTTAGTATTGTGTTATTTTACACAATAAATTAAAAAAAAAAAAATGATTTTACACACTTTTTCGGCCGAAAAACACAAAAAATTAAAATTTTTGAAATTTTCAAATGCAAAATCATATATTTTTGGACTCAATAAAGATATCTACTTCAAATTTCCTTTATTCTATGAATAATTTTGTTCTTAAACTAATTAATAAAAATATACTAATATAGTATATATAAATAGTGGAAATTTCAAATGCAAATAACTCGAAAACTATAAGAGATAAATAGTACAATTGGGCATGTTTTTTCAAAGGCATCATCAACAGCTTTGAAATGATATAAAAATCTTTAAAATCGGGTAAGGAACAAAAATTTGGCTGGAGGCAAAACTTTTTTATGTCACAGGTACCCTACTTTGAGAGCATCTGGGTTTTTTTTTGCAAAAATTTTAATTTCTAAAATCGGGCTTTATATCGCACGAATATTAAAAAATATAATATGTACTATTTTTCAGAAGAACATCAAAACAAACAATCTGTAACATTTTAAGTTACATTTAGTGTTGTCAGGAGGTGAGAGAAAAAGAGACTAAATCTGAATATATAAAACAAAATGTGTGTATGTATGTAACGTATGGATTCTGATTTTTGATTTTCGGTCTGCAGGCGGAGGGGCGTGGCAAAATCCAATTTTCATATTGCACCACCAACGACATATACATATATTTATTTTTTTTTTGATTTTTTATTTTATTTTTTTTTTTTTTGAACGCCTTTGTCATGTTTTTCAAAAGGAGAAATCAAACTCTTAAATCGGTTATGTAGTTCCGAAGATATTTACAAAAAACCTATGATAATAATGATCCAATATCCAAATTTTAAAACTTTCGAAATGTTGCATTCAAAAATCCGAGTTTTCGGTTTATTTACAAAATATTTACATCATTTAAATCGTGTGGTAATACAACACTACTGTTTGCTTAGGGCCAGCAACGCGGACCGGGTCAGCTAGTAGAACATAAAAAGGGTCAAAAAAGGCTAAATGGCCCAACAAATTAGGCCAGAAAAAAGTTAAAATTTTTCTTCAGCTTGAAAACTTATTTGTTCTCGTTTTCATTAGTTTTCGATATTTTTTGAAAGATAATATAATAATTTATAAATAAAATGTAGAACGCCAAAAATAGTCTAATAAATTCTCATAAAACTTGGTTTATAATAAGTTTATAACAAGTTTTAGAATTGTCTTCATATGAAAAATGACTCAAAGTTTTAAATGATTTTTTCGTAATTTTTCATATTTGATTAAGCATTTCCAAATTTTTTGGGTGATTTTTTGCTTTGATATGATTTTTTTTTAATTATATCCATGAATAGTTTTCAAGGTTAATGAAATGTATGTATATAAAAAATTATTATTATAATCGATTTTGTAAGTTAATGAAATTAGCTTAATTAGTTTTGATTTGAATAATGAAGCACCGTAGGCAGAGATTTTTGTTACATATAAATAATCTTGATTTTTGTGCAAATAAATACACAAGATCTGTAAAAATAAAATGGGTTATAGCAAATAAGACATTTTTCCTTCTTTTCTGAGATGCTAACATATTATCCTTTTTAAGGCAGTTTTAAAAATCAAAAAAAAAAAAAAAACTACAAAAAAGCCAGAAGTTAAAATGAAAATTTTGAAGCTAAAAACAAAATAAAAAGGCTAGATTTAGCCTTAAAAAGGTTAAAATGACAACACTGTTTGGTAAGGAAAATTTTTGAAAAATATTAAAAATATTTGGAAAAAAAGTAAATTTTCACTTAATGGTTTTATTTTAAAATCTAGCTTTAAGAAACTTTTTATTAAAAAAAATATACACCTAAAGTTGATGAAATTTGATTTTTTTTGTTCTTTTCCAATATCTAAAAAAATTTTAAATTTGACAGTTCAAAAAAATGCAACCTAGACTAAAGATTTTTATTGCTATTCATACATAATTTTGTCTATTTTTATTCTGTATCCAATTTTATTATGAAAATTTTATTATTGGCCACTTTTACATCCGTTTTAAAATAACGAATGTATTGTCGAAATTTGCCCAAGAAATCTAGTTAGTCGGCATAAGTGAGGCTTAGAACTGTTTATTAAATATTTTGCTTTATAATTTAGTTTCATAATTCACGACTCTTAGCTCTTTTTTATTTAAAAATAAATTAATTTTGTGTTCCAAACAGAAAAAAGCAATAATCTATCAATTTTTTTTCAGTAAATTTATTTATTGAATCTTCACGAAAGTTTAATGAACTAACAATAATTAATCGAATCTTAAATCTAAATCTTAATATCTGTTTAGTCCAACCAACGTCAGACTAAAAGCGATTTTAATGCATATGGTTTAACTTCAGCTCAGTTCTTCTTCTCAATCGGATGTATGCATTACTTCTTAGTATATTTCGTGCTAGTGGATTAGGATGTATCTCCAATTTTTTCAAGTATGCTCCTGTATTTCTTTTATAACATCTTTTACCAAAGGAACGTTTAGATCTTTATGTATGTTAGTATTTCTTACATACCAAGGGGCTGCGGTTATAGTTCGCAATATTTTGTTTTGACGTCTCTGTATTTTCTCAATATTTGATGCTGAGACCGTACCCCATAACTGGATCCCATAACTCCATATTGACTTTAAAACTGAGTTTAGAGGAGTAGTTTGCAATCTAGACTGAGCACAGAATTTCTATCAAATTAAAAGAGAAACTAATGCTTTAAATTTCACATTTTCGTAAAAATAATTTATAACTTTGTCGTTTTAATTAGTCAAATTTTTGATTCAGAAATGTATTTATATATATACATATATTTTTTTTATAAATAATTTACTTTGAAGTCGTTTATTATCATCTAGTTAATAAATTCCTTTCTAAATAATACAGTGTGAACAATTTGTGTACTTAACAAAAGAGAAAGCAACAAAAAGCGAGAGGGGCGTTATTGGTTTTTAAATATTTGCTATGTACATTCAGTTCATTTGATCAAATTGTAATTTGATTCTGATGTTTGTGTCCTGCTTACATTAAAGGACTTTTTATTCTACTCCAATTTGTTTGGTTTTTTTGTTTTTTTTTTTGTAAATAACTAAAACTCCTTTTGAGTTTCCTTTAATACAATATATTTATTTTTTTATAATACAAATTTCCCCTTTCTTATTCGCTTTATACAGCTAGTTAAGTAAATTGTTATGTAATTTAAGAATAATTACAGGTAATAGAATTTATTGTTCACGAAAACTAAATTTTCACTTTTCTATTGGTGACAATTCAATTTATGCCAAAGTGTTATATAGTGTGTATTTATGTGTGTGCGTGTATTTAAAAGGGCGCGTAAATTCTAGGAATTTAAAATGTAGACTATAAACAAATTTACAACTACCATCCAGTTGTATAAAGTTCGTATTTCAAACATTTTAAAAAGATTAGTTTCTAATTACGATTTAATCACTAATTGCTGTTGACAAGTATTTTACTACAATAAATAGAATAGAAAAAAGTACATAATCGAGTCGAGTTTCTTTTGTTGATTGATTGTAATCGTAAAAGTATGATTAAATAAATGAAGTAAAATACAAAAAGTAGAGGGAGATTGTTTTAAATGAGAATTAAGGTTATACAAAGTTAAGTTGAAACATACAATTTTAATTTAGTTTTACCATGAATTAAATCAAAAATTTCTAATTCAGTGATATACCATAAGAAATATTTTCTGATGTTAAAAATTATCAAGAATTAGAATCCAAAAAATTAGAGTCTAAATATATATGTGAAGAAATTTTTTAAATGTTGTTGAAAATAGAATTTTGGCTAGTTTGTACAACTTTTTACCTTAAACCTCGCTCGCTAAAAGTCAGTCACGCGAACAGATTTGTGTTTCATTAAAATAAATAGCGTTGATATGCCATTAAAAAACTGTTCAATTTTTGTTTTTTTTTTTTTTTTTTTTTGAACCACATAAGTAAACGAATGCCCATATATTTTTAAATATTTTTTTTTTTGCAGAATTTAACTTAACTCCTTATAAAATTTTTTACTTATTGAAATAACAACTAAAAAGATTTATTTCAATTGTACAATATATTTAACAGGATTTATTTTAGTATTTAACTCATGATGCGCTCCATGTTTTACTATATAATTCATATAAATAGCAGCAGGATATTACTCAATGAACAAGGATAGTAAAAAATAAATACGAATAGTTGTGTTAAAGAATCAAATAGTTTGAATAATAAATGTATTTAAATTCACACATTTTCATGTAATCATATACATGAAATATTACAGTGGGACTGTAAGTATAAATTAAATAAATTTATAAAAAATTTACACTTATTAAATTTTATAGGTACATTAATTTCGGGCATATCTGATACATGCACTGTTGCCAAATAGATCTGGTTCAATTCGTCAAAATCGGCATGATATTTCTAAAATCGTCAAAATGTATTTAGGGTATTTTTGGTTATATTAAAAAAATAATACTGAGTTTTTATTTAATTTGTTTGCTTACAAAACTACCAGCAAACATTTTGGTGATAAATCTGTATCTCCTAAATTAATGGTCGGATCGAAAATATGTGTCAGAATTGTAAAAGAGGACCTGAGCTTTCATACAAATCATTTTGTAATCTCTTGTAGTAATGCAAGATAAGTTACAGGGTGTCAAAGTTGACCTCCACAAAAGTTTCAAAAAATCAACTTTCCTACAAATCAAGTACCATTTCAATCTTTGTAAAAAACTTGATGAGATGAAGAAAAATGAAGAATAATAAAAAATAAATAAATAAATAAATAATAATAATAATAAATTCTCATATCTCTGACTTCATTAGGATTTGTAGAACGATTAGTTTTTTAAGAATGCAAATAAATCCGTCCATGTCGGGCAACATAATAATTTTTATTTTATTAAAAAGTAAATAAAAAAAAGGAAACAAAAAACACATATCATAGATTTATGAATGAAATTAAAAAAAGTCTGACATCGTTGGGATTTAAAAGAGAATTAGTTCCATAAGTAAGCCGATTTTGAGAATTCTATCTTATTTAGGAGCTTCAGAAAGAAGCTTCAGAAGAGCTTTGGAAAGAAGCAAACGTACATAAAAATGCATAGGAAATTATATATTGTATATACACAGATGTATGTATGTATGTATGTATGTATGTATGTATGAAATTGAATATTTACTAATTTGAAAACAATTTAAAATTTCAAGTGCAATGGAAGCAGGTACAGGGGCGGTTGTCTACTTCTGGGGATCGGATATCAAACGGTCTTTTAGATTGTCTGATAGTTGCAGCGTTTTCCAGGCAGAAATTCTAGGCATTTACAAGGCACTGGGATTACTGGGGGAGAATTTTGAGAGGGACACTGAGGTTAATAACTATGTGGATAGTCAATCGATACTACTAGCAATGACAAGTTATAGTGTCAGGTCCGGATTAGTGTTTGAGTGTAGGAAGGAATTTAAAAGACTGATGGATGCCTACAGAATAAGACTCTTCTGGATGCCTGCGGTCACTGCGACATTCTAGGCAATGAAATAGCCGATGAGCTCGGAACTAGACATAACTTTTGTGGAGGTATCGTTAGGATTTCCATTGGGTCATATTTCATGGCCACACGGGAATGAACTTTAGGAAGGACGAATCATGCTTAGAGGAGCAGAATGGACTGCAGGGTATCTAGAACGTTATGGCCTAGTCTTAAACCAGCAGATTCGAATCATCTTCTGGGCATGAGTAGTGTCAATCTAAGGGTTATTGTTGGTATGATTACTGGTCACCTCGCAATAGGGAATATGATCAGTAAGTGGGATACTGGCACGTCAGACTATTGTAGGACGTGCGATGATGTGGAAGAGCTAGAGACAGTAGAGCACACACTCTGTCATTGTGTAGGGCTTCAGCGTAATAGACTGAAATGGTTTGGGAGCCATATTCTACAAGAACTGGAGGAGGTTACGTGTAAAGGACTCGGCAACCTTATAGGGATAAAGTGACTTAGTGGTAGTCAGAGTTGATTGGTGGGTCTTGGGTTCCACACTATTCTTTTATTTGGTTATATTTTGATTTCTACTCTTTCTATTATAGTGCCTTCTTCTGATTAGATTTTTCTTTTTCTTCTCTTTCATTTTCTATTAGTTTTCTTTGGTTTTTTTTATATAAAGGGATCACAATGAACCGGATGGTGTCTGTGTGGAGGTATCAAGATGCCGCACTTTTAATTTTAACTAATCTTCAAGTACAAGCTGTGAGAATAGGCTTGAATTTCCTTTACTTTCAAGTTTAAAACTATGCCTTTTTTCCAGCAGAAAGGTTCTAAAATATCACAATTGTATTTTTCATATGCTTTCATAATTTAAAATTGAGCTGGATGTTTCATTAACAAACAATTGTTTCTCAAATAATTTCAAAACGTTTTTAAAAAAATATTAAAATATACTTGAATTAAACATGAAAAATATTTTTTAACTGAAATTTTGCATGCATAAATGATAGATTACACAATTAGGTACAAATATTTTCTTCAATATAATGTATAATATTTTTTTTTTTTTTTTGAACAAACATGTCTAAGTTTTAAACTTTTTATGAAAAAAAAAAAAATTAAAGCTTTTTTAAATGTGAAAAACTTGTAAATATTGTTTTAATAACAATGGAAAAAATACAAAAGAAACCATATATAAAGAAAATAAACTTTATACTTATATAATAACCTGAAAATTTCAATACATTACATTATAATTTTATAGGAAATTGTTTATTTCATAACACATATCTTATAGCTTTGAATATAATTTGAGAATTATGCTATTTATTAAAGAAATTTTACAAAAATTTTCTTAGGTTTAAATTTATGTTTATTGGGTATCTACTAGACAGCACACTGTCTAGCAGTGTGAACGCTAAAGGAAATTTGTAAAATTGGCGTGTGTGAATGTAGATTTATAAAGTATATATATTAAGAAGGCCCTTATATACATACTTTATAAATATATATATATTACATATATTAAGATTGGAAATAAGGTATCGACGGTCCCAGCTCATATAAAAATTTACACCATTTTAAGATACCGTTTCTTAAAACTTATAGCCTTGCATCATCTTTTCGTAAACAAAATTAAAAAAGCCACTTTTTGGGGTTTTAAAAAATATGAAAATTTGGAATCATAAAAAGGGCATTTGCAAGTTTTCATAAATAAATAATTGAACTTGATCGAATTTTATTTAAATTTTTTAGAGCATATTTTCCTTTGTATATATAGTGTTTTCAAATAAAGGAAATTTTAATGAAAATTATTTTTTTCATATAAGCGATATAAATTGGTATTAGAACAGAATGTTACAGTTAATAATGTTGGGCGAAATTCGACGATGCTTAAAAAAAATCTATTAATTTTTTCTTATATTAAAATTTTGTTACAGTTTTCACAAATAAATTTCTATTTTTAGAATATACTATGCAATAATGATCCTGTATTCCATGCAAATCTTTTGTTTGGAAAACTTAATTCCTTCCTATATTAACTACGAGTTATTTTATATTTTAACAAACAGTAAATATAAATGACCACACTGTTCACTGCAACCACTCATTTTAAATAAGCTTTTTTTATTTCTTGGTTTACAACAAATTGAGTATCATGACACAACAACTGTAGTAGCAGTAACAACAATAAAATAAAAGTTTAACAATATTTTTGTTACCTTTAACATTATTGACATTGGGAATGAATAATATGAATGTTTGTTGCATATTTGCTTTACAATATTAACCATGTTCTTGGATTTTTTTTTGTGCACAAAAAAATGCCTACAGCAAAAAATACGCCCTAAAATGATTTTTTATTCACGCTGTTTTTAATGTTTTTTTTCTTTTTGTCTGATTGCTAACTACTTTCGTAATATCAATTTAATGGGAATTGCAAATGAAATGACAAATAAAGTCGAAAGTGAAAAAAAAAAAACAAATATAAAATGTTTTACAAACATTATAGAGTTATATTCAGGTTCGGTGTAAAATAAATTGTGGACGTTGGACGAAAAAGGATATTGGTGTGAAAATTACAGGTTACAAACATAAATAAATAAAAACAATACAAATACCTAAAATACACAAATAAACAGAATAACAAAAATAATAAATTTATGTACTGTTTACACTATGGGGAAAATATGTTGTATGTAAGTGAGAAGAAGAAGCAAAAAATTTAAACAATAGAATTTTTTAGAGATTTGTTGTGGAATAAATTGCAAAAGTTTAAAATAAAACGTTTTTGTTTGAAATGGGGATCTTTAACGGAATTAAGGGTTATTTGGGAGTACTAGCAAGTATTAATAGCGTAAAACTAAAATTGTTGAATAATTTGCAAAAAAAAAAAAAAAAAGGAACTAAGGTAGAGTATTGTTTTAAAGCAAATTTTGTTAACTTTTATATATTTAAAAATGCTTTAGGCCAAAAAGACGATCATTAAAATGAAAGACTAAAAAAACTCGTTTTGTAAATTCCAAAACTTTAGTATTTGGTGTTTCATTCGATGTCAAAATTATGTTTTTTATTTATTGAAATATAAAATAAATTTAGTAAATGCTATTTTTCTTCTTTAATCATAATTTTTGAAATGGCTCTATTGCTTATTTTAATAATATTTGACTCAGATTGAATTGTATTTACCATAGTACTGTTGGGGTCAAAAATTAAATATAAATCCTAAGAAAATTAATATTTTGTAAACTTAAGAGTATATTTACTATTTTTTAACAAAGCTAAAACCATATTTTTATTAAAAAATTTAAAAAATTTAAGGAAAGAATTTCAAAAGCAGTGAACAAGAATCATAAAAGGAGCATTATTCCAACGACGACCGTACTGCCTTTGCAGTACTAAGAACCAAGGTGCAAAAATAATTATTATTATATTTTTCAAAAAATAGTGATCGTTTAAGACTTGTTCAAAAAAATTGATTTAAAATAATCCTCCCCTAAAAACGAATAATTGGACTTGATGGATTTTGATGTGCTAAATACGAATCTTTCAGTTTTTATTCAGTTTAAATACGAATCTTTCAGTTTTTTCCATCACGTCTGGATTTTTTTATGCGCATGTCTAATATTTAGCCCATAATAAGGAGATTACATGAGTATATTTCACCATAACTCAAGAACGGTGTGCATGATTATAAATGATATACCCAAAGCTGCGGACTGAAAATATCTTCAAGCCATCCTAACATAATTTTTTTATATGCTCAATATTTTCGGAGTTATTTAGAAATTAGTGTCCAAAAAAAACTTTTTTCTTCCAAAATTTTAGTTTTTTTAATTTCTTTTAAAAAGTGAAAACGCCAAACATTTTTCTGTTTTTTATCTTTAACATAAAGCTGGTAGTGCTAAGAATAAAATAAGTCATGTATCATTAAAATTAATACACAAATCTTGATTTTATTCATAGTTAACTGAAAATTTTCTTCGTTAATCAAAATAGGTAGACTAGATGGAATCTGACGAGTTAAAGAAGAATATGCTTTTACATTTTTCTATCAAGTATTGATCCTTTTTTATTGGTATGACTAATATGAGTATTTTATTCAGCGTTTACACTTTTATAAATACTCATGTAATTGTTTTATCAATGGGGAAATATTAGACATACCCATAAAAAAGTCAAGACCTGATAGAAAAAAAAAAACTTTAGGAAGAAAGAAAAAAAGTAGATATACACGGATATTTTCACATAATTGTGAATTAAATGAACATTTCTTTTTTTTTCTTTTTTTGAAGGAGGACGAAAGAGTATTAATTACCCATAACTACTTATATTTGCAAAATAAATTGAAATTATTATTGATGATAAAAAAATATTAATTTTAAATAATAATTAATTTTCGATAAATATTTAATAATAATTGTCGTACTTGTATCTATCATTACAGTCTCAAATGATGTCAGGAAATGTAATTCAACGCCCAAATATTGTTTTGATCAAATTTAAAAAAAAAATATATTTCTTATCCATAATTATTATTATTATTATTTCGATAAAAAATATTAATTAAAAGCAATTAATTATTAATACGGAAAAAATAAAGATGGCATATATTAATTACAATTTAACAAATTCACCAAAAACTCATAATAATAAAAAACTTGGTAAGAATTTCCTTCCCATGAAAACACAATGTTAATTCATTCTACATTGGTTTCAATGCTTTGAAAAATGGAGTTTATTTCAGGAAATAAAAAAATAACTTACTTTATATTTTTTTGTACATTTCCCATATAAGTGGTCAGAGACATATTAGTAGTCGGTGGAATTTGTTATAAATTTACCATTTTTTTAACTGATTTTTATATTTTTTCTGTTTACTGATAGATAATTATGAGTTGATTACGACTTTGCTGTAATAAAATGCAAAAATGAGTTTTTAATAACAAGATTTTTGAAGATAATGTAAAAGGCAACATTTGCCCATATAAATGCTTTTTCAAATTTCAGATCCGATTCGCAACTCTCATTCATTCTAGTAATTTGAAAAATATAATTTTAATACCCAAGGAACATTTCTATAGGGAATTAAAATCAAAGTTTCATATTTTATATTCATATTTCATATTTTATTATATTTGTATGTAAGTTATACAATGTGTTTGCTAAATAATTGTCTTCAGAAAATTTGAATTGTTACAAATAAGGTGAATATCTAAAAAAAGGCGCAACATATGCGCAGCTATGTATACCCTACACCACCATAGGTGTATGTTTGATGATGTTTGTAACGCATAGAAAAAGTTATCCAATACCCACCTTATATCACCCACATAATATCAATATCACTTTTTAAATCGATAAATCAATGAATTATGAATGATAATTCAATGCTACGTGGGACTTTAATGAGACAAGGACGAAGCCTATTGAATTTGGTTGTGATCGATCCATTATTTCATCTAACTCCCATAAAAATATCCCCCAGGAATAGAGTTTAAACACTCAAAAATGCCTCAAAAATAAGAATATTTTAATGAAATTCAGTGCAAAAAAATTTCATACAAGTATCATACAAGTATCAAAATAAACCTCTCTTCCGAAAATCACTTTAACGTGCATAAATCCTATACGAATGTTAATCAAGTTAATATTTGACACAAATAAGTTTTATGTAAGTGGAAACAACATTGGCAAAATTTATTAGAATCGGTCCATAATTTACCATAGCTCCCATATAAACCACTTCCAGGAACCGCCATAAAGTGCATAAAATTATCTAGATGTTAGTATCAACGTATTATTCTGTATTTGTATATTTTTTATATTAAGAAAAATTGGCGTAAGCAAGTGTAATATAAGTCCCCTTCCCGAATTTTTATGCTCGTACAAAATGCTGTAGGGTATAATATATTCGGTCTTGACTGACTATATCTTTCTCTTTATTTCTATAAATACAAGCTAACAATGCATACCTTTTTTAATATACATATCTTAGTCCAACTCCGCCCAATGTAAAAGATCTGGTCCATAAAATATAAAAAATACCCCAAATTTGGACTTAAAAATATATAAATATTAAAAAATATTTACATATAATATATAAAAATAGGATAACAAAATACCTAAGTTTGATGATTACATCATAAAAGTCTTATTTTTAGAAGGCTTAAATGAAAATATAGGCATTCGATTTCAACAAAATTTCGTTTTTTTCTACTATATACGAAAACGCCAATATTTTGCCAACCTTGATAGCTCACTACAGATTAACTAAACAATACAGATTATTTTTTTTTAATAATTAATGAAACACAATTTTGTTTAGTATCACCGGACACTAAACATTATTATCTGTAATTTGTTGCTCCCGTTAAGCGATAACGTTGCTAGTTAGCAAAAAATGAAATTTATCCGATTTGGCAACACTTAATATTCCATCAGAAATTGCACAAAAATATCTTCAAACATTTCTTGATAAAATAATAAATTTAAACTTCCTATATTTCTATTTAATTATTATGCGTTTGTGCTAATGTTTGTAACGCACAGAAAGAATCATCGAACACTCACCTTAAAATATACCAATCGACTCAGAATCACTTTTTGAGTCGATCTAACGATGTCCGTCCGTCTGTCTGACTGGACGGCTGTCTGACTGTGCATGAAAACCTTGTGCGCAAAGTACAGGTTGTAATTTTGAATATAATTCAATGAAATTTGGCACGTAGGACTTTCATGATGCAAGGACGAAGCCTATTGAAATTGGTTATGATCGATCCATTATTTCACCTAGCACCCGTACAAATGTCCTCCCAGAATAGGGGTTTAAGGATCATAAATGAAATGAAATTCGGTGTAAGGAAGTTTTGTATAATCTATTTATATAATTATAAATCATAGTGCCAAATTTTATTAGGATCGTTCCATAATTTACCTAGCTCCTATATAAGCTCATTTTCGGGAATTTTTTTTATTTTATTTTATACTTACTAAAAGCATCGGTCCAGAATTGTCTACATGTCTAGTATAAGATCCCTTCACGAATTTTGATGGACATGCACAATGGTGTGGGGTATCATATGATCGGGTTTGACCGACTATATCCTTCTTATTTGTTTTTATTTTATATTTGTTCGTTTTCTGCCATTTATAAATTCATAATTGTATTTTTGTTCATAAATTGGCAGCTCTTTTATCGAGGTTAAAGTTAACATGTATAATTCTATATATTTTACTCCTAACATATATAAATCTAAATTTTGTATTAAATTGACTATGAATGTTAGTAACAAATCACAGCTATTATAGAAACTTAATTTTTAAATTTCAATTAATTGCCATTTGAAACCTAGTGCGTTAAATAGAAATATTAAACAATAATAATAATAATAATAAAATTTTTAACTAATATAAAAAGATATACAAAAAACAAATTAAGCTTGCAAGGATTTTGGAGCCATACTAATCCGTATTTTTATGAAAATTTGCTTTGATCTAAATAACCTAGATCACTTGACAAAGCCTTTTAAACAAATTGTTCAATTTTTCTTAATTTGGATTATATTTACCTGATCAGGTTTACTGCACTGTTAAATATGTGTATTATAGTGTTAACATAAACTGTCTAAATATAATAAAATTATTATTACATATGGTCACATTTTTAACTCACAAACTCTAATCACTTCTATAATTATTAACTAAAATATGAAAAATTAAAATTTAATCCCACAACCCACCAGATAAATTCACCAAACATTCAGAAACTCAAGCACAGTAAGACATCAATCTAAATAGATTGCTTCCACTAATGCACAGTAAAAATAAGAAGAACGAAAAAAAAAAAAAAAATAAAATGTAATCTAGTCAACGAAGCGCGACCAAGTGTGAAATTGAAAGATTAGCAATTATAACAAATCATACGAGAGGAATAAATAAAACCTACAGCATTTTGTTAACAAAAAAGGTAAAACTCTAGAAACCAAATAAAATAAAATAACAAAATAATAAATTGTCAACAGTGTTAAATAAACCTAAATCATATTTATAGAATTAACATACTTAACACATCCACACAATGTTATTAAAGACAATTTCGTTTCGATAAACAAATTGTGTCCTAGAAATGATTTCCCTCAAGATAAATATCAAATCAAATTATTAAAAAATGATTTTTTTCCTTATGAAATGTTAAAATATGTTTAGATGTGTGGTGGTTTTTATAATAAATGGTTGAAATATTTTTAAATCATTTTATAATTTTTCAGTTTTATCAAACTAATCGTATCGTTATAGTATTAAATTACCAGGGTATAAAACGACAGAACGGAAGGAAACATTTGACTGTTGTGATAAACATCTTTAGTTTTTGGTGGAGGATTAGCAGGGAGAAATCAAAGTTTTGCTTTGTTGAAGAACAATTGGTTTTGATAAAGGGTTTAAGTCATTTATTTCTTAGGACATTTTAAAGAATAGACTAAAAACAAATATCTACATTTTAGTGAATGATATTATTTTAGAGAAATTAGTAATTAAAAGCTAATCAATTGTGACCTGTAGTTTGATTTCAATGGAATCGACGGAAGTACATAGTTATGTCGCACCATTTGGGTCATATATCAAGTACCAATACATTTAAGGAAGACAAATGTTTATGAATTCAGAAAATGTCTATATTATTGTTTTTTTTAAATTATTTTCCGACTTTATTTCCTTATGTTCTGTATAAGATTTCCGATAGTATAAGATTTCTGATATTTTTCAAAATATTGTTCAATTTGCAGAGTTTTTAATGTGGTAATCCTTCCATTATACATGTCTGCATCAGTTGTATCAAAAGTAGAAGTTTTGGATCCTTTTTTGATGTTTTTTTATTATAAACGTTTCCGTTTGATGTTTTACGGGTTTCTGATCAATTTCGAAGTTTCCATCTACTACCCATGATTTACACTTCTTGGCTATACATCTTATGAACATAATGGTGTTATTGAGTATGATTTGTTTTCTTCTTCAAACCAGTATATTTCTTATAGTTGTGTCCTTTAAATTGAAAAAAATATCGAAATTCTTATTCAAAACATATTTGTTTTTAGTTTGTTAGCAATGTTTATGTTCTCCACTATAAACTGTGTTGGGTTGATTATTTTTGTTCTCATACGGCTACATTCTTGATTTACTCCTTAGAGGAATTTTTGAGATCCAAATCAATTGAATTTGAAAATATCACAGGTATATAAATTGTTGGACTTGAACAATTAAAAATGATGTCTAAGTTTGCTTGAGGAGTTGAATTCAAATCTTTACCATTTTTTCCAAACATATTTTTAATATTTAAGATATCAACTAAAATATTTTTTCCTGTACTTGAGTTCTAATAACTCATTTATTCAATAAAAAGTGATAAATCATAATTGAAGAGCGGCTAATCTGAGTCGATTGTATTACTTGGAATCTGTTTCACGAATTATAGTACAAGAATAGAAATTTAAAATAAGCTCGTTCCATAATCTTTGGTATTATTTTTCTATTTTCGCAAAATTTTTGTATATTTGTTCTCCTTTCTGGTAACTCATGTCACCAAAATTTTAAGTGAAAAATTTAAATTAAAATAAAGAAAATAAGTATGAAGGAAATTCGAGTTCCAAATATGATATAGTTTTGCAACTAACTCTCCATTATTAGGTTCAAATCAGGGACAAAGTCTTTGAATTATACTCTCTCTGGAGGTTTATTGGACGTTAAACATTTTTTAGTTTCATTAGTTTTTAAATATCAAGTTTGACAAATATTTCTTCTTTGATTTTTATCCTTCAAGGCTAAGCGGTTTGAAGAAGTTCTTGGTAAGTTAAAGTTTTATGTTACGTGCTAACAAGACGTTTAGTTTTCCACTAAAAATGACATCGAACAGTGTTTCCATCCAGTCAAATAAATAAAAAATTAATTTTATCCCAGAAGTACATATATGTATATTATCGTTTTCTTGAGAATCAAGGATAGCGCCTCATTTTTTGGTGCCGTTTGTTAGAGGGTCAAACATTTTTCACTCCTGCAAGTGTGATGCGATTAATTCTGCGTATGGTTTTAATAAATTTAAATCACGAATGAACGAATTCATCGGATTAGCTTGCAAAACATAGAATCCAATATTAGCATTTGTATTCCATTAGTTCGTCAATTATTCAGACTATAAAACATTTATAAATTTTATAAAAACTTTGCAACGATGTTTAAGGGTTTGTCATTCCGCTTGTAACATGGTCGATTATCTAAGACCCTATAAAGTATATATATTCTGGGCCCTCGCGAACAGCTAAGACGATCTAACGATGTCCGTCCGTCTTTCTGTTGAAAACAGGATATTGCTCGGTGTGGACATCTTAGGGGGACGAAATTTGACTCAAATATTTGTCTTATATAAGGTTTATTTGTTATTTAAAATAATAAACAAAAAAGTTATTGACCAAATACTAAAGAAAACAGGCTGTCCTCCAGTTTACACTTTTCGGCCGGTAAAGAGGGCGTACTACGCCCATCATCAAGGAGGACCAATTTAATGTCATCAATGTAAATGTCATCAATGTAAATGCTTTTCGTAAAAGCAGTCGCACAGTATGTAACTGTCGAAAGTCTGCACACCAACAAAAAAGGTATAGAATTTATCCACGAAGTTCATTAGGCATTACGAACACCTACTATTTATACCAATTACATTTAATTTCGTGCTGCCCATTCAATGTGCCTTAGCGAAATGTGTTTTGACAAAAGTGCTCCGTATTTAATTATCCACGACATCTGACTTAAATTTATGGTCCCGATCAATTATATTTATCGCCTTTCTTAGAAAATTTTTTATTAATATTTTTTTTAATTCTCCTTCTTGTTATTTTGCACAACTTAATAAATAAAATAAAACTAAGTTTACGCAGTAATCCATGCTGTTCCAATAGAAACTGTGAATATCTGAAATTTTTTTTAATTTTTAAACTATTTACTGCGTAACGAGATATAATCATAATTATGACAAATATTAACATAAAAAAACTAACTAACATTAAAATTTGTATTCCGTTGATGGCGCACAGACCCCGCCAAAAAAAAAAAAAAAACAAAAAATTTTAAAAATTAAAAAATTTTGTCATGAAAATTCGAATACCCTGTATGTAACTGTTGAAAATCTACAGACTAACAAAGAAGGTGTATAATTTATACATAAAGTCCGTTTAGTTTATATAAGATCGAATGAGATCAAAAAGAATAAATGCGCGAACAAAAAGTCTAGAAGAAAAAGTTAAGAAATTTTAGGACCATAACAAACCTCCAACGTGTTTATTTGTACCAACATTCATTAACTGATTTTTCTTCTGGTGGACATACTAACTTTATTCCATCAACTTTCACTACAATTCGGTTCAATGAAAAGCAGTACTTTTCTCCGGTGAAGTTCGATTTAAAAAGTCCTGATAGTTTGAACATAGTACATTGACCAAACTTGAAAATGTCTTAATGTACGATATATCAAAGGCCACGGGGAGAGATTTTTATACCCTACACCATCATAGGTGGTTAAGGTATTATGCGATTGTGCTGATGTTTGTAACGCATAGAAAAAGTTACCCAACACACATCTTAAAGTATACTAATCGACTCAGAATGACCTTTTAAATCGATCTAACGATGTCCGTCTGTCTGGCTGGCTGGACGGCTGGCTGTCCATGTGAACTTTTTGCAAAAAGTACGGGTAACAATTTTAAAGATATAATTTTATGATACAAAGATGCAGCCTATTGAAATTGGTTCATTATTTCACCTAATCCTGGTAATAGAGTTTAAACACTCAAAATGCCTTAAAAATAAGAATATTTTAATGAAATTCTGGCAAAGAACTTCCATACAAGTATCAATATTTGTACCAAATTTTATGAAGTTCGGTCCACAATTGACCATAGCATCCATATAAACCCCTCGAATGTTGGCATGAAGTTAATATTCGACATAAATAAGTTTTATGTAAGTAGAAAGAACATTGCCGAATTTTATAAGAATCGGTATATAATTTACCATAGCTCCCATATAAACCCATTTCCAAGAATCACCCTAAAGTGCATTAAATCATCTAGATGTTAGTATCAACGTATTATTCTGTATTTGTATATTTTATTTTATATTTCGTAAAATTGGCCACAGGTGTAATATAAGTCCCCTTTAAAGTGGTCGGGGCAATTATTTTGTCCTAATCTCACAGAAAATATATTTTTAATCATACGGGGAATTGTAGATCAAGAACTAATACGCGTATAATTATAAAACTAAGGACGAAATTGCCCACCTGTAGAAATAACCAGGAATGAAATTTCTGATGAGATTTTTCAAGTCTAAGAGTTTCTATGCCACGCAGATGTGTAATAATAAAAAAATAGGCCTATGGTACTAAATATTAATGAAATTAACATTTGTATTTAAAAAATGGAAAATATGCTTTAGTTTTCTCTTCCATAAATAATGTATATTTCACATTTCATTTAAATTCTTTAGTTTTAATGAAGAAACTCAATTCTTTCTGCTTTGTTTTATAGAATTTGGGGTCTAGTGTTAATAAATTAATAAAAATAATTGAAATCAAAATGAGTTTTACTTTATTATTCAGCAATATTGTAATAAGTGCTAATCCGTGCTTTATTTTTGTCCACCACTGTATATACAAAAGTAATCTTTTTTAGTAAATAATTAAGTTTAAGATATTAGGAACGGAAAGTATCCGTTGGATCTCAACTTGGAGGAAGTATTTATATTGGTCTTCAAAGAGTTAAGTAATGAGGCACAACCAACGATATTCTATGTTTTTTTTTGCAACAAAGTTGCCATCATTTATAGAAAAAAGATATATTTCAAAAAAGAAAAGAAAACTAAAGAAAAAAATTATATTTATTTTTTTCAATAGGAACACTAACTCTGAAACAAAAAATATTTCATATCCTAAAAACATTTATTTCATTATTATAATTAAAATCTTTTAGAACTGGAACATAAAATGTTAAAAACTAATGTTTAATATTGATTTACTTAATTTAACGTTTAGAAACACACATTCATTCACGCATACTCAAATAAGAATAAAGAGTTGAAATCAACTCGATGTCATTCATTGATCAATCCATTCATCTATTAACAATACACCAACAACACAATAGCTTTACTTATTTTTGTTGTTTTGATAACAAAATCAAGATTCATTCTATTAAATTGAACCGTATGTTGCTTATGTTGTTGTTGCTGTTGCAAGTATAAAAATACAAAAAAATTGGGAGGAGGGGCTGTAGAATGACAGCAGGTTTGTTTGTTGTATTAAAGCATAACATCGAAATGGTTAAAAAGTAAACGGCAATAAGGATGTTTATGATGACAAAATCGAAACGAAAGGAAGGAAATATCACATAGTGGTGTCAATTAAATGAATAAATATAAAAATATACATACAAATATTCCTAGAAACAAGTAACCATTTGAAGTTGGATGGATATAAGCCACATACACAAAACGAAAGAGGGTGGTGTTAGCAAAAGTAAAATATGAGCTGATTTCAGTGGACTTTGCTATTCAATAAAGTAATATTGACGTTGATAATAAGGCTTTTTTAACATGTTCCTAAAAATAAAAACATACATACAACACTCCATTATCATTGGCAACATCATTATTATGTTTATTGCTATTGTCTTAATATGACAATGGCAAATTGTATTTAACTATGAGGGAGACGACAAATTTATAAATTATGGCAACCCTTAAAGAGCACATAATTGGTCTGTAATTTATTTTTGACAGATTGAATTTCGTATTTTATCTTGATTTTTTTTCTTTTTTTTGACTGACTCGGTTTACAACTTTTAACTACCAAATGCTGCTGTTTTGTCCTACTCTTCTTATTTCATCTATAAGTGATGACTATAATGTTGGCAGTGATGACGATATTGTAGATATTAGATGCTAAATATAGTTTTGATGAGGTGGTTGCTGTTGTTACATGTAGTAAATAGATAGATTGTAATATCTGGTATTTAGTTTACCTATTAAAGCCAAGAATATGTTTCTTTTGTCTGTGTAGAGGGTGGTGTTTTTGTATTTTTGTAGTTGTTCTTAAATGCTGTTAATTGTAGCTGAGATTGGTTAGGGGAAAAAGCAGTTGGCAATAATATAATAAAATTTGGATAAAATTAAATCGTAGAAAGCAAAGAGGTATAAAATGGTAATAACTTTTGGAAAAACAAATGAATGCACACTGCACATTGGGACGTAAATGGGGGGTTCTGCTTCAATAACTAACCTGTAAGTTTTTTTTAACAAGATAATGGTATCGTTGAAAAGGGAAAGATTTCAGTTTCTTAAAAATGTTAAAACCAAAATAAGAAGTTAATATTTACTAGGATTTTTTTTAATTATAACTTGGAACATAACAACTAGATTCGCAGTTTTATGGCATTTTTAATAATGCTATAGCGCGATGTTATTCCTCCAACTTTAAGTGTTTAATTTGGTACTAAATAATTTACTGAAGCGTTTTAGAGGTGTCCGTTAGTCCTCTCGTCTAATTGTTATTAATGTAAAAGAACTGATCAATCTATAGTTCACAATTTGCAAGATATCTTAATGAAATTTGACATATAACTTCCTTTCAAAGGAGGCTCAAGTGAATTTCGTGGAAATCGTGATAATAATGTTTTTACTTTTTCTATTTTCTATTATTTGTTTTCTATTGTGACTATCGGCCCAAATTAGAGTCCATATAAAGTTCCCCATTGAAAATCGTTTTTGGAAAATCATACCTGTATACATTTTATATAGGTGCTAAGTATCGGGATCAAATTTGGCTGTAAATTGTATAAACTCGTTGCACTATAGAAAAATCTTATAACAATCTCGTTTTGCAACTTTTAAGAGAGCCAATTATAAAGATTTAAATTATCATTAGTATCTTAGTTGTTTCTAACATTATTAAATAGCCTAAAATTAAAATTCAATGTTAAATAAGTAACTTTATAATGAATTTTGTGCAGAAATATGTATATTTAGAAAATTTATAAAAAAGTATATATTTGTAAAAATTGAATTAAAAATATTGTTCAATAGAGCAAGCCAGTGCAGCACAATTTTATCATATTTTAAGTCCTTAGAATACTAGCTCCCAGCGAAAACTTCGCCAGTAAGCGAAAACATAATGAAAAACAGCTTCCTCTTTTGATTCCATAACTGATGAATTTTGTTTGCCATGCCCAATTTTTATTTGGGTACCAAAATTATTTATGATTATTTTTTTACGAAAAAAAAAAAAAAAAATTGGGTCGGTTAAGATATGCACCCAGGTCATTACAATGTTTATGTTTGTTTCGCAGTGTTGCCAGGAGGAAGAAAGATGCTAAATTCAACTTTAAAAAATTTTAAATGTCCCAAAAAATAAGGCCGGAAAAAAGTTAAAATTTTTTCTTTAAATTAAAAACCTATTTTTTTTCGTTCTCATTATTTTTTATATTTTTTTAAAGATATTAGGCCTTATTCAAATCAAATTTTAAATTTATTAGAGTATGATAAGTTTGAACTTTGTATGGAAAAATTGTTTTATTAAAGATTTATAAATTTAGTCTTTAAATAATAAATGTATAACTAAAACAGCTGTCAATAGCTGACCAAACAATTTTCATACCAATTTTCGTTATATTTCATATGAAAATTATTTAATGTTTTAAAGTGATTGTTCACCATTTTTAAACTATGGATATCACTTTCTGATTAAGCACTTTTAAATTTTTGTTTGATTTTACACTCTTATAAGAATTTGTTAAAATTATGTTTATAAATAGTTTATACTTTTAGTTATTATATCAAATTAGTTATTAGTATTTTATGATATTAATTTTTCTTGATTTGGATAGCGCCGAAAATTTGTATGCTAAAAAAGACTAAACTGGCAACACTGTTTGTTAGTCTGCCGTCTTACTCATTACAACACAAACCGACTTGTATTTCTATGCGTTAAAAAGTGGTTTTAATATAGGGATGTAAATTAACATTATTTATTAAAAAATATATTTGCCTCAGTTGGCAGTTGAACCCTCTTTGATTTTAATACTCATTTTTTGTGTTACACTCTCTAGACAACTGAGTTACGCAAAAATAAAATTCCTTTTATATTTACCAAAAACTACTCATATAAGTTCTAATTAGTAATGCTGGGAGTGACGATTAAGGCTATAATGTAAAGCATACAGGAAGCTGTTGCATTTTAAATCGTATGTTAAGTTTTTGCTGGGGCTATAAGCTGTATATGAAATTATGTTCTCCAACCTATATTAAAAATATATGATTCTATATTTTAACATATAAATAGTTTATTACATAAGAGAAAATATACTAAAAATGTTGCAATATATATAATTTCTGTATTTAAAGTTGATGCTATATTCCAGTAGTTTAAAAAAATAAAATATTTGAAAAAACTTTTATTTTGAAGGCCCCCAAAACTAATTTTTTTGGCATACAAAAAAAAAAAATAAGTGGGATAAAGTTCAGCAGATTGTTAGCTATTGAATGCAAAATTTAACCATTTAAAATTGTTCGAGAGATCCCTCTGTGCACTGTTTGTAAAAATATTGATTGATAGATATAGTAATATTTATACATCAATAGTAAAATGTCCAAAGCAAGTTCCTAAGAATTTTTCCTTGCTACCTGCAAAAAAAAAATGCATATAAAGTTGATCATGCCGTGGGTGAGAAAATTATGAGAATCACTTTTGAAAAACGTTAAGTGCACTTCATTCGAAGACAAATGATACGCATATGTATATGAATATTATCTAGCTGTACATCTATTTATAATGTAGTTGCCGTATTCCCCAATATTATATTCAAATAATTGACTTTATCCTAAAACTAAAAATGTTCTCCAAACTCCCAATTACGTTCAGTTTCTCCCAGTGTTGCTAAACGTAGAAAAAATTTAAATTAGCATAGTTTCGGTTCTATAAAAAATATGACTTCAATCTATTTGCATATACTTACGAATTATATCAGCCAGGCAACAAAATTTATTTATAAAAATTTGAGTCCATAGTTTTTCTAAATTTTTGAAATTAAAATAAAATTTTTGTAAAAAATTGGTTTTTAGAGAAAATATTAATAATTTATATCTTAACGAAATTTTCGGTGATTGCAGACTTTATCATTTGAAATGTTAGTGTAAAAAATGTATGAATTTTGTAAAAGGAATCCCACAATTCACAAAAAATTGGCGAAAATCCTAAAAATGGTATTTCTTTTTATGAATTTTGCGCATACAGTCAATGCAAACTTTTCAGAATACATCGTAGATTCCAAAACTGTATTTATTCTGTTTGTAGATTCAAGCTTTAGAATTTTGATAAAAAAATAAATCAAATTCGGGAGGGTTCGTACATAGATCTATTGATTGGGCTTTTATTTAATTTTAAGGTCATTTCCCTGAAGACACCTTTCGGAAAAGCATAATATTATTGTATGTTTAAATATATATATATATATATGTTTTAGAGAAAAAAAATAGTGACCTTTTCGGCCAAAAAATTATAAATTTTGGAATTTTGAAATTTAAAATCGTTTTTTTTTAAACTCAAAATAGATAATTTTTTTCTTTAACCAACTGGAAAAAATTGCAAAATCGGATGAAAATATTGTTTGAAATCGTTTAAGAAACAAAGCGGTTAAAAATTTTATATATTGTAGGTACCCTATTTTGAGCTTCAATAGGTATTCTTCTGAGAGGTCTGTGTTGGCCCTATTTCCAAACTTAAAATTGTACACACCTTTTCTAATGCTATCTGAAATCTTATGCAAATCCAACTAGCCGATAAGAAGCATTATTTAAAAAATTTTTCTATTGTACCCTACTGTGTATTGCTGCTAAAACAAAACCAACCCAGTTCAAAAAAATATTTTCGACTTGTTTTGGAACAAAGCCATTTTCGTTTATGAAAAATGTGCAGGAAAACATATTGAAAACAACTGAATTTGTTTAAAACGATATTCTTTTCCGAAAACTGCCATATAATTTGAAGCTCAACATATATTACAATATCTTATTTTAGAGAGAAAAATAATTGCACCTTAGAGTAGTAATGCTAGTCTTTTAAATAACTTAATTACATTTTTTTAATATTATATAAATTCTATTTTTTTTTTTTTTTTGTAGGAAAAAATATAAAAAATTTTCTTTTTTAACGTAGTGAAGAAGTGATTTTTTGAATCAACGTAGGGATTTTAAGAAAATACGATTGGCAACACTGGGGTATCCACATAAATAGTTAAGTACCAGCTGTTTTGAAATCATCATAGCACCTATCAGCTGAATTGACGAGCATCACCTATAGGGTTCAAAAAAATATAAAAATCTGCAAACTGAAATATCTAACAAGTTAAAGGGACCAATGAATAAATTAAAAAACAAAAAATCTATTTATTAAATTGTTTTGATCTTCAGTTTTCTGTAACAAATTTTTTTTCATATTAATCCAGTAGAATACGTTTTACATGAATGTGGAAATCAATCGAAAACAAAGACAGATTTTCATCATTTAGCATTTCCTTTTGTTAACATACTTATTTGTCATCAATCCTGTTATTTCAAGTAATCCTTTAAAATACACAATTTTGATAACAAATCATGCCTTTTATATATAAAAATTTTCCAATAGATTAAATCAAAATAAATGCAATTCACTATGAACTTTTTAACAAATCTCCCCCCGTTAGCATTGTTACCATGAATCGTAAAACTTTTTCATTAAAACAATAAAACAAGTGAAATAAAACAACAATTCGATGCAAAAACTCAAACCAATAAAGTTTTTTCTCCTTTGTTTAATGGTTTTAAATGAAGACGTGTTTAGTAACCCCATAAACTTTAAAGCAATAATTAAACTATAAGCAAAATCTACCATTTAGTAACTCAAATGTTTGTTGGGGTTGGAAAAAAAAAAATCAGTATTATGCGTGCATGAAGGTTTGCTATCAAATACTTGTGCAATTTTAACAAGTAACACAAATATAGTAGGTCAAGACCGACCATATGTTACCCTACACTATTATGTATATGCACCAAAATTCGGGGAAGTGTCTTATATTAGACCTGTGGCCAATTGTGGAACAATACTTATATTAAGTGTAAAATAAAACATACTAATACAAAATATTACATTAATACTAATATTTATATGAATTTATGTATTTTAGGGTGGTTCCGGAAAGTGGGCCTTGTATGGAAGCTATGTTAAATTATCGACCGTAGCGCATAAAATTTAGCACTGTGATTTCAACTTATACAAAACTTATTTGTGTCGAATATTAATTACATAATAATATTAGTATGGGATTCATGCACGTTTAAGTGATTTTCGTAAGAGAGTTTTATATGGGAGCTATGGTCTATTATGAACCGATCTTTATAAAATTTGGCATTAAGATTGATACTTATATAATATTTATGAGTCGATTGGTATACTTAAAGGTGGCTCTACGACCCATATTTCTGTGTAGGGTATAAAAATCACATCAATGTGGTTTTTGCAATTTTATATGTATATCTATGTTTATATAGAGCTGTGTGGAATTGGTCAGAGACAGGGGAAACTGGTAGTAAAAACCAACAAGGTAAAAAAACATACAACAGGCGAAATATTTATAAAGATTAGTTTACATTTTGAAAATTCATTGCTTTTTATTCTTTGCATAAGTACCATTTAAGGGTGATAATCGTTATATTTTGTGCTCT
Source organism: Protocalliphora azurea (assembly GCA_932274085.1). NCBI lineage: Eukaryota > Metazoa > Arthropoda > Insecta > Diptera > Calliphoridae > Protocalliphora > Protocalliphora azurea. Next base: position 176,900,066 of record OW026519.1, read on the forward strand.
TTGTGTGCTGTGCATTGGGAAACCCAGCAAACATTTACAAGAATATAGTAATATATAGCTTATATTTGTTTAGGAACGAAGAAGTAATATAAAAAGTTCAATTAATTTCAAAGATCAAATTGGATATATGCAAAATTAAACTTTTGCTGCATAAACGGTGAGTTAGTACTTTATTTGCAAAAAAGTAACTTACGAAAAGCAATTTTAATTAAAATAATATTTGCAAAAACCGCGCGTATAAACATTATAAAATATAACACTGGAATAATTAGGGTATATAGATATAAAGTTGTGTAACTGTTATCTAGATTCCATTTGAAATGTTCACTGGGTAATTTTTAAGCTATGGGTAAAGTGGAAATGAATATTGAACTGTTGTTGAAAGTGAAGAAAAAGAGTACAAGATTAAAAGTGCATTTAATAACGTTCAAATGTTAAAAAAAAACTTCAACAAAACCAGTAGCAGTTGCGTCAGTAATAACAACAATAGGTAGAAAGAAAGACGTACTAAGCTAAGTAATATATAAATTTAAGAATTGATGTGATAATGTGTGTTAAAGAAAAAAAGCACACAATAAATAATATAAAATGTTGCCCTAAGGGACTGTTTTAATATTTCTAACCACTGAACTTGAAAATTTTGGTTTGAGCTGAAAAGTTGAAGAACCATTTTTTTTATTACATAAGGTGGGAGGGGGGGGGGGGTAGGAAGGGGTGCAGTTATGTTGATGGTAATATTATGATAGGGAAAAAGTCAGGCTAAATATATGATACTGCTGTTGGAGTTGGATGGTAGAAAAAAATATTGAGGCTCTTTTTAATTTTGTATGAATTTATTTACAATTTCAAAATACCATATAGACTTACCGGTGGCGCGTCCATAGAGTCCAATAGTTAGACTGATTCCTTATATCTGAACCGATTTGAGGATTCTGCTGTTCGAGATCTACAAAAAAATTGTCTTATCTCTTTTAGTTTACGAGATATTGGACTTCAAAGATTAAAATGTTTGTTTTTTAACGTAACTTGGTAAAGTTTTTTCGCTCCAGCGAAAAACAAATAAAAAACCGCACAAATGCATTTAAATTTGAATTTTGAAAAAAGTCGACTTTTCCCCTTTTTTTTCCAAAAGAGCGGTCACATTCTCTTTTTGTTACATAAAAATTTTCAAAAGTAACATACAGATGTAGTGTTTATATTTTTCTAAAAGATAACTAAATACAAAATATTTCAAAGGAAAAAGAATTGATTCCTACGAGAACCAGCGTTTCCCAAATTGACCTATTTTTCAACAAATTTCCTAGTTTTGACCTAATTTATCAATTTGTAAAGTTGTAATAATAAAAATATGTTTATATACTGTCTAGCAAACTCAGACATCGGCTTGAGTTGAACATTAAGCTATCACATTATTACGTTCGAGAGAATAGTACTTTTACAGGAGTTTTAGTGAAAAAATTAAGAATAAAATCTAGTTCGCTTTCAGTGCAACTTCTTCAGGCTGGCAAGTAGAAGACTCGACGAACAGTGCGACCTCTGATGTATTATTAGCTTTATATGCATATTTGGTTGGTTTTGCAGTGAAAGTGATTTTTGAAAAAGAAAAATTGTAACTTTCTATCCTTCCTAAGAAATTTAAAAAGTATAATCTACGGATGTTAATTTGTCATTTATAAAAATCAAGAACAATTTTAAGCATTCATCGCTAAAAAATCTTCTCCAATACTTTTCCATTTTTTATCTGTCTATCTATCTGACTGTTTCTCTGTCATCGTTCAGTTTATCCACTTTTCTCAAAACGACATATGTTAAGACATGCATTTACTCTATTTGACCATGTCAGTAGATTAGGATTTCCAAATGACGGCTGTTATGGTGGCAAGCTCTTCAATGTGCTGAAATGACTTATGCCACTATAACGTGTAAAATTGTTATAATTCTTGTGGTTTAATCTGCAGCTAAAATAAAAATAAATAAAACAAACAAACGACACAAATACAAAATCATACGTAAAAAAAACTAGAGTAAAGTAACAGCACATGTTGTACTCTTAAGCTAAGTTCACACTACGCTAATATTTGACGATTTTTGCAAATATTTATTTTGCGTAATGTGAACACGAAATACTCAAATAAGATAATAGATGATTTTAGACAAAAAAAAAAAAAAAATGCATTGACTAAAACTGCCGCTAGTGTGAACATTGTGAAAACACAAGTAGTAAAATATTTGCCACTACATTAGCGAAATAAATAAAAACTTTCAATATATTAATACTTTTTATTGTTTAACCATAATAATACTTGTTATTTTTTACATAGTGTCTGTATTAAATAAATTTTGATCATTGCAAACGTCAAAATCAACACGAATTTATGCAAAGTGGAAACAGTTTCACAAAAACAACAATAAGACGAATTCATTAATATTTTTTATGTATGCAGTTTAACTGCTTTAAGAACCAGAAATAGTAATCACCTGTTTAATTGAGGTTACCTTGTATAGATTCGCACTGATTTTGACGTTTGTCTTGATGAAAATTTGTCTAGTATAGACATTATATTATACAGCTGAAAGCGGTATGCAAAGAAAACAAAGTTGTTTTGTGAAAACATGGCTGTTTTGTTTTGTGTATAAACGTAAATAACATATAAAAAATTTAAATATATAATTTTTTAAAAAATCTTTAATAATATGCTTATTAAATCTTTCAATTAATCGATTGATAGTAGTTTGTATTTCCTAAATTTATCTAAATATTTTACTTTGTAAATTTTATAAATATTTGTATTTAAAATAAGTAGCATTTTCAGTTTATATTAAATAAAAATGCTGCAAACATTACCTTGACATCCACATATTCCGAAATTGTCTCAGAAAATTGTTTTGAATTGATTAAAACAAAATAAAAAATAAGATTTTATTTAATAATTGATGTCAAATAAATTTGTGGTAGTTATATGTTTAATCAAATAATTTTGAGTAAATTATTTGCATCTAATGTAAACAGACTTAAAATATTTTGCCCCTTCTCGTATTTTACGGTATTTGATAGCTTTTTTATCAAACAAAAAATGTTAAACAAATGCGCATAATGTTTGCAAAAAAATCCACTCTGTATTTAGTCGCAAAAAACACGATGAAATATTTAATGTCAAATATTTGCGTAATCTGAACTTAGCTTTAGAAGTGGCAGTAAGAGGTTGATAATAAATTTCATTTTATTAAAATGCATTGGTTTTAACTTGGGTTTAATGTGTACTTCTTGTTATTGTTGTCCATGATTTCATGCACTTCTTTTTGATATCATTATAAATGGAAAATGGGTGGATTTAAATTCAATTTTAATATTGTGCTTTTGTTGTGAGTATCAGTCTGTGAAGTATGAATATGAAGAAGTAGCTGGGTAGTTAGAGGAGAGTTTGCTGGGGTGGTGGTTTGATGGCTAATGTTTTGACCATTAATTACTTAATTTCAATGATTGAATGTTTTTCTGATATGATTACATTACATTAACACAAAGTGAAGAGACCTAATGAAGTACTTACATACACACAGAGAATAAACATGCTTACGGCATTGTCACTACAACAATATTATGTTATAATTGTTAAATTTTATTAATTTTAATAATAATATATTTACGATAACAATGTATTTGTTCTAGTTTTATCATTCAATGTTTATATTCTATAAAAATTTTAATATAGTTGACTACAACAATTTTATGTTTTTAAATATTTATTTTTATTTATTTTCAAATCATATTAATATTATTATTCTCATAATTATGCATTTATTTTTTACAAAATGGTTGAAAAATTAATAATTTGTTTATTTTTAATATACTTCATTTTTAACGTTTGTTGTCCATCTTCGATATTATTCTCATTTAGTTTATACATGAATAAATATAAGTAGACAAGGGGTTTGTCTTGGTGTGATTCAAGAAATATAAGATATTAATTAACTACTATTAAAAGGTTTAGTTAATAAAAATATCTCATTAAACAATCTATAAAAATAATAATTTTGAATTAATGTGTTTTATTCTAATATATGATAAGATAGAATAAAATGGTAAAATGGGATATTACTATGATAAGATGAGATAATGTTATGATAAAATGGAATATTATTATGGTAGAATGGGGTAGGTAGTAATATGATATGATAGAATAATATGATAAGATGGGACAACACTATAATAACATGGGTAAAATGTAGTAGGTAAAATCGGACACAATATGATAAATTTGAATCATAAAAATTATTATTTATAATCATATCTATCTTTAGCATTGACCATATGTCCCAATCATAATATGTTGCTCTTAGAATATGATCACTACATATTTTTTCTTTGCGTGTACATTTGGGTTCATCGACAAATGTTGGGGTTGGGAGTACGTATGTATAGACAAAGAAATAGAGTCCAATTTGATTTATTTAGTGTACTTATATAGCAATTAGTAAAATGTTTTCATGTTTATTTCGTACAAGTGCTGTCTGTGAGTTTGGTGGATACCAAATATTTAACACTCCTTGTTTGCAATAAATGATGCAAATAAATGTAAAGCTGAGATTTCTATTCACCATTTAAAAAGAAATGGGTTTTTCATATATCATTTCTGTTTGAAAATGGTTTTAGAAGAAATTTTATGCAATGATTTTTTAAAGGGTTGTACATGTTTAGGAAATTAAAAAAAAAAGTTTAGATTTTAGAGAATAAAAGTAAAAAAAGTATTTTCTTAAAAGTTAAAAAACTTTTATCAAACAACTTTCAAATTCCCATTTTTAAAAACGGAAATAAAAAAGACATATTTTTTTCTTAATATACATCGGTTTACAAAAATAGAAACACGCCTTCTTCTTCGTTCACATTTAAACCGACTGCTCAATTCATTGCAAATAAAAGAACGCATCCATACATCTTTAGCACACGTCATAAAATCTTTTGAATTAAACCAACCTCAATGACGAAATATATACAAAAATATATACATATAAATTTAAAATAAGACATTTTGCGACTAACGAAACGAACAACAATGAAATTTTAATTTCACTTTTTTCCTTTGATTGATGTAAAAATAACGGGGCCCATACCACTGTACGGCAACAAATTCAACAAAAAAGGAGGAAGAATCTGAAGCACTTGAATTAGAGCAAACTTTGATTATGATGTGTGTGCGCCTTTAAAAGTAAATAATAAAAATATTATAAAGGAATTAAAAAAAGGATGAGAAGCTGGCAATGACGACAATGTTGAGGCCACAAAGAAAGAAGGAGCGAACGAACGAATGTCTATAGAGCGTTGTCTGAACAAAAAGCTAAAAAACAGCAAAGAAATTAATAAAAGAAGATTTTTTGCGCACTTTCTTTTTTAAATGCTTTGAATGCGTTGATGATGAACAATGAATAAAACAGCTGGTGTAAAACTAAAAGCAATTGTCAGAACGACTACTCATGAAGCTTTACACCAGCAGGGAGCAGTAGTTAAAAAGAATGATTTTTTTCTCACTTGCAAATATATCTGACATAAGTAGTGCTGTCAGAAGTAGGAAAAAATTCCTAGATGTAGAAATTTTTGTTTTTAAATGAGCGTTGTAAGGAAAATCGGACAGATGTTTTATTTTCTTCGAAATATAGGTACCCTTTATAAAAGCACCTAAAATAAATGCAATATCAGAGAAAAGTAAAAATGCAGAAAACTCTGAAAACAAAAATATATAGTTGATATTTAAAATGTATATTTATGTATATTTCAAAAAACCTACAATGGAAGCAGACCCCATTAACGTTAGGAAAAATTTTAAGTATTGATTGTCAGATTTAATTGTCCATGAAAAGGCATGAACACGACCAGTTAAAAATACATATCAGAAGATAAAGTTAAATAAATATAATTATCTATAGTTTAATTTTCGAACCTCGACAATTAATATTTTTATACGAATAGATTTATTTTTATCTTAGAAGTAGTCTCTCAAACTCAGAAAATGTTTTAGGAGATAAATAGAATTGAAAATAGTCAGAAATTTGATTTGATTATAATCAATAATTTTAATATTTTTAAGCAATTTTTTTTTTTATAAATTTTAATAATGAAAATGTGTAGAAATTTTTTTGGACGCATAGAGAAAAATCGTATTTTTTACATCAGCTGTAAGTATTTTTAAAAACATTTACTGGCAACACTGGGCATAAGTCATGATTATACATCTTACTATCACACATTCTCATAGATAGAAACCTTTCAAATCATCTTTTAAAAAAAGCAAGGTCAAAAAAAGCCCACAAATTTAATTCAAGTTGCCAATCACCAGTCCAAAACATAGGACTTCGCACAGTGCTTTGTCCCATAGACAAAAATTAAAATAAAATTTTGTATAAAATTATGTTGAAATACATACATATATATATATATATATATATATATATATTATTGAGAACTATTTTTGGGAACAACTATTTTTGTGGCTATGAGAGGACGCTGAAAAGTTGCTTTAAACTGTTTCAGGGAAAAAATTGTAAACAATTAATTATTTAACACAATATGTAGAAGTTTTAGTTTTAAAATTCTTAAGTACATTTGTAATTTAAAACTTATTTTTAACTATCATGAATTCCAGGAAAATTTTTAAAAATTTATGTCATTGAATTTTCTCGAAATTAAGCTAATTCCTTGAGACTGTTCAACCTGAGCCATGCAATAATTGCTTTAATAAGTCATATGTTGAGAAACAAATGGATAAATTGCGAGGCAAATGACATAAAAATTAGAGATAGAGTTTGTCATTGGACTCCACAATTAGGTATTCTATCGTCACTACTATAGATGACCACCATACACAGTCATCTAAGGATTCTATCCGATGAAGATTTCAAACCCATCTGTTATGCAGACGGTGTCGCTATATTAATTAAAGGAAGAAATGCCAACTATATATGCGAAACGAAGCAAAAGAAGCATAACCACAATCCCGAAAGAGAAGAATGGAATGAAGGAAATAATGTATGAAACAATCTAGGAACGCAGTTATATACAAGTGGTTTTAAAATTGATGACCGAATAGAAATATTTTTCGAATTCCGGATCACAATACCGTCTTTTAAGCGAAGATTAAAGGTATAACAGAAAGTATTAAATAGCTAAAGGAGGTAGATAATAAAGCACATACTTGTATTTATAGGGATAGTCAATCGGTAATTAAAACCGTAAGAAATTACAAAGTTACATCTCGAATGGTCTTACAGTTAAAGAGCGTAATAAACCCATACTTCGAATGTGAGAGTATCGAGATAATCTGAGTTCCAAGACATCATGGTATTGATGTTAACGAGGGCACAAACTTAATTACCATCACAATGGAAAATGCGAAAATTTTAAAACTGAACTGAAAGACTGACACCTTATAGGGAATCCAATCATTAAGAAGACGAATGTGATCTTTAAATTAAATAGGCTAACACTCAAAAGGCTTAAAGCTCAAAAGAGCTTAAAGCTCGCCTGGCTCGCATTGGAGTAATAAATGACACAATCTGTAGGGCGTGTGAACAAGAGGGCGAAACATTGAAACATTACTTATGTCAATACCCAGCGTTTGATCGCAGCGAAAACTCTTAACGATATAAAATACCGAATCTGAATGATCTTAGGGGCATAAACTGGAAATATCTGAAAAACTGTATCGAGAAAAAGAAGTTCTCAAACTAGCCAAACAAATTTGGCTTATGATTGTGATTTTCCCTGAGAGCGCATAACGTGTATATCCAGAATGGATTTGAGACAATTTATAGCCCCCTCTTTTCAATTTATCCTTACCTGGCCTATGCTAGGAAATAAGATAAATATCTCAATTTTTATTTTTTCGTTGAACTTTTTTTAGAATTTTTGTATTTTTGTATTTAGACTTAAGTTCATTGAATAATTGTAGAAGAATACATTGTAAAAGTTTTATTAGACACTCGGAAGAATGGAATGCATTTTCTAGTCAGCCACGACCGTCATCAGCACTCTTTAGCTTCCCACCGTGGTGTTCTTTTTACAATTATTTTGTGTATATATATATATATATTTACATTTTTTAGAAATAAAAAAATAAGTTTTGTATGGAAAATTTCGTTGGAGTTTTTTATTAAAAATTTTTGACAATAGTAGAAATTTCCGTTTCATAAAAACTTAACTTTTTTTTTGCCACAAGTTAAAAAATTTAATTTGAAAATGTGTCTTAGGTTTTACTTAAATTTCAAATAGTTCTTAATGTTAAGATCTGTCAAAATTAAATAAAAAACTAACTACAAATATTTCGAGTTTGAAGAAATAATTAAGAAAGGGGAAAATATATTTTTGGAATCAATATAGTATGATTAAGATCCACAAGATGGCGCTGATTATACATCATTTTTTATTATTACACACAAATTACATGATTTCGATGGGATATTGAAAAAAATTATTAAGTTTTTTTTGGAATGATTCTGTAATATTGTTTTTAAATATATATAAAAAAAGTATTAGGCTCATTCATTTCATGAAAGAACACTGAAAAAATTTCTTCGTGTTCGGATTTTGTTGATAATCGGCATGGGTATACCCTATGGAGCCATTTTAATATTTTTTTATTTGGTTGGATTTTATAAAACTCGCGAATTTATTCATTTTTGATAAGTGAAAAAAAAAAAAAACGGAAAAGTGTGTAACTTTAAACACCAAAATCTTTATATGCTGTTAAACGATTTTAATGATTTAAATTACAAACAAATAATTAACAGTTCGGTTCACTTGAAGCGCAGGAAAAATATAATTTTGCATATTTTTGATTGCCCTGGTAACAGGGATGGAAAAGTTGATAAGATAGCACTTTTTGATATTATTTAACTTTCAAAAGTACCGAAGTACTCCCTCGAGTCATTTGATACTATCAATAGATTAGTTGGTTATTCTATAAAATAAACTTATGAAATGAAAATGTATTTTGCAGAAATTTAATTTTCGAATAGAAACCCAAAATAGTATTTTATGCATTTCTTATAAAGACCGATTCAGATTTATACTAGGAGTTCAGAACTAATTTTGAAATTGTGAAGCACACTATCACTTGTCTAAACAATGGAGGTTTGTGTTCGCAAAAAATTACATAATTCAAATAAGTTTATGGAGAAAATAAATTACATTATAAATAGAAACAGTTGTGTTATAGGTCGATTGTTTAATTTATTACATTATAAATAAGAATCACTCTTAAATATAAACATTATCACTACTACAAATTACAAGTTTCTATGTTCTGTAAATCGAATTCTAGTGAAAGTAGAAATGTTCCGAATATCAAAGATATTAGGTAATGTAACACATTTTAGCAAAACTTAAGCTGAAGTGTTAGCTTTTAAGAAATTAATCTTTGACAATTATTTCTTGTTTAATTTTATTTCAAAAACAGTTTCATATTTCTAAAGATCTTCATATTGTACTATAATATTTAAACTGAATAAAATCATTTAATGATTTGGTATCGTATTTAATACATTTGTTTTAGATATACGATTACATTTTTTGAATTTTGCACTAAATAAAAAATAAGTAACTTTAAAAAATTTTAATTAACTATTCTGAGGTTGAAAAAAGTACTATTATAAATTTATTTTGATACCGAAAAATTTTGCATCTCACCTGTTAGCAGGTAAAGACAGTGAAATAATCTGTTGAAAAAAGCAAACTGTTTTCGGACGGCCCAGTAATGCTAGATATTTCTTGGTGGTGAGAAATTCCGCTTTATTCCTAGGTAAGATATCATTTGAAATTTCTATTTTTCTTACAATTATGATACAATGGACAATCAAATTGGGGAATCAATTTTACATAGATAAAAGTATCAAATATTTATACTTTAGCAGTGGATATTAAAACATTTTGTCGTACAAAAATTATGCCGTTTAAACTTTTAAACCCGTAATCCCAAACAATTTTTAAATTTAAAATGCCTTTCAATTTGTTTGTGAATAGGAGGGTTAAAATGCATACTCTTAAAGCTCTGCCTCACAAAAAAAGATAACTTTTTTAAAATAACATATATACATATTCATAAAAATTAACTTTTGTGGGATGTTTACTTCTCTGTATGTATTCAAATTTCTATTTAAATCAATCCCAAATTTAAATTGATTTTTGAGAGCAGTTTAAAATAAATGTTTTGCAAACCATGTGCCTGTCATATGGGTTCCCAACTATAACTATTGTTTTGCTAACAAAAAAAAAAAAAATCTTGTATTCTATAGATTTTTTTTAATTTACGCCCTAATAAAGTTCAATTAAGTTAAAAGCTTTAATTTCTTGCAAAACAAAAAAAAAAAGAGATGTCCTTTTCATTTGTATTTGTCTAAATGGCAACGAAGATGGCTTAAGTGCTGCTTATAATAAAAAGGTACTCTAGTGGAAATGTTTAATGTTGTATACAGCACCTACATACGTATATACATTTATACTAACATTAGTATATTTTTTCATCTTAGAGCCCAAACACAAGCAAGCGGCGACGGTTGCGTTTCCAGTTCTCAGAGAAAAGTCCAAATTAAATGAAGGTGGAGACGAATACGGCTTTTTACATACATATTGTTTTTGTTTATTCAAAAACAAAATACATGACAACAACAAAAGTACATGTTTTAGCTGTCAATTCTTTATATATATAAAAAAATATATATATCCGCTAGGTTGTGTTTCAGCACTTAAGCTAGTATTCAGCTTTTCTATTTCTCCATTTGCGCGAAATACCAGTAGAATGTTCTTTGCTAAACTGCACTCTTAAGTGATTAAAATAAGACTTCTTATGTTTATTTACATCCTTATTATAAAATGACCATTTTTCTTTATAAATTCTCATACTTAGTCAGCTCTCACCGTTTCTTTTTTTTTAATATTCCATCATTAAAAATTGCTCTTTTTTCAAATATTTCCATGTATTCTAGTGTTTTTTTTTTTTTTTTTGTATAAAGTAAAACATGTGAAAAACCACTTTGGCCAAATTGACAAACAGACAAAACAGCATCGCTAAAACATTTGTTAACTTGTTTTTATTATTTTCATTTCTTTTGTTAAACACCTTCATTTTTTTGCCACGTTCATTTATTTCCTCCGCATTTTCACGACATTAATCCCTAGTGCAGGATTGTTAAGTTTTAGCGAAATAAAGAAAAAAATGGTTAGATAAAAAATGCTTAACAACAATAAAATGCCAACGGGCTGCTAAATATAAAAATAACCACTTTGCTTCCTTCATCATCAGCATCAACATTATCCTTAACGTCATCCTTGTGACAAATAATATAACAATGCAACAGAAACAGCAGCTTTGGAAAGGCAAAATTTTTGCATGAATACGATGAGTGTGAAATCTTCACTTTTACATTTGTAAGCAAAAAAATATATCTAGTAGAAGATTTTGTATTAAAAAAAGTATGTAATTTTAATTGTTTTATGGGAATTGTACTTATTTCCATTTATTAGTTTAGTTACTTGGTAATGAGGTGTCATTATTTGCCCACTCTACTTTATTTAAATAAGTACCCAAATAGTAAAATCGCTCAGTAGTATTGCATTCACATGGATCAATTGGCTAAAGCGCCGAATTAACAACCAGAAGATTGTTGGTTCAACCTTGTTGCTGTTAGTTTTTTATTTTTATAAAATGTTTAAAAATATATTTTTAAACTAAAAGAGTTTTATCGCTTATTGAAATAAGTGTGAGATGGTCTAGTAAGTAAGTCGTTAGTCTTTAAAAATGGAAGTTTAAGATCAAATAAGCGACGGACTGCTTGAGTTGAAAAAGTTGTTGTTTTTATGTACGCAATCATTACATCGACATTTATTATCTAAATATTTTACTTTATTGTAATTTTTGTAAATATTTGTCTAAAATAAACAGCATTTTCACCTTATATTAAATAAAAATGCTCCAAAGTGACCTTGACATCCAAATATTCCGAAATTCTCTCTATAAAAGTAAAATAAAAAATAAGATTTTGTTACAAATTAATTTAATAATTGATGTCAAATAAATTTATGTTAGTTATGTGTTTAAACAAAATAATCTAATCTGAAAAACCTCAAAAAAATGTGCGTAATATGAAAAAAACTCTGTATTCAGTTGCAAATATTGCTGGAAGACACGATAAAATATTTCGTGCCAAATATTTGCCTAATATGAACTTAGTTGTACTTTTGTTTTACATCTACAATAACCTCTTTCTTTTGGGACAACACGAATAAAAATAAGTAGTTATTGAAGCAAAAATTAACCAGTTTATATTTTTCTCAAATATTACTTGCTAACTAACTAGGAAAGCACAGTATTTGCTGGGTTTCATAAGAGTTTCTTAAGCTGAGCTCAGATTTCACAAATGTTTGATACGAAATCCTTAATTGTGTTTTCTCGCAATTTTTGCGACTAAATATAGAGTTGCTTTTTTCTCATTAAACGTATTTATTTTTGTTTAATGAAACAGCTATCAAATGTAAAATAGTCTGTTAGCCTGTTCAGATTAGATGCAAATTATTTACTCAAAAGTATTTGATTAAACACACAACTACGATAAATTTTTTTGATATCAATTATTAAACGAATTTATAGGAAATCTTATTTTTTATTTTGTTTTAATCAATTTAGAACAATTGTCTGAGAGAATTTCGGAATATATGGATGTCAAGCGTTTTAATTTAATATAAGGTGAAAATCTATAAAGTAATTTATTTACATAATAAAGAAAATCGATTAATTGCAAGATTTAATATGCACATTAATAAAAATTATTTCAAAAAATATATTTAAATTTTTTTTATCAGCAGTATATACACAAGAACAACCCTGTTTCTTTTCTCATCCTTTGCAAAACAGCTCTGTCTTCACAACACAACACCGTTTTCTTTGCACGACACTTTCATCTGTATAAAAAATAACAAGTATTATTATGGTTAAATAATAAAGATATTAATATATCGAAAGTTTTATTTAAAAACTATATTTTAATAGATAAAGTATAAATTGATCACTTCTTTTTTTGTCAATTTAAAGTTTGTGTAAAAACCGTCCAGCGTGTTAGCCGTTGTCTGCCGCTGTTTGATCTTACATTTATTTTGTAAGATCAAATAAAAATTCCATCAAAATAGTGGCAAGTATTCTACAACTTGTGTTCACATAACATTCACAACAGCAACATTTTTAGTTAAGGGCAAATCCTGCCAACATTTTCTATACAAATTTGAAGTCATTGATATCATTTTCTTATCGAAGAAGAGTCACCTTTCGGGAAGAAATGTGCCGCAGTTTTGGTGTAAAAATACTATCATTTAGATGTGTAAAAAAGTACATCAAGAAGGTATCGAAATATAATCACTTTTGTATAATAAACATGTTTTTAATGCACTTGGAATATTAGAATAAATATTTTCAATTATAATTGAGCTAAATACTTACCTTCAAACACAATATAGTAATTCGCTATAACTTTAAACTAAATTAATAAATCACCATAACTTTAAATTAAATATGAAATATTTAAAGGCAAAAATTACTAATTAAAAATTAACAATTTTTTATTAACTAATTTTTTTATTCAACACTTAAATAACAACATGGATCGCTTTAAAAGTTACATATCACTGAGCAAAATTATGTATTGCTTCTTCTTTTTCTTTACTCTGGAATGGGAACAGTCGCCCAAGTTAAATTTTTCAGATCAAAATTCGATACTAATGTGTTTTGCTATTGCAAATTTGTGTATTTTTCTACTTTTGAACATCCGGCAGTGTCAAAAAAGACACCCTTTAGTACATGGGTGAAACAAATCTTTTCCGAATGTCGGCAGGGAAATAGTCTTGTTAGTCTAAAATCAGCTGTTATCTTGTTTGAATCGTAAAAATATTTCGTGTTCACATTACACAAAGCAAATATTTGCAAAAATCATCAAATATTAGTGTAGTGTGAACTTAGCTTAAGAATCTTAACATTAAGATATTATTAGAAGAAACTAAAATTTTTTACAAAAGTTTTTTACAATTTTAAAAATAAAATAAGTTTAAGAAAAATATATATAAGATGCTTTTTATAACTACTTTTAAAATTAAGTACCAGTAGATGATCTATTACCTGAATTGAATGTTAAGTGTTTTGTTTAAAACCATTTCAGTGTCCGAACTTCCAATCTGCACATTTAAAATCATGTAACTATGTTTTCATTTAACAAAACAAATTAACAAAAAATTTGTGATTTCTAACTTAATAAAGGATACAAAAAACCTAACAAGTGTTGGTTTTTTTATTATACTCTATTCTAAGCTTAAATTCATTTTGATTTATTTTTTACAAAGTAAAATTTTTGATAAAGATTCCATGACTACGAAAATCCATTTCTCAATTAATCAACGAATATAAAAAAGCTAAATACATATTTGGAATAAAAAAATGAAATCAGTGAATAAAGAACTTAACAAAAAGGGTAATATTTGTAACATTCTATCTGTAATAAAACCTAAACGAAATATTGTATTGCAAAGCTACATGAATTTTCGCTTTGGGATATTGTTAAGACACGTTGTTTCGTACCAGCTAAATTTTTACTTTTTTTTTTTTTTTTTTTGCGAGACACTAAATGAAGGTAAAAAAGAGATTCGGAAAAAAATTTAAGTATAAAAAAGCGTTGGCAAATGAAAAACATACATGATTTTATTTCTTTTTGGTGTTTCTGTTGTAACTAACATTATGGCAGTTTGCCATCTTTTTAGGAATTATATTTTGGTATAGAAATTTTCTATGCAAGAGTTAGCAAAAGATTGATGGTTATGTAAATGATGGTGGAAGCCTTATAAACGAAATTTTAAAAAGTAAAAAAAGGAAATTAATTGATTTATTATGTGATGGCAGTCTAAAATGATATACGATCGTTTTAGAATTTATTCAAGGCAAAGGATACACTTAGCGGAAAAGGTTTCTAAATTTACAGGGTCACATTTGGAGTAAACAATTTTGGTTCTTACTTCTTCAAGTACATCGAAAAGGTATGCCAAAAAGTAAATTGTATTAATTGAGATAAAATTTTTTGTGCTTCAATTGAGTCGATGTAATATGGGGAAGCTGTGGCTTCAACAAAATGTTAAAATATGTCATACAATCTGTTTCACATTAAATTATGAATTGATTATAAATTATATAAATTATATAAATCAGTATGGGTGCCAAATGAAAGCTAAGAATCACTGCAATATAAAAATATTTGTTGTTTAATTATTGCAGCGTAAATACTTAAGAAAATGTTGCTAATTGCTTAAGTGAGCAATTAGTACCTCGCGTGCAATAACAATCTGTGGCTGGGTAACTTATAGAAGACTATAAAACGTGAGATACGTCAGAATTCGATTTGGGGTGCCGCCATCGACATTAATGACAAATTATAAAAGAGAAGTAAATATAATTCTGTAAAAATAAAAAAAAATAATAATAATAAAAATTGACATGTCCCAAGTGACAAGTTTCTCCCATATAAAGTTCTGGAACTGAAACACGTGGCTAGTTTTTAACCGGTTTCTTTTCTCTAGGGATCCTTTTGAACATTTTACTACTAATTCTCAAATATATATTTGCCTGCAACAATAATTTTCACACTTGATAAAGTCTTTATATGGATAAAAGTGGAGACAATGCATAGTAAAACTGTGTACGCACTTTTTCTCCAAGATGTCAAAATTCCTCTCAAAATAACTTCAAAGTTTCGAAAGATGCGCCATTTTAAAAATATTATAAAATATTTACGAAGATAATATCGGCATAATATGAATATTAAATTAAAGATACAAATCACTGCAATATAATAATATTTTTCTTATTTAAATGTTGAAATGCAAAAAGTTAAGAAAATATTTCTTTGATAATTTAATCCTTTATTATTATATTTATTATTTAATTATATACTTTATGTAAAGAATATTTTCTAATACCTTATGCTGAAAAATTTAAATAAAAACATTTGTTGAAAGGCTCCTTGGCTTTAATTTGACATCCATATTGGGTTGATATAATTTTGGCAAATATTTTATTTTTTTAAAGCTGTGTATTTTTCTGAATATGTAGTTTTATTATATATGGGATCGAGTAATGTAACATAATGTCTATTAGTTTAAAAAATAATAATAATTAGCTCACTCTAAATATCAATTTTATAAACCTTACATCCCAGGAAAAACTGTAATAGTTATACAACTAGTTTCAGAACGCATAACCTATACTTGTTCTACTTTGGCGTTACGACGAGTGATTTTAGTTTGAAATTGTCACCTCCAGAACTACTTATTTCTCTGGAAGTATTACTTAGCCAGTACCCATTCTATAGAGCGAACTTGTTTGGAGCTAGTTCTATAGAAGCGGTAGAACCAGTTATTAAAATCTAAGTTTTTTGTTTTTTTTTCATTCTAGTAAACGATTTCCTAAGCCCACTTTTATAAATCAATTTATTTTTTTTTCGATTTAAAATTTTTTTAAGTTTTTCAAAATGTTCTATGAAGTCATTGGGGAAGCAATAATTTGTTCAGAGAAGTGATGTGGAAGTAATACAGAACAAGTTCTTAAGCACTAACTCTCAAAATCATTATTTAAACCCAATTTGGAATTACAATAGGGTTCTACTCAATTAGTATCAAAATTGGTTGCGACACCACTGGTTCTAAAGATTAGTTCTAGATGATGTAATCAGGTGTTCTGATTACACCAATTCTAGAACTAATGATTTTTGAACAAGTTCTCAAAATTTTCCTTGGATCATTAAAATTTATTTGTAAAAAAATATTAATGTAAAATTCTTTTTAAAAAAATTGCAATTATTTTGAAATTTATTACATTTTAACAGTTGAGTTAGCTTCTTTTTTACATTTAGACTTTTCATTGTATGACAAGCAAAAACCTATAAATCATATTTATGTATTAGACAGGCTCCACCCCCTTAATTTTTTATTATTTTTTCTTTTGTTTATTTTTTCTTCTTTTGATTACTAGTGAAAACATAGATGTGTTCTGTCAGCCTCACAAAAAAAAAAAAAAAAAACAGCTTTTGTGATGTAGAATTTTTGTTTATGGCATGTCCTTATTTGAAATGAAATATGAAATGAATGTATGATGATGTCCTCTTTTTTATTACAATTTTTGTGTGTGTTTTTTAGGATTTTTTCCAACATACATATATGAAATTTATACCAAAATATTTTTTTTTTACCTACTTTGGTTTGTTTAGTTTTGTCATTTTTTCATCATATTAGTATTCATCAATTTTAATGAGTGCCACTGCAGAGAAAAAGAAAACTAAAAAATGAATATTTTACATCAACATTCAACGTCCATGATTGTAACACATATACACATATTCTAATACAGGTGCTGCATACAAATGTGAACATTTTATATTTTCGTTTTGCGTAAAAAATGAAACCTCTACTTCACTCCTCCTTTAGGCTATTTTAAGCTTTAGTTCATTGTTAGATGCCATTTTTTAGTTGTAATTCGCGTGTGGTTTTGAATTGGAATAAATGAAATAGATTTTTTGTATATTTTACATAGAGGAAGAATTGTAATGTATGCCTTTTGCAAATGTAATACTCATGTTTATTTGGTTTGCATTTTTTAGAATTTGTCACCCACATCCCTCTTTTTTAAATACCCTTCTATATAGTTAGAAAGGTATATGTATTTTGCATTCCGTTTGTGAAAATCATGAATATTATTTCTTTCAATTAATATATACTGTAAATGTAGATAAATTTCCGAATCAGATATATATGAGGTTTTATTGAAGTAATATTTCTATGAAAAAAACATATAAAAGCATCTGAATACAACCACCTGAATTCTCTTCTTACGTTTATCTTTAAGAAACTGTCCTTAAACATCAAATATTCTTTTTAATTGAGATTTTTGAAATTAACTTTTAATGCAATTATATTACCATTTGGTGGAGTAAAATAACAAAAACTAAAAGAGTTCTAAAAGAGTTTCACGTGGTACTTGAACTTAAAAAATCTAAAAAGAAAATAACAAGTTTTTTTTCTTTCTTTTGATTCCTGCAATCGCATGTCAAGTATATGTGTCCAATTCTTATAATCTTGTTAGGACATCTTGTGTTCTATTAACGTGTCGTTGACTAGTGTTGAATTATATTGTAAACAAGTGGTGAAACCCAAATTTTAAAAATTTTAATTTTTTGCAGTTTTTCTATTAGAGAATTTGTGCCTTGTAATTATGAATCGTTTGAGATGGATATCGTTAATGTGCCCTTATAGCAGCGCCATAAGGGTTGCCTAAAGTTGGGGAGAAAAACGTGAATGGCTCTAAGAGGTGCCTTTTCCGCGGGGTACATTCACAGCTTAATTCAATGGTCGAAAAAGGTTCGAAAATTACATTTTAAAATCACGATGGCGCAATAAAATATTAAATTGCAAAAACGTTATAACTCTTTAAAATTGATCTAAAATTTTGCATACTTTACATTATCCACTTTATATTATGCAACTTGATTCCGATAGAGGTTAGAATAATAGCTTCTGATTGCTATACATTTTCATCATTTTGATTTAGCGCCTTGAATGTGCCTCGACGATTTATTATTAAATGTACCCGGTCTCGGGTCATGAATACTTTTTATGCAATTTTATATATATACATATATATACATACATCATTAAAAACCTTATATATCGAGTTATTGATGATTTTACTAAAGATTGAGAAAACCATTCACGCATTTTTATATTTATTAATCTCGGGTCATGAATACTTTTTATGCAATTATATATATATATATATATATATATATATATACATATATATACATATATATATATATATTTATTTATTTATATATATATTTATATATATATATATATATATATATATATATATATGGACAAAATCATTAAAAACCTTATATATCGAGTTATTGATGATTTTACTAAAGATTGAGAAAAACATTTTTATATTTATTAAATTTTGCGATTGTCTGTTTTGGCGTATGCAAATTTTATGCATAGAAAATTACATTCCTATGTCAATAGACGTAATAGGAGAATATTTAAATAATATAATTAATTTATTTTATTTTTTTTATTTCCCTTTATCTTTTTTTAATCACAGCTTGCAACTTTACAAGACTCCATATCGTAATAATCACTTGAGAACGAAATGACAAATTTGGATAATTTTCCTTTAATTCTGCTACGCGTGTAGGGACTTTCAAATACATGTACCTACGAGTATTTTCCATATGAAATCAAGGTATTAATGTGAATAAAGTTGTTGCATATTTCTTCAGCTACTCAGTATGAATGCTTTCATTTGTATAGATATTTAAAAAAATTTAATAAAATCGAATTAGATATTCATTTTTTTCAAAGAAATGTCTGCAGACATTTCGCTAAGTAATGGTTTTCGTAAAAAACTATCATTTAGCAATTACACATTGGTAAAGTGAAAACTCACTCGAGAAATGACACATCGCACGTTATAAGCCTTTTTGAGGACGTTATAAATCGGTTTTAAAAATTTCACAAAAAAAGACTGTTTTTGAGAAGATTCTTGTATAAATGTATTTATAATACTGTTATTCTTCTGTTAATTTTCCTTCTTTGAAAAATAGAGGAAACAGGCTTTTCAACCGCATGTTATGCATTTATAAAGTTTAGGTTAAATATTAAAAGCTAATTTTTAAACAACATCTAGAAAAAATAATATGTTTCCATAATTTTTTTAGTTTAACTGCGATTTATTGCAACTTTTTCTATAAAAGCCTATGTATTTTACGGGCATTTTTGTTGTAAATATAAAAATTTTTTATTTTCAAATTAGACAAAAACTGCAGAATTTATTCGATTTTATTTGTAATAACTTATAACTTATAACTTATCATAAATATTTAACTTTTTCCTCAAACCGAGTATGTTAAACGATAAAAATTCTATGGTAAAAAATATGCTTACTATGGTGAGAAACATTTTTATTTATGCTGTGGGAAATGAAGGGTTTGTAGAATATTGATAAATTTATATTTTTTTTTTATCAAAAATAAAAATAGAAAAATACAATGGAAAAAATGCAAATTGATTCGTTTGCTTTTAAAATCCTTTCAGAAAGCAAAACTCCTCATTGGTAATATTTTATGTTCAAATAGACATTTAATAATGAATGAATGTGTTTGTAATCTTAAAACAAAATATAAATTTTTAAATATTTACAGTTTTGAAAAATGCTCTATAATTTTAAAACATCGAAAATTTCTATACATTTGTCAAAAGTTCTACTAGCTCTAAGAGCTACAGAAATTTTATTCACCTCATTACAATCAAAAATTTTCTAACACTTTAATTTTAGAGAATACAAACTTCTATATATTTCTTTTTATTTGTACTTCATTCCATTTCTTTTGTAGATAAGCAGAT
The DNA here is from genome assembly GCA_932274085.1 of Protocalliphora azurea. Classification (NCBI taxonomy): domain Eukaryota; kingdom Metazoa; phylum Arthropoda; class Insecta; order Diptera; family Calliphoridae; genus Protocalliphora; species Protocalliphora azurea. The sequence goes on from OW026519.1 coordinate 176,920,536, forward strand.
TTGGCCAGTAATGTATCTAAATAGTTAGTAGTGAAAATGAAAATTTCTGTAGATTTTCAAAAAATGAGATTTTATGGAAATCTGAACATTTATATCAATAAATAATTTACGCCAAATTTTTCATAACCATTTTCAAAAAGAAATCCCCAATTTAAGGATAAATCCGCTAATATCACAACACAATTAATTTCCAAGTTCATATACAATAAAAGTATGGTTCCTGCTCAACCATTTTGGTATTGTCTCTCAACCATATTATTGTTATATATATAAAATAAAATCAGTATAAAATAAAATTGTATACTGATTGTACCCCAACCATATTATTTATACATACATGAAATCAAGTACATATAGAATCATAATATGACTGAGATCAACCATATTATTGTTATATAAATTAAAATCAAGCCCATATGAATATTATATGGTTGCAGCGCAACTACAAATTCCTGCCATAATATGAAAACTTTCGATTATGGTTGTTACCAACCATATTTTTTCTTTACGTGCAATTTACAATATAAATAAAATTTTAGATGCTGGATGATGAACTTATTAGCAGATTATATTTAAATAAGCTTTTAATATGTAAATCCTCTTCATCCGTATCATCTGATGTTGTATGAAGTTTTTCAAACGAAGAAAATATATATTTAACTCCATGATGTGTCAGAAAGCTCTTACTTATTTAAATAAATCACTGAATTGCTTTTTGGTTGCCACATATTTGCTTCAATATTTAGCTTTTTTTTTGCTATAAATACCTACTTATTTTTGTCTTCTCTGGTGATAACATTATTTGCCGAGTTATTAAGGATTTCAGTTTTTTCTATATTTTTTTAACAAAAATATCAATTTTTGGTGAGAAATATAAGTTATCACAAATGATTTTTTTTCAATTAATCATTTATTTATCGAGTTATTAAGGATTTATTTTTTTGGATTTTTCATAAAAGTTATCAATATTTGTTAAGAAATATAACTGATCATAAATCGAAACTCTTTTTCCATTCAAACGCTTATTTTAAGTATTTAGAATTTCACGTACAAAACGAATATTGAATTCAGTTTTACATGTATAGGGTGATATGTGATAAGTTTTCCCTGCCAGTTTTTAATTTAAACATTTTCATTCAAATTCATATTGTTTATGGATTAATGTAATTTAGTTTATTTCCATTTTTTGTTTTGCACATTTGCATACTCCCACAAAATATATTGGATTTTATGTTCATTATTTAGTATTTTTTATTTGTATATATAAATGAATTTTTAATTAATAAAACATCTATATGAATTCTTGTTTCCTTGCTTCAGATTTAAATTTTTTATTATTTAGTTATTTTTTTCCCTCTGTATGATGATGATTTAGCTGTGGTTGATTTTTTTATGCAAAAATTTATTTTGTGATGTAATTAAAATGCATTCATTCATATGTATTATGCTTGTACCTTTTTAGGATTAATTGTATGATATGTAATAATTTTTCTAAATAAAGCCAACCTTAGGAAATGTCATTTAAATTTTTTGGAATATTATATTCACTAAACAATAAATTTAAATTAAAGAAAAAAATTATAAATTTAAATGTTGATACAGATCTTTACGAAAGTTCATATTTTTGTAAATAATTATGAGAATTACAGGAGTTTACGAATTTGGGTCAACATTTGGACCTGAAAAGGTAAAGTCATATGATAATTAAAAAATTTTGTTCACAAAATTCTTAATAATCGCAAATCCCTTATTCGAACCTAATTATGGAAAGTTGGTTTGAAAACTACCACAAGTTTCATTCCTAACTATTTTCATTATTTCTGTTACGATTTTTCACTTACAATTTTGGTAGTACGTGTAACTAGAAATTCGAGCAAATACAAAAAAAATTTTGTGAAAATTTAAAAATAATATCAATATTTGAACGAAACCGAACAATTTCTCTTCATCATTTTTTATATCCTACACCACCATAAATGGGGAGAGTGTAATGAGTTTGTAATGATTTTTGTAACAGCTAAAAATATTGGTCCAAAACCCACATTAATGTATACCAATCGGCTTAGAATTACTGGAGTCGATTTAACAATGTCCGTCCGTCCATCCATGTAAAACCTTGTACTCAAATATATGCCTTATTGTGTAGGGCTCACAACTCAACATGTTTAAAATATATTTCTATCTCATTTTTTTCTACCTTAGATCTTTCGATTATTTTAGTGTCATTCGGGAGCAGATCCACGTGGAGGGAAAAAAGGAAATTTCCTCCCCAAAATGAAAATACTGATTGCAAAAACTTAGCTTAGGTATAAAATTTAAGAATAAAATTAAGAAACTCATTCCGCTTTTTTCCTCCAAATGTTCGAATTGGATACGCGCCTGGTGGAATCACTAGAAAAATTACATGAAATTGAAGAAAAATTAAGAAAAAAATGTAAATAAAAAAAAAAAAATCATGGGAACACAACAGCATTCGTATTAAAACTTTTCAGAAAATACAAATATTAACAAAAATCATGTAAATTGTAATATTAATATTTTTTTTTATCGTTTAATTGCAATATTTAATAAAAATTATTAATTATTTTTAATGATTGTTTAAAATTTCTTTCGACCATGTGACATTTTCATTGATGAAAGATGGCTGCAAGTGTGAAAATATGTTTCAAATTTTCAACATCTTCCATACATTCCCCTAAGACGTAGGGAAGTGTAAAAACGGCATTACATAGCCCAAGCACGAACCCTATTTAAATTAGTTGAAATCGGTCCATTACCATACAAATGTTCTCCAGGAATAAGAGTTTCTTGATCATAAATGCCTTAAATATAACAATATTTTAATAAAACTTTAATAAAAATCGGCTCACAATTGATCGTAGCTCCGATATCAACCTCTCTTCCGAAAATTACTTTAACGCTTATAAATTCCATACAAATCTTAGTATCAAGTTATAATTTAATAAAAATAAGTTTTATATAAGGTAAAACCACAGTGCAAAATTTTATAAGGATCAGTTCATAATTGACCATAGCTCCCATATAAGTGCCACTTCCGAAAATCACCCTAAAACGCATAAATCCCATGTAAATAATTAGCAGAAACATTATTTAATGCATACGTATGTTCTGCAGATATATACATTACACTTAGTACAAGTATCGATCCACAATTGACCGCAGATCCCCTATGTCCTATATGTCCTTCCAGAATTTTTAAGCATATACACTATGACTTAGGGTATCATATAGTCGGGATTTACCAACTATGTTTTACTTATTTGTTATTTAATAAATTGGCTATTAAATCTCAAATATAGAAAACAATTTTTTTTGTTAATATCTCGAAAACTAGAACTAATTTTGAAAAAAAAGTTTGAAGTTTCGAATTCAGCATCCTAAATAACTCTAGAAACCATTTTTAATTGCTCAAGTCCAAAACCTTATATGCCTGTGTGATTTATATTCTAACTTAAAGAATACTCGTAATTAAAGATAGTTTTATTAAAGATATTATTTTCGACATTTATTTCTCCAGAAATCATTTCAACGAAATCTATCAACGAACAGAAACTGAAACGCATTTACAATGACAAATTTTGGGAAAACAACAACAAACAAAATACAAAAATACTCAACAAATTACTTGTACTAATTTAATACAAAATCCTTAGGATGACTGTAAAGTAGTAAAGCTTTTGTTATATTTACAAAAGATTCCACTCGTATAAATACATTTTTGTATTAACTATACTCTATCTCATTCTGCTCCTTTTTCGAACTCATACTAACTAAACTGGCAACTTAAGTCAACTAAAACATTTACGTTGGAAACCACGAACAACTAAAGCTGGTTGGTTGGCACATTTTACCCCAGGGAGTTGCTTTTATCCCAAAAAGGGCAAAAGAAAACAAAAAAGCAAATATAATTCTCTAAACGCAATTTCAATAAATATATTTTTGCATTAAAAGAATAGAATGAAAGAAAGAAAATAGCTAAATGAGAAAATTGCTTTCAATGTTTTGTTATGCGCTTATGACGACTATTGGAATACCCACGATGTGAACCCAGCAAAATATTTTATTAGATAATTTCGAAATAAAATGATTTTACAAATATTATAAAAAAAAAAAAGAAGAAGAAAAAAAATAGTTGTTTCTTTGCAGCAATTTTATTTGCAGTAATTTTCAAATTCAGATCTGGTGTAAACAGGCGCCCTTGAGAACTAGTTCATTTATCAATGCTTTGAAATAGTGCCTTATATTTTAGCCAAAATATAATTTTGCTATCCTTTAATAATTCCTTCGACTGATGACAAGCTCAGAACTTTTTCAAAGAATAGAATAGTAGTGATCACAGCTTAAGGTCTTTTTTATTAGAACTATTTTTATTAGAATTATGTGTAACATGTCGAAATAATCATCTAAGACCCCATAAAGTATATATATTCTGGGTCCTAGTGAAAATCTAAGATGATCTAACGATGTCCGTTCGTTTTGCTGTCTGCTGAAAGCAGATAGGGTTCAGAGCGGACATCCTAGGGGACGAAATTTGGCTGAAATATTTGTCATATATAGGGTTTGTTTGGCATTGAAAATGAGCAAAATCGTTTCATAAACTAAAACGTTATGAACCAATAATAAAATAACAAATGCCGTCGTAACTCCAGCTTACACTTTTCAACCGATATCTTTTACAAAAAAGCATGTACATCAACGAAATTTTGCATAAATAGTTCTAGGACCAATGTAAACTCGGAAACCAAATATGGGCGTGGTCCGCCCACTTCCCATATAAGGTGAAATTTTTGAAAATTACTATTGATGGTGGGTATATAGATTTGTCCAAGCCGAATATAACATATTTATGTTATTTTCATATTTTGTAGTCGAAGTATAAAGAAGGATTGCTTAGTTCCTTAACTGCTGGGTTTTTGTAGTCAAAGTATAAACAAGGATTGCTTACTTCCTTAATTTCTGAGTTGTTTGAAAGGATATTAATAAAATTGGTGTAAATGTTGCTGGGTTATCGATAAGTTTAGCAAAAATAAATGTTTCTTGTATTATCGTTATTATTGTTATTGCTATTTTTGGATTTAAACTGAGTATATAAGTGTATGTATATATCAGTTATACAAATATACACATACAAATGTATATCAGAAGTATCTTCATCTGTTAGAATATTGAAGTAAAATTATAAATTGAGTATAATGCAGAAAATAGCTCTATTACCACAAATAGCATTTTTAGCCGTATGGTTGGTTGTTTTGCTTCGATGGTTGTTGGCCTTTTGAAATCAGTTTGTTGTCTATCCGTCTGTCTGTTTGCGATGGTTCGGTAAAACGAAATTAAGTGTTGGCCATTATAAATGGATGCGTTGGTGGTTGCTTGCAGCAGAAAAAACAAAGTCAGTGATAGAAAAAAAATGGTAATAAAAATGAAAAGACAAATCTCTACTTAAGCAAACAGATATGTAGTGTTATTGAAACCATTAAATATAATAGCAACAACAACATTAATAGTATCAACAACAACAAGAAAAGTACCAATGAACTGGGTGGTATACGTACATAAAACCATATTTTTTTATAATGTGGTAAAGTGTGGTGTATAGGGGGTGCTAAATTTAAATACAATAAGTGAGAATGTTATATTCGGTTTGACCGATTCTGTTATATCCGCCATTGCAACTTAAAATTTCATATTACATAGGAGGTGGGCGGTAAAGTTGCCGGATCATGGTTTCTAAGTTTCGTTGTCGTACATGCATAGAAAAAATTATTAACTTATATTTTTCAATTAACACAGTTATTTTATATCAAAATTCAATTAATGAATTAAAGAAATTCAAGGAAGTTTTTTTGGCATTTAAATTTTTAATTCATTCAATCATCTACTTGATTGATTGATTTAATAAATTTTTTAATTAAAAAATATTTTCGGTTTTTCAGGTTTTACAGCTTTTAATAATTGTGAGAGGTGCAAATTTAAAAAATTTTTAATTGAATGGATTATTTTGGTGATTGGTGACTTTCTTCTGTGTGCTTTAGTTTAAAGGATATCGACGGTTGTGTATAAACTGGAGTCACAAAGCACACCTTGTGTTTCTAGTATTTGGCCGATAACTTTTTTGTTTATGAACCGATTTAGCTCACCAAACAAACCTTTTGTAAGATAAATATTTGACCCAAATTTTGTTCTCTTAGGTGGTCCGCCCTGAAATATTTCCTGCTTTCAACGGACAGACGGACAGACGTAGCTAGGTCGACTCAGAATCTTACTAGGACCCAGAATATTCATACGTTATGGAGTCTTAAATGATTTTTTAGACATGTTGTAGACAGAATTACAAACACCATGTTTTTGATGTTGGGTATAAAAATTTAAGCAACTATTATTTGAAGATTTAAAGTATTAGGATCAGGGTATTAATTTTACTTGACTTTTTCATTATTCATTATAAACGAAAATTCAGATAGAAGAAATTTTCCCTTTTTGAGGGAATTTTTGTTGAAAGTTTTAATCAAAAGGAAAAAAGGAGACAGTTTAAATTTTTATCGAAATTAAGGGAATTTTACAATGTTTACAATTTTCCCCAAAAATAGAAACAAATCATTAGTACAAGTAAGGAATCCGAACTAATTTTCATCATATGTTGGAATTTTTTTTAAAAATATTATTGACAAATTCAATTTGAAAAAATTGTTTAAGCATGTTGTTAGCACAGTCTATTAGCTTTAATTACCACTAGGTCTTGTTCTATAAAATTGAAGGATATGATCATAATGAACACATCTTCCATAGGACATAATTATATGTATGTGAGATTTTTGAGCTTAATTATATTTTGAAAATTTTTTCAAAAATATTCACAAACTTAGTTTGGAAAATCTATAAATGTATTTTGTTCGAATATGCCATTATGAGCATAATGAACATTTTTAAGCTTAGTCATATTTTGAAAATTCTTTAAAAATCTTCATAAATTCAATTTAGAAAATGTATTTGTGTAGGTTGTTAGCACAGTCTATTAGCTAAACATTAAAACCAACCAATTAATTATTACACGTAAATAAAATATTTAGTAATCACAACCGTTTTTTTTTTTTTTTTTTTTTTTTTTTGAAATAGTACTACATATACTGATCGAATTCGATTGCCTGAAAATTCGGTTACCACAACGAAACTGTATTTTCTGTATAGCAAAATGAGGGACCTTAATTTATAAAAAACTTGAACTTAGTTTTCAAAAGTTCATCCAATATATACATATATTTTACAATGTAGTAAATTATTGATAATTTGTTTTCCATCATCTTTCAAATAGATTAAGGATATAAATAATTTCGGTCACAATGAAATAACGTTCCTGAATAAATTAATTCTTCTATATTATATTATTTTAAAAAATATATTAACTTTAATAAATTTTAAAAGTTGTTGACCTAAAATGGAGTATTTCTTTTACTCAAATATCGTTACCTTTGTTAAAGCTGAATTTACACTTTAAATTGTATGAAATTTTAAGTACTAAAAATTGTACGACACTTTTAACATTTTAATTAAAACATTTGGCAATTTTTTCGTTTTCTGATTAAATGTTTGGTGACAGAGGCTCAAAAAAATCGGATAACTCTGTGTGTTAGTAGAATTTTCTTCAGAACTAATTTATACGTTCTGAAGAGATTATTTTTTTTTGTGCTGAGCGAATCATAGACTAATAACTAGATACTAATGTAAGAGGAAAAAACCGATTCAATTGTCAAAAACCTATTTCATACAACAAAAAAATACATATAGTCACATATATTTTGTTTTTGTGTTAAAAAAAAATAAATAGTAACTTTTTGAAAATTTAATTCGAAGTGCCTCTCACATAAGCTTCTACCTGTATTCTATGTTTTCTATGCTCAAAGGGTTCATATATACATACGTAATATATTTTTCTCCATTAACATTCTTTTATATTTTCATATTTTCAATTAAAATGTCTTTATATGACCAGCTATTAATTTTGAAAACTCAAAATTATTAAATTTTAGCTAGAAAATAGAAAATTAGATTATAGTCAGAATTTATATATTATAACCACGGCAAACAAAAACATGCAATAAAAAAGGTGTTTTATGCTCATAAGATCTCAAAAATAAAAATATGCTCTTGAATTTTGAATTGTATTGACAATTGCTAAAAATATTTTCTTTTTGCTCTTAAAAATATTTAACGCTAATACATTATATAAGAAAATTACAAAATATCTGTTAATTTATAAGATAAAAATGTATAGGGAATCGAATTTAAAAAACATATGTAACAGTAAAATAAGAAAACTTCACTATTGGCAAATTTTTTAAAAAATTCTATCCGTGTAAATTGCTAAAATATGCTCTAAAATAAGAATTTTCTATGAAAATATGACAAAACATACTGCTAAACCAAAAATATGCTATTATGACCAAAATATGCAAAAATTTGCTATAACAAATCGATGAAAAAATTTTTAAAATTGTCTGAAACGAATAAATAAAGATATGATTTTGCATATTTTTGGTTTCCCTGATTATAACTTTTTTTGAGCCTTAATATTGCCTGTTAAATATGCATAAAATTATAGTCATATTGATCAGCAAATGTAACTCAAGTACACTAAATTTATTTGTAGTTATGGTTCTAGTTAGAGTGAAAATTTAAAGACAATTAATTAGCAATAGTTTCTCCTTGTGGAAATGTATCTAAAATTTGCATATTAATCAACAACCATGTCTGTAATTAGAAAGACAATTTACTGCAAATTTATCTGCAACAGTGCCCCTAGCTAGTTAAATTTTACTAGAGTTAGAGTTAAATTTTACATAAAATTGATCAGCAATTATAATCCATTTTTAAATTGTTCCCAAATTGATAAACAATTGTAATTTCAACCAGTGTCAGATTTTAGCTGAAATTGAAATCTACTACAAATTAGCTTTATAAAATATTGTTTAATTCATTTCCTAAAAGATTAAGAAAAACAAAATATTATAAATTGAATGAAATAAAAATATTTTTATTCCATTTGGAGAAGATTTGAATTAACGAAAATTTAATGAAATCTTTATGAATTAATTCGATAAAGAATTAATTCTATTTAAACAAAAGCCTTTGAATGGAGCTGTAGAATTATGTTTTTTAGGAATGGTATTATGGAATGAAAAACCAGTATTTCTTAATTCGGAATTATGATTTAAGGTAATTAAGCTAAGATTTAATTAATTCTTTTGAAGCTGTAATTTTTTTAATTTATGAAAAATAATAAAATTAATTTCTTTATTTAGAATATAGAATTTGTTACGTTTCTATGTGACAAATTAAAAATTTTAAATTTTAAAAGCAAATAAATTAACAAAATTCTATTGAAAAATTTTAAAATTTAACAAAAAGGGTATAAAGAAAATTCAAGAAACAAAAATTTCCCGTGGTGTCATAAGAGGTAAGAGGATAAACGTTTTGAATAATTTTTATAAATTTACAGGGAACTTTACAATATACCTATGTTACCTTACACATAGACTACTGAGGTCTACATTCTATACTTCGACAGCTGATTATATTGTTAAATATTAAAGTAGGAAAATTTTACGTTATAGATGTATAATCGATCTGCTCAGATTTTGTATAAGATGAACGTAATATACGTTTGCGACAATATAATAAACTCCATATAGTGCAGTGCGTTTTAACTCCTTAAAATTTTATTGAAAATATATAAATGAACAAAGAAAGAGAAAATTGTAGCCTATTGATCTAAAAGTTTATTTCGCAATGATATAGTCAATCGTGTTGTTGTTTAATTTTTGATAAAAAAATTTTCAAAAAATTATGAAAATTCAATTACATTAATTTTTATTATTATTTTTTAATTCATTAATTTTCACGTTTATTTTTATTAATTTTTTTTTCTAGTACCTTTCTAGCAAAAAATGACAAATATTTTCTCAAACTTTATACCAATAAAAGGTGCAAAATTTCATTAACAAAAATCCCCTTATGGGAAAAAAGCGAGCAGCAAAAACTCAACATCTTCATTAAAATTTATAAACAAGTGGGTACTTAATTTAGCACTTGAGGCCGTTTTGAAAAAAATAAAAACATATTGTTCAAACTAAAACAACATTAAATGTATGGTACCCCAAGTCAACAGAACAAACCCCTTTTTTGAATCAATAATTGAAATAAATATTTAGCAAATATTATGTTTGTGTAACAAATCTGAAAAATGAAAAACATTATCATCATCAAACAATTAGGAAGCCCTTGAAAACGTAAAAATGCGGAAATGGATACTTGTTAAAGATGTTGTTTAAATATTGTTGCAACATTGATGAAGTCAGCACGTGGCATGCATATGAAAAATAATTATCACACGCTAAAGAAAATATGTTTTTGTAGGCGCGTGTCCTGTAAATAGCGAAACAACCCCCAATATTTATAAGAGTAGCAACTTATACAATACCACAGTCTACAAAAAGCACGCAAATTAAAATGCACACAATTTTTATAAACCCTCTTATAAATATGTAGTACAAACAATGCATTATATACAATTTCTTAATGCAACTGGGTAAATATTACATACATACATGGTAACAATAACAACATTCAACAATGAATTTTGTTGGTTAAACTAATTGTTGATAAGTGGGCGTGTCATTAAATGGTTTTGGTCCGCATACTCAACGACTGACGACATGCTTCGTTTAGTAATTGTAACAATGTTTGTAATAGCTGGTGTTCAAAATTCCATTAACTACTTGAAAGACTATTGTTGCTCATTCGGTCATTGCTGTTACACCCTCTCCCTGTTCAGCTAGAAATTTTTATACAAATACGTAAATAAAAATCTTTAATTTCATAGACAAACTTTGTTATAACTTCATTTTGTTGGGAAAATGGTTTAAAAGCAACATTAAAAGGACAGAAACTAGACAGACACACGTTTCATGTCAAAAAGCCGATGATTATAGTTTTGTGTTGTTTGTTTGAGTACTTTAATATTTGTTTTTATACCGTACACCACCATAGATGTTTGGGGTATTATGCGTTTGTGTTAATGTTTGTAACATATAGAAAAAGTTATCCAACACCCACTTTAAAGTATACCAATCGACTCGGAATCACTTTTTAAATCGATCTAACGATGTCCGTCCGTTCGTCTGTCTGGCTAGACGGCTAGCAGCTGGCTAGCTGCCCAAGTAAACTTTCTACATAGAGTACGGGTCGCAATTTTAAAGACAATTCAATGAAATTTGGCACGTGGGACTTTTATGACACAAGGACAAATTAAGAAATTAGTTGTGATCGGTCCATTATTTCACCTAGCCCCCATACAAATGTCCCCCTGGAATAGAGTTTAAACACTAAAAAATGCCTTAAAACTAAGAATATTTTAATAAAATTCGGTGCAAAGTTTTTTGGCATCAGTTGTACCAAATTTTATGAAGATCGGTCCACAATTGAACATAGCTCCCATATAAACCCCTTTTCCAAAAAACACTTTAACGTAATATTCGACACAAATAAGTTTTATATAAGTAGAAATAACATTGCCAAATTTTATGAGAATCGGCCCATAATTTACCATAGCTCCCGTATAAACCCACTTCCAGGAATCGCCCGAAAGTGCATAAAATCATTTTGATGTTAGTATCAGCGCTTTATTCTGTATTTGTATATTTTATTTTACATTTAGTAAAATTAGCCACAGGTGTAATATCAGTCCCCTTCCCGAATTTGTATGCTGTACACAATGGTGTAGGGTATCATATATTCGGTCTTGACCGACTATATCTTTCTTTTTTTTTTCGTTACTAAGTGATTTTAACAAATATTTACTTTAGTAAATTTGTGCATTTATTTGTAAAAATCGTATTCTTATTTGAATTTTTTTAAGGTTGTTCTAATGTTTATGGGTTTCATTTACTATTCTGATTGTTTGTTATAAATTTGTTTTAGGGTTTGAAATGTTTTATGTAAACAAGCTAATGACACTTGACATTTCACGTGTATATTTACTTTTTACATTGCTAGTTTTTAGGCTTCATTGAATTTATGAGAAACATTTGAACACAAAGGGATTTTATAATTTTAAGATTAATAAGCTGAAAATTATAAAAAGCGTGCACGTTTCGAATAAATCAAAATGATGAGTTTTTGAAAGACTAGACAAAAAAAAAAAAAAAATGAGTCGGAGTCGGTCTTTCGGCTTTGTCATAAAGTTATACCAATTTTAAACTATATAATGACAGAGTCATCCATTTCCCTCACAATTCAATAAATATTTCTGTTACTTGGAACGTCCTTTATCGAGCCTTTCTTTAACTTTCCTTTCTTTAACTAAGCTTCCTCAGAGAAAGATTTCCAACTTCACTTTTCAAAATTCTATACTTACTGCCAATATAAAAACATCAACAACTCACTTCTGTCTATCAAAGTGAATTTGAAAAGTAAAACTAGAGATTATTTTTGATGCAACAATCATTGTTTCTACTGATGCCAATGCTGTTGTTGTTATTATTGCTATTGCACAAAGAAACTTGATAACAATTTGTGCAACCAATCTAAAGTTACAACTGGGAGATGATGTTGATGATTATATTGTCTATCTATCAGATAACAACTCTACATACATCGACAACAACAATAGCAAAAACAATAGACGTCATCATAGTCGTTGTCTTCATTATTGTTGATATTGTGAACACTTTGTTCAAAATTGGAAAATTGTTACCTAGAAGTGGAGTATAACAACATGTTTGTGGATGTATACTAGGGTATCCAATTATTCGGGTCTACAAATTAATCGGTTAATTCGACAAATAACTATTTGAGATTAAAAGTTGATAGGCTAATAATCGATTAATGGTAAAATATTCGATTAATCAATATAGTAAATAGTAAAACATATAAATAATACAAAATTTAGTATTTAATATATTGAAACAGTTATTTATGTAGATCAAATTTTTTCACAAAGGGATCATCTTATCAGTTCTTTGAAAAATTTCATTTTTGACGTAATACCGCAAAATATTCTCTTAATTTAAAATGCAAATATTTTTATTTTCTATCTGAGAATGATATTTTGTTATAAAAGTCGAAGTTAATATTGGTATTTTAACGTAAATTTTGTTGATGAAAATTAAAATGTTTATGACTTAAATTTACTTTAAACAAAACTATGTTTTCAGAATTTCTATTGTCACGAGTTTAAGCATTTCTGAACTTATAATATTATAAGCTATTCATATCGCATTCTATCCGAACAGAAAAAGAACATCCGAAGGAATCAATAAGATCCTGAACTTGTAATTCAGAAGTAGTGCAAATTTGGATAATTTCCAATGAATTTAACATAGGATAGTCTTTGGAAGATATTATCTTTTTTGATAATTATTCTGTGAGAAGGAAGTGATATTCACGATTTCATGTAAAATTGCAATAATCATCTGAATTCTTTTTTTTACCGGTTGTTGTAGGCCCTGATAAAACCTATAAAAAAATGCTTTCATGTCCTATTTATCTCTTATAGTTTTCCAGTTATTTGCGTTTGAATTTTTAAGCACCATAATTTTGCATGTTCTCGGTCCAGTTTTTTTCATATATATCCTAGTATTTCCGACCGATTTTATTAGTTTTTTTCTTAACTAGTTAAAGAACAAAATTATCTATTGAATAAAAAAAAAAAAATTGAAGTAGATTCTATTCTATTCTATTCTATTCTATTCTATTCTATTCTATTCTAATCTATTCTATTATATTACGATTTGATGTTATTATGTTATTATTCTATCTTATTACATTATTATACCACAGTATCATATTATGATTTCATTATTATGCCATTCTTCATATTATTATTTCATTTTATCATATAGTTATCCAATCTTATCATATTATTTCATTTTGTCATATTATTATTCCATTTTACATATTTAAATAAAACATATTAATAAAAAATTATTTTTATAAATTTTTGATTGAAAATAATAGTGAAAAAAAGTATTCATTAGCCACAAAAAAAAAAAAAAAAAAAATGTTTAAATATTATTTGTTCATAAATTATATTCATTTCAAATTATATAGATTTGTTTCTCTAACTAAACCCCTTAATGGTAGTTATTCAATATCTTATGTTGCTTGAATCATACCGGGTATAACCAAACCTTTATATTTATTCATATATAACCTAAATGAGACTTACAATGAAGTTGGAAAACAAGAACTAAAAATAAAATATATTTACAATCACACAAATAATGAATTTTTCCATTATATAAATAATAATATTAACATGGCTTATAAACAGAATATTGTTTAAAAACAAGTAAAAAATACTGCAAATATTTAATGGTCGTAGAAGTAATGATATTTTTCATATTAATAAAATTTTGTTTCTGGTAAAAATATTTAAAAATATGTTATTTTTGCAGTCAACCATATTAAAATTTTTATTGAATATAAACATTAAATGACAAAATTTAAGCAAAACATTATCATCACGAAAAGACAGAGTTATTAAAATTCGAGAAAATTAGCAATGGGAACATAATACTGTTGTAGTGATAATGCAGTAACCATGTTTTTTTTCTGCGTACATTTGAATGTCTTTTTAATAATATATTTGAATGCTGTTTGTTTCTTAAGCACACGAAAGCGTTAAATTATTGATGCTTTTGAAGTAATGGGAGAGTACTTCCCTAAAAATTACATTTAGTTAATATTTTTAGGATATAACAGACATTCAAAAAGATGTAGTTGACATAAATTTATCCTAAAAATAAAAAAAAAATTCTAAATTTTTAACTCCAAAAACTAAATTACAGTTAATCGGTTATTCGACACAAATTATTCGGTTTATTTGTTATTCGAAAATAGACAATTTTAAATTATGCGAACAGTTAATCGATCGATATTAATCGGATAATCGAATGACGGTTAATCAATTTAGATATTCTAATATATACACTTACAACTCTTTGCAATATAGTTGTCTCCATAAGTTTAGACTCTTACAAAAATACTCATTCCACTTATTACGCTACAAAGTCAATTGCCATCTTTGGTTAAAAAGTGTGTGTACTTGTTGACGTCTTTTTTTGCTGAGATATATTATGTTTTAAAGTTACGAAGCCAATCTAAAAGACTTTTTAAAAATTTTGTATTTTTTAGATTGAAGTGAATTATGGATTGGGTTAAAATGACAATTCTTCGTTTGTATTAGTTTTCAATACAACACTGATGGCATGATACATTCTTAGCCATGAGGATTTGCTTTCTCACAATTCACCATAAACAAATATTTCACATCGTAATTCGTGCTATTATGCCTTTTAGCAAATATGAATATATCAAAGCACTAAATTAAGAAACAGTTTTTACATTTCACATTTGAAGAGTCATATCAGAAAATACCTGGTGTGTATAGTGTACTCACACTAAAAAGATGTAAATATTATACATCGCAGCTTGTTTATGAAAATTTTGAGCAACATTCTTGGAGACGCCATCAATTCAATTATTGCAGTTTACCGCATGAATATCATACTAGGAGGCACCTACTATCCATAACAATGACAAGAACCAGCTTGTCAATCTGAACATCATCGCGATAAATCTTTCTGACAACTTCCGTAAAAATTCCATTAGAAAAAATTTAAATTTTACAATCCAATTAGTTCGCCAGATCGTCTTACTTATTGGGTTTTTCTTTTGACTACTTCAGAAAAGTTCTTAAATACATATGAAGTATGAAGAAATATAATAATTTTAAACACCAGAGTATATGTACACAGAAAAAAGATTGGCTTAAAAAAATTTAATAGAATAAACTAACATTTTATTGTTATTAAAGAACATTTTTTAATGAAAAGGTTTTTTTTTTATATTAGAATTAAAGCTCTTACAGTTATTATATTTGCCTGTTTAACCATTTTGCATCAAACAAAAATAATTAAAATGCCTTCGGTGGAGAAAATCACAGAAAATTCATATTTTTTTTTTTTTTTTTCAATATTGGTGGTTGTAGTCGGCAGTTGTTTGATATTATGACAACTGTATATATAATTAAATTTTTAGTTACTGTAGTCAATATCTTATCACAGAAATTTGAAAAATTCGGTTATGGTAAGAAAAATTTAATTCGGCGATCGATTGAAAAAAAAAGAAAATATTTTTTCCAAATAAAATGAAATGTAGTTGCAACGAATTCAGCTAATAGTACATGCAACCGAACAATTTTTTTTGCAAAAAATTCGGTTGCCACAACGGAACTTTTTTCTCTTTCGTGGCTATATATTTCTATAGGATTTTCAAAAAGGGAATTACTTTCAAGAAAGGACTATTTTTACATTAAGTTTTTAATATTATATCGCTCAAATATCCACCGTGGCTTCGCCGCACAATGCATAGATTCGAGAGGTTAAATTTTCAATGTCTCTACCTGGGTTATGTATATGTATATCGTTCGATAGTGGCCCTTGGTCAGATTTCACAAAATTCCACAAAAACAAATCTACTTGCTGGGGTCAAATCGTACGATTTATATGGCTAAATTACGATATCTTTGCGAGAGATAACCATACACTCAAAACGTTAATGCAGAATGATCATTATGACGTTAGCTATGTACGTGCTGATGTCCTCATTTCTACCCATTTGGGCCAAGAGAAATTAATTATCATTCATGGGGTTCTCTTCCAAACACTCCGAAGATCATTCAAAATAAATAGCGTTTTCCATTGATTTCCCAGGTCAGTTGTACGATTCTGGTTACGTCGTTGGAATTAAGCGACCAAACGTTGAAGAGTTGACTTTGAAATACGACCGCGTCTGCCTTAAAGTTTCTCAGCCTTTCAACGTTGACACCAACAAATATTAATTTAGATAATTAAGTTTCATCATTTCATTTTGTAGAGAAGTTAAAGAGGAACTTGTCAATTTGTTTGCTGTGAAATAATCGATTATACAAGAAATACTTCGGTAAAGGTTTAGGCACCGGCAGCTTTGCCCAAAGTCGAACTAGACAAACCAGCATCTGTTATCTACATACACTGCTTGTCTTCAGGATAGAACCAGTACATTTTTAAATAAAAATCTCTATAATTTTTAAAAGGAGAAACGTTGATGATTCCAACTTTTCAAATAAATAAAATATTCTGCAGTTGATTTTTTAAATACAAAACGAAAACAGATATAGTCGGTCAAGGTCGACTATATGATACCCTGCACCATTGTGTACAGCATAAAAATTCGGGAAGGGGACTTATATTACACCTGTGACCAATTTTACTAAATGTAAAATAAAATATACAGGTACAGAGTAATGTGTAGGTACTAACATCTAGATGATTTTATGCACTGACTTTATGAAGTGGGCTTATATGGGAGCTATGCTAAATTATGGGCCGATTCTCATAAAATTTGGCAATGTTGTTTCTAGTTACATAAAACTTAATTGTGTCGAATATTAACTTGTCACTAACATTCGTAAGGAATTTATACATATTAAAACGATTTTCGGGGTATATGTTGGAGCTATGGTTTGTAGATCGATATTCGTAAAATTTGCTACAAAGATTTACACCTACACAGAATTTCTTTGCACCGAATTTTATTAAAATATTCTTAGTTTTAAGGCATTTTTGAATGTTTAAACTCTATTCCGAGGGGACATTTTGTATGGAGCCTAGGTAAAATAATGGACCGATCATAACCGATTTCAGTAGGCTTCGTTCTTGTATCATAAAAGTCCCACGTAGAAATTTCGTTGAATTGTTTTTAAAATTGCAACCCGTACTCTGTGTACAATTTTACATGGAGAGCCAGCTGTCCAGCCAGTCAGATGGACGGACGGACATCGTTAGATCGATTTAAAAAAGTTATTCTGGGTCGATTATTATACTTTAAGGTGGGTGTTGGATAACTTTTCCTATGCGTTATAAACATCAGCATAAACGCATAATACCCCAACCACCTGTGGTGGTGTAGGGTATAAAAAGGATTTTATTCCATTTCTTTTATTTAAGTGTTAAGTTAAAAGTGTAAACACTTAACATTTCTTTGTATTTACTTCGAAAATTCCATTTTTTATTTACTCGTATAGGGACTTTTATTATCCAGGGGGAATTTAGGCCCATTCTGATTTTATGTCCTCAATTCTCATTCCTCACTTAGAAAATTACGTGCGAGATGATGTACTGAGTTTAACGTTAGTTAAAGCAATTTTCGTTACCAACCTTCTTCAAAATTAACGCAACTCTATTTTTGACGGAAGCTTGCCAATGGCATGGGGTTTTTTGACCCAAGATAAAACTATGGTAGAGTCAGTCCACAGATAAATTTTTCTCTTGTGTCCAAGTTCAAATCTTACCGACGGCAAAACTTTTATACATATTTTGAGTACCCCATTTTGTGGACAACTCGAACAAAAATAACTAGTGATTCAGGCAAAAAATAAGTAGTTTATTTTTATTTCCAATTTGTTTGCTGGGAAATATTATAACTGCAAAATACTTATAAAAAAAAAAACAAATCCCATGTTTCATTCTGTAAGGTCGAACTTATTCAATTTTCGTAGAGTTTAAAATACTAATATTTTACAATTCATAAAATATTTCGAGACAAATATTTTAATCATAGAAGTATTGGAATTTATTTTACTGAAAATTTTTGATTCATAATATTTCAATCAAAAAGAAAAGGTCGAAAACAATTAATTATTTAAAATAAATATAATATATAATACTCGTATTTATACTTAAACTAATTTACTTTAATTTAAATAACATATGTGCGATTAAAATTTCACGAAATTACGGCCCTATATCTGGAAAGAGATTTTACATTTTACTAAAATCTAAACAAAAACGAGAGATTTTAATTATCTTAATTTGGAGTCAATTTTAATAGGCAAAATATAATTAATCATATTTGGAATAATCAAGTTCAGTTTCTACCACATTAAAAAAAATTTCAAATAACATTTATACAAACCGGAAATTACAAAATTGATCAGCTGAAAATAATAAAAATTCTAAAAGTAAAGTCTCTGAAAAAAAGTTAACATCAACAAATTTAATAAATATTTTGACCATGGCTCAAATTTAACATAATTAACCATTTATTTATACTTAGACACATTCACTAAAAATCTCACAATAATACACTCTACACTAATGCTATAAAATACTTATAAAAAAGTTAAAAAATCTTATAAATATTAAAAACTTTATACTTAATTAACTATAATTTAAAACGCAACAACAAAGATAACTCAAGACAATAGGCCTGAAGTCAGCGAGGGATATGTTTTGGTGAGTTATATTAATATTTTTAAAATTGTTCAATATTTGCAATTAATAAAAAAAAAACTAAACTTATGCATATATACAAATTTTGTTAAATTTTGTTTAATAATTTGCAAACATTTTTTAATGATATAAATGTTACTGTATTTCCTTTAATTTTTATACTTTTAAATATTATTATTAATTATTTTATTATTTTTTTTTTTGACAAGATATATATTGACCTTTAATATTAAATACTTAGATATGATTCTTTTTAAATATGTTACAATGAATTTGTTAGTTTAAAATGGAAAATTAAATTTGTAATCATTTAGAAATTAAAAATATGGGGATAAATGTCATTATATCTCCTTATACAATTTTGAACTCTTCAATTTTTTATTGAATTTTTATTTTTGTATTCAAATCGATTAAAAATTATTATTATTTAGGTAGCAAAACTAAATTTAAATTTATTTTGTCATCGGTTCTGTGTTTATCCTTGAGTAGTAAACAACCACTATCCCTCCCCCCCAATATCCCTGAGCAAAACTGGAGTAATAGGTAACACATACCTCTCAATGATAAACCACTGTCTTTTGAACCGTTATAATTCATACGAATATGTGGTTATTTCTGAACATTATGATTGATCCCGAAAACGGTGTTGCGAACCAATTTTCAGTATTTTCCAGATTTGTGTTTAATTTAGAAGGAATTAGTCGAGTAAAAAGAATAATGTAAATTAGAGAAATAAAATGAAAATAAACGTCAAACTATTTATAATGAAATTTATCCAACAGATTAGAATATATTTTTAAAATTTTTTAACATCAAGAATACAATAACGTAAAAATCTGACATACAATTTTTAACATATATTACGAAAGGTACTCATTTTATTTGTTAACAAGTTTGCAATCGTAAATTGCCTTGTTGTCTCTGTTTGGCAGTGCCAAAGCAGAGTTTGTAGACTATAATTAGACACCAGCAGAATGAAATACGTATATTCTGTACCGCTATACACTTCATCAGCATTCGTGGTGTCTTATTCATTTTAGTTTCGTTGAAATCTAAACAATTTGCATAAAATATTTAAATTTAAAAAAACGCGTTATGCTTTCATGTTATTTCATTTTTCGTTAATTCAGTACGATTTATAATGTTTCGTTTTATTTAACAAAAAAAAAAAAAATTATAATAATAATAATAATTTTCTTTATAAGAAATCATGACCTTTTTTCTTATAACTAAAGTTTTAAACAAATTCCCGGTTACAAGGCATGTGGAATATGTTTTTGTTGTTTTCAACAAGGAATACTATATTCTTTCTCTGTTAAAAAATCAGCATATTCTTTGAGGTCTCTTCATAAAAACGTTTGTATTTTTAAAATTTAGTTAGTTCAACCTGATAAAATGGAGTGTACTACTTCCAAATAACAGCAACTTTTTTGGTAAATAATATTCGTTTGTGATCTAAACTTCTGTCTTGATCTTAGAATTCTTATACTTGAGATCAGTGTTGGCAGGAGGTGAGAAAAAAAAGAAGCTAAATTAAACTTTAAAAAAGTTCAGAAAAGGCTAAATGCTCCAAAAAATAAGTCCAGAGAAAAATTATTACTTTTATTTTTTTATTTCAGAACTCTTTGGTATCGTTCTTATTAGGTTTGGCATTTTTTCTTCTAATTTATTTTTAAATTAAACTTAGAAAGGCCACCATCAAAATTATCCAATAAAAAAACGTCCAAAAATTCCTTTACAATTTTGGCTTTTTTTTTAACTTTTGAACTATAATACCTTTTTTATTAAGCTTTTATAAGTTTTTGTAACTATATTCATAGATTCTACTTTTGATGAACTAAAATATAATAATCTATAAAGTAAGTCCATAAGATTAGTTAGTTATTTTCAATTTGATGAGTGAAGTGCCGCAGGTAAACATTGAAGTTAAATATAAAAAATCTCTAGCTTAGAAAATCTGTAATTTTTACATTTTAGACTTTTTAAGACAATTTTAAAACTCAAAAAAGGCTAGAAAAAAAGCTAGAAGAGAAATTGAGATGAGCTTTAAAAAGACTAAACTGGCAACACTTTTTGGGATATTAATTTGCCAATTTCAATGAGTTAAAATATTTGGTATAACTATACTTTTACACTAAGATTGCGATTAAAGTCACCAGAATGTTCATGGCTAAGCTAAATAAAAAGAGTTGACTTTTACGTTTAAAACTTGATACTGTTCGGCACTGAGAATTAATTAGTTTCAATGACTCAAAAATTTAAATGTAGTTTAGGGGACTTCACATAAGGTTTTGGAATTCAAAGCTTTTAGGACTAAAGAATGCACATAATATTAATTGAGATCAGGTATTAGATATTTGATTTAAAGATGCAACAAGTAAACGATCAACATTTTCCTGTATTATCTTCCTTATTATTTGTTTCCAATTTTTTATATGTTCTTTTCCACCTGCCCTTAAAGATTCTCCTATATATGTTTTGTGTTCTTTGATTGCTTGTATTTATCTAAAGTTAACTAGACAAATACACTCACACATAAACATATGTACCAATGTGTTTGAGAGTGCAAAATAAAGAAGAGTATTTAAAGAAGAATGCAATCAGCATGTATTTGCAATTTTCATATGGGAATAATTTTTTAAACGTTTTCCGAGTGTAACCAATAAGTGCTACACTCACACTCTAAACAATTGCTTGTTTTACACACACATACTTATGCACAACTTTATATTAACCATGTTTTTCCTTAGTCATACAAACATATACTTTTATAGAAATGCATTTCCTCAGCTTTAGAACAATGAAATTGTAAAAGAAAGAGCGTGTGTGTAAGTATGTAGGAATATTTGTAGTTTTTAGTGGATATTGAACTTTACTTAACTTGTTTGTTGTTATTGTTTTTCTAGTTTCTTCTTATCCTTTCATCTTTATATTCTCTATCTCTGGATTTCTATCGTTGGGTATTGTCTTCCATGCCATTCATAAGCAAAGCAATCAAGAGCATCAGCAAGTTGTTTGTTAATGTATGTGTGTGTAAATTTAAATTTGTATGTATATGTAAAGTTTGTATGTATGTATAATATGTGCATTTATTTCAACATGTCATCCTTGTGTTTGTGTAATTTGTTTGTTTTCTAGTGTCGATTGTTTCTTGATTGCGGTGCATTTAAAAAAAAATTTACACTCACACCCACTTGTAAGTACACTTACATAAAAACACATATGTACATATGTACATAATCACACTGATATATACTACACATGTACATAGGAGAATATGGATTTTTATATTATTTCTTTCGCTAAAAAATTTTGTTTTTTTATGGGATTTTATGTTTTTATAAGTGTGAGTTTAAAGCTTGAAAAAGTGTGAGTTTGGTGTTCATTTCAATTTGCTTTTGTTGTTTAAAGCTTTTCTTTTGTACTTTTTTTCCTTTGCAAATTGCAATTGCTTACAAATTCTCCCATGTGAATAATATTGGTTTTATTCGTTTGTATTTTTCAGTTTTTTATGGTTTATTTTGTACACATTTTAAATTAAAAAAATCATTGTTTATTAAAGCAAAAATAATGTTAAGTGTGTGAGTTGTGTATAACAAATGGTGGTTTATTAAAAAGGTATCAGGAAAATAATCTAACATAAGCCTTATTTTGATCAAGAATATAAAGTTTGGTTTTTTCCAACAATAGTTTCAATATTAACCCTGAACTGAAATAATAAAAAGAATATTTATTTTTCTATAAAAACATATTATAAAAATCCTTAAATTACTTTTTATTTGTAACACCGATTTTAATTATACATATATAAGAATATATACTCTTGATATGACCTAGTGTACATTGAAGACCACATTGAGTAGATCATTATGTCATTTTTTAAATTTTCGATTTACCTCCAAATCTGAAGTTATCAATAAAGAACGATTTTTTACAAATTGACAGAATAAAATAATTATTTGAAAATTTATTTCTTTGCAAATTTTTAACTTCTAGAAGAGAAATCGAGCTTTATAAATGTATACACATTTCCTTACATTGTATGAACTTTTGCTGAAATATTGTAAACAATATCCACTGAAAGAATACAATTGAAATTCAATTACAAAATTGTTAACATTAATAAAATTTTTAATTGATTTTGCTCCGATCATCAAAATGATAATATTATTTAAATGCAATTAATAAATTTTTTATATAATTTCAAACAAAGATTTAATTATATTCTTTACTTTCATTATTGAAATTGTGCTTAAAATAAGTTAAGGTATTAATTAACATAGTTAACATTTTAACTAAATCTGTATCATAGCAAAATATTTCTCTGAAAATAAATTGTACTTTCTTACACAAAAAAAGAAAACAAAGAAATAAAATTTCTTTATTTTAAATTTAAAATTTATTTTTGAATTTAAACAATATAAATAATTAAGATTCCATTGAAGTATATAATATTGAATTCTTATTATCAAATATATTGTAGACGCTAATAAACAAAACTTTAAACTGGCAAAAATATTACTATAATTCTATGAACAAGATAACTAGTGTTATCAATGATCAACTTTTCAAGAAAAAATATAAAAACTTTTAAAATCGGGCTAAAATTGATTTAATTTATGATTGGAGTACATACTAAATCGATTTATTATTTAATATACATAAATAGTGTCTCTTTTATTTCTAATTTTCAATTACTTCTCTACTTCCATAATTAAATTTAAATTTAAACGAGATATTTTATCTCAAATGCGAGCGCTAACTTCGAAAAACGGCTGTCACCATTGAATTCAGCGTACTCGAATTAGATTTATCAGTAAGGTACCCAGTTTGTTAAAATTTGCAACCAGCACACTGTTATTATTAGCTATTGGAATTATCATTGACTTTGTTAAAGCTGAATTTACATTTAAAAATTATACGAAATTTTAAGAACTAAAAATTTTACGACACTTAACATTTTAGTTAATTTTTAGTAGTTCTTTAAAAAATCAAATATAATTTTAATTTGGCGATTTCTGGTTAACAATTTGTCGATAGAGGCTCAAAAAAATTTAACAACCCTGACGGCACCCCGAGTCCATACCACGTTCTTTTTATTTAGTACAAGTTTCATTGTCTTGCACACTAACCATTCAAACATAGATTGCTGTCGCTCGCGGTGCCCTATCTGCACATTTAATAAACATACCCTACAAGCAAAATAATGCGTTATTCGAATTCATATTATATTCGTATTGAGGAAGTTTCCCCCATCGGGAGAGATTGTGCGTCATAGGCGATACATCTAGCCAATAAGAAATCAATACGCTTGGAAAAAAATGGGAAATATTGCTAGATAATCATCTACGAGAAAAAAATTTCCTGGAAGATGTAATAAATATATAGAATAATTATTACTAAACAAATCTTGAAATAATGCAATAAAGAAAACTTTTACATCTTGTAAAGCATGAATGCACATAAATTATAACGTCATAAAGCACGAAAACTGAACCATTTTTTGCTAAAAGACAAACAAGTCTGTTTTATATTTTTTTTTCATTTTTTAACAATTTTTAGACAAAAATTGTAATTGAAAAATAAAAGTATTGCATTAATTTCTTCCAGATGATCTCAGTGGGATATAAAATTTATTGTGGTGATGATAATCACTTTACTGAAAAAGGGTGATATTTTGAGGAAAAAAATAATAAAAAAAAGAAAAAAAAATTTTATGGTTAATTAGTTCATAGTATTTTGTTGAACTTTTTCATATAGTTTTTTTTTTAGAATTTTTTCGTGTTCGGCTCAAGTTCATTGAATAATTGTAGAAGAATATAGTATAAAAATTTTATTGGACTCTCGGCAGAGTGGAATGCATTTTCTGGTCCGCCACGACCGTCATCAGCACTCTTCAGCGTCCCACCGTGGTGTTCTCTGTAAACATTATCTAATTAACTTACAACTTTTTGGTAAATGAAATCTGTAGTTTATTTTCCCCTATATGTTATTAAGTAATACGAATGGTTTATGATAAAGCTTTTTACAATTATTTTGCATTATCCTTTTTCAATTATTATTGTTTATATGCTTAAAGCTATTAGTTAGGTAGTAAATCGGCAATGTATGATTTGTTATTGTATAGCTTCTCATTAAGTAGCAATGAAAAATGTTATTGTTATTTTGATTTGTCCCTTCTGTTAGTCTAATACTTAACAGGGGCAGTAACCAAGTAACACTTTACACCGTGCCTTGTGTTTAAGGTTAATTAGTTTATAGCTTTTTGTTAAACTTTTTCATATAGCTTTTTTTTAGAATTTTTACATGCTCGGCTTAAGTTCATTGAATAATTTTAGAAGAATACAGTGTGAAAGTTTTATTGGACCCACGGCAGAATGGAATAATGCATTCCATTTTCCAAAAAGTTATAAGTTAAATAGATGTTTACAGAGAACTCCACGGAGGGACGCTGAAGAGTGCTGACGATGGTGGTGGCGGACCAGAAAATGCATTCCATTCTACCGAGTGTCCAATAAAACTTTTGCACTGTATTCTTCTAAAATTATTCAATGAACTTAAGCCGAACATGCAAAAAATCTAAAAAAAAAAAATAAAATTTTATGTACTTTTTCCTGTTTAGTGTTTTCCTCTTTAAACTGATAAAAATACAATATTAGAAAAATATTGCTTTCATGATTTTCGTCCAAATAATAAAAAGAAGATATTACGTAAATTTCTTCCAGGAAGATATCTTCCAAATGTTTATAGAGTACTAGAATTTTATTTTATTGTTTTCTTGAGCTCTTATAAAAAAAAATAAATAAATAAAAAAGAATTATATGTGTATAGTACGTATTCCCTCAACAAATGTTCATACAAATTTAACTTTTTGTTCTACATCTCTATGGTAATTGTAGGAATTCAAAACTTAATAATGTATCCGGTTTTTTTACTGAATTTTTTACCTAAAGTAGTGTTGCTTACTATAATATATAATCGATACAAAACGATAATTTGAAAAGTGCACTGAAAGTTTCACATAAAAACGAATGAAATTTATAAAACTCTAGTGTTTATGTTACCCACAGTGATGGAAATAAAATCAAAATCAAACAAAGTATTAATAGATACAATGAAAAATATTTATAAAAGCTTAAAACATTTTCAAACATACGTCTGTTTGAAACTTTTTTAACTAAATTTGTTTCTGTACATTGCTTACATAAATACACATTTTTATTTAAATTTACAAAATACTTGTCAAATAGCACAAACGCCAGCTACTACACATCAATCGTAGAGGAATATTCTAATATAGGGACGACCTATGAGATGAAAAGCATTAAAACATTTAATGGATGGTAATCGAATTTTTGGAAAATTGTAAAGACGGAACTTTTTTTTCCAAAAAGCATCCGTATTAGATTCATTCAAGGCTGCACAAATTGAACCCAGACATTATTATGGCTACTAACAGTATATCGCGACGGAAACATCTAAAAAATATGGAACAGTCAACAAAACATGTTGCCAAATAGCCAAAATGTACAGTTACAGCATCATAAAAATGTATTCATGATTAAAATTATTATATCAAAAATTTGAGGAAACAAAAAGACAAAGAAGTTAAAAAGGCTTGACTGTTGAAATACAGAATTTTTATGTTATTATTTTTTATAATTAAAAATATATTTAAGGAATTTAATTGTAATAGACAATAATTTTTTCTGTGTCTGCAATTTTCTTTTTCTTAATTTTTTTCACTTATCGCATTTTCAACTATTATTTTCTATTATTTCGTATGAAACCATATTTTGTAGTAAAATTTATATGGAATCTTCAATACTTAAAGAGTCGTGCAAGTCTTCATTTGTTAAAATCGGTTAAGAATTTAAAAAGTTAAAAAATTTTTAACTTGTTCATATAAAGTATTTACTCCAGCAAAATTTAAAATAAAAAAATACAAAATAATAATAAAATAGTATTAAAATTATTTTAAAATCTATTTTCTTATAAATGCCTAATGTATATCTTCGCTAATAAATTCTCGATTTTAACCAAAATGGCTTAAATTGTCCTTTACATAATTCAAATTTAGAATAAATTTACAAAAAAAATATTGTTTCATATAAAATAAAAGAAAACAAGCTACGGAAGTTGAAAAAAATTTAAATACAATTTAAAATCATAAGACGCCTTAATGACCCTAAGAACGGTGTGGAAAGACTGGCTAATTTGGAAGCTGATAGTAAAAATAGTCATCGAGAACACAATATTTTTGTAAAAAAAAATGTAGGTATTTTTGAAATATATCAATGAGTAACAAGTAAAAAATCATTTAATTCCTGTTTGGAATGCATATTAAAGATATGTTACAATTTTTCAGTACCTGCTGAATTTGTCTTAAAGAATTTTAACAAAATATATGAAAAGTTTCATAATATTTTTTATATGGGAAATAGAGGACAATATCAGCAGCGACGCTGATAAGTCATAAATAATTAGATTGAGATGACTTAAAGAGACTTCCAACTGAGTATATACTCAGCTAGACCTACAGCCCACACTAGATCATTTCAAAAGTATATCCGACTTTTCCCATTTTGTCACATAGTGTTATTAACTAACACACAGAATTTTTTATATTCAAAATAAAAAATTTCAAAAAAATTCTGTCCTAATGATCATAATTTTAAAGCAATTACAATGAACTTTATTGTTACAAAACACGCCTACCAGCATCTAAACACTTTTATGTCATATTAATTCATTTGTCCTTTTTTATTCGGGTAATCAGCAAGAAAAACCCCTTAAAATCACATTAAATAATTATAATAAAAATCCTGAAAAACCAGCTTAATTTTTTTGGGAAATAAATTCAAACCAAAAAAGGACAGTAAAACTGAAAAACACACGCATACACAATAATATATTGTACATGAAAGAAAATATGACAGCAAATATATAAAAAACAACTTAATTAAGAAAACAAACGGCAACATTAAAACAAAAACGGGTTAAAATGAAAGGAAATTTAACAGGTAAATGAAAATTACACACGTAAATTTACACGCACACACACACACACACACACACTCCTATAGTTATTGAAATTAAAAGTCACAATAAATAATTGCACAGTGTACTATGTAACAATAACAACACTGAAAGTAACAAACAAACAAACAGAGTGGCAGATAAATAAAACAATGATCAGCTTGGAAAGAAGTAGCAGTAGCAATATTACGTCTACTTATTTATAACAAGTTACATGAGTAAAATTGTAATTATACGCAGTTGTCATTAACGCATTAACGTTTATTTTAACTTTTTTTATACAGACAGTCCCCAGTGGTTAAAAGAAGAGATAAAGAGCCTCACTAGAAGGCCTTTTTATAGACAGAAGAGCTCCTCCCTGCATTCCATGTTCATATATTTTTTACACGCAATGTCATTGAGAGCAAGGCCTTACACATTCGCGACCTGATGCGGCCTTTCTAAAATACCTCTTGAATAAAAACTGCCAACAGGTCTTCTGAAGAAATGTTACCAGCAGACCTTCTGAACAAAAGCTGTCAGCAGGTCTTTTACACAATTTAATAAAATATTTTTCTATTTATATAAAATAACAGTTTTTTATTCTAAATTATTGTAAAAAGTTTAAAACTTAAAAAAATAGTGTATTAAAAAATATATCTGAACTTTTGGCAAAACATCTTAAGTCGATATATGATAATTTATTCAAAAATTTATATTTTCATAGAAATTGTTTAATTTTTTTTTAATTGTTAAACTCTATTGAAAAAATTTAAGTTTTTTTTTTTTTTTTGTCAAAAGTACACAATTAATTTTTTAAATAAAATTATAAAAACTATAAATAAAAAATAAAATTAACTTAGAAAAACACAACCTACTCAAACAAAGCATTACACAAAACTAAATGAATGCTTGTAACTTTTTTGGAATTTCTGCTTTGAATTTTGAATGGTTTCGTTTTTTCTTATTGTAATCTTTCTTCCCTTTTAAGAGAAGGGAATTAAGACGCTGTATTTTTTGTACATAAAATTGTATAATTGTCTTTACTAAGAGAATTGAAGTCGGAAGTGGTATCGGATATTTTAGAAGGCAAGGGTGAGGCATTCTTGAAGGCCTTACTATATAAGGTTGGTTAGCCATGAGCAAATGCATCTTAAAAACGGTGTAAATAGACATTCTCGAAGGCCTGCACGATTGAGGCCTTGACATTTTTACCGTTGGGTCTCATTCACTTAAATGCACACATACTATGTGTACATATATAATTTAACTCAAATTATAACTACAAGTTAAAAGGGAAAACGGGTTTAGCCTACAAAAATTGAATACTCTATGAAATTAACCCTTCCTTTATTCAAAGGGGGAGAAAGGAGAGTGAGAAGGAAAGTGATAAAATAAGATTTACTGCCGAATTCCATCTTTCATTTTAAGAGATTTTTAAACTAAAACAAAATTATTTTATTAATAATAAAATAATTATAATAAAATTAAGATATCATCTTTATAAGCACAGTGTTTTGTTTTAAATGATTTACAACTAGCAAAAAAAAAAAAAAAAAAAAAAAAAAAAAAAAAACAAAAAAAAAAAAGCCGGAAAATGCTTCTTGAAAATAAATATTCTTACAACTTAAAAGTAGAACTTATATTATATTTTGCGAAAAACTAAAAATAATTATAATTATTTCTATGAAAATAACAATTTCACAAATTTAAAAGTATTTTTATTATATTTTAACAAATCCAAAATAATATTTTTATTAAAAATATACATATAAACATAGTTTCAAAAGTAGTGAATAAGAATCATAAAAAAAGAACTTTCTACCAATGATAAACTTGGGTTAAAGTAACTACTTTTCCTGCACTTTTTCAGCACTAAGCACTTTCATCTAATGGCAACACTATGTTAAAATTATTTTATTTTGGTCTTGAGCAGGTGCAAACGATATTCTGTCATCGTTTTTAGCAACGATGACTGAATCCCAATAATATTCTAAACGTTAATTTTTTCCAAATTTTAATAAAAAGGAAACACCGGGACATAGAACAGATTCAACAAATGCAATTTCCAATCGCTCTGTCGATTTTGAGGGTGTTTTGAAAAATATGAAAATTACAAAACTACCCAGCTAGAAATTGTGCCTTTAGAACAGTTTTTTAAGTGATTCATGAGGTACAAGTCACTAGGTGATGACAAATTACATTGGACGACTTAATAGCATTTCATAACATTTCCTACAATTGACTAAAACTTCTAATAGTTTAGAAAATCCTACAAGGAAAGGTCAAATAAAAAAATATTGGTGTTGAATTCACGTGAATTCCACGAGGGAAAACATTATCCACAATATCCATTGAGACTTTTTTTTTAAAAATGTTTATTTCGTCTTATATTAGAATTTAATAAAAAAGTTTGTTTATACAATTAAATTCTTTAAATATATTTTTGATTATAAAAAATAATAACATACAAATTTTGTATTTCAAAAGTCAAGCTTTTTTAACTTCTTTGCCTTTTTGTTTCCTCAAATTTTTGGGATAATAATTTTAATCATGAATAAATTTTTATGATGCTGTAAGTATACGGTTTGGCTATTTGACAATATGTTTTGTTGACTGTTCCATATTTTTTAGATGTTTAATTTGTGCAACCTTGAATGAACCTAATTCGGAGCTCTTTTGGGAAAAAAGTTCCGTCTTTACAATTTTCCACAAATTCTGTTATCATCCATTAAATTGTTTAATGTTTTTCATCTCATTGTTCGTCCTTATATCAGAATATTCCTCTATGATTGATGGCTTTTTCCCCGACATAACAATAGTGAAGTATGCTGGTATTTGAAAAGTATTTTGTACATTTAAATAAAAATGTGTATTTATGTATTTATTTGTAAGCAATGTACAGAAACAAATTTAGTTAAAAAAGTTTCAAACAGACGTATGTTTGAAAATGTTTTAAGCTTTTATAAATATTTTTCATTGTGTCTATTAATATTTTGTTTGATTTTGATTTTATTTCCATCACTGTGGATAACATAAACAATTGTGATATACACGCTAGAGTTTTATAAATTCTTTCGTTTTTATTTGAAACTTTCAGTGCACTTTCAAAAATCTGCACTAAATAGCACATTTTTGTCGATGCATTTGTCGATGATCTGGGGCCAAAATTAGCGTCCACTGCCAGCAAACGAACAATACACATTGATTTCAGTGGCATGACAATGAAATGAAATTATAAAAATAACTTACTTTAATTTATTTCTTTAATTTGGGCACAAACACTTCAAAAAGTAAATTGTGCAACATTAGGATTATTTTTGTTCTTACGACAGCACAACACATTTTTGGTTAAGGTACAGACGGCTGTTTGTAAGAAAACTTGGGACCGTTATTATAACCTTCCTATAAGGTATCAGATAGTTATAGGTAAGATAAACTAAAGAGAGCAATAAAGTAAGTTTTATCTAATTTTGGCTATTACAACTTGTCTAAGCAAAAAGCGATTACTTTTAGCCAGTTAACGTAGAGGCAGTATGAACAATTTGAATGTAACCGCCAGTAGCGGCAAAATAAACAAATAAAAAACAATAAAATTTTAAAAATAAATGAGTAAAAAGAAACTAGAAGTCAACGGAGGAAAAAATACAAATATAAACAGAAAAATTACTAAAAACTGCACACTATATTTATACATAAAAAGCAGCAATCCTAGGGGGAGCAACGGTCGAAATTCGAAAGTCGGTCTTTTTGGATCAGTCTATTAATGACATATCAAACTATAACCGTGTAACGCAGATAATAATTAAAATATTCTGCTTCACAAAATTTGTGAATATGTGCGATTATATTATTAATAAATAAAATTTTTAATTTATAGATTTTTTTTTTAAATTTTCAATTTTAAATCGCAATAACTTCGAACGGTTAGCAAAAGTAATTTACGCCTATGGATTTTAATCAATGGTTCGAAAAAAAATTAGTTTAATTAAAAAAAAACAATAATTATTTTTTTGTGTATTTAAATTTTTGTAATAAATCACATAAATGATTCCTAATATTTAATTAAATAACAAATTCTTAATTAAAACGCCTTATACACCACTGTCTACATTAAAAAGCAAGCAATATGTCTTAGCACTCATACTCGTTACCAGTGTTGCCAAGAGATAAGAAAAAAAGGCTAAAAAAGGTCAGAAAAGGCTAAATACCCAAAAAAAATAAAGCCAGAAAAAAGCTAATAAATTTTTTTGAACGCTTTTTTTTTATTAGTTTTTGATATTTTTTTTAAGATACTGTAGTAAATTTATAAATAACACTTAGAACGGCTGTCAACAAAATGATCTAAATTCTGATACAAATTTTCGCTATATTTCATATGAAAATGAAAATTTTTTAAATTATATTTATAAAGAGTTTCTGTGGTTTTGAAGGTTATTAAAAAAATAATTATAATAATTGATTAAGTAAGTTCATAAAATGCGTTGTTATATTTGATTTGGAGTATGAAGCGCCTCACCGGAAAAATATTTTGTTAAATATAAATAATTTCGATTTTTTGTGGGAATTAATATTTCTCATCAAAATGATTCCAAGCAAAATCGTCCAAAGTAAATATAGGAAAATTGCTCAAAAATTCCCATACAAATTTAGGTCGTATTTCATATGAAAAATAATCCAATTTTTTTTTTTTTTAATTTTTGGGCTATATTTCGTTTTTGATAATACATTTTTGATATTTTGGGTGATTTTTGTTTTTAAATTTTACAACATGCATGAGTAGGCAAAATAAAAAGTCATCATATTCAGAAAAGTTTGATAAACGAATCCGGGATTTGAAATACGCTAGAGTTGAAAACCTTTGCATCCGGCCGAAGACGGGACTATTTTTGTTCCGAATATGAATGACTTTGTTTAGAAATTTTATCATAAAGTGGATTAATATTCATACCAGAAAGTGTCATAATGGGCATGGATGAGGGTGACTTTTCGTAAATATTTGAACATTTCGTCACATTTTTTTTTGGTAAATTTTCAATTTTTTATTTTTTGTAAATTTTTCTTTTGGTTAATTTTTCATTTGGGTGATTTTTCTATATTTTGATCATTTTTGCTTTGGGTCATTCTTCTGGTAGTCCGAATTAATAAACAAAAGTGATTAAATAGATAGGTTAGTTTAAAAAGGTCGTCATGCCTCCACCCAGAGACCATTCGGTCCATTGTGATCCCATTATAGATAATAGAGAAAACTGACAGATAAAGAAAGAGAAAAAACCCTGACTAAATCTAAGCCACTTTATTCCCATTACAAACCCTGCTGGTTTAAGACTAGGCCATAACGCTCTAGATCTACTCCCCCAAGCATCATTCGTTCTACCTATGGTCTATTCCCTTATGGCTATGAAATATGACCGATACCTCTACAAAAGACTTGTCTAGCTCCAAGCCCTTGCGAGCTAGCTCATCGGCTATTTCATTGCCGAGAATATCCAAGTGACCAGGAACCCAACAAAGTCCTATTCTGTAGGCATCCATTAGCCTCCTAAATTCCTTCCTATACTCCAGCACTAACCTGGACCTGACATAACAACTTGTCATTGCCATCAGTGTTGTCTGACTATCCACATAGATAGTTACCTCAGTGACCCTCTCAACATTCTCCTCCAGTAATCGTAGGGCATTGTAAATGCCTAGAATTTCTGCCTGGAAACGTTTCAACGTTTCAACTATCAGACAATCTAAAAGATCATTTGATATCTGTTCCCATGAAGTAGACACCCGCTCCTGAGCCTGCTTCCATCTTCGAGCCATGATTAAATGGATGATTCTGTAAAAATAAAATTAGTAAAAGCAAATACGGAATTATTTTCTTCTTTGTTGAAATATTAAAATGTTAGCCTCTCTGTGGCAATTTTAAGAATCCAAAATAGTTAAAAAAAAGCTAGAAGCTAAAAGGAAATTTTTGAGGCTAAAAGCTAAATAAAAAGGTTAGATTAAAAAGGCTAAACTGGCAACACTGTTCGTTACATACATATGAGTAATTTTTATATTTTGTTAAGTATTTGTCTGTTTTACTTGCGGTTGCTAGTATAAACACAAGTTTTAGGTTAAAAAGCTGTCTTGTGTATGCAAAGTATGTGAGATTTTAATGATGAAAATATTAAATAGAATCCTTAAGGATTTACTATGTGTAATTACCACAATTAAACCATCTGTGACAATTGTCAACAACCAACCAAAAAATACTTTTTAATATGTATTTAAACAAACATCTTCCTCAACACAATGTGAAATGTAAACAAACACAAAAAACGCCTCTCGACCCCAACAAAATTGTAATAAAAAAAAAACATGAAATTCAACTTTACCCGTCTATTAGAATTTTTGTTTTTTAACACACATTAGCAGAGAAAAAAAATTCCCTTTAGACTTTTAAGTGCTCTGAAACACATTATAAACAAAACATACAACAAAACAACGACTATTAACCACATCTAAGATGATAATTCAGCAGATAGAGAAGTTGTAGCAGAGCAGAAGATATTTTACCAACCCTGTCTTCGTTTATACAACTGGATCAAGTTTTCTTAATGCTTTCTGTACACATACACAAACACATTTTAATATTAAGAAGACATTATTTCTTTTAAAGTGAAAAAAGAAACAAATTTTTAAACTTAAGTAGGTTGTTATTTATTTTTTTTTTTAGTTTAATGTTTTTTTCTTATCTTGAGCATTTTGCCTGCTTTAGCATCTTTTTAACAATGATTTGTGGCATATCAAGTGTCATAATCGCTACTTAAGAAAATCGCTTTTTTTAATATCACTCGTATTTTGTTTCCATTTTATATTTTATTTTTTGTTGTTGTTGCTGTTGTTGCTCCTTTGCAATTTCCTTGTGAAATCAAAGATTTATTTATTTTTAAAAAATATTTTTAATCCCTCGTTATGAAATTATTTTTATTTGTTTTCATATTTTTTATATTTGCCTGCCTATTTAAACTTAAGTAATTTATATCCTTTTTAAGGATTTTTATTATGACAATATATTTTGTATTCAAAGATTTTAAAAGATAGACGTCATTTAATAATTGTTAAAAAATATAAATATTTATGAAGTATTAGATATTTAAGCTTTTTTAATAAGCTTATTATTTAAGGGGGGAATACCAGAATTATTGAAATATTTTTAAGAGGAATTGTATATTTGAAGAACTTAAAGAAAATTTCAAATAAATTAACAAAATTCCCAATAAATTTAATAAACATTTATTACAGAAAATTAAATAAAAATAATGAAAAGTTCATTAAAGTATTTCGGGGCCATATATATTTAATCGGGAGAAAAATAAAAAGGTTATATAATACTTAATTTTATCTACACATTATATTATCCACTTACCAGAGCCCAAAAATAATTATGTGTTATTTTGATTCAAAAATATGAATTAAAAGGAAAAAAAAAGTTAAAAATATGATGAGTACACCAGAGAGTTTGTTACTATGCTATTAAAGCTTTCGTGTAATATACTTTTCTTTTTGAGTTTTATCTTATTTATCAGAATTAAAAATTATTTTTACTTTTATTGAATATGAATATATATATATATATATATATATATATATATATATATATATATGTATTTTTTTTAAGTATTAATAATTTAAGTAATTAGTACATCAAGTACCAATTCCATATATTTAAAAGCACACAGATTCATTCAAAGGGTAGTAAATTTCTATTTCTAGTTCAGAATATTCTATTTGTATGTCAGAAAATTCTGATTGTAATTTAGACATTTTCATTTGCATTTCAACATTTTCCAATTGTATTTCGGAAATTTCCATTTTTATTTCAGAAATTTCTAACTATATTTAAACAGTTTTCTAGAGAAAATATAAAATTACAAACGGAAATTTCAGAAATACAATTAGAAAATTTTGAAATACAAATGGAAATTTCTAAATTGTAGTTAGAATTTTCTGAACAACAATCAGAATAATCTGAACCTCAAATAGAAATTTCTGAAGTATAATTAGATATTTCTGAATTATAATTAGAAACTTCTGAAGTCAATTCGTATTTTTTTGTTTTCTCTTTTCAATGTGTTTCAATTAATTAACTTTACAAGACTTGAAAATCACAACTCTCCTAATAATTCTACCTGGTTTAGTTGTATCATGATAAAAATTAGAAATAAAAATTAAATTCTGATTTACTTTTTTAAAACTTATAACACTTATAGTCTGTGTCACTTATCAAAATAATATATTTGCTTAAGCTACAGATCTGAAAGTAAATATAAGAAAATAAATAATAAGTTAATATTTTAACTTAAGCTAGTTAACAGGGTTACCAAAAATATGCTATAAAAAAGTATTTTATGCGCATAAAAAAGATCTTAAAATATTGTTTTCTGGCTTAATTTCAAATTATCTACTATTCGTGTTAGAAATTAATAAAATAATAATTTGATTATTTTTATTAGTAATTGCTGAGAGAAATTTTCTTTTTGCACTTAAAAACATTCAAAGCTAATACATTGTATCAGGCAATTACACAGTTTCTATCAATTTGAAAGATGAATATTATTAGGGAAAATGCTCTAAAATAAAAATTGTTAATATAAGATATAATAAAATATGCTGCTAAGCCCATGCAAAAATATGCCGTAAAAAATCAATGCCGAAATTCTTAGAATTGTCTGAAACGGGTAAATAGCTAACAATTTGGTTCATTTGAAGTCCAGAAAAAAATATAATTTTGCATATTTTTTGTTGCCCTGCTAATCACAAACATTTAAAATATAAGTTGCCATATCCGGCGGAAATATTTAAAGCTAAACAAGGTTAAATGCTTAAAAGTAATTAACAACATTTCAAAGTACAATTTATAAACAAATACAATAGTATCTACAACAATATATCAAAACATTTAAAACATAATAATAAAAAAGTTAAAACCAAATTAGTTTATATTTTTAGTAAAAAAAAACTAAATGGCCAAAACACGCATACACTTAATTAAGGGTGTGAACATAAGGAACTAATACACACATATGTATGTAAACAAACATTCTAGTGTCGATACGCTTAGAAATAATTTGTTCATAAATTTAATTTAAATTTAAAAAAGAACAGCCAAATTTTGGGTTTAAGTTCTCCAACACGCACGCCAACACTCTTGAAAGGAAAGCTGTAAATATTTCATTAGCGTTTCTTTTTTTTTATAGCAAACAACCAAAAATAATAATTTGAAACGGACATATGCCTTTTGCACCTTTTTTGTGGTAAAATTTTATCAAGTATTTTATTTTGACTCTTTTTTCCCGTAAACCATATTAAAATGTTTACATGTATTAGTGGCGTTTAAGTTAACTAGTTATATAAGAATTTTTGTTCAAAAAAATTAACTAATTAACGAATTTTTTACATAGTCTTTATTTACAATAAAATGAAAGGTATATAAATTCAGCTATGGCATTTGTAACAGTTTTTATTGTAAAACAAATTGTAATTTTAACATAATACTTGATTAAAAGCGTTTGGAACTTAATAATGAAGTTTTATTTTTAAGATTCTTTTTCCTAACAAGTTCTATATGTTTTTTCTCTTTTAATTGTAAATCACCAGTTGTTGTAAAAGTAAGGTCCGGTATTATACTGCTCATTTAGTGGCAAAATAATACTTACCCTATAATTAAAATAATACGAAAGTAATTCGACTTCGTATTGCTTAGAAGAAAAATTTTATTGCCGAAATTATCATATTCGTATTGGGGAAGTTTCCCCATCGGGAGAGATTGTGTGTCACAGGCGATACATCTAAGCAATAAGAAATCAATATGTCTAGAGGAAAAATAGGCAATATTGCTAGATAATCATCTAGGTGGAAAAAAGAAGATACCGCCAGATAATCTTCTGGAAGACGCAATAAATATATAGAACAATAATCACTAAATAAATCTTGAAATAACATAATAAAGAAAACTTTTACATCTTTTACAGCATGCACGCACATAACCTTAACATCATAAAGTACGAAAACTGAAACGCTCACATAAAATATCCATTTTTTGCTAAAAGACAAACAAATTTCTCTAATATTTATTCATTTTTGAAAATTTTTTCGGCAACTGAAAAAATTGTGACTGAAAAATAAAAGTATTGCATTAATTTCTACCAGATGATCTCAATGCGATGTCGTCAATTTATTTATTTATTCATTCGATTACAAGCCTATAGGCTCGCTTAATCTAGATATATTATGGCTAAAAATATTTTCAAAAATTATCTCATAATAATATAAAACAGATATTAAATAATTGATATAGAAATGTTAGTAAAATATTATTGAAATTAAAACATTTTCAATATAAACCACCCACTTGGAAAAACATTAGAGCAAAATTATGAATGTTTTATGTTACATATCTATCTCAG
Organism: Protocalliphora azurea; assembly: GCA_932274085.1. Lineage (NCBI taxonomy): Eukaryota > Metazoa > Arthropoda > Insecta > Diptera > Calliphoridae > Protocalliphora > Protocalliphora azurea. Next base: position 176,959,345 of record OW026519.1, read on the forward strand.
GACTTTTTCTTTAATACATCAGCACATACAGATGTGTTTCATAAATAATTTCTTGATAAATTTTTAAAAGATGTAATTGATTTACTAAAGTTTCGTTCTTCATATGAAATATAGTTATTCCAAATTTGAGCTATTCTTGCAACATATGATCTAAACATGTAAAGCGAAGAGTGACTTGATTGAAATATAAACGTAACTTATTTATATTTTGTTGAGATGTGCCAGAAAATATTTCAATTCCATACATAAAACAATGGTAAACACAATGACAAAATAATCCTTTATTTATTAACATGGAATAGCTGAAAAAAGCCAAGACAGTAAATTTTAGATATTGCATAATTGACATGTTTTGTAATGAGTTACAAAACTAATAGTATCATTCATTATATTTTAAGAAATTAAGACTCATGTAATTCGAGTGGCACCATTCTCGAACACGTTTTAAATCACTGTTTTCGAGAAATGTTAATCCTAAACCAGAGTCATCTACTAAAAGCTGAATATCATCAGCATAAGTGTAGCATTGAATTGTTGAGACCTATTTGTAAGAAAAGATCAAACCAAACTGCAAGCAGAAGAATCAAATATCAAATCTCTTTGAAGTTTATGACACAATATTTCATGACATAAAGAGTAATAAGTTTTACTCAAGTCCAGGATAATAAGCAATGAATTGTAAGACTTGTATATATTCATCCTAACGTTCTCAGTGATAACCAAAATCAAAACCGTTGTGGTATAATTTTCTCTAAAAGCCGATTGAAAGGGATTTATCATACTCCTAGAATTTAGATGATTTTCTATTTGTTTCCTCAACAATAATTCCAAGACTTTGAAGCCAGCATTTAACACACTTATTGGCCTATAGTTTTCCTGTTTAAACTATAGGCCAATAACTGGCGATTTTATCTTTGGTGTGGGTATAACTTTGCCAGTTTTCCAATTGTTTGGAAATGTTGAATGACGGTGTTCAATAGAAATGTAAATTATAATGAAATATGGGGATATATTATTTTCAAAAATTTTATTGGTATACCATCGGGCCTAAATGAGTTACTTTTAATACTAGTCATAGTATCAAATAGTTCCGTTGCATCAACATTTCTAAACGTAAATCCCCCATTATTGTATAATTGCAAACTACTATTATATGCATTATTTATTGGAGGAAGCACCGATTGTTGGTTAAATTCATTAACATTAATCATATCATTATAGCTTCCATCACTCAATACTCCCTCAGATCTCAAGTTTTTCCAAAATTGAGACTGAGTACTGAGTTTCCAAAATACTGCTCAGCATAAACCCTTCTCAACCGTCTTATTACCGACTTTACACCATTACGATATTTGCAATAAATTTTCCTATTAGAAACTGAGTTACACTCACAATAAGCCCTCTAAGCTAAATATCTTTTTAATCTACCTATCTTGAACTCTTATAAAATAGTATTTCTTAAGCGGAATGTTTTCCTCAAAACAGCTCCCAACAATATTGTCAAAAATTTCCAAATGACCATCAACACCTCGGGTACAAAAAAAGTTAGAAGGATTAAAATAATTTAAAAGTGAATTGCAACGATCAATGTTGATTACTTTATAGTCCCTATACTAATATTCCCGAACGAGCGTTTCTATTTCCAACTTATAACACAAAGAGGTAATTGGATGACCAGAATTGAATGGAGCTTTTTGTACTACTAAGTTTATGTTTGAGACAAAGAATTATTCAATTAAAGAGGAAGTGTTATGTATTACATTAATATGAGTTGGGATACTATTGTGAACTACCGTAAGATTTGAACGGGAGCAAAAGTCTATTACAAGTTATTATCACTTTACTGAAAAAAGGGCGATATTTTCAGGATAAAAATAAAAAAAGTAAAATAAAAATTTTATATATTTTTTGTTATTTATTTTCTAATTTTCTTTAAACTGATAAAAATGCAATATCAGAAAAATGTTGCTTTAATGATTTTTCGTCCAAATAATAAAAAGAAGATATTGCGTAAATTTTTTCCAAGAAGATATCTTCTAAATATTTGTAGGGCAAGTTCTTAAAATTGTTTTTTGATTGAAAACTTAAGTATTTTTATTACATTCCAATAAGCATTTTTGCTGGAACTCAAGTTGAAACAAAATGTGTTTTAAACCTTGAATCCAGTGTTAAGCATTGAAATAAACTTTAATTCAATAAAGGAAATTTAAATTCAAATCAAATTTATTTTACTTGAAAATTTTTATTTTTTTCAATAATATTTCACATTTAAATTATTTTTATATTTGAATTCATATCGGACTCAAAAAAAATTTCAAAGGCTTGAATTTTTGAAATTTGTGTAATCATTTGGATCCCTTAAGTTTTGTATGAACATTTTTTGATGTTTTAAAATATATTTATTTAAAATAAACAAAAATAAATTAAAATACAAAATCTAATAAAATTATTTTAAATTTTAAAAAGATTTCAAAATTCGCTTTAAATTTATAATTTCTTTGTGTTTATACACTTTGCACCAATACCTCTTTAATTTTACAGCTTATAATCTTAAGATTTCTTTACATGTTTAAAATTATTTACAATTTTTTTTTTTAAATTTTTGGCTTTTTATTTATTTTATTTTTTGCCTCATTAGGGTGGCATCAAAAAATGTTTTGCCCAAAAAAGTGGATTATTTACTACATTTTTGTGAGTGGGTTTTGATTTTAGACCATTGATAGACGCAAAGAAGAACATAAAAATGCATTGATTGGTCTTTTTAGAACTGAATTTAAAATTTTTTATTTTTTTATGTTGTGGGATTTATCTTTTTATTTATTGTGTATATGAAAAGAACGAATGCTCTCTGCCCCTGAGAGCCAATGGGTGCCGATCAGTGTTTTAGATCCATAGTTTCTGAGGGCAATTTTCATAGATTTCGGTTTTTCTATACGCCTTTTGACAAAAACGCTTAAACCCTAATGTATATAGCCTTAATACTTAAGAGTAGATAATTAAACTTTTCTCTTATTTTAAATGATCTGTAAGTAATTTTAAACGAAAAATATTTTAATTATTCCACAGTAAGCCTTAAATTTACAATTATATATTCTTGATCATTTCTTATAATATTACATAAATAATAGAGAACAAAAATTCGTCTCTGCCGACAAAAAAGGAAAAATAGTTTTCTTTTAATTAACCAAATATTTTTGGCCAGACAATATGTCATATCATGTGTTATAAACAAGTTGGACGAGACACACAAACACATCCAATTCATTAGTGAATTTCAGGAGATTCCTTAAAACATACTAACTTTATTGTTGGTGTTGGTGGTGACTAGAATAGAAATGTTGCTTTCTATAACTTTTTTAATGTCAAAGGGCACGTGTAAACGTTTTAAGGTTTTTCTTTTAATATGAAGCGAACTATAAATTTTTGTTTGTTTTTGCCGCGACCGATAAGACCTAAATGTCATTTAAAGTTAATTGTTGGCTTTTAGACGCTAATTATGTCAACCATTCTAAGATACATTGAAATTAATTAATTTTTTATGATAAACAATTATTATAAATAAATACATAGGGTTCTTAAGATAAAAGTTGTTTAGTTACATAAAAAAAGAATTGATAAATCTATAGTTAATTTTTAGGTGTGCAAGATAATTTGAATTTAGGTTTAAATACAAAATTTTTATAATTATATAAAATATTTATTTTTGCATTCTATTTATAATGACAATATCAGTAAATTTTTGTTTGTTTTGTTGGTAAAAATAAAATAAAGAAAAATTAGCTTAAAATTTAATAAGAATTCCTTTTTTCAATGTTATAGCAAATATTTAAATATAATATTAAGAAGATTATTTGCAATCCATTCTGCTCTTTTTATTGATATCTAAATTTAATTTAATTTGAAATTCTTATTACATATTTACTTAGCATGTCAACACTTTTGGTAATAGTTTTGTTAACAAAATTGTTTTGCACAATGTTGTGAAAATTATGTACGTATGTATGTATTACGTGTCATTAAAATGCAATTTTTCTTCATTAATCGGCTAAAAAACATACCGACTTTATACAATACCCAATTACCAATTTAAAAGCCAACTCAGCTCCCTCAGTTAATGTCACTTTATCGTTTTAGTCGTGTATTTATGCGAGTTAAAACAAAATGAAAAGAGTGGGACCCCTTGCTGTGTGTTTTTGCATAAACAAACAATTGTTTTGCCACATTTCGACTGTTTTTTACGAGCCGTTAAGTGCTAAATGTGGTAACAAGAAATGCCTAATGAATGTAATACCTTTTTTTTAAACTCTCTTTAGGCTTTATACGAATTTTTCGATAATTTTGTTTTTTGGTAAAAGAGAAAAAAGCATTTTGCATGTAAAATTCATTATTTAGCTTGCCCTGTTTGTTTTTGCTTTTTGAGAAATTTATGTTGTAAAGGTGATAAATGTTGCAAATTACTAGCCAATATTTTATTATTTTGTTGCTGGTTTAAAATTAACAAGATTGTTAAAGTCTGATAATAATTTCTTACGCTCAAATTTACAACAAAATTTTTCATTATCAAAGAAAAAGCGAGCAAGTCAGATGTTTTTGGTTTATTGTTTGAATTCATTACATTTAATGAGAAAGAAATGTTTTTATGTAATGAATTCTTTATGTTTCCTTTTGATCTTAATGAGTTACTAATTTTCCAAGCTATAAATTTATGAATTTTAATATTTACTTGTTTACATTTTATGAAATCATTATTATTTTATTTTTGTACATTTTTTCTTGTAATATTGGTTTAAATTCATATCATCCACCTTAATTTCTGTTGGGGTCATAGAAAGATAATATTATTTATTTTAATATTTTCTTTCAATGTCTTAATTTATGACCGTAAAAAATCAACATTGTTGTTTGAATTTTATTTAAGACATTTTAACATGCCAATATTCGTGAGAGTAATTTGTATTTCTTTTTCGGGTTTTTATGTAGGTACATATTTAATTTGATATAAAGACTTAATTTATATTTATTTCATTATTATTATAATATGTTTTACTATGTAGATTTTTAGCGTCTTAGATTTTTTAGTAATACAATAAAAATAGAATTTGTGTATAAAAAATCACACCCATATGATATATCAAACAGCTTTTTATTAAATTTTACAAGATTAATTTTACGGATTTTATAAATAGACCTAGTTCTTCTAATAAAATACAGTATGCATTAGGGTAGTTCAACTATTTGAACCAGTGATGCACTGAGTCGTTACTATGACAGTTTTATGAAAGACATTTTAGTTAATAAAAATGAAAAACAAATTTTCTCAAAAAGTTGTCTCCTTCAGAAGTTATATGGGTTCAAAGTTGAAAGTTTTTGTTTGGTATTAAATTATTGAAAATAAATTGAAAAATAGGCAAATACTAAAATATTAATAACATTAAAAATTGTTTATAAAAATGCCCAAATTTGCAAAAACTATTTTTGTTGCATTATAAAAATATGATTAGACTAATTTTTTTTTATAAAATTCATAAGCCACATTTGCTTTACAGTTATTTTAATTTTAATCAATTGGAAAATGTCTTAATATTAAATAAGTTAAATCTTTAAGGGACAATTAAAAATAAAGACCAAAAAATACTTTTATTATACTTTGAGGGATTAATTTCACAAGTGTCTAGATTTCATAAAAGTTACTTTCCCTTCTCCCTTCGTCCCCCTTAATTTTTTTAATTTTTTCTGTGTCGGCACTGGCTCAAAATATGCAATTTTTCAATATACTACTTATAGCACACTTACAGCTACTCAGACTTATGTAGGTAATAACATTTATAACATTTTTAAAACAAAACAAATACAGATTTTCAAATTTTATTATTACAACTTAAAGAAAAATCGTGAAAAGTAAATTAAATTGGCAAAATTGCCACTGAATAAATGGATAAACTAAAACAAACTTGTGTTCGTTAACTTTATATGCACGCAAAGTAAAAACATAGTTACAGCATTATCACTACAACAATATTATATTCTCATTGTTAATTTTATTGAAATATTTTGTACACATAGTTCAAGGAAAAATACAAACTCGGAAATAAAAATAGGCGTAGTCCTCCCACCTCCTAAAAAGGGTGAAATTTTAACAAGTTGCAGATGGTGGGTATATAGATTCGGCCAAGCCGAATATAACATTGTCACATATTTGAAATTAGTTTTTATTTATTTTATTTATTATTATTATTATCATTATTATTATTATTGGCACTTTTTTTATTAAATTGTCCTTTCTTAAAACTAGTACCTTTAAAAAAAATCAGTAGAAGTCGAAGAAAAATTGTTAAAATTTATATTTGTAATGTAATATTAAAAAATATATAATTGTATTTAGATAACATTGATCAAAATATTTAGTCTTTTTCATCGTTTGTTGAGTTTTCGAAATTTTATAGCCTGTTGCAATATATTGTGGCATTTAAACCAAAAATTTTAGATGTACTTCTGGTGAAGGGTTCAAAAAATAGCTTAGTAGATTCTACGAATATGAATGAAAAAAAAACTAATAATATTAAATGTATGTATTAATAAAAACTTGAAAAAGATAACATCAATCTTAAAATTTTAGATACTTTTTGGATATACTTTTAAATAGAAAATAGCACCCATAGTTAGTATTTATACATATTTGCATAAACTAAAGTTAAGCCAAAATTAAATATACTACATCCTAAATAAGTATTTTTTTAACTAAAATAAAAGCCTTTTTTCCGATAACAAACAAATTAAAAGTGTTATTATAGTCCTTTATCGAAGAAACTTAATTTAAAAACACTTTGTTAAACTAAAACAAACAATAAAAAAAAATGTGAGGAATAAATACTTCCATTAGTTAAAAGAAAAAAAGATAAACGCAAAAAACACTAAATTAAAAATACCTTTATATGCTAATAAAGGTGAAAACAACAACCAAAAATTATCACATTTTTAAAGGACAAGCCAACTCGGTATTAAAGCCATAAAAAAAGGACATTAAAATGTTTTCTAACATACATATTAATGAATTAATGTTGATGATACATTTAATTAATAATGGTACCACTAAAAAGCAATAATATTAAAATGAAGAAGAAATAAATAAAAAACTAAAAACGAATTAAGATATGATACGTACACAAATACACAGCTATAAAAATGTATTAGTATGTTGATCCTTTTTTGAGTGTGTTTTAGTGTACGAGACAATTAAAATAAAATATACAAAAAAAAAAACAGTTAGATAAGCCTTATTTTTTTATTTTTTTCTTAATAAAAAATAACAGTCAGCAGGGCTTTTGCTGTTCTAGGGATGATGACGATGTTTGTAACAAGCAAAAGGTAAAAGGTCATTTTGAAATGTATACACAAATACGTCAAATAACTAATTTGATAATATCACGTATAAAAATATATTTTTCTTTAAATGAGGAGGTCATTTAACTTAATGAGGAATATATACAAGTATGAGTATTATTTTGGAAAATTAATTGAAATTCTTTAGAATTTGTGAGAGTGGTTTTATTTTTTTATTTTAACTATGTAAACATGTATAAATTTAATTATATGATTTTTTGAGGGTTTTCATTAGAACAAATTTAAAATTTAATAACTATACTTAATTAATTTAATCTTTAAATGGGGTTTCCTTCTGTAATCTAGAAATGATGTTCAATGAAGTGACATGATATTACGCAATATGACTTTCTTCGACAAATCGCTTAAATTACGAAAAGTTATGATAAAATCAGTAGGATCGTTTGAAAAATTCAAAGTATATTATGTCCCTTTTTAGAAGGCGTGTCTATCGAAAATTAATTTTCCTTATGTTCATACTAAGTATATAGAAACATGTATTAGAAAAGATATTATGATACACCATAACAACTTGCAACATTGAAAAAAATCATAAATATTGTCAACAATTCATGTAGAAAAATGCAAAAAAAAAAAAAAAAATTGTAAAAAGGGCGCTATAACGCAACTTTTGTTGTATTGTTTTGTATCGTATTCCATTCAATTTTTCTTGTTTTTTTTATTTCTATTTTCACAATGCAACTGAAGTGAGAATTTTTATTTTAAATCGAAATCGACTACAAAGGAAAGTCATCATTTACGATTACAATTTTCTAGCAAAAGAAAAAAAAAGCAATAACAATAATAAACAAAAACTTCAAAAAGACAAAACTTAGTGAACGAATGAAAGAAAGAAATTACTTTTCAAACGAATGAATAAATATGGATAAAAAAGTGATCAATATTTTACTTTTGTTATTTTTTTTTTCTTCAGATTTTTGCAATTGCACCAACAACAATAGCAAACACAAATGATAAAAGGAATAAAAACAAATGAAACAAACAAAACAGAAATTTACAAATGAATGAACAAAAAGCAATTGAAAAAGAGGCTAGAAAGATTATTATTTCTAATGAAATATTTTGAAACTGGAAGTTTTAAAAGAAAAAGAATTTGAATTTAAATTTTAAAAAATAAAATTTGAAGTCGTAGATTGTTTATAAAATTTAGACTTTAAAAATCAGACCGTCGCCTACTTTATAGTGTAGTCTACAGTCTAGTCTATAGTCTAGTCTATAGTCTAGTCTATAGTCTAGTCTATAGTCTAGTCTATAGTCTAGTCTATAGTCTAGTCTATAGTCTAGTCTATAGTCTAGTCTATAGTCTAGTCTATAGTCTAGTCTATAGTCTAGTCTATAGTCTAGTCTATAGTCTAGTCTATAGTCTAGTCTATAGTCTAGTCTATAGTCTAGTCTATAGTCTAGTCTATAGTCTAGTCTATAGTCTAGTCTATAGTCTAGTCTATAGTCTAGTCTATAGTCTAGTCTATAGTCTAGTCTATAGTCTAGTCTATAGTCTAGTCTATAGTCTAGTCTATAGTCTAGTCTATAGTCTAGTCTATAGTCTAGTCTATAGTCTAGTCTATAGTCTAGTCTATAGTCTAGTCTATAGTCTAGTCTATAGTCTAGTCTATAGTCTAGTCTATAGTCTAGTCTATAGTCTAGTCTATAGTCTAGTCTATAGTCTAGTCTATAGTCTAGTCTATAGTCTAGTCTATAGTCTAGTCTATAGTCTAGTCTATAGTCTAGTCTATAGTCTAGTCTATAGTCTAGTCTATAGTCTAGTCTATAGTCTAGTCTATAGTCTAGTCTATAGTCTAGTCTATAGTCTAGTCTATAGTCTAGTCTATAGTCTAGTCTATAGTCTAGTCTATAGTCTAGTCTATAGTCTAGTCTATAGTCTAGTCTATAGTCTAGTCTATAGTCTAGTCTATAGTCTAGTCTATAGTCTAGTCTATAGTCTAGTCTATAGTCTAGTCTATAGTCTAGTCTATAGTCTAGTCTATAGTCTAGTCTATAGTCTAGTCTATAGTCTAGTCTATAGTCTAGTCTATAGTCTAGTCTATAGTCTAGTCTATAGTCTAGTCTATAGTCTAGTCTATAGTCTAGTCTATAGTCTAGTCTATAGTCTAGTCTATAGTCTAGTCTATAGTCTAGTCTATAGTCTAGTCTATAGTCTAGTCTACAGTCTAGTCTACAGTCTAGTCTATAGTCTAGTTTATAGTCTAGTCTATAGTCTAGTCTATAGTCTAGTCTATAGTCTAATCTATAGTTTAGTCTATAGTCTAGTCTATAGTTTAGTCTATAGTCTAGTCTATAGTCTAGTCTATAGTCTACTCTATAAATTACATTGCAAGTCATCATGTCTTAAAGAATAATATCACTATCGTATGTCTGACAACAATTTAAAGTTTCTGCTAATCACTCATTATTTTATAAAGTAAAAATGGTCATTCTCCTTAAAGTCTGCAAATAATTTTCATCAAATGCCAAATGACTTGACAAATAGAGATCATTATATTTAACATTTGAGCACTTATCACCATCAACTAAATATAAAACTGTGGACACAATAATAACTGAATTAAAACATAATTACTTAATTACTCTGAAAAAGAAATACGGACAACATTTAGAAAACTACAATAATGCAAACAAACAGACATACTCAGTCACGTATATACAAAATATATGTATAGAACTAAAAATGTATTTGTACTACGTACACAAAATATGTGTAATTGTAATAATGTATTTAAGCCAATTAACATTTTAACTTTTTGCAAACAATTTAATGACATGCGTCAACGCAAAAATCCAACAACAATAACTACAGTGCATATTTTTACACTAACCAAAATGCCATATTTATTTGTGGTATGAACCACAAAAGAATGACGAATGTGTGCGACCACTCAAAATGAAAAACAACTGCCAACACAATTTGGTCAACAACTAAATTAAAACCAAAAATGTAAAATAAAATTTAAAAAAAGCAAATAAAATTAAACACAAAGGAAATAAGCAGAAATAAAATAAAATGCAATGTGTATAATTAACAAATTACATATGGAAACGTCAGTAAAATTAAAGTAAGCTAAATGACATGTCAAAAAGAAACAAATAAAGCGCATAATAATAACTTTAGAAAATTTCAAAATCCATCTCTGTACTAAAAGAAAAAAAAAAAAAATAAGGGGAACATTTTACTCAATAGTAATATGATTTATGTGATTGTTTTACCACAATCATCTAACAATCAATAATTGTAAAACTGATGACCTAGAAGGAAGATAATTAAACATAAAAGAGAGATCATGCCAATTAAAAACTAACCACAATAAAAATAACAAAATCATACTGCTAATGTTAAAACATAAATAGAACCCAACAGAGTTCAGAGCACTAAAACTGAAAACTTGTTAAATTTTATTTAGCACGTAGTTTAGGTTTTCCAATAAAAGTTTTTATTTTTTTTAAGTCATAAATTTGTCAGGTTGTGGGATGGTCGCTCTATATTTTTAATTTTTGTAATTTTTGGGTTTCTAAATGTATTTTAAAACTACTCCTGCTGTTTTAATAAGAATAACATTCAACATTCGTCATAGATTATTAAACACACATTTTTCAATTTGAAAAGAAAAGTAAATAATAAGAAGTATATGTGAGTGATATCCTTTTTTTTATTACTTGTATGTTGTTTATTGTGTAACTCAAGAGTTCGAGTTTATGTTTTTTTACACCCCCTGGTATTATTTTATATTTTACGATAAGTTCTAATATTACCTGCCACCTAATAAAAAATTAGAAACAAATGTTATAAATAAAAATGTTTTCCGCTTAACCTTTTTATTAAATTAGTTAAATAGATAAATTATATACTTTTTGAAATTTTAAAATGTAACATGGAAGATGTTGTTTAAAATAATTTTGATCCAGCATTTGCCATCTTAGGTAATTATTTTTTTATTTCATTAGATTTATATAATCCAATAAATGATATTATATAAATAAAGAAAAGTGAGTGCGAGTAAAAATGGTTTTCGACTCTAACAATATATAATTTGATGATTATATATTATTTAATAAATTACATCTTCCTAGAAATAGTAAAATAATGTTTATATCTTGATGACCAGGATCAGTAAATGATGAACTAGGTGTAGATGATCCAAGTAATTATATTCTCTCCGAGTAAAATTTTTGTCATATATCTAGGATATGTTGGTCAGTGAGTTGAGTAATGCAAGTATTATATATAGGTTTATTACCTTGGGTTATTAGATGTTGATGTGTGATGGTCCTATGACCGATCCTCACTCTTGTGAGTAATATCATTAGTTATCGATTAGATATAGATGGATAAATATTTTTTTATCCCAAGTGGGTTAATTTTTTATATGGATAAAAAATATGGTGTCCATTAGGGGTGCAAATTTTCGCAATTTTTGCGAATATAAAAATTCACAGGTTATTGCATTATATGTTTGTTTTTATAATTTGTAAATCTTATATTTGTTACGTATAATGGTGAATTAATGTTTTAGTCCACATTAATATTAAAATTAATTTTTAATTAATTTCTCATTATATTTGGCGGTTAAAAAATGCTGATTTTTATAAATCTTCTGAATTAAACAGAAGCTGTAAAAATTGTAACCAGTATAACTTTACCATTTTGTCTTATGTGGTTATTAAGGAAATAATTATGAATATTTGATACTGAGCAAAATATTTAGTACAGTGCCAATTTTTATTACCACCCAGCAAAAACTTTCTGATTCTCGGTAATGGCAACTACGTATTAAAATAGTTTCTTGGTAATGACGCGTTATTATTATTTGCCTGCTCTATATTACATAAATGAGTACTCAATAGTATAATAGCATAGGAATGTTGCAACCACGTGGATACTTTAGCTAAAACGCTGGATTAACAAGTAGAAGGTTGTTGGTTCAATCGCATTCTGATGTTGTTAGTTTTTTTTTTTTTTTTTTAAGAAAATATCAAAAGATATTTTATACTAAAATATATTAATTGCGAGATTGTGTACGTTAGTCATTAAAAAAGAAGGGTTAATTTGTGCCCAAGTTCAAATTTCACTGACGGCGAAAATGTTTTTGTCTTTTTTATTTTTATTTTCGTTTAGGTACATTTTTTTAGTACCCCTAGTGCCTAAAAATAACTACATGAATTTGTGGACAACTCAAACAAAAATAACTAGTTATTCAGGCAAAAAATAAGTACCAAGGTTTTTGCTGGGCAATAGGAAAAATATAAACTTTTTTTAATATTAAAAAAATAATTTAAAAAATTCAAATGGTTTTAAGGCGCCCATAGACACATACTGCAGAGAGGTACTGCCGAAGAACCCCCAATATGTGTACGATTGACGATCAATAAAATTTTTATTTTATTTATTTATTTATTATTATTATCTTTTTTTTTTTTTTTTTGAAAAAATTTTAATAAAAACAAAAAATTTTAATTTTTTTTTTTTCAATTTAAAAAGTCAAACTGAAATTTTCAGAAATGATAAGGAAAACATCAAAGATTCATTCAAAATATTTAATTTCGAGTCGGTGTGACGCAAACAGTCAAAAGCTCTCACATTTTTATTAATATATACTTATGGTTTGATCCATGAATATTTATTAGCATGGTCTGAAGTGCTTTTTTAAATCACTATAAAATTGATAATTTATGCTAATGATGCACAATTTAAAGCGATTATTCATATTTAAAAATCATAAAATAATAAATATTAAATTTTTATCCACCCTGAAATAAATTACTATTTTGTCTCTTATTTGGACAAATATTTAGCTGCTATGTGTTATAAACAAGTTTTTAACTGAGTCTAAAAACTATATGTAATATTTATAAGTATAAGGTATATACTAAACCCTGAATTTTCTGAAGCATAAAATGTCTTTAAATGGCTTAGTTATAGGAAAATAAATATTAAAAGGGGTTCTCACAAGTTCTTGCTCCGCGACCCACTTGAGATGTTACAACTTATGAGTACGACCCATCGTAATTTTGGAGCAGCAAATTGGCTGTAGCCCAGCAAACTCCGACGTTAAAGACATTTCAAAAATTTATTTCAAATAAGAAATTTGCAATACTATACTCGTACATTTGAAAATCATATTTAAAATAATTTGATATTAATTTGATATTTATTCTCCAATTATTTTCAATTTATGGTCAAACGTTTGACATTAATGAAAACATACAAATGATTTGAAATAAAAGATTTGAACAAATTTCACTTAAAGATCTTGACTCAAGACCAAACCAGATAAAAGGTTAAATGAAATTAAAATTCATGAATTTGAAAATAATTTTTGAAAAAATGAACTTTAATCCGTTACAGATTGTAAACCATCTCGTATTTAAAAAATGTTCGCAGAATTTAAATCTTTAAATTATTCAAAATTTATGTAAATCGGAATTGGTGACGTTCGATATTTGAGTTTTGAGTTCAGAAAGTTTATCATTAACCTTAAACTGTATAGATGATAAACATTTCGAAATTGAAAAATTCGCTTTGGAAAGACTTTTAGATGAAGGATTATTGTACTACAACAACAGGATGTAGAACATAGCCGAATAATTTTTAGCACTTTATTTCAATACCATGATACAATTTTGGCTTCTCCATGCTATATATAACGGGACAAATTTGCTGACAATATCTCTATACACCATTATTTTGAAATCTAATATGCATTATAAAACCAAGAAAGGCCAACCACTACCATATGATACCTTACACCATTGTTGATTTTTGTAAATTATATGTACGTATAATAATATATATAATAATATGTTTACCTAATATATTTATATGTACTTTAGGGTGACTCTCGGAAGTGTGCCTTATATGGGATTCATAGTAAATTATAGACCGATACTGACATAATTTTTCATTTTTCTTTATACTTTTATAGAAGTTGTTTTTGTCAAATTCATGTGGGAGCTATGAACAATTATAGACCGACCTTCATGGAATTTGGTACACAGATTTATATTTATTTGCACCGAATTTCGTTAAAATATAGCTATATTTAAAGAATTTGTGTCGTTAAGCCATTCCAAGAAAACAATTGCATGGGGGCTAGATGAAATAATCCTGAATCTTTAAAAATTTCAATAGGCTTTGTCCTTGTATTAAATTACGGCCTATACTTTGCAAAGAAGGCTTACATGGACAGCGTCCAGAAATTCAAATATGATGTATTTTTTTTTAGATGTATGGTACCACCATACAAAGCAAATATTCATAATGTCATATATAAAGAACTATTATAGTGAGAGGCCTCAAATTTTGTTTGAACTACTTCTTTATTATATGGCATTGATGAAATGAAAATTGAACGAAAACGTCGAGGGGAGAGAAAGCCCTCATACAAAGCCAATATTAATTTTCGCATATCTAAAGTAGAATTCAGTAAAAGTCCCAAAAAATTTTAGAAATAATTCTCATATCAAAATTTGAGGAGAGTTTTAGCACCCATATAAAGTAAATAATACTCGTAGTTATTGCATCAAAATGAACTATTAACAAAAATCACATGGAGTGAAAACATGGTATGAAACGATTTGGTTTTTGAATTTTAGTTTTTCAAAATCTAACTAGTTTTGACTTTGTTATAAAAAGCATATTAAATATAGTAGAGTAAAATAGTTAAAAAATCAATTTTTAATACTTACTAATTCTCAAGATTTCCGGTTCAATATTCCTGCGAATCGTGAAGAGGAAGATTGTTCTTTTTCTCGAGAATTTTTCTCGATTTTTCCCGGGAACGAAGCCCCAAAATACAGGTGTGAAATGGAAAAATATTTGTTTCCAAAACGTTACCTTATTTTGCTGACCAAATATTTATTTACAACCCATGCGTTTTTCATTCAAATAAGAGACTAGTGGGGGCTTATTTCTCTACTAAAAATAGTGCATTTCTGTGGCACAGTGATCAAAACACTTTCTTTTGGAAGTAATTCTGTAACTTGCAAACCGTTGGAGATATCTAAACAAAATTTCATATGGTCAGAGCTGAGGTATTTTTGAGTTGATTTGGAGAAGCACAGGTCCCTAGGGTAGACATCTAAAGTTGGTCACCTCGGATATACATTTTTTTTTAATTCGCCAAAAATTAATTTATGACTTGAATGAAAAAAAAAAATATATATATATAGGTAGTCCTTATAAATATATATAAAAAACAAGCTTGTGTAGGTTATCTCTTTTAGATTAAGAGATATTTAGATCGAAGCAAATTTTACCCTCATTTATATCCTAGTTTTTTAAAGTTTTTTTTTAACTTGGGGGCCTTTATTTGGACCTCACAATTTTTTAAGAATATTCACTAGATTTACTACAAAGTTCTAATTCATATTGCTGTAAGAATTATATAAATATATCTCTTCGATAAAAAGTTATATTAATCTAAAGTTGAAAATTATATTTTTGGGGTTATTTTCATCAACTTGTAAAATATGTTGTTGTTCTGAACTATAGAATTTTTGTAATGGTTTCAAAATAAATCATAACGTAAATAAGTGTAAAGCAAAATCAGAGGCATTTTGAGCAACGGTTTCTCCCCAAGCCCTATTCAAATCGAGATAAAGAATTTATAAATGAGGTGATAAACTTCGGAGGTCTACCCTCTACCACCATGACTGGCTAGGGACCAGTGCTCCCTCAAATCGACTCGAAAACAGCTCAACTCTAACCATGACAAATTTTCAGATATATCTAACGATTCACAAATTATATAATTATTTCCTAAAAAATAAAAAAATAAAAATCGTTTTGGGAACACTGTGTATAGTCTTTAAATGTTGCACTTGTAACTTTTAATATAACTTTACCTTTCATTATGTAAATTTAGGATATTCTTATTAAATATTCATTACTGCATTAGTATAACTAGTTAACTTAATTAAGAAATATGTTTAATTTTAATTTTTAATGTTTATGCAAAAAATCAAACTAAAAAATTATATTTAAAAAAATCTGTTAAATTTAGTATTATCCAATTGTCCTGTGCAAAATTTATTCAAATTATTGACATAAATAACAAGAAGACATAAAAACCAAATCGCACAATCATGTAAAATTCAAATTAGAATTTTAAAAATGTAAAATTACAACAACTAACTTAATATACTAAAAACAAGATTGCAAAAATTAATAGCCCACAAAATTTATGCAAGGAAAAAACATTTTATACACAAACGAAATAAAAATCAAGTAAATCCCTAAAAACTAAACAAATAGTCCCTTTTGTACAATACTACAGACACAAACTTTGAAAAAATCGAAAACATTAATGACAATTCTGGTATGAAATCGTACAAACAAATGTAATAATATAAAAAAGGATGCAAATTTTATGCTCATTAATATCAATCAATTGATTGATAATGTAGACATAAAACAAACAAATGTTTTGGAATAAACTAATTTTATATTTATATTATAATGTATGTATATTGTGACAATATGTACAAAAAGCAATGAATCCTTTTTGAGTGGTGTAAAACGGAAGTTTATTAAATTGTAAGCCAACACTCATTCCAACTTTGTCACTACTACCACCCCTAATCATGTGAATGACGTTGAAGAAGAGATATTAATAAATCCTTTGACAATTGTTACATTTAATGTCAATAAGCAACCACAATAGTAGTAACACACTCAAATACACAACAAATACAAGTTTATTCGTCTCAATTTTTTGTGTTTGTTATTTTTGTGTGATGATGTTGTTGTTGTTCCGTTTTAATATCAAATCGTTATTAAACGCACCCCTTTTGTTTTTATATATTTGTGTCACTTTCAATAAGTAGAGTTGTGATGATGATGACGACGGTGATAATAATTTTGTTGTTACTGTTGTTCCTGCTGAGTCTGAAGTGTTTAATTTTAATGTCATACGTATCTGTAACTCTTAACAAAAACCAACGAAAAACAGAAACAAATAAATAAACAGTAACAATATTTAATACTTCAGATGTTTAGCTGTTATTTGGTGTACTCTACATTGGATATTAACTTTTGTCATAAAAACACGTGAGTAGGTATTTCCTTGATGCATTACCAGGAAGCAGTAAAAATATTACTAATTTTTTGTTTGCAAAGTAACTTGTTTTAGGCGATATATTTTTTTATTAGGAACAAAATACAATTGAGCTTTTAGTCTTAAATTGTAGGTCCTTATTACCTCTAGATCCTCATTGGGGGTCTTTGTATATTAGCTTTGATCATGGGTAAGTTTACTCATAAATTTTAATATCATTCTATATTATTTTTAATCATACGTAGGTAATATAAAAAAAGTTTTAATATACCGAGGGCTTATATTCTAAAAGGACTATCTGCAAAACCTCAATTGTTTCTTTCACAAAATTTCCAACACTTCTTCTACGATTTATTAATAATATTAGCCCACTATTCAAGAAGTTTTTGTAGATAGCCCTTTTTTTGTTGATATATAATCAATGTGTGTTATAAAATGTTCAGATAGCTCTTTTTATTTATCGAAAACTAAAGATGTAAAAGCTAAAATTTTTAGGTAAAAATTAGACAATATATTAAATTTATGATATCTTATAAATCAAGGGACAAAATAAGAAAAGTTTGATAGTAAGCAGGGCCATCTTTTATATATTACAACTGTAAAATGACAACTATGGGTACTAAAAAATGGAAATAAGTCAAATTATAAATAAATATTACAAACTGAATAAAACTGTTTCAAATTTTTTATCATCAACTCAATTGTGGCAAAAACACTAAAAAAATTGTTTATAGAGATTTAACATTAGAATCCTTTTTAAAATCAAATAAAAATATGCCAATAGCCCTTAATAATAATAATATATATATATATATTTTGTAAAAAAGAAGATGTAGAATTAATTTTTTTTCAAAATTGATACCACTGATAAAAGGCATAAAAACAAAGTGATTGACGTCCAAAAAAAGAAATATTTATATATATATATATATATATATATATATATATATATATATATATTTTAAATATACAGATAATCCTTTTTGAATATAAGCCCTTTAGATAAGAAATTACCAAATGTATTCATTTTCTTATAAAACTAAAATTTTACGCAGTAGTGCATCTTTTAGGTCGACCTCTGCTCATTATTATATCTACTCATTTCATTATTAACATATACACAAAATGTTGTTTATCGCCTGACTCCATTGCCAAAAGGACTCTTGGCAATATGTTGTCATTTTATTTAACCATGCCGAATTAAGGAACAATGGAACGAGCCACAGGATCAGTCAGCAAGTGACTGAATGATTGACTAACCGAACGAGTGAGTTAACAAACGACAAATGCATGAATATCAATTTAACAACAATAATCTGTCAAAGTTAAAATTTTCTTTAAATACATTTACTTTATAAACAGATACAATGTTTTAGACGCTCTCATTGTTTTGTGAAACTTTGTGTTTTGTATGTAGATAGTTGACAATGAAAGTGGGTAATCAATCAATTTAATTTATTTTGAATGTCATAATTAACTGACGTTCTATTAAAATGCGAATAGAAATATTAAATTATTTTGAAATGACAATTCTGGGTCTATAAATTTTTAATTGATTAAATTCATAATTTAAATGCTGAAAGAATCAATAGATACATAGGGAATGGAGGGACTGTTATGCGGTAATTGATTATAGAGTTTCTACACTTGATTTTATGCTCCAGACGAAATTTCAAGGAATTCGTTTCTCATTCTTTAATTTGTTTCCATAAGCCATGTTAGTCTCTCCAACATACTTCACTTGGTGGGTACCACATAAGACAAAATTTGCAAAATTGAATTTTAAAATATTTTTAAATAGAAACTGAAGTAGAATAACCCAAATTGATCGGATACTGTTTCAGATATTGACGAAATTTTCTAATATAGATCTATAAATTTACCTATTATATACAATTTTGTTTCAGCCTCTAGCTCAGGCAAAATGGGCTATTGCCATATAGTCATGCCAGGGATTACATAAAAATATATTTTGTAAGAAGAAAATGAGTCAATATTTAAAAAAAAAACTGCTTTCTAATGGCAAATTTTCTTAAAGAGGTGTAATTTAATATTAGTTTTTGTATTGTATTGAGATACATAACTTACATATGGAACATCCATCATTAAGTATACCCACTTAAGTTGGAGAAGACACCGATACAACGTCATGAAAACTTATTGTGTTACGATTCCGCTTTTGGATATTGGAAGACATTCACTCATTATAATAATTTTGGGCCCCTAAACTCTAATTAACTAAGACTTTCTTTCTATTTTTCCTGAAGCTGTCCAAAAATTTCAACACAAATGCCATTTAGGTAGGTAAAAGTTCTGTTATACAATTTTTCTCTTCTATATTCAATATGATTGTTTGTTCACATTTTGCTTTAAAGGAATATGTGAAGGACTAAATCAGGAATACTACAATTAGAACGTTACCAGCAACGTTTTCGTCTCTAATATCACTATATATCTTTAGGTCATTCATATTAATCATTGTCACTCTCAAGTTTTTCAAAAAGCTAAAAATAAAAGAGGTGGAAGTGGAAGTGTTATATGTTTTATGTTATATATATATATATATATATATATATATATATATATATATATATATATATATATATATATATATGAAATATAGATATTGTGATTCGGCCCGACCGAATATTCAAGATTCCAAGAGCACCTCTTTTATTTTTAGCTTATTTGCATTATCTTAGTACTTAGATATTACAAGTACTCCATAATAAAAAATTGAAATAGTATTAAATTTTCTGATAAAATTTTCTTATAAAAAAAAAAAAAAAACACTGAAATGTATTATTTATATACTATTATGGTTTTTGTTGAAATGTATGTAAATCGTATAGAGTATATTAAAATGGCAAATAAACTTTAACAAGAAATTTACACAATAAAAACCCATAAGAATACAAATTATCCAGAAAATCCAGCCACAAAATGGAGTTTTTCAAGCATACACATACTCACAGTGCATTAGAAGACACTTTGTCATAAATAAAGTTTCGTTTTGATACACAAATTTACTTGCATATGCATTTCAATACACTCAAAAAAAAAAAAAAAAAAAATAATAATAAAAATAAATAAAAAATATGTTAAAACTCCAGCAAAGTTTGCATATTCAGAAAATGTCTGTTTTATGATAGTTTCTGAAATACTCGTAGTTATCTCAAGTGCTATTACTAATTTTAATATTTTATAATGTTGAAATTTGCGCAGAGAAATTAGAATTCCAACAAAAGCTAATTAATTATTTAATTTGGCTTATGTTTTTCTGATTTAAATAAAAATTTTATTTAATTAATCGGTTACAAAAACCATAGATTAATAATGAAAACTTAATGTTTTGCCTTATGATCTTTTACATATATAATACTCGTACGTTATAATTGTTGATTTTTACTTACATTTTATCTCGAGTGATTAAAACCATAAACCTACACCCTTTCTCTAATAATATGTTGTACAAAGCTAGCTGTGAGAGCTGCAAAGTAATATTGTGCAAATAAGAATTTGAATTTTTAAATTAGTTTTGTTAACTTTATTTTATTTTTTATTTTTTCTATTTTGTATTTTTCCTATTATAGTTTTTTTTTCATATGTTTAAGTCTATGTGACTATATGTGTGTTAGTTGAAAATGTCTACAGGAATGTAAAATAGAATTCCATATCCTTGTACATATAAAAAGAAAAATAATATGGCGTCTCACACTTACTCGCACACATACATACATATATACATTAAAGTGCATCGATTTGTTTGAAGACTAAAAATATTGCAAATGTACCCCCTAAAATGATAGGTTTTAAACTAATCACCAAAATATTTTGGTGCTGGACTATTTTTAAAATATCTCAAAAAATATAGTTTTCGATAAACAGTTAACACAATTTTTAACTTTTTTCAAATAAATTATAATGTAATAATGTAATAAATATATCGACTAACACGCAATCAGCAAAAATTTTGATAAAATTTGTTTGTGAAATAAAGATTTGAGTAAAATTTTCTTTGAAGTTTTTTAAATACTGTTTTATTAAAGTTTGAATATTTTGGAAATTTTCCTTCGTAATTTAGATTTTAAAGCATCATTGGAATAGACTTACTTAGTGCTATTAATTAAGTATTTATTTAACCCTTTAGTAACAAGTAATTTTTTGGGATCACCCGTTAATAATTGGTTGTTATTTTTTTTTTTTTTGGCAAATAAATGTTTATTTAAGAAAAGAAATATGACAAAAAGCGTAAATTTGTCAAAAGGCTATAAATTCGCTATAAAATAGCGAGTAAGTTTCAAAGAGTTTCCTTTACTCGATTATTACCTCGGCCTTAAAAGAATTTATTATATTTTTCATAAATTCATTGATATTTAAGTATAATAAATAGTTTTACCGTTTGGCGAATTTGTTTTCAATTGCCCGACTTTTTAAGACGACGAGAAACTAAGTATCTCGAGCCATTATATATTAATTCCAATGAAGAAATTATTTTGAGATTATTTCACAATATAGTGATGTAAAAAAAGACCACGAAGATTTTATAAAAGAACTGAAACTGTTAAAAACTATATCTAATGATAAATAAATGAACAACTATTTAAAATATTGTAAAAATTAAAAAAAATTATGTGATGAATACTTATATCCTAATTTATATTTTTACTTAAACTCATTGCAGTGCCTCGGAGGAATGCCTTTTTTCTAAATTATAACTAATGAAAAATCCCGAGTGAAGACCTCGTTCAAAAGTACTGAAGTTTAATTAATAAAAAGAAAATTTTATGTTAACTATTTATATGAATAAATCTTTTTTTTATTATACATAAATTATTTTGTTATTAATAAAATTTAATTTAGTTGCTTTTTTCTTAAAATACTATATTTTTCGTTTTTATTTTTATCAAATAAAAAATCTTTAGTTTTTTAGGTATTGAAGCATGTGGCCTCTTAAAAAAAAATCCGCTTTTTTGGCGACTTTATTTCTGAAATCCTCTTTTTTGGCCATTTTTTAAACTTTTTAAATACTTCCATATAACTTATTTGCAAAACTTGCTGATTTAACCTTTTGGAAACCAAATGTATAAAATCGACCCTTTTACATTTAAAGGTTTAATTATCTACAATATTCAACAGTATCAGAATATACCTTTCCAATGGTATCTTAAAACCCAATATATGTTGAAAAATGTCCCAAATATATACAATTATATGTTTAAATAATGAAAATATGACAAAAAATTTTAATAAAATCTGGATATCTCGTGAACGAAAACAGATGTAAAAATTTTTTAAATTTTTTAAATTTTAAGTGTTAATATGGATCTATATTACATTATAATATTTGGAGGCTAAATTTTTTATAAAGAAAAATTTTATAATACTAATGAAAGAAATCCTATTTGTTTAGGTTTCAACAAAATGGATAAGACACCACGAATGCTGATAAAGTTTGTAGTGACACAGAAAATACGTATTCCATTCTGCTGGTGTCTAACTATGGTACACAAACTCTGCTTTTGGTACTATCAAACAGAGACAACAAGGCAATTTACGATCGCAAACTTGTTTACTATTTTTAGAGGAGTTTTAAAAATGGTCCAGCTCACGTAAATTAAAACATTCAGATGTAATATTTTGAGAATCATGCAAGAACATACTAGTCTTCATTTCTGGAGGTGTATATTTGATTTTCCTTTGTTTTTCGTAAGGCACTTTAATGTACATATGTATATGAAAGGCAAATTTCTTGAATGCAAATAATCATAAATTTTTTTTAAATAAAAAAAGAAAAACTAAACGAAACAAAATAGTTGTATATGTTTTTGAAAACTGCATACAAATTTAAATGTAATATAGGAATTTAGAGAAAATGGTTTTCATTTCAATTTTTTTTTCATTTTTTTTTTTTTTTTTTTTTTTTTTTTTTTGTAATGATTTTGTATAACATTGAAAAAGTCATAGTAAGATTTGATTTAATGATTATGATTTAGCTAAAATGGTAAATGGTAATGAGAATTTTGTAACAAAAATTTTAATTTAAGAAATATGTTTAATACCTGTGGCAACAAGGAAAACCTACGTACTTAAATTTTACTAATTTTTTATTAATGAAATATCAAATCATAGGCTCAAATGTTCCAGAAAATTATTCTACAAATATCTGAAAAATTTATATGAAAATAATTTGGGATATTTTTGAAGTCGATTTATATTACAACTATAATTATTAGATCTGCAATTCTCTTTCTGCAACAAAAAAAAACTTGACTTAATAATGGGGTTTCTAATTTTCCGAAATATAGATTTTGTGGCTCCCTGGAATTTTAGTAGAGTAACATAAGAGAAGTTAAGTGAGCTAAAATAAAGAAAGCAAATATTTATAAATCTTATTTTTTAGAAATGCTTCAAACAATATATATATATATATATATATATGTGTATAAATTGTACAGAGTATTCATTGAATGAAGTTGTAATATATCTCTTTCAAGGAATTGATTTTTGAATATTTCGTTCAATTTTACTTTAAATTAAATTTGGTTTCCAAAGTATAGAGATTGTAATAATTTTTGGTCACAATTTATCATATCCCTATGACTATATTTAATAAGAAATAAATACTACAAATTTTAACTTCAGTTCTCTAAAGATGATTATTATTTAAAACTTTTTTTTCATGTCGATAAATAGGTTACAGTACTCGAAATTCCTAAAATGCTAAGATTCCCGTACTTATTTATTGATATATCGTCAGCAACAAAAGTAAATTCGCATTTTATAAAAATTTTGATATAACGTTGAATTGTAAATAATTAATGTTTTCCTGTGATTTCAAAGATACTACAGTTCATTCTATAGCATTTAATATGGCATTTTGACAAACGTAGAGGATGCGGAACATCGCCAGAACTTCAGGTTTTAGTAGCTTTGCGGTGTTGGGGACGAAGAGAGGTTGTTTTGTATTCTATGACAGTAATGTTACCGAGGACACAAAACCTTTTCCAGTTTCAAGATGATGCTGGAGACCTTCATGGTCTTTCACAACCAACGGTAAGCAGTGCAAGTTCTATGTACCATCTACAAACAATATAATAATTATTTGTAGTACAAGTACTTACCCTATCTTCTTTGTTCCAATTTTTTGAACGTTTGCGTTTGCAGTCCACTTTTTTCTCCATTTATTAATTTTATTTTTTTAAATTTTACAACTTTCATTTCTAAAATTTTGATACATAATTGTGTTTTGTTTATAATGTAGACTAGTGATGTGTAAACGATCAAAACAAATTAAATAAAACTCGTTATTTGAATACTTTTTTTATCAACAATAAAATCATTATCCTAAATTGCATTTTTACTAAATAATTTTGGAACTCTTTTTATTTTTTAATTAATAGAGAAATTGTCGCACAATTATTAATTTATAAAAACAATTTTTATCTCACACACGACAAAAAAAATTATAGATACGAGTACGAGTATGAATTAATAACCACTGTTTTGCATCATTACGATTCAAGTGACAAATAAAAGTGATAGTGTTGCCAGTTTAAAATTAAAAAAATTCGTTAAAACGTTTATAGTTAAAATGCTGATTATGAATACGAATTTAAAAAAAGCTATTTTTAGGCTTAAAATGTTTTTTAACTAAAATGTATCTAAAACCTGAATTATGATTTTTTTTATGAATACGGCTGCTTGAATCGATAGAGACATTTTAGATTTTTTTTTTTTTTGGTGGAAGGATACTTTCTTGAATTTTTCTTTAAAATTCAAAAAAGTTGAAAAATTTAAGGCTAAAGTTCAACATTTAATTTTTTATAGCATTTAGTATGAAAATGCGGTTTTTTTGTTTTTTGAATCAGCTCTACTTATAAAAAAAGTTATAAGCAAATTAAAAAAAAAGTTAATAACACTCAGAATAATTTTGTGAACAGGTTCAAAGTTTATCAATTCTAATACAGGATCCACTAGAATCGGTTATTTTGGACAAAAAAATTATTATTTTTTTAATGTTTATTTTATTTTTTATTTAAATAACATTGAGGACAAACATTTTTATTTTTTATAATAACTAAAAGTTTTTTAATATCTATTTTATTTTTTACTTAAATAACAAGAAAAGAAAATTATAATTATTATTCCATATTTAGTTCTATATTATTTTTGTCCTCTAGCAGTCCTTTTGTTTCTTCAACTAAGTCCCAATGTTCTACTCTGCATTTGCTTCGAAGACTAGAGATGAACGGATCTGACGTTGTTAGTAATATATTAAATGGATCTTTATTTGTAGAATTTTGTGATATTTTCTGTAATCCTTATTCCTTTTTTTCGTAACCTTCCTCTGATAGATCTCCAAGTTGTACTAAATGATGTTAAATGACATTTTCTTCATGATAAAGAATCTTGCGAACTGTTGCAGACATATTTCTTCATGGATATTTGGTTTTATATATTTGTGCAGTTTCCTTCGCATAATCACCAAATTTTCTAACATCAATTTGTTCATTGCACAGAAGTACATCGATAATTGTTTTAAATCTTGAAATAAGATTTGGGGATCTGAAAAGAACCTTTTTTGCTGTATTCCCATTATTCGAATTGTCCGATCCTTGTTTTAGTTGATCTTTAATCAACCCATATTTGAGAAATTCATCCTTAATATGTATCTTTTTTTAAAACTTCTTAACTTCTTATTGGAGTCGTTGTTTCTTAATGGATCCTGTAGATTTAAAATCAATTCATTACTGATTTTTAGTATGTATTCCATGAATCGTATTCTTCGCATGTAGCGGTGATAACCCAAATTCATATGCATCAGTATTATCTAATGATTTTTCCGGGACTTGGTTTAAGTGGCTTGATATGGTTTGACATATAATGCAGCTGTATGAAGACCTTGTGTCAGTCAAAGCCAGGCCTACAAATGACACCATGAACATATTTGTGTCTAAAATATTTTCACATACATATTGTATGTATTGGTTTTGTTTAGAAGAACCATCACATTCCCATTTGCAAAAGAGATTTAACTTGCTGTTTCCATATTTCTTGAAATCACTTTCTTTTAATGATAGTTTGATTAAGTAGATGTTGAAGTTGTACATCTGTCGAAATTGGCTGTAATAATGTCCCTTGATGGTACACAGTCCTTCTTAGCAACAATTATGTGATGATATGATGGATAGAGATTTGAGCACGCAATCTGAGCTGGGTTGGTTGGTTACTTGGTTTACGTGGTAGCCCGTAACCTTACGGGCAATCAATTAGACTCGTTAGAATCCGTTTTGATGGAACCACACTACTCGCCAGGTGAATGAGTTGTATTGAGTCTGTAATGAGATAGAAGTGTAGGGAAGAACAATGAGAACATAAATTAATTAGATCCAGCCTGCCACAACTACGACAATATTCATTGTAAGGGAGACCAAGTGTGCTTGCATGTTTTCCGATCGTCCAGTGACCTGTAAACAACGCTATTAGTCTCGAGATGTCTTTGCGTTTGTAGCCAATGAGTTGCATTGAGCGTTTTCCGTTGTACGTAGGCCACGTTTCTTTCGTGACTCTACATTTGTCCATATTTCGCCATCTATTTTTTGCCTTTTTTGAAAATTTTTTTGGATTCTGCTTTTGACTGTTCCTAACGGGATTGCGACAGAAACCGTTAAGGAGGCATTCATAGCAGAGCTTGCCCGGGCTAATTCGCCTGCCTGTTCATTACTATAGTAGTCCCTATGCGCAGGAACCCAGACTATAGTAATGTCATACAGTCGACTTAGTCCTAGCAGTTCCTCTTTACATTGTCTGACTAGAATAGAGGTAGTTTTCGGTGATTTGAGCGATAGTATTGCCGCTTGACTATCGACAAACAAACCAATAAACTAATTTCTATCGCGAATTAGTTTACACGCTTCCCTGATCGCTAGTATTTCCGCTTGGAATAGGCTTGCCTCGTCAGGGAGTCTACATAAGTGTCTAATTCCAAGATCGTTAGAGAAGACACTTGAGCCGACACCGCAGTTCATCTTTGAGCCGTCATTGTATATCCTAGTTCCAAATTGTTCAAGAAGATTTCCCCTTCTCCATTCACTCCTGGTGGGGAATAGGACTTTAATAGTATTTCCGAAGTCCATCTGCGGAATCATATATTCGATAAATTGATTGAATTGCGAGGGTATTAAACTTAATATCCTCAGGTGCCCATACGTTCTTGATCTCCAGCTTTCCGTTAAAGATAATCTTATCGCACTATTAACTGATGATTCAATTATGCATAGGTCTATAGGTGTTAGGTGCAATATAGTGTTCAGAGCTTCTGATGGTCTAGTACGTAATGCACCTGCAATGCCAATGGAAGCGGATCTTTGTATCTTGTAAAGTTGATCCACCACATATCTCTTACACAAGAGATCCATATACAAGAATGGGCCGTACTATTGCAGTGTATAGCCATTTTGTCAATTTTGGACTCAAACCCCATTTCACACTGAACATCTTTCTACAGGTGTAGTATGCTACCGTAGCCTTACTAACCCTATGTTGAATGTTCAGCTTCTATGAAAGCTTGGAGCTGGGTATATTGCTGTTTTGTTAACTTCAAATCCAAAAATAATTCTAATTCTTTTTTCATTTTAGAACTGTTTTTCATCACTTGGCATTGGAATACTTTTAATAATCCGTTTTGTTCTCACTGAGTAAGCGTTAAAAAACTTTTTCAATGATATCGACTTTTTTGAGTTGTTTTTGTGTTCGAAATTGATATATCAAAGTTTCGTGAATATTATCACATCCGATTTCTTCATTGATATCCTTAAGTTTTCACCTTTTAGATTTATTTTGATGATCTCCCAAGATTGTTTTGATTTGTACTTTCTAAAGATAACTGGACAGTAAGTTTGCCCTGATTGAAGTCTTCAAGGCTGGTATAAAATCTTTATTTGCTCCATCTAACTTTTTTGTAGCGCTCTGTTAACGTTATTTTATTTACCAAATCCAATTGTATTTCGGTGCCGCATTAATATAAGTTTACTTTTCTTTGAACGTAACTTAGAACATTTTCCCGCTTTTTGTTCTTAAAATACTTTTTAGATAATTTTTGAATTATTTTCTAAATGTGATTGTTATTGCTTAGATATGTTATAGCAACTGAATAATACCATTGAGAGGGCTAAAATATGCTAAAGATACTTATCACAATTTATAGGGCTTGGTGTATTTATATTTGACTCATATGAACAGGTAAAATAAAAATAGAAAAACTTTTTCATTCAAATGAAAGAAGTATTCTACAAACGGTTACAGACAGGTACAAAAGTATATATATATAGGGTTAAAGAGGACACTATTGCCTTTCTTTTGGTAGTAAAATTTGTTAAACCTTTTTTGATCCTCAAAAGTTCTATTCCACTAAAATTCAAATTTAACTAAAATATGTACCTGAGAAAACATTTAATAATACAGTAGGTATAAATGGTAAAGTGACACATCATACCTTAAAGACTACAATCCTACCGATATAAATAAAGTTTACGAGTACACAGAAAAGTATAAATTTCGTACTATAATACTAAATTCATAAAACCAATTATTTTTTTTACTGAAATCGGTCCTATCAATGAATTAGTAAAATCAAATATTCAAATTCGTAAATATTTTATTGAAAAATTTTTAATTTTTTTCTTATTAAAATATTTTTACTATTTATAAATTTGAATATATGAAAATTCTTAAGAAATTCAATAATATGGTTTATTAAAATCAATAAAAAAATATTAAATTTTTTGTAGACTTTCAAACAATTTTTATTTTTTATTTAATATTTTTTTTACATTTTCTATAACATATACAATAATTTGGATCGAATGTTAGTATTGTATTTTATCATGTAAATGCATGTATGAACATTTAGTGTAGAGAAGCGAAACTTTTATATAATACTAACTAATTAATGAAAACTTTTTAGATGAAATATAGTTTAACGGTAACACACAGTGTATAGTATGTAGATAATGTGTAATTATGCTGGTGAAAAGTAATGGTGCCATAACTAATAATTTATATATTCATGTATAGTAGTATATAAAATATACATATATCAATAAAAAGATATATATGAAATAAAAGAAGACACGACACTATTTCCAAATTTCATTAGTGGCCAAAACCATCTAAAACAGAAATGCAATCGTTATCAATTGAAGCATTTTCTAAATGAATTCAACTTACATACCTTTTAACGGAGTGAAATTTCTAAGTTTCAATGAAACCAAAATAGTTAGGATATAACAAATATGCAAACAAACTCTGCTTCGGTACCGCCAAAACCGTACAACAGGGCAATTTACGATTGTAAACATTTATCATTTTGTTAAGGACCACTTCCGCTAAAGACCATTTCCGCAAAATACTTTTAAATTATTTGAAATACAAAATTTAAAACACATTAAATTATCTTCAAGAAGTCCAGTTACTTTCGCATAATTATATCATGAGAGTGAGCTACATGTTCAGGCACACAATTGAAAGGACATAGTTTAGTCGACTTGCCACATACATGCATATTTCATATGCTTTTGATTCATCTAGAAGATACACAAAAATAAATAACTATACATATTTGGTAATGAAATATATGCATACGCAAATTAAGTTAACTTACCACTGGAATCCTGCAAATGATGTGTCAACATTTTTATAATTTTATTTATTTTTATATTTTTAATTGTCGTATTAGTTTAGAATGAATTTACAAGCAATAAAATAACATATTAAAATCAAACAAATTTCTTTAATAAAATTTTATTTAAAGTTAAATAATGATTTATTTAAAAAAATCTGGTCATAATTTTTTCTGTCCAATAAAATAGAATATTAAAACCAAACATTATTTTTTATTAAATTTAATTTATATCCCAATAATTATTTATTCAGAAAAATTTTAGCCATAATTGTTTCTATGTAATTATATTTTACTTCTGATTAAATTTACAAAAATTAAATTTTTTATAAAATAACATAAAATATCTGTCTTTAACTGCATGCCACGCTTGCAATTGTCAATTTGTTATTGCAAATTTGTGTATTTTCTACTTTTGAGTGTCAAAAAAGACACTTTTTAGTGGATGGATGAAAAACTCTCTTCCAAATGCTGACAGTTTTATACTATGCTTAGAGCGTTGTAATAGTGTATTGAGCGAAATAAATTTAGAAAAATGTTAAATTTCTGTTAGCGAAGATTAAAAATTTACCAATATTATTTCAGAATAGATCTAAGAGACAGTTGACAGGTAAAGTAATATAATTAAATTTTCATATTCATTATTTAAGGGTAACCGAAATTTGAGTTCTAAAATGATTTTAATAAATATTATAGTCACATATCTGTCAAAACTATAATTAGGGTCCTGGTAATGCTTTTAAACACACATACACCTAAATACGTACAAATAATATCCCTACAAACATTTGGGAGATATCTTCCATAAAAGATATTTAAGCATTATCTTCTTTTTATTATTTGGAAAAAAAAATAATCAAAGCAATATTTTTCTAATATTGTTTTTTTTATCAGTTTAAAGAAAATTAGACAATAAACAACAAAAAATAAATAAAATTTTTATTTCTTGTCATTTGCATTGTATATTTTATATTCAAAATATCATCCTTTTTTTCAGTAAAATGATCACCACCTCCGTAATAAATTGATGATATTCCAATGAAATCATCTATAACAATTTAATGCAATACTTTTATTTTTCCGTCACAGTTTTTTCAATTGTCGAAAAATTATTCAAAAATGAAAAAATGTTGAAGAAATTTGTTTGTCTTTTAAGAAAAGAAAAATGGATATTTTATGTCAGCGTTTTAGTAGTACGTGCTTTGTGATGTTAATATTTATATATATGTTTTACAAGATGTAAAAGTTCTTTTTATTAAATATTATTTCAGTACATTCTTTTTTCAACTACTCGTAGATGATTATCTAGCAATATTGTGTATTTTTCTCCTAGGCATGTTGTATTCTTATTGCTTATGATGCATAATCTCACTCAATGGGGAAACTTCCGCAATACGAATATAATTATTGCAGCAATAAAATTTTTCTTCTAAGCAATATTATTTTTTTTGCAGGGATTGAACTAAAAACGCAAATTAAAATACATAAATAAACACAAACATATGAATATGAGTTCGTTCTTATGTGTTAAAGTTTGTCAGTTTTGTCATCTTTTGTATGTCACATAACAAACAACAAAATATTAGAACTCTCGTAGAATATTATTTATATGCTGCAGGACATTTTGTTTGTGTCAAACAAAAAGAAAATAAATGTAAATTGTGCACAATAACCCACACATGTACAGACTCTCACATACATATATTCATACACTAAATATAAGATTTGTTTTTATTTCTGTTGCGGCATTTTTTAAAAGAAAAACAGCAAAAAATATTATAAATTATGCAAAAATGAAAGAGACATACATTGAAATATCAAATAAAATTGAAACAAGTAGTGGTAGGGGGAGCCAGGTTAAGAGGATGGCGGAGAAGAAGGACAAAACACTACAAGCTTTATCAACAACTACTAAAGATTTTCATGTCACGGAAAATATTAAAATTAGCTTTAACTTTATACTTGATGATGATGATGAGGGCGACAATGATGATTCTAAACTAGCTTAAAGAAAAGGAGATGCAAACACAAGGGAGAGGCGACCACGTATTGCCGTTGGTGAAACAAAACAGAGAAAAAATCTAAACTGAAATGTTGGCCAAAATAAAAAGAAATGCCAAACACCCAGTGATATAAGAAATATATGAACAAGTGAGGGAGCAAGGAGGAGTGGGGAAGAAAAAAATATATGATGTTTAAACATGACAGTTATGAGTTGGTCTATTTGTAATAAACTGACTGAATATTTATTTCTAGTTTTTTTTTTTTTTTTTAATTTACGTAGGTATTAGTGTATATATAGCTGGAGTGAGTGTATGTGTGAGTGTTGAAACACAGATAAAAGATGAAAGAGCGTGCAAGATAGAAATAATCATGCAAATAAAGTTGGAGAATTACAGCCCGTCAAAGGCGCTGTTAATATGGTTAGAATTTAGAATAGGTATACTTCTAAAGTGTGCGTTGGAATAAAACATAACACAAAATGCATTGCCAGGAGGTGAGAAAAAAGAGGCTAAAATGAAGTTTAAAAAAGTTCAGAAAAGACCAAACGCTCCATAAAATAAGGCCAGAAAAAAGTTAACATTTTTTTAAAATTAAAAAAATAATCTTTTCTCGTTCTCATTAGTTTTTCATATTTCTTGATTGTAAAAAATTTATAAATAGACTATAAAACAGTTGCCAGCAAAATAATCCAATAAAAAATCACCCAAAAAAATTCAATACATAAGAGAAATTTTGTGAATTATTTTTTCGTCTTTTTTGGACTAAATTTCTATTTTGATTAAGCAAATTTTTGTGTGATTTTTCACATTTATAAGATTTTTTAAAATTATATTTGTAAGTAGTTTCTATGGTTAATGAAGTATATTAGAAAATAATTATAATAATCAGTATAGTAAATTCATGAAATTAGTTAAGTTATTTTTGATATGGAGAATTAATTTTTTGTCAAATGTAAATAGTCTAGATTTTTTGAATGAATAAATACGCAAATATGCTTAAAAGGATAATTTTATAAAAATAAAATTAGTATTAACAAATAAGAAATTATTTTCTTCGTTGCTGAAATACTAACATTTTAGCCTAAAAGAAAAATAAAAAAGCTAGATTTAACCTTAAAAAGGCTATTCTGGTAACGCTGCTTATTGCTGCTATTTTAAATATTTCTATTAATATCTTCTAAAGACATGTCAGATTTAACAGTACAACGAATTCTTGAAATCCGGTGTTTGTCCGCATGCAAATGGTAGTCAAAGACAATATACAAAATAAAATTGGATTTTTTTTAATAGGAAATGTTTATAGAGAAAAAAGCTATGTCTGAGCTTTAGTCAATTAAAACTAAGAAAAAATTTAAATAACAAAGTTGAAAAGAACTCTCAGGCAAAGAATGAACAAAGCTCCTCAATAATAAAAAAAAAAAAATAAATATATTTTCAATATTTTGTATTAGTCTAGAAAACATACGTTATTGTACAAGTTTTGTATACCAAATAATTGATAAAACAATAAAAATTTACAAAAGATTTTGCCGTATAACAATTTTACTAAAAACGCGACAAGATATGTGATTTTTTAGCTTAGTTAGGCTGAATAAACTCGAATAATCATAACAAAGAGTGTGATAATAAGACATTGATGATACTCATGACATGCAACAGAATTGGGAATGTTATTTTAGTCCCACAAAGAATTAATTATTTAAACTACCCAGAATTTTGGCAATTGTAAAGCAATTGGATCCATGTTAAATTTATATTAAGAGATACCACGAAAAATTTCGTATTAGTACTTTAAAATTTTTTCAGAGGACATAATAATAATAATAATAATAATAATAAATAAATAAATAAAAAGTTAGCAATTAATTTTTATATAAAATGAAAAAAACTGGAGATTTAGTTTTAATCCTAACTTATTCCGTTAATGTTTTATTAAAAAAAACATGAAATGGTTTATTTAAACGCACACCTTAAATTCGCTATATTTGACAATAAAAAGTAAAATGAAGTAAAAAACACGGATACAGTGACTACAATGAAAACAACTGCAACGCTTTAACTACGTCTTGAACTAAAAAAAAAAAATTATATAAAATTCTGTTCCATTTGTATTTCATTCAGAAATATTTCCCGTCTCTTATTGCAAGCAATACTCCCACTATCCCCTAAATTCCCGAAAATTCTATACTGTTCATATCACATTTACAATAGTGTAGGGTATTAACTTATTAGTCTCAACAATTGAAGCAATAACAAAGCTGCAAATAATAATGTCGAAAGGAAACATGGGTTGTTCTATAAACCAGAAAAAAAAAGAAAAAAGAAAGATGAAAAAATAAATAAACAAGAATGGATCTTAAAATGTCACTACAAATAAACAAAGCGTTAGAAAATTTTGTTGTCAGGCAATTTCGTACATTCCACTTCATAAAAATTATGATTGGCTTTTTGTTTCTACTCTCCCACTTCACCATACTACCCGTACAACGACAAACATTATCACTCAACCATTTTGTCGTCCCTTTTGTTTCCTCCCAAGTAAGCAAGCACAGTGGGTCCAAAATACAATATTTTTGGCAATAAATCTGTATCTCCTAAACTTCTGCTCGGATCGAATTCAAATGTATGGAAGAGTTGTAGAAGAGGACCTAAGCTTTCAGAAAAATCACCTTGTAGTCACCTTCTGATAAGAGCAGATAAGGTACGAAGTAGTTAACTACCTAGAGTATTAAACATTTTCAAGAAATCGTAACTTCTTCAAATCAAGCCCGATTTCCAGGATTTTTATATTTATGTAAAGCGTTTTCAAAGTTAAGAAAAGCTTATTTACTTACTTAAGTTATCTCTTACAGTAAAAAAGATATTTACACATGAATTTTGAATTTTTCATTTTTTGCCTCGACTTTATTTCGTTTTTCGGGATTAACAACTGAAGAGCATGAGGAAAAAATTTTTTAAATACTTTGTAATTTTTAAAATATTCCAAAATAATATATTGAAAAAAGTTTTTCAATTCATTTAGACGTGAAAAATGTTTTAAGTCAGCACTCTGAAATTGGTACGAATAAAGTCAATTTTTTACCAAAAATATAGTACTATTCTTTCACTTTTTTCTAAAAGTTTTTTTAATAACTTTTTTCTTTACATATGTCAAAAGTCAAGGCTTCATAAATGGTTAATAATGAAATTGATTTAGGTTTACAACCTACATCCAATATTGGTCGACAAAGATGAATTTAAAAAAAAAGTTTTATTTTTATCGATTAATAAAAAAAATGTCACGCGAGTTTTTTGACGACATTTATTCATAAAATAGATTTAGATCGATTTGACACTAACATGTATTACGAACGTCGAAAAGTGAATACAGGAGTGCAAATTTAATGAAAAAGATTTTCAAATTGGATATTACCATAATATTTTCACTATTATTTCTTATGTACACTGAAGCCCCGGTATGCGTTGTTAATGAGGACCGGAGAATTAAGACACAAACTGAAACGACACAAATCGAAGCACTATTTTCTAAGTATTTACACTGTTTTCTTAATAATTGGTTCCAGAATAAAAATATTTGAGAAGAAGAGAAGTTAATTTTTAATAAAATCGGAACATTTTTTGTGCAAAAAAAGAGGTGAAATTAAAATAGTTATAAATTCTATTTTAATTTTTTAACTTAACGCAAAGAATTCAATCTATTTTTTTTTTTTTCATTAAAATTATCTCTATACCTTTGCACCTGTTATTAACAATTATGAATTTATGAAACTATAGCGACGCAAATCCAAACGATACAAATCGAGGCCTGAATGTAATGTATAAAATAGATATCAGTTGAGGCCATTATATAATATTTCTAAAATGATCTATTATATATCATTAAATTTGTAAATAAGTCTATTTTTATATTCTAGTAGTATTTTATAAGTTTTTGAAATGTAGATGTAGTTTTGCTTAAAAAAAATATATTCTTTTCTTGGTTTTTATTTATTTATTATTTATTATTTTATTGTTAAAAATTGCCTAAAATTGCTTAATGAAGCTATTTGAAAAATTTTTTAAGGAATGAAAGACTGATATTTATTTTTTACATTACATAAGAAACACTAGTAAAACTATTATGTCAATATGATTTGTTTTTGCAATTATAAGGAGTCATTTTTTTTTGGCGGACGGGAAGCAATCTAGTGTCAAATCGATCTAAGTCTGTTTTGTGAATAAATATCGTCAATAGATTTAAAAAAAACTCGCGTAATATTTTTTTTTATTAATAAATAAAAATTAAACTTTTTTCTAAAATTCACATTTTTCGACTAATGCTGGATGTAGGGTGCAAACTTAAATCAATTTAAAATTTCTTTATTAACCATTTGTGAAGCCTTGTCTTTTGAAATATGTGAAGAAAAAAAATTATTAAAAAAAACTGTGAAAAAAATGGAAGAATATTACTGTTTTTGTAAAAAAATAATAATTTTTCATACTAATTTCAGAGTGCTGATTTTGAACACTTTTCACATCTAGACGAATTGAGCTAATCGAAAAAGTTTTTTAATATATTATTTGGGAATATATTATAAATTACAGAATATTTTTTTTTTTTAATGTTCAATCATACAGTTCTTATTTCCGAAAAACGAAATAAAGTCGAGGCAAAAAATCAAAAATTCAAAATTCAAGCGTTAATATCTTTTTAACTGTAAGAGATAACTTAAGTGGGTAAACTTATTTTTTTCATTAACTTGCCAAGCACTTTACAGAAATATGAAAATCTTTAAAATCGGGCGTGATTTGTAAAAGTTACGTTTTTTTTTAACTTTTGCGTTATCTAGTCTAATCAGATGATTTTACATTTCTTTCATACATTTCAATTCGATCCGATAAGTACTTTATGAGATACAGATTTATTACCAAAAGTTTTGCGTTTGGCCCCACTATGGCACGTCTCAATTTGTATGTATGTTTGTCGTCTCTAAAAGTGTGTTAGGTTTATTTCTCCTTATTTCAGTAAAAACATAAACACATACTTTTATAAAGAAAAAATAAGGAAAATTAGCATATTTATGAGTTGATGATGTTCTTTTGGCATTTGTGTGTTGTTAAAGTAAATGAGGTGAAATAAAAAAAGTAGTAAATTTTCTTCGTTTTTCTCTCTATCAGGTTTTCTTCAACTTGTTTCTGTTTCTTTTTGTTTCATTTCTTTGGAAACTTATTTCTTATGTCAATGTTTTTTTTTTTTTTTTTTTTTTTTTTTTTTGTTAAGGTCTTTATTTTCATAGAAGAGTCGAAGTTTTATTTATTTCCTTTTTTCATAAATAATATTTTATCTTGAAGAAAGTATCTAAATTAGATTCTTGATTTGATTCTTGAATTTGTAATTTGTTCATGTTTTGTGTTTTTTTTTCTCTTTTACTTTTTGAGTTGTGTTGATTTCTTTTCTTGATGTTGCTGATGTTGTTGCTTTTTAAGATTTTTTTTAATTTATAAAGTTATTCAGTTGTAATAATGCAAAAAAAAAAAAAATATAATATGTACCATTAACTTTGTAATTGGTTATTCACAGCCATAACTTTTCTTTTACATTTGAATGAATTTAAATTACATATTTTTATTTCTTTTTGTTTTTTTTGTACAACATTGAAAATTAGTTTCAATTTAATTATATTTTTCG
Organism: Protocalliphora azurea; assembly: GCA_932274085.1. Lineage (NCBI taxonomy): Eukaryota > Metazoa > Arthropoda > Insecta > Diptera > Calliphoridae > Protocalliphora > Protocalliphora azurea. The sequence goes on from OW026519.1 coordinate 176,997,166, forward strand.
GTAATAATCAAAAGTATTTTTTATTAGGCGACGTAAAGAAATTTTCCAAAGAAAATACAATGTACACATCAACCGAAAAAAGTAAAATTATTTTAATCATCAAAATAATTCATTCAATATATATAATAAATATATAAATAAATATATATATTTTAAATTTGCACCTCTCAGTAAAGTGATTATTATATCAATTACTAAAAATTGTAAAAACAGAAAAACAACAATTTTATTTCCAATTAAATAATTTTAAAATTTTAACAAAAAAATTATAATAATAATTTTAAAGTATAAAAGCTTTAAACAATGTATTAATATTATGAATCAAAAACTTAATAAGAAAATCAATCAATTAGATGATTGAATGAATTCTTAATTAAAAAATCTTTTTATTATTATTTTTCCTTAATAATTCTTATATTTTCAGCTTCATTTTCAGTTTTTTTTTTTATTGGAAAAATTTTATTAACATACTTTTTTTAAGTTTATCTACTTCGAAATTACACTATTGTTACCCATTCACATCTTCGACGGCGGTAGCTTCCTGGTATTGTTAAAAATCATTTACCTGATCGTCTTTCACATATATTGATTGTCAATTTTCTGCATGAGCTTTGAGGAAATGGAAAATTTCTGACTGGATATTGAACATGGACAGGCATGAAGAATTGAAGAATAAAAAATATTGATGATAAATTTACAAATCATTAATACTTACAAGACAGCAGTACATAAAAATTTCAGGATAATTCATTCGGTATAGATGATTTGCAAGTCTGAAATCCTGCTTCAGCACCTTAAAGCGATTTCTTTCTTGCGTGTTACTGTTACGGGCGATAAAAATTGAATCTATTATGATAACCTAAAGCGTAAAATATCTTACCAGGAAAATCAACACAAAAGCCAAATATCCATTGTTCCAAGGTGTGAGCAGAGTACCTTCTATTATGAGCTGTTAAAACTGCGTATAACGATCATGGGAAATCTGTACTGAACACAATGGATTTTCCATTATTAAAATCATGTTGCTATTTACTATTTGAAAAACGAGAAAGAAAGATATAGTCGGTCAAGCCCGACCATATGATACACCACACCATTGTTTATGCCCATCAAAATTCGTGGATGGGTCTTATATTAGACATGTGGTCAATAGTAGACCGATACTTTTACTAAGTGTAAAATAATATATACGAATACGGAATATAACGTTAATGCTAACATTTAGATGTATTTATGCACTTTAGGATGATTCCCGAAAGTGTGCTTATATGGGAGCTATGGTAAATTATGGAGCGATCCTCATAAAATTTGGCACTACGATTTCTACTTATTTAAAACTTATTTGTGCCGAATATAAACCTGATACTATCATGTGTATGTGATTTATGCAAGTTAAAGTGATTTTTTTATATGGGAGCTATGGTCAATTATGGACCCATCTTCATGAAATTTGGCATAAAGATTGATACTAGTATAAAACTTCCTTGCACCGAATTTCATTACAATATTACTATATTTAAGGCATTTATGACCTTTAAACCCCTGTTTCGGGAGGACATTTGTATGGGGGCTAGATGAAATAATGGACCGATCATAACCAATTTCAAAGGCTTCGTCCCTGTATCATGAAAGTCTTACGTGCTAAATTTCATTAAATTACCTTCAAAATTGCGACCTGTACTTTATGCAAAAGGTTTACATGGATAGCCAGCCAGCCGTTCAGCCAGCCAGACGAACGGGCGTACATCGTTAGATCGATTAAAAAAGTGATTTTGAGTCGATTGGTATACTTTAAGGTGGGTGTTGGATGATTTTTTCTGTGCGTTACAAACATCAGCACAAACGCATAATAACCCAACCACCTATGGTATAATAATAATAATAGATGGAAATCTATACCACCCACTGTATTGCCCAGATATTGCACTTTTTAGCTTCGCTGCATAATAAGTTATTAAAAGTTGGAAAAGTGATATAGCTTTCGGCGGACAATATAATAATAAAGAATATAAAATACGTTATTAGATACATATTTACATATAATTATTTTAACACCTATTATACATTTTTTAATCATTATATGTTTCCGAATCGTCCGAAAGATAAGTCAATTTCAGTCATTATTAGGAAAATCAGTAAGAAAACAGTGATAACTTACCACCAATAGGCTTCAGTTATTGAATTATATTTTTTTGTTTTCTACATTTTTTTAATTTTATTTTTATTATTTTTCTAGAATTGTCAAAACAAAAGAAATTGTTTGGCCTTAAATTTATTTAGAACCAATAAAACATAGTGTTAAAATCAAATATTTTATTTTATAAAATTTTATTTAAGGCCAAATAATGATTTATTCGAACATATTTTAGCCATCATTTTTCTGTGTAGAAGAATATTAAAATAACTAAAAATTTGGTTTAAAAGTTTGCCATCATATAACTTTTGACCGAATAGTGATAGAGCCATTGTACATAAAGTAATATTGTTCCTTTATATCTGGAGAGTAGTTCTCTTAAATAAGTCTAAAAATTAGAATATGTAGGAAAAAAAATCAAAAATATATAAAACCTGGTTCGTTTCAGCTAAATTTTTCTATTTTTTTTTAACTTTGAAGAACTGTAACTAATAATGATAAAGACAGTGCACCAAAAAATTTGCAATTTGATTGCGTAAACCGCAAATATGCTATAAAAAAGTATTTTATGCGCTTTAAATGTGCAAAAAAAAAAGAAAGATATACTCTATACAAAAATTTTTTTTTTTTTTTCAAAAAAGTAGTGTTTTATTAATAATTTAACGATATAAAATAAGGAAAAACTAAAATTTATCTGTCAACTTTTTAAAAAGCTTATTTTTAATTTTAATTTATCACATAAAAATTATATTGATCTTGTATTTATTTTCATTCTAATTAGTTCAGATATTATCAAAAAGATTTTTATGTAAATTTACATACTTAGCTTTCATTCAAAATAATAAATTATTTTTACAATATTAACTGATGCTATTCGGGCAAGTTGAAAGGCTGTAATAAAAATCAATTAATCTGCTTCTAAAACTTCGTGATACAAATCAAGCTTTTAAAAAAATTTTAACGAATTTTAGCTATATCCACTAAAATTAAGTTTAAATACTAAATATTTTTGAAACCATTATTTTCCTATACATCACAAATTAAATTTTAAAAACTTCCCATGAGGTATAACGAAAATTATCTTCAAAATGTCAAAATATGCTCTAAAAGCATTAATAATGTTCTAAAAATAACAAAATGTGCTCCAAAAATCACAATATGCAAATATATGTCGTTAAGGGTGAAATATGCAAGAATATGCACTTATAAATCAATGTCAAAATATTTTATTTGTCCTGAAACGAATAAATATTTTATCTATGGCTTCATTCAACGTACAGAAAAAAACATGTAATTGCATATTTGTGGTTTCCCTAGAAAAACACATAGTTTTGGTTTTTCTAATTATTTCATTGATTTTAAAATTGTTGTGTTTTTGCTCATATTTAAAAAGGTAACGCCATCATTTGTATTAAAAACAAATGATTATTTATTAATGCCACCAATAGCGCAAAAAGCAACACTTTAGTGTTTCAACAATAAACTTAAAAGGACTATACATTTCAAAACAGTTGTAAGATCAATAGAAAACATCAATTGTAGTCAAAATAGCAAGATTTTAGATATTAAACTTTTTAACAACTGTTACAATTTTACACATAAAATTATAAATATACTCATCAGGACTATACACAATCAAACAATTTATTTGTTTAAAGACAATGTCACCAAAACTTTCTTTCTAAATGCCAGTGATCTTTTGATAAAACAAAAATATTTAAGTGGTGGGTAGGTTGGTTGCTTGTTCGTTTCGTTTCCTCTATTTCTTTCAAAATTAAATAATTTGTGTTTATAAAATTTTACGACTTAAGTACACAGAAAAAATGTGAACAAAATCTTTTTTAATAAATTTTTTCTTGGATTTAAATTTAAAATTAATAAAAAAAAAAATGTATTTGATTTTAAAGTTTTGTTTTATTGATTTTAAATAATTTGTAAACTAGCAAAGAAACAAAAACAATGTTATGTTTTGACAAGCTAAATAAAAATATTTTATTCAACCTAAAACGTTTTTCGATGGATTAAAGCAGAAAATGTAAATTACATTTTAGTGCCTACCAATCGCCCGAAATTTCTACAGCTCACTCTTCACTGGAGCATTCCGATTGTGTTTTCTAGAAACTAGAATCATTTAAGTACACAAATCGTTAGCTGCACTACAGCTTCTCCGTGTATTAATGAATTCTAAAAGAATTTGGTACCACGTATACATTTCCTCTTGATGGTATATGCCCCATTGGTGTCGGCCGCACGAGTATCTCATGAAAAGTACGCCATTACATGCTTGAATCGAGTAATGTAATGGTTCAATGTGATTCTCGAGCTGGAAAATACATGGTGGTATGTTGTATCGTGCTGATGTTATAGGCAAAGATGTCAATGTCGATATTTCGGCCATCAACTCGAAACGTCACATTTAGTTTGTCAACTGGTGTCAAACAGGCTTCAGAATCGGTATTAGCTATGAAAAAACAACCTTTATACTTCGCGAGCAGTATGCATGTTATTTAATACTACAGCTATAGCTATGGCGTTCAGTAATTTGCCTTATAAATTTGACTTGATGTTTAAGAAACGAGCTTTTGTCCATTGGCATGAACAAAGGAGGGTGAATTTACAGAGGTTCGTGAAGATCTTGCAGTTCTAGAACGAGATTTCCAAGAAGTCGGTTCTGATGAGGCTTCCCAGGCTGGCGAAAATGGTAATTACGAATATTGAGTAAGTAATGCATTTCACCAAAAGCAAAAAAAATTAAACTAAAAAATAAAAATAATTCCATCGACATTTTGAGGACATCGAGAGCATAATTAAACAAATTTTTTCCGAAATAAAATATAATAAATTCAGCCGGTAGCAATTGAATCGATAGAATTGGATCACTTGCACAAGGATACACAGGCCTCACTTCTCTTTTCAATGTAAATACGAAGACGAATCAATAAATCTGTAATTTTCTATTTCACCATTTATTGTTATTATATTTTGACGGTAAACAAGCAATCATTCCACAAAGTTGTCACCATCACCCTGTTAGGTAATAAACTCACCTTGGTCTTTTTAGGGTTCACGTTATATTCACCGTTACAATGCAAATTTAAATTGTGTAATGCTTTTTCTTCATTTCAAAACCTGGCACTCACTTTAAAACATGGTACAAATTTTTGTAACTCCATCAGATTACGGAGTCTCGTAATTATACATAAAATTACTAAACGAAGCAAACAAAGTAAAGCTTAGGATGAAAAATATAGTAATTTTGCGTGTTTTATACATAAATAATCATTAATTTTACATATAAAAATTGTTTTCTTAATATACTGATTTAAAAAATATTTTTTATAAATATGATTACTGAATTAAAAATAAATTTTGTTTAAAACCAAAAAAATTTTTTATTAAAATAATAAATGAAATTTCTGAGAATTTTTAAATATTGTATTTCATAAATAGTATAATATTTTAATAAAGAAAAAAATTTTTTTCAATAAAACTTTACAATTTTAGCGATAGGTCCGATTTCAGTAAAAAAAATATTTGAGTTTAAGAAATAAGTTATTGAATATGAAATTTAATTTTATCTGTGTATGTTTGTACAAGTAGACGAGATTGTGTTAAAGTGGAGCATACTTTAATCTTACTTCAATAAAATACCAACCAATAATACTTTGAACTCTGCTATGGAACTGTTATAAAAAATGGATTATTGTTTGATATTCTGCATAAAAATAATAAGATTATTTTATCTTTTGGTATAATTTTTGTGCGTTTTTTCATATCAACTATTTTTGGGTGAAATGGAAAATGTTGACGTAAAGTGGAAAGTATTAAAAATTACAAATTTAAAGATATTTAATGTTTATCAAATATGTTTAAATGATTTTTGTATTGCGAGGTCATACAAATATCAAAATTGCAATAAGTGATATTAACAGATAGGTAATAACTGATAAAACTAATAGAAAACAATAAAACAATATTTATAATAGAGAGTTATTGCTCGTATTTAGAATAATCTAATTTAAAGGTGTTAATAATTGCTATATTCCGGACACTACTGACATGAGTTTTATCATACAAAGTATGTATTTTTGCAGCATTCACTATTTCCGCGATTTTCAAAGTCTAATTTTCTTTCTTTTAACAAGCTAATAAATGGTACATGTTGGCTACAGAAATTTTTAGTATATCGCTATGATATTTATTGAATTATTTCATATTTTCTTATATCTCTTGCTTTTATTAAGTAAGTCATTACACTTTTGATCTGTTTTACAGAATTTTCTTATATATTTCCAAGTCAGTAGTCAGTAAACCAATAAGAAATACAATTATTTACTATACTTTCCACAAAATTGCAAAAAAAAAATAATAATAATTATTAAATTATACATCCCACTTTGCCCCAATATATTTTTACCATATTAGCCAAATTCCACAATTTTTACCTTCAGTAGAGATCTGAAAAAGAATTATGTTTTTAGGACAAAAACTATTTGCAGTTGAAATATACTGGTACATATTCCTATAAACGCACATAAATTTTTTAAGCAACTTACTTACAAATTAATAACAAAAATCTTAAAATGTACAATAAATTTTTTCACTGTAATTTTTTATGGTATTTTCCTATATACGAACTTAAACTAATGAACCAATTTAGCATTATTAATAATGTATTTTTTAGATAACTTCAAAAATTCGGTCTGGCATTGATTCAACTAATTTTTGAAGAAAATCATTGTCAATTTCTTCCCAGGCTTGATTAATTTAAAGTTTTAACTCCGTTATTGTCATTATGGTTTTATTCTGTGCACTTCTTGCGTAAACTTTACGGGCCATGTAACTCCATAGATTCTCTATAGGATTGCAAGCCGGACTGCAAGCCGGAAAGCCCAATAGTGGAATACTATGAGTTCATTTAACGACGATTTAGATTGGTTCGAGACATGTATTGTAGCGTTACCCTGTTGGAATATATAATCTTCATTCATAAATGAGAAAAGAGCATCTTCAGATCATTATAAATTGTACTACTAATTTTAGTTGGAACAAAACATATTTTTGATTTTCCTGCAGTAGGAAAGGCTGCTCAAACCATAATAATGCATCCACCGAAATTGCGTTTCGACATATGAATTTCGTTCGACCTCAAATCATGAAAATAATAAGAATATGAATCGGGACCGTCCAAATTGAATTTTTTTCCATCAGAAAAGATTACTTTATTCCACTCATCTGTCCATTTCATGTATTTGCGCCCAAATTTTAAACGATTTTCTTTGTGATGCTTACATTTTGGTTTCTTCCATTTTATGTTACCATCTGTTCGCAAAATGTGTGCAACATGTTTTGAAGTGACAGGAAGATCAAGTTAGTTTTTTATTTGTGTAGCATTTAATTTATTACAGGTGGCTTCTTCTTTTGTTATATTAATTTGTCCTTTTGTTAATTTTTGATCACCTTTTGTTGGTTTCCGCTTTTAAATGCATTTATAGGAATATTCACCAGTGTATATAGTTTTTCCAAATCAAGTTTAAAATCCTCCAATTTATTTCAAGCAAAATTTTTTATCTTTAAAATAGATTTACCAGAATTATTCGATTAATCGGCATAATTTACTTGAATAAATTTATACTCAAAATTCTTTTCAATTAATTGACTAATTATTTATTTTAATTTGTCGATTAATCGAAAAAATAATTTTCGAGTGAATACCTTGCTGGTATTATATGCTTTATGAATAAGAAAACTGTCTTTAGACTCTTCAAAAAAAAAAAAAATCTCATCCGTATTACAAAGATAAAATATCATCCGACCAAGTGTGCTTAATATCATCCGACCAAGTGTGCTTAAGATTACCTTAATATACAGATTTCCTATTTTCATATCGTTGTAAACCTGTATGGTTCAATGGAATGGAAAAGGACATCGCTTTTTATCAATATAGAATCAGCGCATTTTTAAATAAGAAATCTTTATAATTTTTGAATGAAGAAACATTGACTATTCTTACTTCTCAAGTAAATAAAACATTCTGCAATTGACTACTTAAATACAAAAAAAGTTGTTCCTAATGTGTTTATAACGTTACTTTTCTCTTCTTATTTGTAATCACAAGGAAAAAAACAAATATGCTCTAAAAACGTAAAAATATGCACTTAAAAAAACAAAAAATGTTTCCATTCTTTTTTTTTTTTATTAATTTTCTTTTTTGTTAATTTTTGATTACTTTTTGTTGGTTTCCGTACTCGATATTTCTGCCCTAAGAAAGCGTCGATTGATTTTTCGTCCAATTTCTCTGATAGAATGTAACTTTTAAATATCGAAAGGGGTTAGCTTTGATCACGAAAAAATTGAATTTGAATTTTTTCCTGGTCTGGCATTCTTTCAGCTGATGAAATTTTTCAATTAAAACAATAATATTTCCGGTAAACAGAGATGTTGCCATCAGAAGCTTACCTTAAGTGAAACAAACAACTAAAACTGTTAAATTTTTTTTAATATTTTTGCAATAACTTTTTAGACAAATTTTTCTTGACTACGTTTATAAGAATATTCCATTGCAATAATCACCAATATATTCTTATTGCTAAATTAAAGAAAACAACAAAAGCAAGAAACAAACATTTCTTACATAAAAAAGTACCATTATATTGTGAGTTATCGTAACAACACATCATTGGTTTTGCTTAAAAGCAATGAATATACATCAAAGAAAAATAAAAATTTTAAATGCATTTATAGGAATATGCACCAGTGTATGTACGAAATAAAGTATTTAGTTTTGTATTCATCTATATAGAAATGCTACTGATTTGGATCCCTTCCTTAGAAATGTCAGCAATTAAAAAAACTTTTTCAGTACATTTTATTTGCTTGCGCTCGAAGAGCAATAAACCCCGAGATTTTATTTGCAAACGTAGTACTATAACGACAAATATTACCAGTATATGTTTTTTTTTTTTTTTTTTTTTTTGAAAAAAGTTAAAAAACGCGAAAAAAAGTAAAATTTTCTTTATTACCCCTTACACCATAGTAGCCCACTTTCCTGTAGATTTATACATGTAAGTTAAATAAATATGACTTTTACTCTACATATCATAAAAACATGCGATTGTAAAGTCATACTCCAAAAACAGTACTTTAAATAAGAGAACTGATTTAATAGAATTGTCAATCACTTTTAAATTACACTAAAAGCATTCCTTTACAACTCTGTTCTAGTTAGAGTATATAAATATTTTTATATAAATATTCGTTTTTTTTTTGGCATTTCATTTGCAATTAGTTATATAAACGTTGCAAATAAATTTTATTGTTTATACACAAGGTTGTGTGTTGTTGCCATTTTTTTCAACTGTCATTTTGGGTAATTCACTTTTTTATTTACTGGGTTGGGCCAGTTAAAATAATAATAATGACATGTCATTAAGAATTCATACCAAAAATTTTAGTGGTTGCTAATTTTAATGCCTGCTTTTACTTTTTTTCATAAAATTTGTTCTATCACAGCTTGATTTTTGTTTTTGTTTTTTTTTTTTTTTTTTTTTTTTTTTGGTAAGCAGTGTATTGTAGTTGTGCTGGTGGTTGAGTTAGTATAAGTTCTTATCTTAAGTCAAAACAATTTTCATATTTTTTTCTAGTTGTCATTTTTTGATAAGCCCAACACACACATGCCAACATGTGAATAAATATTAAAGGATGAACAGGATATTTTAGTAAAGCATTAAAATAGGCTGTTATTTAGTGCAGTTTATTGTTGTGAAACATGCTAAAGAACAATTAGCAATATACAAAATAATTTTCTCCCTGGGATACAATTTACTATTATAATTTCTAGGATGGGTTTTTTAACGCTCTTGTTATAATTTACTCTACTAGGAATATACACTTACCTATAAATATAAGTGTGTGTGTGTTTGAGTTCTTATGTCCACGTGTGTGCTTGAGTCTTGGCTAATTTCAACTAATTTTAATTTGAATTTTATTTACTTGAACTTTATTTACTTTTATTTACGTTTTAATACGTTTGTATAAGAGTTTTTTTCTCTGTCTCCATTTAATTTTTATTTTGTCAACAATTATGCTAATTTGTTAAACGTTAATGTTTTTAGACGTACAATCATCCATAAGTTGGATTGTTTTTAGTCTGCAAAATATTTTAGAGTGTCGTTGGTTGGGTGGCTAATCTCCATGGGGGTTAACGTTAAGTTAAGTTTTATTACAAAAAAATGTTAATCATTTTATTTTATATTTCTTTGGCGGTTATTGTCGCACATTCCCATTTCCACCTTTCTCCTCTATTACTCACATCAATTTATTTTGCATAATTTTAGGATTGTAAGAAGTTATTGTGCCCTAAGAGATTTAAAAGATGAATTAGTAGTTGCAAAACAATATAAATAGAATATATATCGATTTAATTGTAGTTATAACTACGATGACTTTTACTCTCCCACTAGGGATGGAGTGAGAATTGTACTTCCCTGTGTTCGTTAATAGACCATCGTAAACATCTACTGCGAAAGTGGAATCTGGATTCGACTATATGTTTCATGGAAACAAATATTTTAAAGCGCTATATCCAAGAGGTTTCTGTAGTTTAATATAGCTTTAAACTCGTCCATCCTTACCTAGGGTCTATACGAGAGATTTTTCTATCATGACAAGTAACAAAACGATTTTTTTTATATTAGCATATTTCTCGTCGAGGTATGTTTTCAAAATTTAATAGTGCAATTTTCTTTTTTTCAGTTTCATAGTATTTTGTGTTATTTTTACACCAAATAATTAATTAATTGAGTTTGTCATGAAGAATTGCGCTTCTTAAAAAAAATAAACGTAAAAATTTACAATTAAACTGACGTTTGATAACAAAACGAATTTATTTTCGCTTGAACTCTAACAGTTACATCATAACGTTGCAATAATATAAATAAATTTGGTCTACATTTGATAAATTCTTATCATGATAAGAATTTGACGTTTGTCATGATAGAAAAATCTTTTACGTAGACCCTACGTTAGGACCCAATGATGGTCTAGATGAAAAATAGGATTTTAAAAATCTTAAATTGGCTTTAGTTCTCTAAGAAATGATCTATGTTGGAAAAGGAAGAAAATCTTAAATCAATTGTATTTATCATTGAAAATAAATTTTTTATGAAAATCTTAAATTGGCTCTAGTTCATTTAAAAGTGGTGTAAATGGAAAAAAAGATGGAAATCTATGAACACTTGTAATTTTCATTGAAAATTGATTTTTTTATGAAAATCTTAACCCAACGTCGCACGGTGTCTCAGAAATTAATTTCATTGGCCAAAAGTCCAATTTTTTATTAACACCAATTTCTAAAATTTATAATGCCATTCAATAATATATTGAAACTGAGGTGGCCAAAAAATTATATCAAAATATTGATAATTGTGGGCGTGGCAAGCTGTTAACGGCGAATATTTTATGTTATTTTATAAAAATTTTGATATCTGTAAATTTGATCAAAAGTAGTAATTTGCTGCGTTTTTTTTTTTTTTTTTGGTAGAATAACAGTCTTTAAGAAATGGTATATTATACCACCGTACCATTTATACCTGCTGTGTTATTAAATGTTATCTTAGGTACTACATTTTAGTCGAATTTGAATTTTAGTGGATTAGAACTTTTGAGGATCGAAAGGGGTTAAACAAATTTTACTACCAAAAGAAAGGCGAAGATTTAAAGGCGGAAACTTAAGGATGTCAATGAAGAAATCGGAAGTGAAAATATTCAATAAACTTTGCTATATCAATTTCTATCACAGAAACAATTCACAAAAGTCGATATAATTCAAAAATTTTTTTGTTCTGGACTAATTTATCAAATATGGGTTGGTTATAGATCAACCAAAACAAGGATCAGGTAATACGAATGATAGGAACACAGTAAGAAGGTTCTTTTAATCAGATCCATAAGATCCGCTTATCTCCAGCGTTCGAAGTTAATGGAAAGTAGAATATCGGAAATTAGGTTGAAAGGAGACAGAAATAATATAGAACTAAATATGGGATATTTTCCAACCGCATGAATAATAATTATAATTTTCTTTTAATATTAAGTAAAAAATAAAATAAACATTAAAAAACTTTTAGTTATTATAAAAAATATTTTTTTCCTTAATGTTAATCAAATGAAAACCAAAATAGACATAAAAAAATCGTCATATGTTGTTTTTTTTTTTTTTTTTTTTTTTTTTATAAAAACAATAGATTCTAGTGCAACCTTAATTGATAAACTGGGAACCTGTTCTTTAAATTATACTGGGCGTTATTTTTATCAGTTTTTAACATTTATTTATAAGTAAAACTGATTCAAAAATCAAAAAATTCACATTTTCGTACTAAATGCTATAAACTTCATCAAAAAATTTTTGTTTCTAAAATATATCTCGATTCAAATGTTACAGAGTTTTGGCCGATGAAAATCGATTCTGAACTATTGAGCGTCGGGCTGGTCAAGTCAATTTGACCCGAACAAATTTTATTTGGGTGAAAATTTTCATCGAGTTACACGACGTTGCCAAATTTTGTTATGTTTTCAGTTTAGTTGGAACAAGCGCTAGTGGAAATATTTGAGGGACAACATCAAAAAGTGTCAATTTGATTCAACCTGACCATCCGTGTTATGCTGTCACGTTTTTTTTTTTTTTGAACTAAAAAAAATTTGAAGTGCTACAAGAATCAGCTTTCAATTCTTTTTTTAACACATACTGATTTCTTTTTATGGGCATATCTACTATTTCCCTATTAATCTAGTTCACCTTTGCCGACCAGTGTAATTGTTTTGTTCGCAAAGAATATGTGAAGTTTATTTGAATTTTGAAACTTCGGGAAATTATAGATTTTCTCCCCTTTACCTCATTTCGACATCTCAATGGTCATTAAAATAAATACAACCAAGCTGGTATGAATACTAAATTTGCAATGTTCAGTAACAGTTTCGATCAGATTAATCAAATGTGTCCATTTATGACGTAACTCATTTTCTGCAAGAACATCATAACTCAATTTTTTCAGAAGAAACATTTTTAGCCTTTAAGTTGATATAATTTGTTTTTTCTTAAATTTTGAATAAAATAAGATTTTCTAGGAAACTTTATGATGTTCACTACACAATAGCCGACACACAAATAAAGTAATATGTTGTTGCAAGGAATAAATAATAAGTTATGAAATTTGGAAAAGTTCCTGCTTGAAATATTAAAAATTCGTACTCGTATTTATTTATTATTATTTTTTATTTTATTATTATTATTATTTTTTTTTTAATTTAAAAAAATTTTTTTCTGTTCTAATTGTTTTGTTAATTAATTGATATAATAAACTAATATCTAGTCCTTAAATCCTCCAAAAATTTTACTCTAATTATATTTTTAATCTGAAAATTGATTTCATACATTTTAGCTCCAACCGTTAGAGGGTTAACTATGCACCAGTTTTTTTACATTTAATTTTTTTTTAGCTGTTCTAGCTGGGTTCAATTAAGCTCTTGAAAATATTGGCAGCTATAATCCCACCTCCAAGTATTTTCGAACGATTTCACTTAGGAATGACTACCTCTTCAAAACGAATCTGAATCAAAACAGCAATATTTTCTACCTCTTGGAAAAGGTTGGTATTTCATTCGTGAGTGAAGACGATCCTTATTAGAGAATATCGACCGAAAGTCAAATGTCAATTCTTTAATAAAACACAACTCTATATAAGCAAAGGAGAATTATTGAAAATTTTAAACAAAACGAAAGTCAACCGCGAATTCTTAAAAACCAATTATTCCTTGAAGCAGTTTATGTATTGGAAATACTATGGATAATTGTGGGAGATTTTCTAAAAGTTAATCTTCAAATAAAGTGATGTCTGTGCAATCGCTAAAGGTTATTGTTAAAAAAAGAAAAAGCCACCTCAAATCCTGAAAGGATCACCCGAGTACGAGAATTTAATGTGTATTTGCTTAAGGTTAGATTCCCGATCTGTAAACACAAGAATAAAATTCAATATAAAACAAAAACAGTTAACGATTGCAACTCATTTATACGTACATATTTAGTTAGCATTGAAACCATTTACTTCTTTGGTCAGTAATTATTTCCTATATAAATACTCTCAAAAAGACTTTCTTTATATTTTTCTTTTATTTGTAATTTATTTTGGAATGAATGTAAATTAAATTACATTGCCTTTTCAAGTCACAGTCTAAATGTCATAAAAGACTTGACATTGCATGTATTTTTAATTGTAACTTAGTACCGAAAGAAGTAAAAGACCACTCCTTGAAAAAAAAAAAAAATATTTTTTTCCCTTTACTCATTTTATAGACTATTTGATGATCCGCCATTAGTTTCAACTTTACGCGCACGTTATCAATGTTGTTTGACACCAATATTAATTTGTTTCTTGTCTTGTGGTGTTGCTTCTTTTGCTGGTGTCTGTTGTTGTAATAAATTGTACAATCAAATTATTAAGGTTTTTAATACATAGATTATTTTTTATGATTTAAAAATCTATTGGCAAACATATCGTCACCTTAAATCCAAAAGAGCCAATCAATACTTTTTAAAATTTTACATGAGAGATAAAAAAACATAATAAGTTGAAAAGTATTGTGGTGATATAAAATGATTTTCTTACCTCCCAACACAATGAAACATATATGATATTGATAGTAGTAGCTTGATGTGGAATAATATTTGCACACATCAGTTTACTTGTGAAAAATAAAACTAATTTATTTTTCGCTCTTACTTTAACAAAGTCGGCATTTTCGACAATAGAAGTCTAAAAATTCGTGATGTTATCTACGTATTTTAATACAATGCACAGTGGGGCAGAATCGAAACATTTTTTTAAATAAATCTCTAACTTCTAATTGGCTAATTGTATTTACATAAAATTTCACAAATATATAGCAGAAGAGTGTACAATTTTAAGTGTAAAAGGGGGATCCCACAGTACCCTCAGGAGCGGAAATAAGGGGACTCAAAGTAGGCAACCTTTAACATAAAAATGTTTAACCACTTGTCAAATTTTTGTTTCTTACCCGATTTCAAAGATAACTTCTTAAAGCTCTTAATAAGACTTATGATGTTAAAAAGATTGTTCGAAGTTGTGTTTGTACTAAAATAAGCAAAATGTGAAATTTTTCGTAACTTATTGATTTTAAAGTAGCATAATTTTGATCCTGTAAAAGATATTGACTTACGTCTTCTTGTAGTTAAGAATTTCATCAGCTAGACAAGCGAATTTATTTGAAAAAATTGGAGCCGATGGTTTTTCTATTTTTTTAAATTAACGTAAAATTTTTATAAGAATTTGGTTTTTGTAGAAACTGTAAGTATTGTATCTGTAATAAAATCCTTATTAGTTAAGATATCTTAACGAAAAATAACTTAATATTTTGGTAAAAGGAATTCTGAAATTCCCAAAAAAAAAAAAAAAACTATCAAAAACTCCAAAAATGGTATTTTTTGAATTTTTGCCCATAAAGTCCGAATTTGTTGTAGGTCTGGAAAAAACCGCTGGCAAACTCTTTGCAACATAATTGGATTTCCAAAACTGCATTCCTTTTGTAGGTCCATGCTTTGGTATTTTAGAGCATATAGGCTAAAGTCAAAAATTTTTATAAAAAAATAGGTCAAATTCCGCGGGATCTGTACTTAGCTTTATTTGATTATTCGGCTCGTTTTCAATTTTGAAATCATCTTCGTAAAGAGTGTAGAGACGTTTTCGGCTAAAAAAACTTAAAAATCTAAATTTTTGCAAGTTTCAAATTCAAAATCATTTATTTTTGAACGCGGAAAAGATATCAAATTCATTTTTTCATTTTAACTAATTACAGAAGAGTCAAGCTAAATAGGTTGGAAATGTTGGACTATATATGAAAAAACTTGACCAAGATCATGCAAAGCTGAGACAGAAGGTACTTCTTTGCTATGCCTATAAATTCAAGCAGCCAATTAAAAGTTACTTATTTATTTTCAAAAATCTTCGATTCTGCCCCACTGTGCAATGTACCATTATCAATCATAAAAACAGTTTTTAATTTTTTGGATGTTTGGACCTTTTTAATATTAGGTGAAGATTGAGAAGTAGGGGAATTATAATGGTATACACATGGGTTCTTTTCTCATTGTGTATTGATAATATTCAGATGTATTATGTATTTTCGGGTTATCAGTGGATATAAACAAATTAATTTCATGTTTTACTTTTCTAAAAGTGTCATGTTGGAAAGCATACATTGTTTTGTAGAAGATTAGTTACTTTTAAAAGCATAATTATCTTTCTTAAAGAAATTTTGTGTGAAATGTTTTATATTTGTTTTAAACTCTTATATTATAAGGATACTTTTATTCCTTAGTTGATTGGTTTTTGCGATTGTCCCTCTAGTAAAAATTATGTTAACTTTATCAATATTTAGCAAATTCAACAACCCTTAAAGCTTTAAGTTCACTATAGTCCTGCGCAATTCTAAAAATCCTTCCCATAAAATAATATGTATAAACTTTTGCACATATACATTAAAAACAAACAAAAAAATGTTCATATATACATATGTAAGTATGATTGAAATTTATTTCGATGTATTTGACTAACGCATTGACTAATGAATATTTTTGCAGCAATACGTGTGTAATTTTTTACACATACGAGAATAGTCCAAATAATTTGTTTCACATGTGTATGCGTATGCCTGCTTTGTTTTCAAGATGAAATGTGTAAATATCTTAAATAGACAGCATCCTTGCTGAAAATGCTGCTGTCCTTATAAAAACTTTACTATTACAGAGTGTGTGTATAGAAACGAGTAAACATGTGTGTTTAAAATACACACATACATATGATATGTATACAGTACAATATATATTTTTCTATTTCTAACAAAGGCATTAAAAGCAAATGTATCAAAGTATTTAACTATAACAAAGCAAAATTTGTTATATTTATGAGAATGTATAGAAATATATGAAACACAAAAATAAACTCTTACAATTTCCAAGCTCGCACACTTACATGCACTTCCTTTTTATCAAAATGTGGTGGTGTTTAAAAATTTGTACAGCCCTTTTAAAATGTAGGGGAGTTTTCTTTTATATTTTATTTTTTGTTGTTGGTGTTTTTATCGTTGTGGCAAAAGGGTGTATTTAGCACAACCCTTAGTCAGGTCAACAGCCCACATTTTTAATGTGTAGACAATGTAACCAGTACAGTAATAAGCAACCAGTTGTTATTCATGTTCGCCTGTTCTGCTAAGGTTGTTCTTAGTTACGACGTATTGTAATACAGCCAATCAACATTGTTACATGAAGGCCATTCGCGGGTTGATGTTGCACAAGAAAATGGAAACCTCGCTAGTTAACATCATTATTGTAAAAGTAACATAAATAAAAACCTTCTGGTTCATAGACATCATGTTTTGCTTTCGAAAACAATGAGTTTTGTGTGAAAGAAATGTTTTGGAAGTGTAGAATTGGATAAGTTGAAAACAAAAGAGGTTTTAAGTTGTGGGGCCTTTTAGTTTATCATTAGCTACCCATATGATAGGGGTAGAAGGAAAAAAAGTTTAGTGTAAATAAAGTATATGTTTTCCAGAAAATACAACTCGCTTATTATACAGAAAATATTTAGCAAAAATAAAAATTATTTCAATTACTTTGTTAATTGTATCAATTATTCAATTGATCGAAATTAAAATTTTCTAATATTTTTTACTAAAAATAAAACAATTTGTCTGCTTTCGATTATTTTGCTTATTGTATTAATTAATAAATTAATCAAATATAAATAAAAATAAGTGATAATTCGAATAATTGAATATAAAATTTTATTTTCATACGTTGAATTTAATTAAAATTAAATTAAAATTAAAATTTGAATTTAATTTGTTAGAGTACTTTGATTTTGAGTAATTTGTTTAATTATAAAAATATTTGAAATCATTTTAAGATTATGATTAATAATTTAATTGAAATTTGTTCGAAAATATTTTTTTTCGAAAATATTTTTAGTACAAACGTTTAACGATTATAGCTAATCTTATACTAATCAATTCTAATCTATAAACAATTTTAACAATTTAAAAATGTTATATATCCTAGTTTTTTATAAAAAAATGCATAAAATAAAAGTTAAATACAAAAATAAACCATTTTTAAACAATTCAACTCTTTTTTCTCTCTCCTAAAAATTCTTAAAGCAAAGAAGGCGAATAAAACTTTAAGATACTATAATACATAACTAGAAGACATATTTTTTGAAAATATGCGCCTAAAAAATGCATTTAAAAATACAAAATATTACCTAAAAATTTAAAAAGCATGCACTTATCTTTATTATTATTAATCCAACAAAAATATAACTGAAAAAGTATTGATTTTACTATTGTGTTGCCATTGGAAGAAGTATTTAGTGCTGAAAAGGTTCTTTTTTTTAACCCATGGTTGTCATTGGCAGAATGTTTTTTACGATTCTTGAAATTGTTCTTTCACCTTTTTTCTGCTAAAAATACATTTATTTTCACTTTTTTTGAAGTAATTATTAATAATTTTCAAAAAAAGTGTATTTACTTATATTTCTGAAGTGAGGAAAAAGGTCTTTTTTGGAAGCACTTTTTTTCTGCTGGAAAATTAAACAAAAATCATTTCATGGTAAGCTATGTAATGTAATTTTTGTTTTTTTATTTTTAAACCTTTCTAAAATAATAATGATATTTCATCGTACTTTCCTAAATCTGTGCTCTTTTAGATTTACTTTTTAAAATTTATATTCATGACACTGAGTTTACATCAGTGATGTAAGATGCAGAGAATATTTCCATTTTCAGGGAATTTTTAAAGAAAATTTAAGGTGCAGGGAAAAAGGGTGCGAATTTTATGTTTTGTCAAAAAAAGTGAATTTTTAATATGTTCAAAATTTTTTTCAAAAAGCGAAAAAATTTTAATAAATGAAGAAAAAAATGCAATATTATCATATATTCTAATTTAAGAATAGAAATCCTAATTTTCCCAATAGATATTTTCAGTGTTCTCGTTTTTCGACTTAAATAACTTTTGTGTATTTTTTTTTTATTGAATTAAAAACAAATACTAAATTTGTACAATATTTTTAGTAAAAAAGATTAATTTTTTTTTATTAAAAATAGCAGTTTTAAGGAAGAGGGAAAATTGGAGGGCATGTTTTTTCTGAATAGAGGGAAAAAAGGACTTTTTTTATAAAAACGGAGGCACATATTTTTCTAAAATTTTATCTGGTATCACTGATTTATATAAACAAACATTTTTTACTATGTTGTCAAATGTAAAAGATTGTATTTTTTGGCGCAAAAAATTTGTATATGTATCATCTGAATGCATTGAGTAATTTTTTACAATTTTGGAAATCCTTTTGCAACCAGTGTTGTCACTGAAAACATTTTCATCCTATCACAATTTTCGAAAAAAAACTACCAAATAGATTGAATTCTATCAATACTATTTATTTAAAAAAAATACGAAAACAGAATTAAAATTAATGATTTGAAAATTTTAAAGAAAGATGTTTGAAATTCTTCATTTTTCCCTTACCTGTAAGTCCTAATTTTAGTCTTAGCAGATTTCGCATAGCAACAGAATTATGTGACAGCGAAAAAGTAAAACACAAGTTTTTTCAGATAACATTTCTCGATCAATGTATTTACAAATAATCAGTTATAAATCCTTTGAAAGATAAATATCGGTTTGTTAGGCTAGGGAAAATATTGGCAATTATATCATAGAATAAACTTTTTTAGAAATCATTTTTCGCAGAAATTGAATATTTTTATTTTGAAAGTCAAATTGATAATGTTATTCGATTAAGAAATTTAATTTAATATTTCAGTATTTATGTGGCTTCAATATGTTTTCCGAATTCAATTTATTTTAGTGATTTTAGTCAGAAAAACAACAAAATACAAAAAAATTCTGAGTACGAGAACGAATTTCTGTAAATTTTTACTATCATATAAATCTGACTTGTATTGGAGCAGAGCTATTGCAATATTGTTTGAAACGTCAATGTGAATATTTAAGATATGGAAAATGTAATCATTCTGATTGGAGCTCATTGTCGATATTATTAGTTAGGGATAATATTTATTTAAAAGAATAAAAAGTAGCGATTAACTTTATTAGATAAATTTTTCGCATGATCTGTCATTTACTTAATTAAAGTGATATATATAATATAGTTTCACACCATCGATTTTTTTATGTTTTTACATTAAACCCCTTTCATTGACAGACATTCGATTTTACTGAGCGTACTTGAAATTCTTCTAGTTTTAGAAATTAGTAGACATAGAATTTTCAATAAAGCGATTAATCTATCCTATACAGAATTAAACCCTCAAAATAATACCCAGTTAAAATAATTCTTTCACACGAGATAATTTTACTTTAACATTTTTTATAATTATTACTAACTGTTATTTTTTTAGCTTATAAAAATAAGATCTTTGGTTAAACCTACGATTCAAACTACCATCCTACCAAACGAAAAAAATCCTATCAAATTTGGCAGAAAAAACCAAAAACGGCAAAATTGTTTACAAATTTAATTTTACTTTTTTAGCAATAGGGCCTTTCGCAGCTTCGATTCTATAAATAGCACTATAAATTAAACTGAATTAATTATTTATTAAATCAATTTAATTATTTATTATAAAGGCAATTATTTCGAGGTTTAAACTTTCAAGTTGTTCAATATTGTTCAAAAACTTTCGATTACTCGTATCAACGTTGTGATCCAAAACTCCAATAATTACAATATATCGCTCGGTAATGTCTGTGGCTTCATTTATGCTTATCCATATAAAATTGTTTTTTAAAAAAATATTATTTTTCATAATGAATATTTAACATTTTATCAACATAATTGTTTCCGAGCGTAGATTCGGATGGAATGTTCATTTATGTAGGTCTTTAGGAAATACAGTAAAAGTGAATATTCTTTCAAAGATGAAAGGCGTTTCGATTAAAATTCTTGGTGTTTTTGGTATTTAGTTGCTGATGAACAAGAAAGTTATTTTTATATTTATTTAAAACATAAGTTTTTGGTGTTCATACTTTCTGCATTTTAGTCTTCAATAAACTTTTCTTTAATGCAACATTTTTACCAAATTTCACTAAGTAAAGATATTTATGTAAAATTGTGGTTTACTTTTTTAAATCGCGATTGATTTTTTCGTTTTGGTGATTTTTTATTTTCGTGTTTTTTTTTCATTTAAGCGTTTTTTTTTTCATTTATGATATTTATCTTGACACTTTTTCGTTATGGTGATTTTTTCTGTTTTGGCAATTATTTTTTGCGTTTTTTCGTTTTGGCGACTTTTTTACGTTAACTTTTATATTACTGTGAAAAAATAAAAACGGAATAACTTTCATTTCGGCTCGAAAAAATAGAAATAATAAAATAATGTCTATTTTTGCACAAAAAATATAAAAGTGAAAAGTCGTCCTTAGACTTTTATAATAAAAGTAATGACAGTAACGGTCACTGATTTTAAATATCCAAAATAAAAGAAAAATTAAATAAGCTTATCTGGATAACGCAATCAAAATAATTTATTTTACATAAACAATTTGTAATTCAAATTGTTTAAATATTTTACATTTTCGCTTTATATGTAAGACTCAAACAAAAAAAAAAAAAAAATAATAAGCAATGCAATTTAAAGCATTAAACTTTATTTTGTTTTGTTTGTTACTCCTCTCTTACAACTAAATTACTTGTCCAATTTGTTTTTGTAAAGAAATAAATGACACTGCTTTGAATTGAGAGAGTAGTCTGATAGGAATGATAAATAAAATAGAAAGGAATTTAATAATTTGAGTCGCTATTTTGTTTTAGGGTTATACACATACTTATATGAGTGTTTTGTATATGAATTAGTAGCAACTTTTACCGCTTATTACTTATAAAGTGTTGAATGGATTATAACAATAATATTCTGCAAATCTATGAAAAAATACATTTATAATAATATATTTTTTATTAAAATCAGATGTATTCTGTGAGCGTTAAAATTATTAAAGGAAATATGTTTGCCTATTAATTAAACAGATATTAATTATGCTTTCTTGTTTAGTGTGCCTAGACTAAATTAATTTACGAAAACCAAAACTAGACAGTACAGGAAACAAACCTAGGAAGTGAAGAAATATCTCTTAATGCAAGAAGCTCAATTAATTTCATAAGCCGCTGAAATCTCATGGTAAACAACATTGGGATACTACTACTCGATTAGACATTCTTTTATGGGTGCTGTATTGGAAGGATAGGAAGGATGGGAATGGTATAGGGTAATGAAAAATGTTTTGCTAGGATGTCTTCAAATCGACGTACGATCAATACAGAAAGGCCCCATACAACAAAACTTCAAAGCAATCTTCAGAACCTGCACTCTGCATTCAACCCATACACAATAACCCATGAACAACACATTCTACTTTCATGGAATAAGAGAATGAGAGAGACACACCCTTATTTTGTGCTACATTATTTCTATAGTAAGGGCTGCAGTTAAACAACACATTTAGTTACTGCTATTACTGCTGTTTGCCTGGTAATCCTTGGGCGTTACCTTAAGAAGGGTTAAGTTTCTGATGGACACGTGTCTATTTTAAATCAGTGTTATTTGAAAATGTTACAACAAGAGGTTCTTCGTTGTTCTAATTATACTCTACGAAAATATTCATATCATACAAAGGTTTGTAGTATTATTTATGCTGTGTAAAAAGTAATAAATGTTTCAAGTGTAAAATTAAATAACAAAAAAAAAAAAAAAAAAAAGTTATCCAATAAGTGTTAATGCTAAAGTAATTTTGTTCTTTGTTTTCCAATGTGTATTTTATAGGATTAACAACAAACCGTATTTACTAGTTAGCAAACACCCAGTGGGAGGAGGTTTATATTAAACATACAAAACTGAGCTGAAAACTGTACGTTAGATATGCAATAGAAATAAAGTAACAAAAAAATATAATCTACAAACGCCTTATCAACAAAAACTCACCACCAAATTCTCTCATATCACAATTTACTCATAAATACGTATTGTATATGCAATACCTATGTATGAGTAAATTGTGTTGACGCGTACTTTCATTTATTTGAGGATTATATTATCGTTCTCTGTTGTATTTATTTTCAGTCATGACTCATCTTTAAAAAATGTGCTTTATATTTGGTTATGGAGTTGATTTTTCTTTTCGCCTGGTATGAAATTTTGTAAGGAATTTCCTCTAGTTTAACATTAACCTAATGCATGGAATTTCATGTATGTCTGCCTCATGTGCCAATAATAAATAAATTTTACAAATTGTGATAGGTTAGTTTTATTCTTAATTTAGTACTCTGGCGGTGAATAGCAAAACTATATTTTAAAATCTCTCTGCCTCATAGTAGAGGCCGCTACAGGCGATTCTTTGAATTACTGTTTAATTTAATTATTGTGAATGAATTAATACTGCAGGTATTGGATTAGTAAACATAAGGTATGTTGCCATACTATATATTTTGGGTATTGTTTGTGCATAGAATTATAAAGGTCACTGCAGCTGTAGCATTCTGCAATTGTTCAATTTTCTTATTGTGCATTGAAATTTCATGAAAGAGAAACACTATGGAAAATTTAAGGTTGTAGTTTTTAATACGCAATATTTTAGTCAATCCAACCACCATTAAACGCTTGGACACCGAACATTTATCCGAGTCAAATATTTTTTATGAACAAAGAATGAGAAGAAAGCTGTTTTATTCGGTAACAACACGAATCAGTAGTGCGATCAATAAATTTTAACGTTTTGACAAATATGTCGATATTGTTCACAGCAGTGTTGCAAGTTTAGCCTTTTTATTTTGCTTTTACCCTCAAAATTTTAGTTTTAGCTTCTACATTTTTTTCTAGCCTTTTGAGATTTTTAAAATTGCCTTAAAAAGGCTAAAATATTAGTATTTCAACAACGAAGAAAATTATTGCTTATTTACTATAACTAATTTTATATTTACAGAATCATCCAATTAAGCATCCTTTTTCTTTTTTTGTATTTATTAGCACAAAAAAGAAAAAAAATCGAGATTATTTATATCTAATAAGAAATTTCGCCTGCCGCGCTTCATTCTCCAAATAAAAGTGCCTTTACTAAATTTGAGGAAATAATTTAAAAAATTATTTCCATAAAAAAGATCTTATTCTTTAGAAAAATTTCAAAAGCTAATGAGAGCGAAAGAACTAAATTTCCAAATTAAAAAAAAGAATAACTTTTTTCTGGTCTTATTCTTTAGAGCATTTGGCTTTTTTGACCTTTTTTAAAGTTCAATTTAGCCTCTATTTTCTCGTCTTCTGGCAACACTGGTTCGCAGTAACGATTATGCGGTTTAATAAATACATTTAACCAAAAAAAAAAAAAAAAAAAAATAAACAGAAGGCTTAAATAGGTGTATAAATAAAAAAGAATGTGGGAATTATTTCCAAACAAATCAGATGTATAGCGTACTGCTTTTGTATGTTATACATTTGATTTGTTGATAAAATATACAACGAAAAAAATTTTGTGGTTTAGTTAACGGTATACATGATTCCACTTTATATTTCATGAACCGATTTCTTCGAAATTTCTGAAACAACCGTTACCCTAAAAATATCGGTTTTGATAATAACTTGAAATACCGTTACTGCTAAAATATTCTTACCGAAATAATCCAAAATACAATTACCGTTATCTTTTTACCTTTTTGAACCGTTTGCTAATCTTGGTCGATGGTATAAATAGAAATCACTGAGAAAATGTTTAAAGCAGAACCTCGTTTACGTGATAATTACCATAGTAGCTTTCATACGTAGGACCACTGACTAAATTATCGTTACAGAGTCGATATAATCTGAGAAACTTTTTCTAGTGACTAGTCAGCTAGTGAGTAAATTAGAGCATGTTGTTTGAAATTTAAGTGACAAAAGTGCTATTTCAGTTAGATTTTTACGTACTCTCACGTAAGTCTCTGCGTTACGAATGTACTAACTGAGGCTTTATTTTGAGTTTTTCAGCTTGTGTATACTTTGGTGTCATCATGTTTTAAAAGATCACCCACTCCATACGCTTCTGAAATAAAATAGGAGTTTTAACTATTCTTCAAAGTCTATGTGGATAGTCTGCAGATTGATTTAGAAACCAAGGTAAGATTCTACAATGTCAAGTGTTCTTGATTTTCAGTATCCAAATGAAGATATTCTTACGTTGCATTTTTAACTCATGTTTTTATAAAAATATATTCATTAAGATCTAAACACAATTCGGAAAGAAACAATAATTTGGTAAAAGGCAACTAAAGTATTTCATATTCTACAAAAATTTGCCTGAGATGGGAGTGTATTTACTGAATATGAGGAAAAAAACATGAAAGTTATAAAGTAGTATATAATAAATGACTTATCTAAAAATATGTATTTTAGTATAAGAATATTAATGTTATTTTCATTAATTATTCTCAATCTCCGAAGCTCAATTTGTACTGAATTTATATCAAAATTTAATGTTGAGATATCTGTTTTTGAAAGGTAATACGATTCCATTTCACAAAATCCTTGATCCAAAAAACCTGATTACAAACATCTTAAATCTCAATTTGTTTAAATGAATATAATTATTGACTCATTCTA
Source organism: Protocalliphora azurea (assembly GCA_932274085.1). NCBI lineage: Eukaryota > Metazoa > Arthropoda > Insecta > Diptera > Calliphoridae > Protocalliphora > Protocalliphora azurea. The sequence goes on from OW026519.1 coordinate 177,023,006, forward strand.
CAAAGCACATGTGATTTGAAAATCCAATTAAAATTGAACTTGCCCTTTTTTCGTAATCAATATTACTCAATTTATATTAATTCCATACAAAATGAACTTATATGTATACGAGTATGTATCAAATCAACACTTTAGTATTAGTAGAAGTTAATAAGAAAAAATGTCAACGATTTCAATAAAGCATCAAATGACTCAAGAAGTACACATTTTCCTTTTCATACATCCATCTTTGTGCTTTTTTTGTGTGCAAGAGGGGAGAAGGGTGAAACACATGCAGTACTGTGCATAAAAAAAGTAACGAAATTAAGGTAAACCTAATAATTGTTTTATTTTTACAATATTTAGTTTATAACAAAAATAGTTTTATGAAATTATGTACATATTCAAGGGATAACAAAAACACAAACGTTTAAAAGGCTTTAACTCTGTCTATTAACATAAACGGAAATAAAACTGTACAATATTCATATAGTAGTGTACACAACAATAACAACATATTAATATTTTGTATAGTTTTGTTTTATATTTTATATTTTATGTAAAATTTAATAGTATTGATGCGATAAAATTATTAATTTTTATATCTACACGTAGAGAAAAAATATAGTTTTAGAGACCATAATTAAGAGCAACATATTATGATTGGAATCACAGCGAAAAATAGAAATGATTATAAATAATAATTATTATGATTCTATTTTGTCATATTTTGTTCGATTTGATGTTACTATATTATTATTCTACCTTATTATATTATTATACAACATTGTCTTATTATTATTTCATTTTATCATAATATTGTCCCATGTTATCATAAAGTTATCCAATCTTATCATATTATTATTTCATTTTGTCATATTATTCCATCTTATCATATATTAAAATAAAAATTATTTTTATAAATTTTTACTGAAAATAATAGAAAAAAAGCAAAAAAATAAAAAAAATATTTATATACTATATTCATTTTTGGTTCAATATCAACTTGTTCAAGTCAAAGTTTGTGCAAAGGATAAGTATTATATTTATTTGAAACATTTTATTTTCATGGGAATAATAATAATAATAATAATAATATTTAAAATAATAATAATAATAATAATAATAATAATAATAATAATAATATTAATATGGTTTAAGAATGACGAAAATGACCGAAAATATTTAATGGTTGTAGAAGTAATGATCTTTTTCATATTAATAAAATTTAAACAAAAATATTGTTATCATGAACACAGAGTTATTAAAATTCAAGAAAATTATCGCTCAAAAATTTTAAAATATATTTCGCATTTTACCCTTGCTAAAACATCGAATTAAACAAGACTTTTTTGCGCTTTTTAAAAACTTATATACCTAAAAGGATCAAAATTTTCTTAGATTTTTTAAGAAACCTATATAGTTTTTTAGCTAGAATGCAAGTACAGTCATAATTACATCTTGTTCTTGCTTATAAATAATTTTTGGAATTACTGCCATTACCTTAAGAAAAATTTAGAAAATTTGACGTCTTTATTTTGTTGCTTTTATTGTATCGACAATGTAGTTTTTTCTCGTTAAAAAAAAAACAGATTTACATTTTATTTTGTTAATTCTCAAATGTGCTAATAATTTCATAAAATTAATTTTATTGTAAATTCAAAAACTTTAAAAAATAAAGTATCTTTTTGTTGCTTATATTCTGCACAGTACTGTATGTAATAACTAGCAACAGTTTACCAAAAAAAAAAAAAAAGAAAAACTAAAACCAAATAATTTTGTACAAAACAACAAACAAGTTGATATAAATATCGCCACTCAAATTGACAAATAATCTAATTAGCTGCCAGCGATGAGTGCCAAGCGTCAAAAGGCGAACAGACCCTTATTGTATGTATAGCCTCAAAAACAAATTTCAATCTGATACAGAATGAAGAAAAATATAGAAACATTAAAAAAGAAATATTTATATATTGTAAAGGCAGAAAACACACAAGAAACTATCGACTGCATATCCCTTATAAAACATGTAGAAAACACATAACATTATGTCAAAATGTCAAATAGTACAGAAGGTAATAAATTGTTTCATCTTTTTGGAAATTGCTAGGAACACCATTTCCAAAGAGTATATAACTTATGAACATTGGGCAACATTTCTTTGTTTGTCAAATCATATAACTACTATTGAAGTATTACGAGGCTAGTCAGTAAAATGAATTTATTAATTATTTTGCCATAAAACTCAGAACTAGTTTTTATATTTTTGTCACGTTTAATAAGTAAACTAATTTCTGTAAGTAATCTGTATAAGAGTGAGTTATTTGCTAATTATTTGTACGTATAAACGTAGTGTTACTAGATGTAATACATATTTATTTGGAATTTATTTATTTAAAACTATAAGAACTGTTATGGAAATGGTGCTCCCATAAAACACAATTCTTATACTCATACTCGTACCACGTGTTTTATTTTATAATTTTCATTTAAGCATCTGTTTGTGCTTCCAAATGATATTTATAATTTTTCCACAAGGCGGCCTTAGTATTGTGTGTATGTTTTTTTATTTTTTTTTTCATATATTTTTCAATTAATTCCTGAGAGTATTCTCCAAATACCGCCAATCACATATAAACCAAAAAAACAAATAAGAATTGTCATGTGGGGATGCCTTCCATTCATTAAAATTAACATCGTAGTACATTGCCACCAAAAAGTAATAAGATGAACAAGAAGACTCAAAATTTCTAATTAGTTACATTTTTCATTAACCACCGTGTATGAATCTACACAACGCTGGTATGCCAGAATAATTAAGTTTCCCATAGGAGCACAAGCCAAGGAAGTAGTTGATGTTCCTTCTAGGCGTCATATTTACTTGTCGCTGATGCTTAATGATTGAGACTCGTTTAATATTTCATAATTGAGCAATTTATTTACGCCTTTTTTGACAAGATCAAAGTCAGGGTGCCGCTACAAATTTCTTTGGTTGGTTTTTTTTCCTTTTGCATCTCTTTGGATTTTTGGCATTTTTATCTGGCGTCTTCTGCCGATTGTATTGTTGTGTACGATTTGTAAAATGTAAATGAATGTGCAAATTTTATGCTCAGTTAAACTGCTTTAATGATTGAAGTGAAATTGACTAATGGAATTTGATGATAAGATTCTGGCTGTCAGAATCTGGTTTATTTTTGATATAGAGTCAAAGTAAAAGAAATTGCTTTAATAGAAGGAGTAAGACTTTTCAAAGTTAGGATTTCTTTTGTACTATAAAGCAATTTAAAAATTTCTTGAATTTCAATTCACAGAAGTAAATCGTGAAATCTACCTCTCACCAAATGTTTTTCCTAATAAATAATAAATTTTATGATGCACCACTGTCTTCTTGAAACCATAGTTATCGTACACCAAATCAATTCAAGCAAGTAACGATACAGTTATTGATTATTGATATATATTATCACTGTATACCGTTTTTTAAGAAGTAAGGTCCAACTGTTTCATCACCACATAAAGCAAACGAAACAGTTACTTATTCGGAATTTCTTAACAATATCTTATGGTTTACCTTCTCTCCAAGTACGATAGTTTTTCTAAATGACATTACTGAAAAATTGTTTTCTTTGCTGAATTTATTATTTTTTTGAAAACCGGGACGTTAACATATTCATGTAAAGAAAGCAAATAAAACTAAACAAAAATCAAGTGATTGCTCTCAAAATGTTTACTATTGAAAATTCTATAGTTAATCTATGGTTCTATACGTTTTAAAATAACGCCACTTTTTTATTGGAAGTACTTCATTTCAGAGCTAGAAACAGGTGTTCTCAGTTCTGATTTAAAGCATAAAATTTTTGTATAAGTTAGTTTTTGGTTTATTTATTAAAAATGAGGGAAATGTGTGCCAAAATGAAAATATATATGGACAAAACTACAAAACTTAAGAAAATATCACCAAAAGTGTACATTTCTCATAAAAACTATAAATTAGTGTAAAATAGTGACTAAATTTCAAAAATCTCTTTAATTCGATTATTAACGCGGTTTTAAAGGAACTTATTACATTTTTCATAAATTCATCTATATTTAAGTATAATAAATACTTCCGTGTGACTTATTTGCAAAAATTGCTAACTTAACCTTTTGGGAACAAAATGTATAAAATTGACCCTCTTGCTATTAAAGGGTTAATTACGTATAATCTTCAATAGTATCAGCATAGACTATTCTAATGGTGCATTAAAACACAATATATGTTGAAAAGTTTAAAAAATATATAAAATTATATGTTTGAATAAAGAAAATATGACAAAAAAACGTTAGTGAAATCTTAATATTCCGCGATTGAAAAGAAACATAACAATTATTTAAATGTATATTCCAGACTTTAGTATGGCTCTATTACAATTTGAAGTTAATTTTATTTTAAGGAAAATTTTGATAATGATATTGGAAGAAATACGTATTTTTGGAGGTGTTTTGAAAATCGACCTTCTCACGTAAAGGGGAATAATGTAAGAGCAGACCAATCTTAATTTCTACAACTTTTTTTAAAATTGTTCATTGGGATGTGAAATTTTAGTGAAATCGGGTACCTTAGTACGTACCGCATCGGACCTGAAGTTTGTAGGGTGCATTTATAAGGGAAAAATTTGGGTTTTTTACCGTTTTTAGAAAAATTTTACTATTAAATACCTTGATCCATTAATGTGTTTTAGACCACTTGCGTAAGGAGTGTACAAACAAATTTAACATTTCTTGCAAAATGTTTAAATAAAATGCTATTTGTATTAAATTTGAACCATGATTACGAAAAAATAAGTTTAATAGCATTTTATTTAAACATTTATCAAAAGTACTTCCGTTCCCGAGTTATGGTAAAATATACTCGTGTATTCGCCTTACGAAAGGGGAGATATTAGACATGTCCATAAGGAAATCACGACCTCATGGGAAAAAAAAACTGAAAGCATATTCATGTTTAGCAGGTTAAATTCTATCTAGTTCAAACATATATATATATTCTTTTTTTTAAAGGAGGACAAAAGAAAATTGTTTTTGCCTGCCACTGTAATTAATGAAAACTGACTTTAGCTTCAAAAGATGTGGATAATTAAAAGTACGACTTTGTGCAATATGCCAACTTTCTGTCGTTTTAAAAAATTAAAACATTCTGTTTTTTTTTTTTCATATTTGATGTCCTATGGAATTCATGATGTAATACATTTTAATAGATTATTAAATATCAAATACTATTTCTTACTCCAACCTATCCAAAACTTTTTTCCATTTCATCACAAAACTAGTCGCCTCCTTTAACCTCTTCACACCTCATTGCCAAGCAAACAAAAGAAATAAATCCAATTAAAGCCAACAAATTCCCCTGTGATTAGCAGTTGTAAAACAAATTTTATTAAGCGAGTCATACTCAAATGCCCCAAACAACCAATATTGTAATTAATGACAACATCAAATATTTACAACATTTATTACAAATTAATTATTTAGACGCCTTGTTGTACATAATGACAAAAAAAGATAAGAGCGGCGAAAGAAGAACAAATATGAAGAGTTTATTTTTGTACTCGTCAATGCTCATTGCAGGCCACATAGATCCGAGTATTGAAACTCATATGGGAATACAACGTATAAGTATTATGTCGTATACCACAAGTAAAAATTCCTTTTCTCCCCTTAAGAATTGTCAAGTTTTATGAGCAGTTTTATATTGCTTTTTAAGGACGCGTAAATTAATTGCATTTTTTTTTCTTATTTAGTCTTAAGGATGTTTACTTGTGTGTGTGTGGTGAAAAATAAGTTTGTATTTAGAATCTTCATAAAAATCTTGTAATTTTTTTAAGTTTTTAATTAATTTATCACCACTTTGGGGGTTTCGACCAAAAAAATCAATTTCACTTTAATGATACTAACGCCTCATTGATCCGCAAATTGATGATATTTCCTCTCTTAACAAATTCATCTTTGAGTACGAATATAATTATTAATCAAACTCCCACTTTCTCTTTCGCAGAATGTTTGTAACTAATAAAATTTGTTTATTGGTCTTTTATTGACATAAATCTTGTTCAAACATATTTAACATACTTTTGAGGTAATAAAATAAGAATAATGAAATGAACACATTTTTTTTTTTTTTTTTTTTTTTTTTGTAAATTGAAGAGATTTTTGGTCTGGCGAAGAGTAAAAGATCACATCTTAAATACTGTTATTTAGTGTTTTGACATTGTCAACATGAGATTTTCAATTTTATTTGAGTGATTTTTATTGGATTTTTTAAAGTTATTCAAAAAGGGGGAAACGTTCAAGTCTATTTTGAGTAAACGTATAAATTAGCATACCTGTTGTGGCTACACGCAGAAAAAAAACATGGTTACAGCATTACCACTACAACAATATTATGTTCTAATTGTTAATTTTCTTGAATTTTAATAAGTCTGCGTTCATAATAACAATGTTTTTGTTTAATTTTTTCCATTTAATATTTACACTCAATAATAATTGAGTGTAATATGATTGACTACAAAAATTATATGTTTTAAAATATTTTTACGAGAAATAAAGTATTATCAATATGAAAAATATCATTACTCCTACAACCATTAAATATTTGCAGTCTTTTTACTTGTTCCTAAACAAAATTCTGTTGTTTTTTTCTGTATTATTTTCATTAAAAAATGTATAAAAATGATTTTTTATTAATGCATTTTATTTTAATATATGATAAGATAGAATTGTTATTGTTTGATTGAAGGTACTTTTTATACGGACTTATGGTGTTTTGCTTTCAAAATATGGACCGATCCGAAATTAAATATTTATCATGCTTTCCGTTTGTGAACAAATTTTCTATATTGAGTTCTACTAACTTTAATGAATAAGTTCACGTATATATATATATATATATATATTAATACCGAGTTTATTCTAAAATTCACATGCCGAGATATATATATATATATATATATATATATATATATATATAATATATTATTATATTTAATACTATTTTATTGAAATTTTTATAAATTTTATTACATTCGAAGCGGAAGTCATTTAAACTAAAATTTGTTTTATTAGCTTTTTTATAACAAACAAGAGAAAAAAAAACATTGTTAAAAAAGCATATGTATATTACGCTCCACCAGTCTTTTGTCGATTTGTGATTTTCTTATTACCTTGCAGTTCGAATGATTTCTCCGATTTAGTACTGACCAGGGTAAGTTTTTTAAGCTTATCGCTTGAAAATTAAGCTTTTGCATAATTCTTAAGTATTTTACAAAAAATGAATATTATAATCTTGAAAAATCTTGAATTATATTAGCAGATTCGATTAAAGCGAATGCAGAGTTATAAAGGTTCATTCGAAATATCCCGTCCAATATTTTTTAAATATTTAAAAAGACATTTTAGTAAATTCTACCCTTTGTGGCATTTCCATTTAAAATAAAAGATATAAACCTTATAAAACTTCGCATCTTCCGAATGATAAAGAATCATGCAGCATTTTCCCTAAGAAACAATGTTATATACAGTACTGTGCAAAACATAAGCAACAAAATAGGTGTTATACTAAAAGCTGATTTATTTTTAAAATTTTTCAATTTGGAACAAAACTTATTTTATGAAATTCTCATCATATTTGAGTATTGATTAATTCCAATTTGAATTTAAAAAATGTTGACCCTTGGTTACCAGTTAGGATAAAATTTGGTGCATGCGTAGAGGAAGATACATAAGCATATAAAAAAATTTTCATTTTTATTTTGAAAACTTTGGTAACTGTAGAGCTTTGAAAGTGGTTAATGTAATGGCCATAACATTTGTTATATAAAATATATTTTTTGCAGTGGATTTGTCGAAGCTTGTATTTTAAGATGCCATGTTTAAATTAAAGAAAAATTTTCTGTACACATTTCTTTCTTAAAATTATCTTAAGAGGCGTATGACTAAAAACTCCATCTTTAATTAGTTTTACATTTTTTTGGTAGGATGCCTTAGAAAACTTCATAGCGGTCTGTTAACAAAAAATTCTACTTTTGTTTTCATATCTTTTTGTTAATTTTTCTTTAACTGAACAATTTCTTTAATTAAAATTATGGTTTTTTATAATATATCCAGATGTACTAAACTCTAAGATTTTTCGTAATCAAAAAGCAGAAAATGATCCAGTTTTATACTAAAAATTATAGAACATTGTCTACCTAAGGTCTACAAATTTATTTCGAAAATACAACAAAAAAATTATTGCAAACATACCCTGATTTAAAGGACTTCTGCCAAAACCTTCGCTTAGTTATGATTAAATATTAAATATAATATGTCAATGTACTACAACAATAGATTTGCATGCATAAAAAGCAGGTGCAATCTCTAAAATATAATATATAGTCCACTAAAAATTTATTAAAAACATTTCATGAGATTACAGACCAAGCAAATAGTACTACTCACCGAAAAGCATATTTGACGAATGTATTGATTTTTATTCTATGTCTGTATTATCACTCAGAAAAGAAAACATGGTTACAGCATGATCACTACAACAATATTATGTTTTCATTCCAAATTTTATTGAACTTTAATAACTCTGTGTTCATGATAACAATGATTTTGATTCAATTTTGTCATTTAATGCCAACACTCAATAAGAATTTTAATATGATTGACAGCAAAAATTATATGTTTTTGAATATTTTTACCAGAAATAAAATTTTGTTAATATGAAACATATTATTACTTCTACAATCATTAAATATTTGCAGTCTTTTTCCTTGTTCTTAAACCATATTCTGTTTTTGAACCATATTAATATTATTATTCTTATAACAATGGAAAACTTCAATATATATATATATATATATAATATACAAGGTTATAATAGTCGCTATGATTCAAGCAATATAAGATATGATGCATTTGAACCACATATGGTAGTACAAATGAATATAGGTAATAAGATTGTTCAATTATATGTAAATCTATAATCGTAACATGAAAAAACAAAATCGGATACATTATGACAAAGTGGAATCATAATAATTATTACTTTTTATCATTTCTACTTTTCGGTGTGATCATATGTTCCTCTTAGATTATAGTCACTATAACTATATTTTTTATCTTCGTGATGGCACAATTAACAAGGTAATATCGTTAGCCCATGTGATTATTCGTTTTGATTTGTTAAACTATCAAACTCCATACAAAGTGATAAATTTCTTTCTCACAGTAATTTGTTTGAAAGTTGAATAAAAAATTTGAGTAGAAAAACCCTCTCCGAACTCTGTCTTGTTCTGTATTAGAAATATTTCCTCATTTTCATATAAATAGGTAGATTTTTACCTAAACTCAACGAAATTGAGCATATTAAAAACGGAAAGACTTTATTCAATTCGAAATAACATTCCATTATATCCACTCCAACCGGATATGTAAAGTCCGACACCGCGGTGCAACGTCAAGGTGTATATCTTAAACCGTATAATTCCAAAAATGATATTGTGCAAGGGCATGATGTAATTAAAAAAATATCTACTTTATTTTAAAAAATCTAAGAAAATCGTGATCCCATTAGGATAATAGATTTTGAAGAAGCATAAAATTTAATCACACATCGAGAAATGTCTTGTTTAGTTCCATGTTTCAGCATGCGAAATATATTTTAAAACTTTTTGGGGATTGGATTGAACATAATTGCTTAAAATTTGTTTATCATGTGGTCTGATTCTCAGACACAAAAAAAAAAGATATTTTATGGGGCTTCAAAATGAATGCAGTCCAAAGTGTTGCGTAGTCAAAAAATTTATATGGAAACTAAAGTTTACAGAAAATATAAAATTTAAAACAAAATATTAATATTTTACTATTGCTGTGCATACTCTTATATGAATAATGTTGTGATTTTATTACCGTTTTTTAATATAAAAAGCCCTTTAAAAGTTTGTGTTTTTTGTTAATCCTTTAATATGTATATTTTCGTAAAACTAGTTCTGTTTAAACTAAATATTGTAAAAAGTAAAGTAATTGTTAGGTTTACCCTAATATTTTTACTTTTGTTCTGCACAGTACTGTATATTATATAATTTTGAATTATATTTCCTAAAGACTTTACCAGACGTTTTCATACCACATTCCAATTCAGGTTTGTCCAAAATGACCTACAAACTCTCAAAATTTAAATGTTGTATATATATTTTTTAAAAAAGTCTATAATAAATTCTTGTAATATCTTTCCTTAAATACAATTTTAACATTTTACAATTTACCTTATCAGAGCTTTCAACGCATTTAAATCTGTACGAAATTGCGCACTTAAAACTCTTAATATGAATTTTTCAGAAAGATTTTACTGAATACCACCTCTCGTGTTAACTTTCCTGACAAACAACAGAATATTTTCTATACAATTTTAATGCTGCTGGCTGAGAGCTTTTGCATCATATATTACAACTCTGTTCAGGTCTTTCATAAAAGGCTGGTTTTCCATAATTCGGCCTTTTTAAAAAAAATATCTCAACTCTCTTCAAATATGTCACATTTGTTCACCAAACGTCTGATGTGTTAATTTAAAATACGCTAAGAAGTCAGTTTATTCTCAATAGATTACAAATAGTTCTCATCATAATTCTACATTATACCAGGACAATACATTACAACTACAATATTCTTATTAGAACCTATAATGAAATCATATATTACTGAGAGTTCTATCCATAGAAGTGCCTAATTGTCACTAACAGAACTGTAAGGAAAAAACAAAAAGGCCACAAACACAAGTAGCAACATCTAAACTTGCCACAAGCGCCTGATATAGAGAATAATAAATAGAAGGGAAGCTGAATATATTTTTTTATAAATTTCCTGTCAGATAAAATTGCTGTGTATCTAGCACACTTCGTTTTTTTCTTTATTAAAATATTATGCTATTTATAAAATATAATATTTGAAAATTCTCAAAAACTTCAATAATTTTTTTAATAAAACAAAGAAAATAATGTTTGATTATAAACGGAAATTCAAGCAAAATTTATTAAGTCCGTTCATCCTATCTAAAACGGCGATTCTACTTATAAAAAGAAAGTATATTATTTTGCTTCGGAAAAAAGTAATACCAGAGAGAGAGAGAGAGACTTACATGAGAAGTTAAGTCAATGACCAGCCAGTCTAAAATTTGATATTCAGATTTATACTTAATCCACCATTACCCAAAATTAATATTGCAAAATCTTGTATTGACTGGTAGAGTTTCTTATATGGGCGCCTGATCAACAGTAATCGAGGTTTCATGTTGCAAAAAATTAAGAGTGCTGAAATTTGCCATCTTTAAAATACTTGTTAGCGTTATCACTTCCCGGAAATTTTGTATAGATTGGATCATTTTTAATTAAATCTTTGATAAGAAGCATATATGCCATTTCTATTTAATTGATGTGTATCCAAAAATCCAGACAAATGGATGGATTTATTTTAAAGATCTTAATTTAATATTACATTATTTTTGAGACATGCTAAAATAAGGATCCTTGCATTAGCGCGGAATAGACCTTAAAAATTGGCGTAGCATAATAATAAAAAATATATATAAGAATAAAAATAATTTCTACTTCTCACTTGAAGGACTTATTTATTATATATAGAAAATTGCTAGTTGATGAATATACAATGGAGGTAAGAAAAAATTTCAAAGACATAAAATCGATCTTGGTTTATCTTTAGAATTATTTTATTTTTAATCAAGAATAATTGAATGCCATCGATACGCAGCTTTTTTAAGCTTATAATTGAATGCTCAGGAATCTCTTTTTCAATTAACCAATCGAAGCGAATTTTGCTACCAAAGTTAGAAAGGTCCCTTTTAAAGGAGGAGTATTATTAATTATTAGGAGTGCACAAACTTAGTGATCTTGTTCTAGGGTTTCTTATAAATGATGGCAGAGGAGGGGGTATATTTAATAAAAGGGCCAATCTATAAGAAAATATTTAATTAAAATCACTCAAATAGGAGTAATTATAATTGTAGGGATGAGATACGGTAGCTGTCTGTTGCTGCATAAAAACAAACTCACCTTTCTTTGGGTTACTTTTATGAAATGAGATGTACTTGCTGTTGATTTCAATTCAATTTTTTTAGTTTATTGGTTAGTTTACTTAACAAGTTTAGAGTTGACTGTAGAAGGTAAGTACATATGAATAGTACGAGATAAGTTTACAATCTTGCAGGTTGCAATAAGTATACTTTTAGTTTTAAGTAATTATAGATGAAGTAATCTTCTCGATGGACTATTAACAAGTGACCCTTTTTCTTCATGACAGCAATAATAGTAGTATTAAGATTGCCAATAAATTTCGGCTTTTTTCCAATAACATTTTCTTTACTGTGTACCAAAAGTGCTGCCAATTGATACAAAGTACCCTTATTCGAAAATGAGAACTATTTTGAGAGAATAATGTTCTTCCTCTTCTTGTACGAAACAACCCAGAATATTTCTTCGGACAGATTATGTAAATTGTCAAATAATTAAAAAAACAAAATATATGATAAAACCCAGCAAATATAAATAGAAGCCATTTTTAATGAAGTACTTTATCATTACTTTCAAAGTTTCAATAAGTGTACGGTTTTTTGTGCTTAAAAAGTTATATGAACACCATCCAAAGATGTTATTAATTCAGATAATTTTTTCTTATATAAAACGTGGAGAATTTACAAGTAGTTGTTACTTAATAATAATTGTTATAATCAAATGATAATTATCGTTATGAATATCTATTTTTAATAAAAAGTATTTGGTTTACATAAAACTTTAAAGTAATTTCTTTAATAATAAAGAACATCAAAGAAACCAATTTTACAGACATCGTGAACATGACTTCTCACTCAGTGAATACGTATCAAAATAGAGAAAATCTTCCAATGATAAGCCTGTGTTAAATTCTTTGGAAATAATCTTCTGGATCACAAGTTCAAGATCTTTTTGAGTTTTTTGGATGTTCCTTTTTTGCTGGGAAAATTTGAACGAATATGAATAAACAAATATTTGTTTTTGTTACTAACAGGAAAGTTTCACATACAAATTTTTAAAACAGTTTGATGTTTTATTTCTGGGTAAACAATTTGGATTTTTGTATTCCCGTATTTTTATACGTTCTGGTATTTTTATGAGAGGAAAATTAGCTTTTTCTCGGTTTGCCGCACTTTACTCAAAAAGTACGGAAACAAACCTATTATTAGCTTTGTATTTTTTAATAAGATATACAAACTATTCAAATCCAGTAAAATAAAATATTAAAATTAAATATTTAATTTAATAAAATATAAATTTTAATGAAACATCGATTTATTAAAAAAATTTTAGTTATTATTTTTTCTGTGGACTTTGAAATAAAATATTACTAACAAATTCTTATAGTTATATTTTTGGTAAAGTTTCCATTCTTATCTTTATTCTCTGACCAAAACTTGTTGTAGTATTTGTACAGTTCTCAAAAAATTAATGAGCTCTTAAGTGTTGAGTTATGTTTTAATAATTTTTTATTGTGTGGTTGCCAAAATATGTTTTTATTTTTTTCTGTTGTCTGTCTGAATGATAACTAAAATATTCGACCAATTATTTTAATGACTTTTACTGATTGTCATTACATTTTTCTCAATTAAAATATAATATTTTTGCTGTTTTTCGTTTTACACAATAAATTTTTGTTTGTCTTGTTGTTTGTTATTAATTTAAATGTTTCAAATAAAAATTAAGGTTAATTAGAACATATGAAGAATATTTTAATTTAATTATTTTGGTGGGTTGCATTTAAATGAAATTTTTTATAGGAAATTCTAAAGAAATATAAAATAAGTACATGTTGTAGAAAATTAGAGAAACAAAAATATTAAATAAATAAGTTAGTAATAGTGATTTAACTTTAAAAATAAAATGATAATGAATAATATACTAATTCCTAGAATTAAATAATTTAAATTGAAATATAACATAATTTTATTGCAGGTTTTTTTTTTTTGATAGAATTAGTGTGAATAAGTTCAGTTTTCTACTATATTTTCTTTATGAGTTAAGCAGTTTTTAAAAATTTCATTAAATTCTTTTAATAAGTGTCCCATAAATATTTCCATCTAAAATAATGATAAATTTATCTTCATATTAACTCAACACTTTTAATTTTTTTATATTTTCCATATAGATATATTTCGTCTTAAAAACAATTTGCAGTTACAACGCACAAAAAATGTGTAGAATATTAAAAAGTCATATAAAAATTATTTTTAAATGAAATTTAATTCTAAAATGATGCCACTTTTACCACAAGTGCCACAAAAACTTATTATGAATACAAGAAAAAGTACACTCACAAGCTCAGACATGATTGTATTTCTATCAACATTCTGAAAACAAATTATGAAATAAGAAGAAAAAAAAAAAATAACACAAGACATACAATAATAAATTCAATGATGCAGAAATTGTGAAAAATGCAACTTAATTGAATGGTTTGCCCATTCAACACAGAGGGAAATATTATGAAACAAAACTATTAAACACAAAACAACGACAAACATAATTGCATTTTTGCAAGGAACACATTGATTAAAACATTTTTAAGATATTATTTTAATGACTCAGAAGTGTGTAGGAAATACCAGAGGTGTTAATGAAGTCAATAAATTCCAGTAGAATATTTTTACAAATTACATGAAATTAAATACCTATAAGTACTACTCGATTGTATACTATCCCGTAGGTCCTCGCTGTCAGCAGAGTAAAAAAATTTTTTTTTGGTATGAGCGAGAAGATGACATACACACAAGTTTACTACGACCATAGAGTATACACTGGTGCATATTCCTATAAACGCATTTAAAATTTTTGTTTTTATTTGAGGTATATTATTTTTTTTTTAACCAAAAACAATGTTGTGTTACAATAACTCTCGATAAAACGGTAATTTTTGTAAGAAATATTTGTTTATTGTTTTTGTTGTTTTCTATAATTTAGCAATCACAACATATTTGTGATCATTTAGTAGAATATTCCTATAAACACAGTCGAGAAAAATTCTTATAAAAAGTTATTGCAAAAAAAAAAAAAAAAATAATAAATAAATAAATAAAAAATTTTAATAATTTTAGTTGTTTGTTTCACTTAAGGTAAGTTTCTGATGACAAAAACTCTGTTTAAGGAAATATTTTTGTTTTAATTGGGAAATTTCATCAGCTTAAAGGATGCCCAAAGGAACTTTTGTCACAGCCCAGGAAAAAAATTAAAATTGAATTTTTTCGTGATCAAGTCTGTTCTAACGGAGAAATTGGACGAAAAATTAACCGTTCGGAAGGAGTTATTCGAGGCATTCATAAGAAAAGGCAGAAATATGGAGTGTGGAAACCAACAAAAGGTAAACGAAAGTTAACAAAAAGGCAAATTGATAAAGTAAAAGAAGAAGCCAACCATAATAAATTAAATGCACCACTAATAAAAAATAAACTTGCGCTTCCTCTCACTTCCAAACATGTTGCACACATTTTGCGAACAGAATGGTAAAAATGGAAGAAATCAAAATGTTAAAACAGCATCATATGGAAAATCGCTTAAAATTTGAACGCAAATATATGAAATGGAAAGATGAGTGGAATAAAGTAATCTTTTCTAATGAAAAGAAATTCCATTTGGATTCATATTCTTGCTATTGGCGTGATTTGAGGTCGAACGAAATTCATGTGACGAAACGTAATTTCGATGGAAACAGTGTTAAGGTTTGGGCAGCCTATTCTGATGTAGGAAAATCAAAAAATATGTTTTGTTCCAACTAAACTGAACAGTGCAATTTATAATGAACTGTTGGAAGATGCTCTTCTCACATTTATGGATGAAAAAATGGATGAAGATTGCATATTCCAACAGTTTAACGCTGCAATCCACGTCTCGATCTAAATCGCGGTTTAATGAACATAGTATTCCACTATTGGACTGGACGGCTTGCAGTCTGGATTTAAATCCAACGGAAGATTTGTGGGATTACATGGCCCATAAATTTTATGCAAGAAATGCACAGTGTGAAACCATAATGACAATAACGGAGTTAAAACTGAAAATAAAGCAACCCTGGGAAGAAATTGATAGCGATTTTCTTCAAAAATTAGTCGAATCAATGCCAAACCGAATTTTTGAAGTTATCCAAAAAATAAAGGTTCATCAACACATTATTAATAATGCTAAATTGGTTCATTATTTTAGGTGCGTATAGAGGAAAATGCCGTTAAAAATTGCACTAAACTACTAAAATTACAATGAGAAGAAAATAATAATAATGTACATTTTAAGTAGCATCTTAATTATTTTTAGCCCCATTTTTGGTAAGTTGATTAAAAAAATTGATGTGCATTTATAGGAATATGCACCAATGTATACAAAGAGACGAAATTTTAGATTGATAATTAAAACAAAGTTATTTTTTTTTAGAAAAAAAAAAATGTTTTTGCAACAAGAAAATACATTTGATTACATGTATTTTGTTGTTGTATGACTTAGGTTTTTGATAACCGACTTAGGTTTTTGAATATGAGTTGCGTCTCTTGTTACTCTCTGACTGCGACTAATTCTTATGTATACATTCAGTAAGGAATTATTTTTGTCATAAAGAGTTGACAGCAAATTAAGGTTGCATGAGATTATCCCAAAAAATTATCTCTAGAACATACAGTATCGAGCATAGAAAATGTAACGCTAGGCTATATGATTTTTAATTGTATTTATTAGGGCTATAACGTTATTAAATTAGCCAATTTTATTGTGATTTTATTATTTGTGGTCTTAACCAACTATTTATGTAATTTTGTTCCAAATTGTTATGCATAGGAAGAGTTATTATAAATTTTGTTAAAAATGTTGTAAATTAATGCGATCAAAAAAAAGTGTTCCAAAAAACTCAACAAATTTTTTTTAAAATTTGATAAAAAATAATGATTGAAAATTGCTGAAAACTATAATTTGATTGCACTACCTTCAATTACTACTAATATACATAAATGTAAATGTGGAACTACAAAGGATATTCAAGATATCAAAACAAACACTTTTTCTCTATTCTTTTTAAGAATTTAGGAATATTTTAGTATAACTTTATGATGATAGTAGTGAAACATAGCATCTAGTCAACTTGATATTTACCTCCGACGGGTGGTGATATGGTTGAAAAACTAACGTATACTAGGAAATTGAAAAGTAACCATATTATATTCACCCTCAGAAGAGGAAATTGTCACCCTGTTACACTTAATGGCATAAGTATACCTCAGTCAGATCATATTACATACCTTGGTAATCATTGGCGTCATTATATAGAAATCAAGAGACTTCATATGAAGTTAAAATCTTCTAGCATTCACTTTTTAATTAACAACCAATCAAAACTAAGCTTTGACAATAAAATCATTCTTTATAAAACCGTTTTAAAACAAATTTGGAAATATGGCATCCAATTACGGGGAACAGCCAGTAATATGAGTATCGATATTATAGAGGGCCCAATCAAAAATTCTTAGAACCATGACGGATGCATGGTATATAAGAAATGAAAATATCCATAGAGACTTAGAGATTCCATTGGTAAAAGATGATTTTAAAAAGCACAGTGAAAAATACATTATAAAACTGCAGACTCATCCCAACCCTCTTGCAAGACTACCTATTGAAGTTTAACCAAATTCAAGGCTTTGTAAATTTACCTAGTTATGCTCTAGTTAGAGTATCTAGATTTAAGGTTTAAATACATATTGTGAGGCCTTAAAAAAGGCAGATTAAATATATAAATAAATCGTTAAAAAAAATTACTGTTCATAATATGCAAGGTATTTGGTAAAATGTTTTCATTAACTGATAAAAAAACATAATTGGTAAATAATTTACAATGTTTATATAATGATTAAGTTCTCTGTGATAACTTAATAATTATACTTACTGTCCATAAATATTTAGATACCTAAACTTAACCCATAAATGCGCAGAAATGATGATTTTATATTCCAAAAGGCTTTTTTCCATTTAATAGAATACCGACTGAAATTAACCCTTCAATGCTTATGAACAAGGATTTTGTTTACAAATATCTAAAATTACCAAAAATAAAGAACTACCTTTCCCTATTTTCTGAAAATGTCCTTTTATCTAAATTTTTTTTAGGAAAAATGGTTGCATCTTTAAAGATACAATGTTTATTGTATTGTCATATTTTTAAAATTTATATATATATATAAAAATAGCCCTTTTTAATCGGTGCAGATGTAAAAATAAAATGCATATTAACATTTTTGAAACTATTTTTCTTACACGTTTAAAATGGTATTATCGTGTAGATTGTTTTTATTAAATTTAGGAATAACTTACACTAAAAAAAGAGAAGGGAATTTATTTCAACCCTTATCTTTTAAAATTAAAAAAAAAAAAAATAACAGAATATTTGGCTTTCTAAACTTTATCACGTTTCGTGCGTGAACTTTTTTAATTATCGCGGAAAACTAATATCATTTCTCTTTATATTTTTTAATGCCCCTTTCCATTATACTAGAGCCATTATCATATTTACAAAAATTTTAAAAAATTTATTGCCCTAATGCCCATCTATTCAATCTAATCTATTTCATGAAGTTTTTACTCGTTATACCCAACACCGCCATAGATGGTTGGGGTGTTATGCGTTTGTCTGACATCCACTTTAAAGTATATCGATCCAGAAATACTTTTTAAGTCGATCTAACGATATCCGTCTGGCTGGCTGTCCATGTGACCTTTTGCACAAAGTACAGGTCGCAATTTTTAAGATAATTAAATCAAATTTGGTCCATATATTTATTTGGGTATAGCGACGAAGCCTTTTAAAATTAGTTATGATCGGACCATTATTTCATCTAGCTCCCATACAAATTTCCTAACGGAATAAGTATTTAATGATCGTAAATGTTTTAAATAAATTTTAATGAAATTCTTCATGAAGATCGGCTAATAATTTATAATAGCTCCCATATAAACTTCTGAAAATCACTTTATGTACTGTACTAGTGTTAGCATGAAGATAATATTTGATGCAAAGATGTCTTATATAAGTAGAAATGATAATACCAAATTTTATCAAGATCGGTCCATAATTGTTATAGCTACCATGTAATGCCCTAATCACAAAAAAGAGCATAAATCCCATATTAATGTTAGTATCAATATAATATCAACAGATCAAGTTTTATAGAAATATCAAACACAATTAGACAATATATGACATACATAATGGTGTAGGGTATCTTATGGTCGAGCTTTACCGAGTATATACTTCTTAATTGTTCTTTGGTTTAGATTGTCGTCTATGCGTGTATGATTAGCCGACACTTGTATATAAATGGAAATCAAGACGTGCCGAAAATATTGCCGCTATCAGTGAGAGTATCCTGAATAATTAAAGCTGATCTCAAATTTAGCAAACAAAACTTAGCGACTAGGGCTAATAAATGGGTTCATCTACATTTGGTACGTTGCCAAACCATATTCTACACGCGTAATTTGAGGAAATGGTTATCTCACGTAGAGGTATTGTGAACTGCCTGCCAAGATTGAGCTATTTGAATCCGCTAGACTATTTTATGAGTTTTGCTTAAGTCGCACTTTTATACCATTAAATCCCATATGCCAGAGTTAGTAAAATTGGACGAAGCTAAATATCCGAAAAGCCATTGCGGTCACTTAAACTAATATCTATGATAGTGCTTTCAAATAAAATAAAATAAAATCTTATTAATCTTTACACAGGTCAATACTAAAAAAAATATCGTGGAAAACTATTAGGAATTTCGTAGGAATACTCATTACAATTACCAGAAAATTTGAGTTTCATTCCATCGTGTCTCATATTTAACCCATTAATGACCAAAGAAAGTATGCTGTCCCAAAAAATTTTTTAGTTATATATATTTTTTTTTAGTTATATAAGTTATGTAAGACCTAAATAGAGTAAATATGTTAATTATGTTTTGCAGAGGAGAAATAGAACTAAAAATATTGAAGTTTTTAATGTTGAAAAGATTAAAAATGACGAGAAAAGAGTGGATGTAGAGGAAAAATTCGAACAGGATATATGATCGTAGATCACGAAAATTACATAACAATTAAAATTGCAAAAAGTTGTGTGGACAGCAAATGTATAAGAAAAAATGTATCTAAAAAAATAAAAAAAATATATAAAAGAGAGTAGGGGCCGTAGGGCGCAAAGTATCATATGACAGCAAATATCAATAGTAATAGAAATAGTTAAAGCTCTAATCAAAGATAATCCAGGCTCTCTGAACGAAATTTTTCCTTCTCTCAGCGAAGCCAAAATTAAGAAGAGAATATTCATGGAACCAAATATTAAATAGTTAATAAAGAACCTATCATTCATTTCAACTTTAAATGATGTAGAAAATCACAGAAAACTTTTAAGGAAACCATACATCTCCACAATATGAAAAACTGTTAAAAGCTTATTATAAGACGAAATGTTTTTGATAATATATATATATATTTTTTTTTTGGCTTTTATTTTATCCAAACATAATATAATTTACCATCAACCATAATATGACAATATTCGATTATGGTTGCTACCAACCATATTTTTTCGTTTCGTGTTTAAATTTACAGGGATTTAACTTTCATAGTTACTGTGCATCTTATTTAAATACCTTTACGATATTGAAGAAACATTACACGTTGATAGCTTTTACGCTAGAGATTGGTATTAAGAGCGCCAAAATTCCAGACAATGAATGAATTATCCCTACATTTTGTGAAATAATTCTCCAAATCAATTTGAAACTTAAAATATTAATAATAATAATTTCATTTATTTTTAATCTGAACATATTAAACATAAACCATTACTAATTTTTGTAATATTTCTTTATGTTTACAAACATAACTTTCTGTTTTAATTTTATATATTGTTTATAAACAATAAATTAAATACAGACACTTTTTAAACACACACTCATAATTTATTTATATAATCCTCTAATACATAGTCAGAGTTTTTTTCTACAAAATCTTTTCAACATTTATTAATCCACTTTATGCCAGTGGCACTTATGGGCTGGATGTATCAGTAAGTTTGCGTATGAGAACACCCTCCATCTCATATGATCATTATATACAATGATAAATGTCTTTAGTTAAAAATCAACTTGTAAATCTGTCACGCGTCGTTGTAAATCATCACAGCACTAAACCGCACTAAACAACTATAAGAAAAAAAATTTTTTTACAAAAAAGAACAAGAAAAAAATATTTTTAATTTTAAACTGGAGTAAGAGTGCCCGACAAACTCATATTCATATGTAATGGCACTTATTCTCCCGTTTAATAATTTCCTTTTACAGATGTTTTTAGTTCTATTAATTTTCATTATTGTTGAAATTAAAGAAATTTTCTAAACTGAAAATATTCAGTATTTTTAAGGGCTATTCCATTTGGTTTTAAAATTGTATAGTATTTGTTAATTTTCTTTTCTAAGAATTTAAGTACTTGAAAAGTGTTTGAAATGGGTGTTTCCTTAACTAATCTATTACCAATAACATGTTGAAGAGCGTTAGTTAGGGTAGGGGGGGTGTAAGTGTGAGTGATTTAATATGTTCAATAAATATTAAAAGAGTTTATTTACTTCAAGTGGATAATATTGAAGGTGGGTTGTTTTTAAATTTCACTATTTCGTAATGTATGTGAAAAAAATTTATCATTTGCACTGGAAGAATTAACTTAATAGATTTTCACTTTCAGGATAGGCGAAAAACTCTCCTTCTATTCATACCACAGTAGAAAATGGAATAGAAGTATATATCCGTAAAGTTTGCTCGAATATGAATAGAAGAAGAGTTTTCTGCCTATATATATAAAATTAGACTTGATTTCTTCTTAGGACTGAAATTCATAAAAAAAGAGTTTATTTATTTCAAGTGGATAATATTGAAGGTGGGTTGTTTTTAAATTTCACTATTTCGTAATGTATGTGAAAAACCGATGATATAGCATAGCTTTTTAAGAGGAATTTTAAAACTAAATTAAATATTTTGTAAAATATTAATTTAGTTATCTTTTAGTTGCCTTTTACACTTTATAATATTTATGAGATTTTGTTATTACAAAAGAGAAAAAAAATCTGATTTTTAGAACAAAATGTATTAATGTTTATTTATTTATAGAAAAATAGTAAAAATGTACATTCCCAGCAACACATTAGATTAAAAATCACTCAAATCCTAGTTTAACATAAAATGACAAGAACAACAAATATAAATTTTTATTATTTTTCTAAAGTACTTATATATATATATATATATATATATATATATATATATATATATATATATATATATATATATATATATAAACACTTGTTTAAATTATAAAGGAGAGGTGGTGTATAGGATAATTTTATTGTTAAATCAAAAAGTAATACACTGAAATGTTAATAAATTGACACCATCACGTCATCAGCAAGCATCATCATAACATTTGTTATTTTTCTTTGTTTTTCTGTTCAGTTTTCCCCAAAAACACAAATACTCTCCCACAAATCTTGCCACAACCACCAAATAAATAAAAACAACCGTAGCAGGATCAACATCAAAAGAAAAAAAAAAACAAAAAAACATTAACTAACAACACAAAAATTTGTTGTTTTTTCCTGCTCCTACGTACACATTAAAATCACCCTGCAATCGGTAGTATTTATTTACTCTAAACATACAAATATATAAACTTATATTCAGTATTACGAATCAAATTTGACGGATATAAATACACACATACTTGTACATTAAAGTGTAATGAATTCTGAGCTTTAAGAGAATGCAAAGTTTAAAATAAGAAAAAAAATTAAGAGACTACTAATCAAATTTGCAAAGTATCTTGGAAATAAGACGTCAAAATTACTTGACCGATTTATATGAAATTTGGTACACAAATAGTTCGTTCTCCGGAAGGAACTTTATTCTATACCTTTCTATACTACGCTCCTTTTTAGTGAAAATACTATTCTACTAAATTTTATTTCATTTATGATTCATTCTCTGAATCGATTCAGATTAAATTCGGCACATATATGGTTCAGAAATAATATAGGCTTATAAGATGCCACACTTATTTTTATGTCCACTTTTAGTAATTTTTTCATTTAACTATTGAGTCGCTTTACATGAAATTTGGCACAAATGTAGTTCTAAATGAACTAAAATTTATACAGTTTGTTTATTTATTGGATGACGCCCCTTTTTACTCACTTTTTTAAACAAATAGTGTTCGGAATATGTATGGCAGATGACCCCTTTTATATGACCTCATTTTACGCCCAATTTTCAATTTAACTTTACTAATTTTTATACTCAACTCATTGAATCGGTTCATATAAACATATAATACGGAAGTAACTAATGTTGATAAGTCCTTTTCATTAAATGTCACGCACCTGTTTCCATCCTCTTTCACAAAACTTTACATACAGTTTTGTGATTTATTTGCCATAATAAATATTTGTGACGTTGTCACGAGAAAGATATTACATTCTCCAAAAAAAAAAAAAAACTTTATCAAATGTTGTTTTTTTGAGAATAGTTTTTGAAAAGAAATATTTTACTTAATTTTATACGCAATCTCTGCTTTAATTCAAAAGCTTTCGACTCATATATTCGCAAAAAGTCATTTAAAAAATTTATCATTTGAACTGGAAGAATTAACTTAATAGATTTTCACTTTGTATTATATTCGAAAAACTATCCTTCTATTCATATTAGAGCACACTATACCGTACTCAAAAATGGAAAAGAAGTATATATCCACATAGTTTGCTCGAATATGAATAGAAGAAGAGTTTTCTGCATATATATATAATTAGACTTGATTTCTTCTTAGGACTGAACTTCATAAAAAAACTTGTTTTGAATTTTTCAGTTATATATTATATATATATATATATATATATATATATATAATTTTTTAATAGAAGACAATCTAGATCCTTCTGATTATTACCTATTTCAACATTTTGAATTTAGTCCATATTTTGTAAAATTTCAAGGCTGGGATTAACAAATGGAATATATTTCCAGAAACGGTAGTGAGTTTAAAATCGTTTGTAAGCATCTTTTGTCTGATAAATATGAGCAAAATAAAAAAAAACTCCAATTTGTGAGTACTGCTTTTATCAAAACCTAAAATTTTTTGCACTTCATTATTATAAATAATAAATAGTAATGATTCGGTATCTAAACTAACAAAAAATATTAGAAAAATACACTATTTAGTTACTTTAAACAACAGTTAACATTTTATTCCGAAATATGGCCCAAAATTGCATATAATGAAGGAAGATACATTTTTAGTAAGATGTACCTCTTCCTTTTAAGCCGAACAGTAGTCAGCTAACTTTTTCATTGTGGCATTTTCCTTAATACCATTTTTATCAAAATATTTGCCGCTAAAGACCACCAAATTCTTAGGGAAAATCCAATTATGAATATAAAAAGTGTATCCTTAGAGACATATTTTACCTCATATGCTTGATGTTTTCTATTTGATGTACCAGGCTCAAGATTGGGATTGGAATCACAACATTTGAAGAAATATTTTTTAGACACCAATGCCTAATGAAAAATTGCCCAAAAAATTTCCATACAAATTTGGGTTATATTTTATATGAAAAACAAACCAAGGTTTTGAAGTGATTTTTTGTAACTGTAATTCCGTTCTGATGTAATTTTTCGCTTTTATAAGAATTTTCTTAAAATTATATTCCTAAATATGCAGTTTCTAGTGTATTAAAAAAATTATAATCGATTTCGTAAGTTCCTAAATTTTTGTTAAGTGTAAATGATCTGGATTTATTGTGCTAAGAAATACACAAACATTTTTAAATGGATGATTTTGTACAAATAAAATTAGTAATACCAAATAAGAAATTATTTCCTTCGTTGTTAAACTACTATCATTTAAATAAAATACTATCATTTAATTTTAAAAATCAAAAAAGCCTAAAAAAAGAAGAAGCTAAAACGAAAATTTTGAGGCTAAAAGCAAAATCAAAAGGCTAAATTTAGTTATCAAAACACACCGGAATAAGCTAATTAATTAGATTAGTAATACAAGAATTTATTTATTTTTACTAAAAAATTTTACAAACGATTTACAAGCAAATTTAGTTTTTTTCCATAAACATCGATTCTTAATTAGAAATTTTAGATTTCAGATCTTAAATATTTTATCATCGATAAATGATTAAAAATTTAAGAATTTTTTTAAGTAAAATTTATTATAGTGAAAATGTGAACAGCTTTATCGTTTGGCGGCTTTAGTCGCCAAATCCCGTTTTTCAACCACCTGGCCATTTTTTTCCCCTTTTTAAAATGAAACTAACTGCCGACATTTTAAGACTATGTTCTAAATGACGAGAAACTAAGTTCTTTGAAATACCTCCACCCATTATATATTAATTGTTTCGCAGTATAATAATGTAAAAAAATACGCCGAAAATTTTATAAATGAACTTGAATTATTAAAAACTAAAGCTAATTATAAAGTTTGTTAACAACTATTTAAAACAACAAATGCCGAATATTTTTGGATCGGATTAGGAAAATTAAAAAATAGATTTGATGAATGCTTATATCCTAATTTATATTTTTACTTTGATTCATAGCAGTGTCTCGGCGGAATGTCTTTATTCTAAATTATCACTAATGAAAAATAAATTGTGAATCCTTGCTTTCAGCTTTAAATTTGATTAATAAAAAGAGGATTTTATGTTATCTATTTTTATGAATAAATCTTTATTTTATATTTTTACTTTTATCAAATAAACAAATTTTAAGGATTTTTTTTTAAGAATTGAGGTAGTTGGTCCCTTTATTTCAAAAAGTCCCCTTTTTGACGACTTTATTTTTTGAAATCCCCTTTTTGGAACACTTTTTAAAATTCTCAACGGTAATGTGAATTGCGAGTGAGTGTAAATTACTTTTACTCTAAACTTTATGACTTATGAAGATATAGCATTTGAATTCAAATCAAATAAATTCCTTGCAATATCTGTCGTATTTTTCTATTTTATTTAAAAGCATATTCTGGAAATTTTTTCCACGCTTACCGTTTGTTACTTTAGTTAAGCTACTTTATGCATCAATATCAGAGTACGTCTATGTTTGACTGAATATAATACCCAACGGGAAAATATGACAGCCTTGCAATATTCAGGCCTTTGTAAATGTCTACATACCCTTAAAAAAAATAAATAATAGTAAAAATCAAAACACATTATGCTTTGCCCTCTATGAAAATTCCTCAAAAACTGTTTCTGCTTCTATTTCCGAAAATATCCACAACTAAATTTTCTCATTTCGTACAAAAATATTTTTAAACGTAAGACTTAAGGAACTCAAAATCATTTAGTCTTAGTTAAGTTAAATAAGATAAAATTCCAGACTATTTTTAAATAGCATTGCATATAAGCCGATTTATATAATGTCCTGACATACTGCGTAAAATGGAAATGAGTTTGCAATGTAAGAAGAAGGTCTTCTGGCTCCAAAATAATGTGTAATAAAGTATTTTCGAAAGGCTCTTTAGTAATTCTTTTTCCCGCTGCGTATAGTTGTTATATTTGTATTTAATGTTCTTATTTTTATGTTTTTGTTTTTGGGAGAAAAAAAATCTCCAAAAAAATTCACATCCTTATAAAATATTCATTTTGCAATCTAAACTCGTGTGAGTACTTCTAAATATTTAATGGTACAATATATAAAATTTGTTGCTGTATATCGTTCTGTTGTTATTTTATGTTTTAGCGTATTTTGATGATTATGTTATTTACACAAACAACAAGTTGAAAAAAGCTAAATTGGAAAAATAGAAACAATTCAAAAAACTTGTATTTAGAAAAAAAAAACAAATATTGTTGCAATTTTATGTAGATGATTAATGATAATGCGATTGTTGGAATATGAAATATTTTTGTAAATTGCTAGTAGCATTGAACAAATGTTTAATGGTTTTTGGAGATAAAGTTTTATTTTTTTTAACTTTAGTTAAGTTGAGTAATATTAAAAAAAAATGTTTTGTAGTTATTTTCCCAAACATTGGTTTCCTGTATTTCTAAAAGAAAAAAGACACCTGCACAAAATAAATTTTATAATTGAAGTGTTGAAAACTTCTTCCTCTTTTTAACACACTATTAAAAACTTAATTACTTTGAACAATTTTTGTTTCTTTCAAAAAAAAAAAAAAAAAAAAATAAAAGTTTTAAATTTTCACTATCAACCCATAAAATTGTCGTTCCCCTTTTTTTTCTTTCCATATGATAAAGACAAAGAAGGACAAACAAGTATGAACACTTAAAACATCAAAATTTTCATCACACATCATTGTCATTCTCATCAACTTTAATAACAATATCACGCACCAACATTTAATAAATAAGCACTACTTTCGGTCTGTGCAACAACAACAATTTATTGATATTTTAACACTTTTGTTTTTTATTAAATTTTAACCCACTAAAATGGAAATAAATGCTATCTGATTGTTTCTTGAAATCTTAAGTAGCCATTTTTGATGTTGTTAAATATATATTCCCTGCAAACATTTTCTATTAAGGAAGTCACTAAAAATAATCCTCCAGAAGTTGAAATTGATCGCCAAAGTATCATAAAAATCATTTTCCATCGGAAAGAACTGTTTCACGTAGAAGTGTCTCCCAGAGGCTCGAAGAAGACACTTCTCATAGAAGTTTCGTCTTAGTTTCTTCTAGAAGATGATTTTACACTTCTACTTTTTCTGTATTTATAATTAAAATTTACGTTTTTTTTCAATATTTCATAATTAATTTTATTTCGCATATATTTGCATTACAAAAGAAACAATTCACATAATAATTAATGTTATATTTAGAGAACTCAAAATAAATTCATTATGAGAAACTTCTGGTGAATTCCGGTACCTTTAAAAGAAGAAAAGAAGATTAATAATAATTTTTATAATTAAGTAAATTATATTCAGACTGCCTTTTGTGCAAAGAACTTATACAACTTTTTTAAGTATGCAAATACATGTAACCCTCGATTTACGCGATATTTCGTTTTCACGATTTCATTATAACACGTTTCAATTATAGTGAACATTTTTTGAAGTAGCGTTTTTATTTAACACGAACTTGATTTAATGAGTTTAAATAATAGTGTCAAACTTTGAATTGCACGAAATATATTACCAAGGTTCGGAATTTCGTGCAAATGCTTGTTAATTTCCTTTATTCCTAGAACAGAGTAAACTAAATAACTTTACGAATTAGAGAATTTGCTTTAAAATGGCATCGATTTGTTAATGCATATTTAAGCATATAAATAATTCTGTGGACTTTTGATAAAACGACTTAAGTCTACATTTCAAAATTTTCAGAAGAGCTAAAAAATTTTTTAAAATATTAAAAATACCAATGGACAAATTAATATGTGATAAGTCATTTCTCCAAAAGCTAACATACACATAAGGACGTTGATTATTGTAAAAGGTGTGTTATCAGAAGGTTTCTTATTTATCTCGTATTAAGATGCGAAACTACACAGAATAAATAATTTCATTTCGGAGAAGTATGGTCCTAAATCATTCGAAAAGCAATATCACTGAAAATGTTTTTGGTATATCTGCCCTTGGATAGCCTAAATAAAACATAGAGATAAATGCAGACATTCAAGGTAAAATTTCCAGTGATTTATCTGAAGGCAGAACAAGTTCGCTTAATATCGAGTTATGTATATGAAACATTTGTTTTTGGTTGTCATACGTTTTTGTAAAACATCGAGAATTGATTAATTCTTTTCAAAGAAGCTACCAATGCGATTATTCTATCCGAGAGCACAATAAGCTGTATAGAGCTACAATTAATATCATTTTAGAAAAATGGATCTATCATTAAGACCACAGCCATCGAAAGAAGTGTTGCCAATATAGTTAGAGTTTTAGATTCAAACAAAGAAATAGTAAAATCTTTCGACATAATTTAAAAATGCATCCAAAACATCTGTTGATGTCGAACAATAATTTTCTATGTACAAATGCTGCCTAAAGACTTTACTGTATAATTATTTTTAATTTAATATGATATTGAATTAAAATTTAATGTTTTTGTTTCTAATAAAAGTTAAGAAAGAAGTGCACATTTTATTTGTTTTAGGTCATAATATTTTAATATTTTTAGTGCATTTTTTAAGCACCTAAAACACATTTTTTAAATGCACGAACTTACCTTCCCTGTACATTACTGTTTTGAAAGAGATTCATCTGTTGACTGAATCATGTGAGCAAGTGGTTATTAAAAAAAAAAACAGATTATTTTAAGAAAATATTTAAAAATTAACTTCAAAATAAACTAATATTGCGAAAAAATATACATATATATGGGAATGATTAAAAAACTAGAAAAGGCAACTAATGTAACAAGATCCTTATTTTTAAAACTACCTACAATGATAAGAAACCAAAAAATAAGAAATATATGTGTGACTAATAGTGCAGCAAAACAAGTGTCCTAATTAATATAAAAACTTATAATATGATTGAGCAAAAATATTTAGAAAATTGTAATAGCTTGAAGCAACCTGAATTTAGCTAACAATGGCATTTTGCACGAAATCGATTAAGTCAAAGAATATATTCATCAGGTGATTAAAATGCCACTGAATTATTTCCATCTTATCTTAAATTAATTAATAAAGAAAAAACATGGTTACAGCATTATCACTACAACAATATTATGTTCTCATTGTTAATTTTATTGAATTTTAATTACTTTGTGTTCATGATAACAATGATTTTGATTCAATTTTGTCATTTAATGTTTACACTCAATAATAATTTTAATATGATTGACTGCAAAAATTATATGTTTTTAAATATTTTTACCAGAAACAAAATTTTGTTAATATAAAACAGTCTTTTTCCTTATTCTTAAACCATTATTATTATTATGTTATTATTTCTATAACAATAAAATGTTACAAATAAATATAATACTTATCCTTTTCACAAACTTAGTGGAAGACTTCAATATTTGATTGTTTTTAAATATATATATATATATTTTTTTTAAATATGTTTTCTAACTTCAATGTAATTTTAAATATAAATAGACAAGGGTTGATTACACAATATAAGATACTTCCTTTTGAACCACATATGGTGGTACAAATGAATATAACTAATAACATGTAATTATTTTTATTATTATTATTATTATTATTATTGTATATATATAATGTATCTTGTTTTTGTTAAATTCGAGTCGTCGTCTTATTATCTTCCACAAGTAATTAAAAAGTATACTTCTGGAAGATGAAAGAACGATAGATATGTATTTTGTTTTTGTAAATTTAGACAATCATATGGAAGTCACTAAAAAGTGACATATGGAATATTAATGCGCAATGGCAATGTATTTTGTTTTCGTAAATTTGGAACAATCTTCCGACAATCAACTGGAAGTCACTAACAAGTGACGTTTGGAAGTTTGGCAACAAATTTATCTTCCAAATGTTGGAAGGGGTAATTCTATACATAGAGTATTTGTATTAAAAAATATTTATGTATTCGTTTTACAACAAATACTTTGTATATTGTTAAATCGTAAATTAATTTTATGCCTCATATATGAAGAATTATGATGTTTGTTTTTTTATTTTTGACTGGGCCTATGATCGTTTCGGTGTCTTTGTCTTTATTATTATTTTTTTTTTTGTTATTGGTCTGTGTGACAAAGTACTTTATTTTGTTGAAGAAAGATATCAGAGAAATAAAAATAAATCTACATTCAATTTTATTCAGATTGCGGTCACAGTTGGTTTACGTGTATTTTTATTATGGACAGAAGGGAAATTGGAAAATTTACATTCGATTTTGTTGAATGAAATAGAATAAATCAAGTGAATGGAATATATAAGAGAATCACTTTCAAAATGTTTACTTAGTTCTTTAAAATATTAATTTTAAAGTGTAAAAAAATTTAAATGGATTAAGAACTGAATTAAGCCGATTTTTAGATCGTTTCTTTTAGCATTTTACAATTATAGTATTAATTTTCCTCTGCTGGATCTCTTCAACTCTTTTTCGGCCTGTTGAAATGGATTTTTAAGAAGATATGTAATCTGAAATACTTTTAATTTTTTAAACTAAAAAAAAACTTCTAGATGTTTACTTACTTATACGCAAAGAAAAAACATGGTTAAATCATTATCACTATAACAATATTATGTTCTCATTGTTAGTTTTCTTGAATTTTGATAACTGTGTGTTCTTGATAACAATTTTTTCGTTTAAATTTTGTCATTTAATGTTTACACTCAATCTAAACATTAATATGAAAAACATAATTAATTCTACAATCATTAAATATTTGCAGTCTTTTTCCTAGTTCTTAAACCATATTCTGTTTTTAAAACATATTAATATTATTATTCTCAATAAATAAAATGTTTTAAATAAATATAAAACTTATCCTTTTCACAAACTTAGTGGAAAAATTCAATACTTTTTTATTTTTAAATATATTTTGTTTTTAATGTTTTTTTTCTAACTTCATTGTAATTCGCATTTAGTTTATATATGAATAAATATAAATAGATAAGGTTTGGTCATACTTCAAGCAATACAAGATGTTGATTAACTATCATTAAAGGGTATAGTTAAAAGAACACATCTTGCATTTGAACTACAAATGGTGGTGTAAATAAATATAATTAATGAAGAAATGATATCAAAATATTTTTCTTCTATTATCTTTTATTTCAATAAAAAATTTATAAAAATAATTTTTTATAAATACGTTTTATTTTAACATAGGATAAGATTGAATAATAATATGACAAACTAAAAAATAATATGATACATTTAAATAATAATATGATAAAATTGGATAACTGTATGATAACATGGGATAATAATATGATAAAATGGAATCGTAATATGACAATGTCGTATAATAATATAATAGGATAGAATAATTATAATATAACATCAAATCATAATCTGATAGATTGGGATAATGATGTAGTAAGATTGTTAAATTATATGTAAAACTAGAGTCATAACATGAAAAACAAAATCATAAAATCGGACACAATATGACAGAATGGAATCATAATAATTATTACTTATAATCATTTCTATTTTTCGCTATGATCATATGTTCCAACCATAATATGTTGCTTAGATTATGGTCACTACAAATATATTTATTATTATTATAGTTGAATAGTCTGTCGTACTCGAACAAAACGTTTATGTGTTGTTCAGTCGTTATGTACCAGAGTAGTCATTATGTATGTTCCAAATTATCATAAATTAAGGTTTTAATATTATCATAGGTCTTTATCCTTAGGCCTTTATTTACTTCTGAATTAAATTATTTTACGGTTGCAAATATCTTAACCATTCAACTCCTCAATTTTTCGAGATAATATTTTTTTAATCTTGAGCAGAGCCCAAATAAATCCTGGTAAATAAATTCATAGACTCGAATTTATTTACTACACATACAGAGCAGTATGCTTATTAGGACGACTATTATAACTTGAAATTTATATTAGCACAATAAAAATGTTAATATTGACAAAAATTTTAATGTTGCTAGTTTTAAGAGTGCATTTTACATATACACATAAAAATATATAAATTTTTTAAAATCACAAAAAAAATTAATGTCTCGAAATCACCTAATTTTCAAATAGAAACAATTCTGAAAAAAATCTAATTTTTTCAAGTTTATTAAAATGTGTAAAGATCTAAAATGTATTAATATATTTAATTATATTTTTGTTAGCCTCCATTATATTTTTCTCTAATTTTTTAATCACTAATTCTTTAATTCTTTAATTTAATAAGTACATAAAATTTGTATCTTTATTATAAAGGTGATTATTAGCGCTGGAAAATATTAATGATAAAAATTGCAACATAAATTATATAAACATAAAATCTATTAGAATTCATAAAATACATAAGCACGAAAACAACTATCAAAACTTTTGGCAAAAAGATCAAAGTGTCTTTAATTTTTGTCATAAAAAGGTATTCAACTGATCATCAGAGAATATGAGTCGAAAAATATACGGAAAAAAATAATTTGTTATAATTATAAAGAAAATATTTTAATTTATAATTAAGCTTTTTCATTAGGAAAATAAAATGAAATAACAAATTATAGTCATTAAAGCATGACAATGACGTTTAAGAGGCGTTTTGATTTAAAAAAATTATTATTTATAAATTTAAATAATATATTTAAAAATATTAGTTTAGTTAAAAAAATAAACAATACTTTGGCCCTGCCAGAGATATAAAGCTATGAAATCATTAAGAATAATTTGCGCAATTAGAACCTCATGCGTTATATTTTTTAGGTTAAAAATCAACTTAAAAGAGATTTCTTCATCGTTCATTAATAGTAAATAAATAAGTGAATGAATAAATAAATAAGTAATAAGATTAAATTTGTTTAAATCCATTAAAAAAAAATTTCGTAGTTTAGGAAAAAAATTTAAAAAATAATTAATTCTTTTACTAAATTTGCCACCCACTTTAAAAAACTTTTCTACAGCACAAAACATACTACAAACTATTATTTTATTGCAAAATAAGTATAAGATTAATATCTTACTTTTATTATTTTTTTCTTATTAAATTTAAATACAAATTAAGTTTCTCGTTGATACATCCCCTTCCATGCATTCCCTTCCAAAAGTTGCTATCAAACGGACAGTATAAAAACAAATCTCTGACACAATTTTACTCATTTTTTATTATACGCGCAATTTAATTCATTATTTATGGATTAAAAACATTAAAAAAAAAAATTCAAATTTCTCATGATCATTTGGAGTAGAATAAAGATCTTTTTGCTAATGAATATACACACGCATTTGTTAGCCATACACACTTGTTGGCGACAAATTGACAAAGAAAAATTGCTAAATGTGTTAAATGTTCATTTAATGGAAACACCATCATAAAAATATGAAATTAAATTAATTTAAAAATTTTTTAATGAAAAGAGAGTGAAAAAAGAATAATAAAAAATTATAAGTTAAACATAAAATTTTCTTAATTTGTTTCAAGTCAAGCGTTGAATGATGCAGATTCTTTTTAAAATACATTTATAAATTTGCACAAATTTTATTAAAGATTTAAAAGCTATTTAGAAGAAACAGTGGTGATTGTATTACTAGTAAAATAGCTTTAGATAGAGGACTAGTTATGTTTTTAAATAAAATTCAATATACTATGGTGCACTTGACATATAGAAATAGAAAAATATTCTATTTATTTATCTTTTTTTTTTTTTTTTTTTTGTAAAAAATTGAAAAAAATCGAAACTACTTACTACAGAACTATTCAATGATCTACATTGGAGGATTGCATAATAACCTTAGCTTTAATACTAAATACACTTTGCTAGAAATAATAAAAAAAGAAATGAATACACTTGGAATGTAACATAGTGTGGTTTGTAGGTGTGGGTAAGTAGATTATTATGTTATTTGTAGAATTTTCGATACATCTTCAAAATCGACGGTTATATCCAAAAAACCGATTTTTCGGACATTGCGAATTTGAAAATTTTTATCTTGAATACCTTAGAAGGAAAAATTTTTTTCCTTTTTATTAGGTTAGGTTAAAAATTGCGGCGTCTTCAGGCATCCACCCAGAGACCGTTCGGTCCATTGTGATCCCTTTATAAATAACAAAGAAGGCTGATAGATAAAAAAGAGGAAAATCATATTAGAATAAAGCAAAAGATTGAAAAAAAAGACAGCTAAATATAAGAAAATTAAGAAAAGTATGGAACCTAAGACCCACCAAATCAATCCTGATTACCTCTAAGCCACTTTATTGCCATTACGAACCCTATAAGGTTTCCGAGTTCTTCACTCGCAATCTCCTTTAGTTCGTGCAGAATATCTCTCGTAAACCACTTCAGTCTACTTCGCTGAAGCCCGACACAATGAAACGTCCTACAAAAATCTGAAGCGCCATTGTCCCACTTACTGGTCATATTCCCCATTGCGAGGTGATCAGTAATTATGCCAACAATGATCCTTAGATTCCCACGACTCATGCCCAGAAGATGCTTCGAATCTGCTGGTTTAAGACTAGGCCATAACGCTCTAGATACCTTGCAGTCCATTCCACTCCTCCAAGCACGATTCGTTTAATCTTTTTAATAAGTATGTTCACATTTATATTCATAACAAAACTGTGTAAGATATTAAAAACACAAATTCAACCTTTTACTTTTTATTATTATTTTTTTAAGTTTTCAGCCATTTTTGAGTCACAATTTATTAAAAAAAAGATATTTTCTCCTAATACTATATTTTATATAAGAGTAATATGAGATATTATTTGATGATATTGGAATAGAATTCTAGAATATATGATTTTTGTCGTAAATTTAAAACGATGTAATATGGAATTATCATAAGTATATATATATATATATATATATATATATATATATAAAAGAAATTCAATAATCTGTTACTAGAGGGAAAATAATTTCATCGGAAATGTTAGTAATTCCATAACACAATATTTTGGAATATGTTCCAAAATTCACTTGAAAATTTCTTAGTAAACAATTTATCGAATCAATTTCATCAATGCCGTCGGCTTTTTTAAAAAGAAAAATAACTAATTTCGTCAACCTCCTATTTTAGTCATAACACAACAAATCAATCTAATTTAAACTACATTCTAAACTCTCATCATAGCTTATAGTCCCCAGTGGTAACCATACATACACGTATTCTATAAATTTAATATCCAAAGCAATTTACAGTTATGAAAATAAGTGTAACATAACCGCAAAGCAATATTCTACTAGAAAGTAGAAACACATACACATAAATATACATACGTACATACACACATACATACATACATGTATACCTATACGACATAAAAGCAAACGAAGTCAACGTAACAACGATAAATGCACAAGTGCTGTAGAAGATGATGAAGTAACTTGAATACCACCGCCTTGAAAATTTTCATTTCATACCCCCTGAGGACACTTAAGACTCAGTTGATAGTTATGACAACAACAGCAGCAATAGCAACAACAGCAAACCTCAAGTATTCATGCAGTAAGTAGAAATACCAAATGAAATTGTCCTTTTTGTGAAAAAAAACAAAAACAACCGACATTAAGAAAAAAAACAACACAATTTAAAATTACACACAAAGGAAGTGTAACCAAGAAAACAAAAAAAAAAAAAAGAAAACTAAATGCGAATAAAATAAAAAAACAAAAAAAAAATCCTAAAATCCGATAAAGTTATAGCAGTATAGTTTACAGACTTTTAGTTTAATGAGAAAGAGAACATAATGGAACTTTTTCCAAAGCAGCCATATTGAAAATTAACGGTACACACAACAAAAATACCGTTATACACTCAGTTGAGTTAAAGAGAGTCGGAGCAAAAGAGTAGCACAAATTTATTACATATAATAAATTTGAGTGATTACGACAATTGGTTGCTTTAAAAAACACTCAAAGGAGGAGCATAGAAATTTTAACTCAAAATATTGTGTCTCTCTACGACTGTAGCACAACCTTAAGCAAGAAGGGGTAAATTTCATATTATAAACAAAGAAAGAGCAGATATCTATCCGTCAGCATAATATGCATTTTTATGCTAGGTACGAGTATCACAACTGGGGATTAAGAGCATGTGCATAATTTAGTACTTCATTTTGTTTAAGAGCCTTTTCATACAGTGATATCATTACCATATTATACGCTATAATAATTTCACAATACAAAACGGATACAACACTTTGTCAGAGATTATTGAGTTGTGGAGTCGTGGAACAAAGAATAAAAAAAAAATTAAAAATCGTTGTTGTAGTCGTAGTTGTTAGTAACCGTTGCAAGTCTATTATCGTCATCATCGTTATTATCTTTATATTATTTGTATGTATATGTGTTACATACAAAATGGTTAGCTACCGCTTAATGTTGAAGCTTCATTTACTTGTGTCATGTTTTCATCTATTGTTCCTTCTCTTCTACACTTTGCGTTGCTGTTTTTTCCTTCCTTTTATTTTTGGTCCTTAATGAAAACGTTGAAGACGCAATGATGCAAATATCTGTAGTCATTTACCGTTAGAATATCAGCCATTTATGGCAATTAACACTTTAGCTGTTTATTCTGGTCGAATGACTATAATGAAAACGAAAGATATTATGATGTAGAGAAATATAATGTTTTGCGTATACTAAGCGTCTAATTATGAACACTTTTATTAGTTGAGTGTGATAAGTATTCTGTTGAAAGACCGTAGATATTATTAAGTTTTTAAAAAGATCAGAGAAAATTCGTAAAGTAATTTTTTAAGACGAGTTTGTTTCTGGCAATTATGTTTGATATTTTAAATCTATAAAAAATTATCTTTTCTATTTAAAGTCACACTAAACAGTAAAATGTGTGATTTGTTGTAGTAAAACTCAATTTGTATTAGATCATCAACGCACAGTGTGCGATTCAAAAAATAAAATGGAAATAATCATGAAATTTCGGAACGGCTGTTCCGATTTCCATGAAATTTCACATAGTGTTAGTAGAGGTGTAGGCGAGTTTAAGTTTTGACCACATATATCTACAGGACATGGGTCCACAAAATTGGACACCTCAGGTATTAAAATAGTTAAAAACGATCCTGATTCCTTACATCTGAACCGATTTGAAAGATTTTTATATATCAGCGTATGTAAATCTTATCTCTTTTGGTTTAAGAGATATTAGACTTCAAAGATTAAAATTTTTACTTTTTAACCACATTCAGTATATAAGACTCAAAATATCTCCAGTTGTTGGCATTTTGTATAAACTTCGATATAAACTTGATGTAAATATAAAGCCGATGATTTTTGATTCGTTGATACAAAGTAATGGTTATAGCATTTTCACAATAACAATATTATGTTTTCATTGTTAATTTTCTTGAATTTTAATGACTCTTTGTTCATAATAATAATATTTTTGTTTAAATTTTGTCATTGTTTACAATCAAAATTTGAAAATGGTTGAGCGCATAAAGTATATCTTTTTAAATATTTTTACCAGAAACAAAATCTTATTAAAATGAAAAATATCATTAATTCTACAATTATTATATATTTGAAGCCTTTTTTCCATGTTCTTAAAACATATTCTGTTCTTAAACCATATTAGTATTCTTATTCTCATCACAACAATTTGTTTCAAATAAATATAATACTTATCCTTTCGACAAACTTAGTGGAAAAGTTCAATACTTGTTTGTTTTTAAACATATTTTGTTTTCCAACTTTATTGTAATTCTCATTTAGTTTATGTATGGATAAATATATATAAACAAGGTTTGGTTATACGCGTTGTGATTCAAGTAACATAAGATATTGATTAACTACCATTAAAGGGTTTAGTTAAAAAAGGAAAAAAAAAACATTAATTAATAAAAAAGTGATACGTAAATATTATCTTTATTATTTTTTATTTTTTATTTTTTATTTTTTGCTAATGAACAATTTTTTTTATTATTTTCAATAAAAAATTTATAATTTTTATAATACGTTTTACTTTAATTTATATTAGGATAAAAGGGAATAATAATATTAAGAATGACACAATAGTATTATAAAATTTAATCATAATGTGACAATATGTTATAATATAATAAGATAGACCAATAATATAATAACATCAAATCATAATCTGATAGAATGAGATAATGATGTGATGAGATTGTTCAAATATATGTAAAACTAGAATCATAACATGAAAAAACAAACCATAAAATCAGGCACAATATGACCAAATGGAATAATAATAATTATTGCGTATAATTGTTACAGAATTACAAAATCGTGTGAAGAAAGAATTTTGAAATATTTATGGAGTCGAAAGTAATATGCATTTAAATTTGAACTTTGAAAAAATTCGATTGCTTCCTGTTTTTTTTTTTTTTTTTGCAAAAAAGTGGTCACATTCTTTTTCTGTTGTAAAAAAGTTTTTTTAAGTAACATGTATAATATTTATATTTTTCTGAAAGGTATAGAAAATTATGTGAAGAAAAAAATTGTAAAAAATTTAATGGTGCGAGGACCAGGGTCTCTCAATTTCATGATTTTCCAATATTTACCTTCATTTCTTAAGTCTTTTACAACCATTTAGACTTTGAGAAATTAAGGAAAGTATTGGAAAATCATAAAATATTTGGTCGAATTTGGGAGATGCTGGTTACTGCACGATAAAGGTTTCTAAATTGTTTTTCCTTTACACATTTTGTTGTAAAGCTATCTTTCAGCAAAGTATAAACATTGTATATGTTACTTAATACAATTTTTATATAACAGAAAAAGAATTTGACCACTTTTTTAGAAAAAAAAAAAAAAAAAACAGGAAAAGATCAAAGTTAAAATTTAAATGCCTATAACTTTCGACTCTGTAAATATTTTTTCAAATTTCTTTCTTCACACCTCATTCTTGCATGAATCAGAATTATCAGAATATTTTTCAGAATTATTTTTTTGGAATTTCGGTTTTTTTTCAGTCAAATCGGTCCATAAATTTTCCACCATACCTTTTTTAATCTAATATTGTCTTGCATTCATATATGTTCTGCACCGATGCTGTTTTTTTCTTTTCTTTAAATATGAGTGAATTTTTGTAAAATTCAAA
Organism: Protocalliphora azurea; assembly: GCA_932274085.1. Taxonomy (NCBI): domain Eukaryota; kingdom Metazoa; phylum Arthropoda; class Insecta; order Diptera; family Calliphoridae; genus Protocalliphora; species Protocalliphora azurea. The sequence goes on from OW026519.1 coordinate 177,062,787, forward strand.
AGTATTAAATTTGTTATTTACTAGCTTTTACCGGTGAGCTTCGTTAACCTAATTGATGCAATAACTAATATATATTTTGTATGGCAGCTACTACTCCCCTTGGACCTATTCACCCTATTCGAAATTTGATATGAAAATTACTTTTAATTATTTTTACAACTTTCACTGTAATGGTCCTTTAGATGAGAAAATGTATATTTTGTTGGCTATCTCTTCCCCTGAACCTATCTGTCCTATTTTCATTTCATCAATGCGATATGATATAATAAAGGTTCCTTTCATTGTAATAGTTCCTTCCATAATAAATATCTGTTTTATATGGGGGGGTTCTACACCCCCTGCTCTAATCTATTTTAAGATAATCGGCCATTTGTTAGAGAAGATTAAAAAAGTGGGCATAAAATATGGGCGTGGCATCCGATCAAGATCCCTATAACTTTCTACAGTGAAAGCACTATATGTGCTCATGTAAATAGCTTCATTAATAACATGTAAAATTGAAAAAGGAGATTTTTTAAAAATAGGCGTAAAATATGGGTGTGACATCCAATCGAAAAAACAAAGCCTATAATCACCTCTGGCACTGGTACTATCTGGGAGTCAAATTTTGTGAAAATCGGTTGAGCCGCTTAGACGCCATTTGATATACAAACAAACAAATAAACAAACTTAAACTTACAATAAAATTATAATTGAATATTAATTTCAACTTTTAAGAATAATTGAAAAAAGTAATTGCTAAAAAATACCAACTTGGCTTCATTCGGTAGCGATTTTGCGAGAGGATCTAGGGAATCGATCCTGCTATATTACTTCTATAAACCATTCAGTTCCTGTCAGGAAGGAACATAGTCATATCAGTTTACTACAGAAGAGTAGATTAATGTTTTAGCTCTCAGCTCTACTAGATCCAAGCAGGTGCATTCTAAAATAATTGTAATAATTGTAAACTGATATTTTAGGCATTAACACTCTTAGTATAATTTTTATCTGTAACTCATAAACTGTAATCGCAGAACTCTAAAACGTTTAGAAGCCTAAGTTGTGCATTCAAAAGAACATAACATGTTTTTTTTTAAATAAAAGATGAATTCAATAAGTTAGGATTAAAACTAAATTATCTGCTTGCAGTACTTCTTTTACAGATTTTTACGATATATCATTTTACATAAAAATTAATTGCTAAGTAGATTTTTAAAAATTTTTTTGGTATGATGACTAAAAAATGATATTGTACTTTTAGGAAAATTTTCGAGGTATCTCTCTATAAAAATTTAAAATTAATAATCACAATTAAGCACTTCTGTGGCTTTCTTAAAATCCCTTTTAATTTGGATCCAAATCCTTTACAATTGTCTAAATTCTGGGTAGTTTAAATAACTAATAATCTGTGGAACTAAAATAACATTCCATAACAAAATTCTAAATCTGGCTACAAAATATTAAAACACTGTTGCATGTCACGAGTGTCATCAATATCTTTTTATGACACTCTTTGTTATGATTATTCGAGTTTATTCAGACTAAAGAAGCAAAACAATCACATACCTTGTCGTGTTTTGAAGTAAGCCTGTCATCTGACAAATTGTTCTGTAAATTTTTATTGTTTTTAGTTCGATACCAAAGAATACAAAGAAAATAAACTGGCTTAATTTTCTACAGCAACATCTCTCTCCTCACATACAAGTTCTGTCTGAATTTAACACACTTGTGTGAGAGCAGAAAAAAAAAAAACACAAAATAAACAAAACTTTCCTTTAAAATTTAAGGAAAATTACACTCGGGACAAAGTTTGTTTTATCAGCATACAATATTTTTATTATTGGTCCTTCGAGCCGGATGTTGGCTTACGATATTACTGTAAACACATTCTGCTGGTATCTAATTATAGTCCACAATCTCTGCTTTGGTACTGCCAAACAGAGACAACAAGGCAATTTACGATTGTAAACTTGTTTATGGTCTTTCGAACCATATATACATTAATTGAATTTTAAATCCCGTTATACGAATATTTCTCACAAGTCGAAAAAATATATTTTTTTATATTTTTGACATTTCGTTTTTCTATGTTGAAATTTAAATTGAACGAATAAAGTTGCTACTTTTGATATTAAAAGTAAAAATCAACAAAAAGCCGAAAAATGTAATTATATTTTTGTATTTGTAGATGTAATTCGCATCAAAAGGTGAAAATTTATGAAAATCTGCGAATATAATTGTGATAGATTTTATTTAATAATTTTTGAGTATTACTTTGCGTAACTATGTGTGCTTATGATATGCGATTGCAGCACTAATACATATAAATAAAATTAGTCTAACGTAATCCTGAAGTCAGTTTTTTTTTTTTTTTTTTTTTTTTGATAACATAGTTAGGTATCTTGACAAGCCTTCCATTCTTTGTATTCTTTGTTCAATATTATTCAGGGCCATTTACTTGATTACTCATTATATAAACTGACAGCATGGTAAAAGCCAGCAAGAGCTTCACCACTTTTAGGGTTTGGAATTCATTCTTGTGACTTATTCTTTTTCTGAACCAAGTATCATCTCATTCTTTAGGCCCTTGTAAAGCTTTTTTATTACCCTAAAATATAATATTTTTGTCAATATTTACTCGATCAACATTGTCTTTTAAGTTAAAAAAAAGTAAAAAAATCTAAATTTATTCTGTACATTTTTCAAGAATTTTATCTGCTGTTAAATTTGATATGTGTCTAGAAGATGCTGTAATCAAGAAATAGATATTTAAAATGAATGACAGTAAGAATTATTGAGAAAAAAATTTTTTTGAACTCACACATTAATTGGGCATACTTCATTTTCCTTTTGTCTTGTAAAATCATGAAAAGGCAAAGTCAACAACGACCAACGAAAAATCAAAAACTTCACTTTTTGTTTATTTGCTTCTTCATAATTTTACATTTTCACAATTAAGTCGGGCATGAAAATGCAAAGCTTTCAGAATAATGTTGATGAACCGAAAATACGAAACGAAATTAATTGAAACTCAATAACTTAAGTAAACAAAATTATATTATAAGAATATTGTAAAATTATTTTGATAACACTAGTCATAAGATAGAAGTCATAAGACACCAGTCAGAAGACACAAGTTTATAGACATAAATAATAAAGATACTTTTTTAAAACAGAAGTTTATTAAGTTGTTATTATTTTTGGCTAATTTGAAAATTTTCAAGTTAGTTCGTGGACAAAAATCCTTAAAAGGATAAATTGAAATAATTCAATTTATTTTTATTTTATTTTTTTTTTTTTTTTTTGATTTGAAAAAATTCGAATCTTAATTTATAACCTCATCATAATAATTTATAACCTGAGGAACTTACAAAAAAATTTATAAAATTTGCCAAATTACCTGATTTTTTCGACTTCAAACGAGAGTTCACAATGTACAAATTATGATTTTTCTCAACTGAATATTTATGAAAAATTTCCGATCGTGAATTGCAAAAATTTCTTAAACTTAACTTAAGCATGGACTGAATATTTAGAAAATGCTTAAAACATATTAAGTTGAAAGCAGTTTAAATACCAGTTTTAATATGAATAATAAGAAGGTTATTGAATTACGAATTATTTTCGTTGCCTCTGAAAACTTACATCCAATAACATATATTTTAATAAAAGTATTAATTTGGAAAACATAGTTCGGAAGTCGTCAATAAAAATGGTATCGAAATGTTCAAATATTTTAAAAATAAGATAATTTCTTCTAAGTATATACTCCAATCCTTCAAATCTAGTGACGACATATAACTGGACGTAGACAAAAATTAAAAAAAAGATATCATTCCAATTATTAAACAAAAGTAGTTATAATTAAATAAATAAACATCATAACTTAAAAAAAACCACTCATTGTTTAGCAATTACCTATCTGCAAATATATTTATTTAACTCTACTAAAAATAAACACCAAATAAAATAATTTAATTTATAATCTGTAGTTCATTAGAAATTCTTTAACAATTACAGCCACAAAAACATTATTAATTCATTACGATTTAGCACAATATAAAAATCATTTAATTTTCTCATTTACTGCAAAACGTTTCACAGAATGTAGCTGCTATTGCCCCAAAGGTTTTAAATGAATTTTAAAAATTTCTAATTTCTATTTGTATATCCAACCATTATTTTCAGCCAACAAAGTGACGAACATTAAATCGAACAGAAATTAAAAAAAAAACACGAACAAACACACACACACAATTTGAAAATTTTTAGTTTGTATTCTGGTCTACTATAGTATTTTCCTCTGACACTTCGTCCATTTGGTCGTTTAACAAAATTCAATATCTTGCATAATTAATTGCATTTAGCACGTTTTTGTTTTCATTAAGTCCTACACAGCGATCGAGAGCAAAAAATATAATTTTCTAATATGCTTTAACTTCCTAAAGCCTCCACCATAATAGTGGGTGAGCTGGTGGAGTGAATAAATTAACGTTTCGTTAATGTTCAACCTTTCTGTAGATATTTTCGTTCAAGCAATCCGCGCTCAGTGAGGAAATATAAACACATACAATGTAGTAGAATAAAAATAAAAACTAGAACGCGAAAATCATGTTCAAGTATTAACATTTTGTGTTCTAATGAAGCGCATCGTTTTACCTTCAAACATCACTAATTTTGTGGAGGTGTTATTGTAATTGTATTGGTGTTCAAAAAACATTGCTGCTACTGGTGTGTATGTATATTTGTACATATTGTAATATTAGTGTGTGGCGTTGTTAAATTTTTGTAATTACTTAACTTGTTAAGAGGGCTTGTTTGCCTTTGGGTCTATGGTCGATGTTTTCCAAAAGCGTACTAATGATGATGGCGTTTTGTTCGCTCATTATTTGACTGTTTGTTTATGTTTAGTTAATGCCGCCTGGTGTGGCCAGCAATTGGCAATTGTGAAGGGAAAAACAAACACATGCACACACCAAATGAGACACCAAACAAACAAATTACTGGCGTTTTCATATTGATGATATAGTTCAGTGTTTTAATGGCTAAGAATAGGAATATTTTTAATTTGAAAACAAATTTGGCAACTTATATTTTGGATATGTTTAGGCGAAGATACTAAAATTGGTATTTCTTTTATTCAGAAATATTTTATAGCAGTATGAAAAATACTAAGTACTGAGAGAGAACGATTTTATATATTAATATAATAAATACAATGTGCTCGAGAATGAGACTTATTTTTTTTTTTTAGCGGGAAGAACATCTATTGGGTAAAACTGAGTCGACGACGCTGAGTTTAATGGTGTTAACCAATTTTAAAAGTTAGCACTCGTTTTTGAGGCACTTAACTATGACATTTTAAAATAGGTGTTAGGAAAATTAAGTTGTTTTCCTTAAATTTAATATTTTTTTTTTTTTGTTAAATTTGAATAAAATAAACAACTAAGATTTTATTAAAGAACAGCATCATGAATTTTTATTATCAATTATATTTTAAATGCTATATTACCAAAGGTTTAACTAACAAAAAATCTTAATAAAATTCCGTAAATAAGCTAACTAGTCTTACAAATGAGCAACTTTTCAAACAAAAATATAAATACATTAAAAATTGAGCTCAAATCAGTTTATTTTATAATTGGAGTATATTTATTTTCAATCGATTTATTGTTAAAATTATATAAATAATGTCCCTTTTATTACTAATTTTCTATTATTTGTGCTACTTCCATAATAAAGTTTAAATATCGTGAACACTAGCGTTAAGTACGAAAAAATGCTGCCACCATTGAATTCAGCGCACTTGAATTAGCTTTATAAGTGGGGTGCCCAGCTTGTTAAAATTTGTGACTAGTATAGTGACATTAATATAATAATATAACAATATAATAATATAATAATATAATAATATAATAATATAATAATTAAGGTGGCTTTTGAAGTTAACAATTGTAATACGAGGATTACATACATTAAAGTGCCTCGATTTATAAGAGAATAAAAACAGTTGCAAAAGTATCCCCTCAAGTCCAAACTGATATGTTTCAAATTAATTCCCAAAATATTTCGATTTATTAATTTCGCTTTCCACCATTTTTAAAATACCTTTACGAATATGGTACACAATTTTTCAATTTTTGATAAAAAGAAACTGTAACATAATAGAAGCATTTTGATTAGTACATTATGAGCAATTTTTTTTTTTTTTTTGAAATTAGTTTTCATTATCGTAAAATTAAGATTTTAGCAAGATTTTCTATGCATTTTTTAAAAATGCTACTTTATTAAAATATGAATAATTCGGGCATTTTCAATCGTAATTTAAATTTTAGGGCATAATTGGAAAGACGTTATTTAGTACTATTGACATACATATGTATTGATTTGACCTCTTATTAACAAAATTAATATATGGGATTACTATTTCGTTATAGGTTAAATTAATTTTGCAGAAAATAAATGGTTGGTTAAGAAAATAAATTTCACAAAAGAAGCCAAAATTTATAAAAAAAAAAAAAATAAAAAAATAATAATAAAATAAAACTATAAATTTGTGTAAAATATCAACTTAATTTCACACTCCTTTTTATTCGATTCTTACTGCGCACAGTGGTTCCGAAACACTTTTTTGGAAATAATTCTGTAACCAGTGAACCGTAAAAGATAACTAAACAAAATTTTTTAGATTGATTTGAAGGAGCACAGGTCTCTAGCGGGTCATGGGGTAGGGTAGACTTTCAAAGTTGGTCACCTCGAGTATGTATTTTTTTTTAATTCGCCAAAAATTCATTTATGACTTTAATGTAAAAAAATGTTTATATTTCCCTAGCGGGTGACGGGGATAGATGGTTTTTTTAATTCGCTAAAAGTTCATTTATGATTTGAATGTAAAAAAAGTTTATATATAGTCCTTGTAAATCTCTACAACAAATATGCTTAGGTTATCTCTTTTAGTTTAAGAGGCTGAAGTAAATTTCCCTCTCATTTTAGTCCTCGTTTTTTAAAGTTTTTTTTAAATGGGCTTAATTTTTTAAAAAAATCAGAGACCGTAAGTGTTATAAGTTTAAAAAGTAATAAATTGTTATTTTTAATTTCTATTTTATTGTTTGAAAAATAAAAAATTGTTTTGGTTTTTATTTTATCATCCAAAAGTACAAATTACTTTTGTTTTTTTTATAAAAATCAAAAATAAAAATCATTTTAAGAGTTTAGAAACATAAATGAAAAAAATCAAACAATCAGCCTAACCACGAAATCTAAAAAGTTGATTTTAATAATATAAAGTCGACTATTATTTTAATTTTCTTACCATAAAACATTTCCCTTACTAAATTTTAAAATTTCGTTTTAAATTTATAAAGAAGCTTTTTATTTTTGTTATTTTGAAAGCCTATGAATATTTTGTTTTTTTTTTTTTTTTTGATTTGCATTTGCTATTTCAATTCATTGAAAGATATTTTCAAACCTTTTAATGTATGAGCTTTAAAAAGCTTTTAAAACAGTTTTTGAATTATTTCTTATGGCACAAAATTCCTGTTTCAAAATAATATCAATTTTAATAAAAATAACATTTAATTTTTTTTTTTATTTGGGCTGATAAACTGATTTTTATTTTTTGTGAGGGAAAATAAAAATCACAACTTGACTTTTATTAAAAAAATTATCAGTAATTGTTATTTGAAATTCACAAAATAAAAATCAGAAATAATTTTTATTTCTGAGCAATAAAATAAAAATCAAAAACAAAAAAAAAAAAAAAATAGCTTAAATAGCGTAATGATAAATGCTACAGTGCACTCAGGATATTTTTAACTAATTTCCTTTATATTATTATTATTATTATTATTATTACTTTAAAATATATTTGATTATAAGAATACATGATCCTATACTTCAATAGAATCTTAATTGTTTATTTTGTTTAAAAAAAAACTAAATTATTAAATTTAGACCAAAAACTTAATTGTCGTAACCCTTTTTTAGTCTTTCAAAATTAAACATCTCAAAAACGAGCGCTAACTTTTAAAAATAGTTAATACCATTAAATTCAGCGTCGACAATTTAGTTTTACACAATTGGTGCCCATCTTGTTAAAAAAATAAGTCTCATTTTCGAGCACATTATTATTATTATTATTATTATTATTATTTTTATCCAAAATTACACATATAATAATTATTTTTGTCTCCGAAAAAAAAGCTTCAAATTATAAATTTAAGTTTTTCAGGTCATGTTCTTTATATTCAAATCATAAATGAATTTTTGGCGAATTTTTAAAAAAATTACATACTTGAGGTGACCAACTTTGCGAGCCTACCCACAAGTCCCCTGACTCTAGGGATCTGTGCTCCTTCAAATCAACTCGAAAGCAGTTGAGCTATAGCCAAGTCTACTTTTAATTAGATATATTTAACGGATCAAAAGTTACAGAATTATTTCCAAAAAAAGCATTCTCAAACCACTGTGCGCGGTTTTAAAAGAATTTACAACATTTTTCATATATTTATTAATGTTAAGGAATAATAAATATATCTATACAACTTGTTTGCAGAAATTGCTGATTAACCTTTTAAGCACCATATATATATAAAATTCACCATTTTGGTGTATCAATAGTATCAGAATATACTTTTCCAATTGTAGCCTAAAATCCAATTTATATTTAAAAATTTGCTGAATATGTAAAATTATGTGTTTAAATAAAGAATACATTACGAACATTTTTAATAAAATCTTAATATTCCTCGAAAGAAAACAGATGTAACAATTATTTGAATGGATATTTCAGGTTTTAACATGTCACTATTATATTTTGAAGTTAATTTTGTTATAAAGAAAACTTTCATAATAATATTGAAAGAAATCCATATTCTTAAAGGTTTTTGGAATCACAAAGAAACGTACAAATCTTTATTTCTAGAGGGGTACCCTTGCATATTTTTCGTGACTAATTTTAATATAAATGTTATAATTTTCCATGTCATAATGATTATTAGCTTCTTAGAAATACTGAAAATAGTTCGAAAATTTAAAAGAATTGCGAACGGCTTTAATTTAATCATCCTAATCGATAAACGGTATTTGTATTTAATTGTTAAGCAGAATTTTAATTATAGGTTTTTGATATTAAACTTTTTAAGAAATTATATTTTTTAATATCTTTGAAACTATTGAATACATTAAATATATATACATTTATGTATAAATTAGAGGTTATTTGAATTCGATTATTTTTTTTTTATATCTAACTAAATCAGATAATTCGATCTTGAAATATGTTGCAATATGTGGTGCAACCTTATTCATTTTCTATATAACGGTTTATCTCGAAAACTAGATTAATTAAAAAAAAAAATGATTTGTTGGATTATAACTCCTTGACCACGTGTATATAAATTGACGAATTCCGTGTCGGGGAATTAGTTTTTCTAAGAATCATATTCAACTAAAACTAAAAGTTTAGTTTAAAATATTGATTACAAACATTATATACTTTCTACTAAAAATAAATTAGAATAAACAAGTGAGAATGTTGTATTCGGCTTGGCCGAATCTAGTATATAGCCACCATCTGCATCTTTTTAAAATTTCACCTGATATAAGAGGTGGGTGTTAAAGTGGCGGATTACACCAATTTTTTGTTTCCGAATTTACGTTGGTCATTGTACTATTTGTAAAAATTTTCGAGTTTATATCGATCCACGGAATTTTTTTTGTTTAAGAGATATTAGTAGAAAAATCTAAACTGAGGTTACAACGGACACCCTGTGTTTCCAATATCTGGCCTATAATTTTTTTGTTTATAAATCGATTTTGCTCATTTTCAATACCAAACAAAACAACAGACATATGGACACATAGACGTACAGACATAACTACTCTCAGAACTACGACTCAGAATCTTACCAGGACCCAGAATATATAAACTTTATGAAATATATAAAATTTTCGAAATATTTCAGACGGAATGAAAAACACAATATACCCCCCCCCCCCCCCCCCCAAATATTTTTTTAATGGTGTGTATAAAAAAAGAGGGGTTTTATAACTTTGTAAAACTTTCCATTACATCTAATTGAAATATGATATTAATGAAAACTCTTTTACGAAAATAACAACTTCTGCTATAATAATCTTATTTTAAAACATAATTATTTCATAAAAAAAATGGTTCATAAATATTCATGACAGCTTCATTATTATAAAATATTATAATAAATACTTTACTAAATATGTGTCGTACATACATTCTCACGAGTATTTACTAAAATTACAAATTATCTTCATGTATAAATTTTTAAACGCAAATAATAAAAATGTATGTTTGTATTTATGTATGTATGTATGTATAATGTGTGTAAATGTGTGTAAATGTGTGTACAATTACGTATACGTATTGCAGTACATTATAACATTCATACGCACTCGTGTGTTTTTATGTGTATGTGTACCATAATAATTAACGCGCATTGACTTTAGACGCTCATTAGTTTAATTAGGATACAAATTAACGAGCCTCATTGAAACAAAATAAATGAAACAACCAACCAACTAGTCGCTGGCCCATCGACTGACTGAACAGCAACAATAACAACAGCAACAACTATATCATCCGTACAAACTTTGGGCGAATCTTTCGGTTTACGGGCAAAATTAAATGCGTAAATAAAACTTGGCAAACAACAAATACAAAAATAATACTAACAGCCAGCAGCAATAATAATAATAATAATAATAATAACAGCAACAATAATGACAACAACAACAATGCAATGGCCACTCAAATAATGGTTGTTTTAAATTAAAACAAAAACAACAATGAAATACGCAATGCAGCAGCAGAAAAAAAGTTTTGTCATATTTAAACATTAAAATATTAAATTACTGAAATTTAAAGGAAGCAAATCTAAAAATTAAATGAAAATAAACATTATTTCAAGAGGAAATACAGCAATGTGGTGAGAAATGTATGTATTTCTTTGTCTTTCAATTATTTTAAAGAAAATAATAATGAAATTATCGGTGGGTACCTTTAGTTAAACTACCAGTTTCAAAAATAAATTTAATGTTATTTTCAGGGACCGTAAAGATTATGAGTCATTATATTACAATTTAATTATTATTTTTCGATTTTTGGGATTTTGTTAAAAATAACGTTCATTTTTGATTATTATTTTTTGCTCAAATTATAATGATTTTTTAGACATTTATTTTTCGAATAAAAAATAATTTTTGTTTTTGATTTTTATTTTTTACTCAAAATAAAACGATTATTTTTGGTTTTTATTTTTCGATATTTTTTAGATTATAAAATAACGCTTAACTTTTATTTCTTAAAAATAGTTTTGTTTTTATTTGCTCTAAAAATGATAATAATTTTTAAGCAAAATATAAAAATAATCGTTATTTTATAATTGAAAAATAAAAATCAAAAATTATCGTTATATTTTAATCGAAAAATTAAGCAAAGAAAATAATCATTATAATTTGAGCAAAAAATAAAACCTAAAACAGAAAATCAAATTGGACACAAATTATATTTAAATTATAATTTTTATATTAATTACAATAAATAAATATAAGATAATTTTGCGCAGTGTATTCCGCTAAAAACAAAACAATCTGGAAAATACCTTAAGTTGGTTATTTAATAAATAAAATAATGTTATCGTTTTCTTCAACAAACCGTTGGTTTGATGAAAACCCAAAAGGCTTTTAAAAACGATAAGTTTTTATTTTTAAAGTCACTTACTAACTTACCATCCTAACGTCGAGCCGTCATGAGCATCACAACTAATTAAAATACTTATTCTAAAATAATTCCCAATACTTACCTTAACCTAAGTTACCTAAATCTAAGAAATCTTTTGCAATAAAAACTGAAGTTGAACTGAAGAAAAAGGATACTTACCTTATTCCTGGATTTCCTTGCAAGAAAAGGTTACAAATTTTCATAATAAGAACCAGCTATACCACTAATTAAATCCCCCTATTTTTATTTTTTTCCAAACCCATAATTGATAATACCCTTTTTATCTTCAACAACCTCCTCTTCGTCTTCATCATCTATAAGGAGAATTTACATACCGTAGACAACTCTACTAGTTCAAAACTCAAAATAATTGTTGTTTATTGAATTTTAAAAATCCAAAAATAAAATTTTTTTCTTTGCATATTTGAATAGGGTTACTGTCCTTAAAAAGTGTTCAACAATATTTTCCTAAAGTCCTTGGATCATATTGATTTTTTTTATCAATAAAATTGTCATAATCATTGTTTACAGTACCTGTTTATTTCTTCTTAATTTTACAATTCAAATTCACTTAATTATTTTATAAATCTGCCTGTGAATTGCCAAAGCAAAAACAAAAAAATTAAAATTAAGTGAAAAAAAAATCTGTATACAAATAATTTAATTAGTAATAAATTATAAAATGATGACCACATTAAAATATTTGCTTTAATGGATGCAAAATGGTTGTCGTAGATTTTAAACTCATTTGCATGAATAATTAATTTGTAAATGAAAACAAACAAAAATACTCATACATACAGACATTAAATACAAACGAAATTTAAAATGATGCTTACATATATGTGTATGTATATTTCATAATGGCATAAGTAAATAATAAATTATAGACTGAAAGGAAAAAAGACGAAGAATGGAAAATGATTTATGCTGATTTTAAATAATGTTTAAGGAAACTTTTAACTCTCTCGGGATGTTAAATTGGAAAATTAGTAATTTACGGAAAATTACAACTATTTATTCGTAAGTTTTTAAAAGAAAAAAATTATGTTAGTAATGATACTTATTGTGAGTTGTTAACTTGCATTTTCCGCGGGTTTGTTATTAATTCAAAGATTAATCTATCATTCTACTACTGATAGACTTATATGCTTTTTTGCAGCAAATGCTAAAGCTCATTACACCATTCTATGGAGTATTAGTTGGCAGCAAGTAAAATGTTCTCTTACAACAGTTTTTTTAAAACATTTAGAAAAAAAATTTCTAAAAGACAGATACAAATATTAACATGTCTACAAATACAGTTTTACTGCTTCAAAAGCCAGGCTTTATGTTATTATTCAAATGGTGATGAGAATTTTTATTATAAACTCCTAAAAATTGAGAAATGGAAGTTGTTATGGATTATCTTTGTTAATTTTATTCCGATTACACTAGACAATGAGGGGTAAAAGAGTTGTTTAAAAGGGATAATAAGAATTTACTGGTACCAAGTTCAGTGATCAGTAAGTGGGTTACAGGAAGTGACTGGGAGAATAGAAGCATTTAGGAGTTATTCTGGAAACTAAAATAAGGAAGAAAGATATAGTCGTTCAAGCCCAACCCTATAATACCCTACATCATTATGTATGTGCACCATAATTCGGGGAGGGGTCTTATATTAGACCTGTGGCCAATTGTAAACCAATATTTATATTAAGTGTAAAATAAAATATACGAACATAGAATCCTAGCAAAAAAAGAACGTCCAAAGAAGTTAATAAAATCCTAAACTTGTGATCCAGAAGTAGTGAAAATTCGGATCATTTGCAATGAATTTAACATAGCCTTGTCATAGGAAGATATTCTCTTTTTTGATACCTATTCACTGAGTAGGAAGTCATGTTCACGATATCATGTAAAATTGATTTTTTGTATACTTTTTTTATTAATTCAAGGAAATTACTTTTAATTTTTATATAAACCAAATATTTTTTATTAAAACAAAAATATGCATATCAGTATTTTTCATTTGATTAAAACAGTTATTATTAAGTAATAAGTGTTTGTAAATTTTCAACTTTTTATATCAGAAAAATTATCTAAATCGTTCTTTAATAACATCTTTGGATGATGTTTATATAACTTCTTATGCATGAGAAACCGTACGCTTGCTGAAACTTTGGAAGTAATGTAAAAGTACTTCCTTAAAAATGAATTATATTTATTTTTGCTGGGATATTACGTTGATACTAACATCCCAGCAAAAAATTGGCTTTCTTGGTGAGCAGGTATAATTACAAATAAAAAAAAAAAATACTTTTTATTTTTTACCTGAATAACTAGTTGTTTTTGTTCGAGATGTCCATAAATTTGTGTAGTTATTTTTAGACTCTAGGGGTACTCAAAAATATGTACCTAAAGATAATAAAAATAAAAAAACAAAGTATTTTTTGCGGGTAGTGAAATTTGAAACAAATTAGCCATTGGTTTTTTAATGACTAACATCTTACTCAGTACACCATATCGCACTTAATTTTCTAAGCGACAAAAACTTTTTTAGTATAAAATATGATTTTTTTTAGATATTTTGCTAAAAAAAACCAACAGTATCATATTGGCTTCTGCTTTCTAATAGTGTTGCCAGGAGGTGAGAAATAAAACAGGCTAAATTAACCTTAAAAAAGCCAGAAAGAAGTTTAAATTTTTTTAATTTAATAACTTATTTTTTTTCGTTCTGATTAAATTTTATTAGTTTTTGACCCAATATTTTGAGGTGATTTTTTAACTATAATTCCTTTTTGATTAAGCATTTCCGAATTTTTCAGTGATCTTTGGCTTTTAAAAGATTTTTTTTAATAAATATTTCTTATGGTTAATGATGTATATGAAAAAAAAAATAATAATAATTACAATAATCGCTTCAATAATTCCGTAAAATTAATATAGTTTTTTTTTATTTGGAGAATGAAGTAATGCAGACGAAAATCTTTGTTAAATATAAAAATAATATTTGTTTTCCGTGCAAATAAGTGCATTAAAATTAGTAATAGCAAATAAGAAACTATTTTCTTCGCTGTTGAAATACTAACATTTTAGCCTTTTTAAGGCAACTTTAAGAATAAAAAAATGCTAGAAAAAAGCTAAAAGCTAAAACGAAAATTTTGAGGTTAAACGAAAAATAAAAAAGCTAGATTTAGCCTAAAAAAACTGGCAACACTGGTTGCTAATCCATTGCTCTTCCAACTGATACACATGATTGCAATATTACTGTGTTCTTATTAACATAATATAGATTAGCAAATAATAATGACATCACATTACCTATAAACTACTTTAATAAGTAGTTGTCATTACCGAGAACCAAAAAAATTTGCTGGGATTTATAAAAATGTATACACTTTTGGGATATTTTCGAAAGTAGGCCTTATTAGGGGGTTATAGCAAATTTAGTCCGATGCTCATAAATTTGGCACTGTGATTTCTACTTACATAAAACTTATTTGTGTAGAATATTAACTTGATACTAATATTTGTATGGGATTTATTCACATTAAAGTGATTTTTGGAAGAGGGGTTTAATTGGGAGCTGTGGTCAATTATGGACCGATCTTCATGAAATTTGGCATAAAATTTGATATCAACACAAAACTTTTTGTGGCTAAATTCATTAAAAGATTGTTATATTTAAGCGATTTATAATCGTTAAAGTCCTATTGTGTGGGAGCTAGTTGCAATAATCGCTTCGTTCTTGTGCCAAAATAATTATTCATGCCAAATTTAACAAGATATCTTTAAACTGCGACCTGGTACACTTTAAAATGGGTGTCCTATGAATTTTTCTATGTGCGTTACAAATATGGAATAGTAGGGCATAAATACAGGCAATCGTAAGATGTTCAATATAATATACTCAAATGCCATATTTGTTCGTTTGTAAATTTTGTATGTAAATTTTAAATAAAATTAAGTCGCACTATTTTTTTGGAGTATGACAAAATAAAGTAAAAAGGATAAAAATTTATGTTTGAATAATTAAATTTTTAATATTGATCTTTATGTAAATTTTGCTGTTTTAGTTATGCCTCTTTTAGTTAAAAAGATATTTGGTTTTGAAATCTGCTACATTTGGCTGGTATAAAATAATTCTTTTCATTAGCAGAATTTTTAATATTTTACATTTAATTGAATGAAGTGTTTATTATTTATAAAGTACAACTTTAGTGATCAACTTCTGATAACTTCAACATATGAACTTTTTAAACATGAATTTTTTACCTAAGCTCTTAACTATTTTGCCAAAACCAGCGGAAAATCTATTTACACGAGCATGTAGTATAAGTTATCCTGTATAATTCTGTGTTCTATATACATATTGAGTGTATGCATTAATTCCCATCATTTTACATTAGATTGCGGAAATAGCATTTTTTACAAACCGGTTCATTTTTACAACTATGCCACGTGAAAGTACTGTTATTGGGCTTTCTTACTCAGTATGTATCATTCTGTTGAAATGCTAACAACACAGCATTTTTAAGCTTTAAATATTTAGAATGTGGTACCACAAACGGAGCATTTGCGGGAATTTTTACTTCGTTATTTTCTTAAGCAATCGGTTGCGGAAAGTCATTATATTTTGATGGTAGTTAATGGAGATTATGCTTTAGCTGAGGCAATATGTTGTGAGTGTTCTAAAGACTTTAAAAGTGCCGATTTCGAAAGATCATCGCGGACAGGCGAAAAAGGTTGAAGACGAAGAACTGGAGTCTATACTCAATCAAGTCTCCTGCCAAGCGTAACAAATTACTTCAGAAACATTAGGAGTAGAACATGCAACGATTTTCAGATATTTGAAAGAACTTGGATTTATCAAAAAGTATGTAAATTCGGTGCCAAAAGAACTGAAGTCAAGAGTCGTCGAGTGGCGATTTTGACTGTCTGAAAAAAAAGATATAGCTTCTGTATCGAATTATAGCGGGTAATGGAAAGTGATTCAATTACAATAATACAAAGTGCAGAAAATCTTAAATGAAGCCCGGACAACTAAGGAAATCAACTCTAAAATCGGCTATCTCTGTCGCCAAGGTTATGCTTTATAGGTATCAGAAGGCTCCCATTTAAAATAAGCTTTTAAAACTGGTACGGAAAACAACTTATCCATTTTAAGAAAACTTGGAACGAAAAATGGACAGAATATACCACCAAACATGAATCCAAAATTTTCCATCATGTTAGAGATCGGCCTTATGTTTCACAAGCAATTAAAAATTATGTCTTTGAGAAGTTGTATATCGCTCGCTGTGTAGCCCAAATATTGCCCTTTCTTTTTGCTTTGTTCGATTTGAAATATGTTAATATGTTTCATTCATTACAAGGTATCAAAAATTGTTTTTGGCCTGAAAAAATGAGAAGTGGTTTTAGGATGGAATCAACAAATCGCTAGAAAAATTCCAAAAAGTCGTAACTTTCGATGAGCAATACTTCTATTATATATATTGAACCTTTCTCTTGAAAATAACATTAAATTTTCATCATAAAAACGATGGAAATTAATAAATACACCCAATATATAATTTAAATCTTATTTTATAAAAGCAACCTTTTAACATTCCATTACATAAAAAAACTACACAAAAACAAAAAAAAATCAAAAAATAAAAATACCATTATGTAGATTTTTTAACACATGTGAATGCATCTCCTTTTGAAAAACCCCAAGTCGACATAATGGTAGAGAGAAATTTCATTTAAATAATTTATGAAAATTAATAGACATATGAGCGACATAATAGCACCTACCATTTACAGAACTATATTGTATTTCAATCATATCCATTAGGACTTTCGTCTGAATATGAAAGTTTTGACTTCCGCAATAACATGAAAAATTAGAGGTTAAAAACGTTAATCCGTTTGTATAGATACAAAAAAGTCCGCAAAGGTATGTGTTTTTGAACAATTTTGAAGGTGGGCGAAAAAAATTATTTTTTCCATACAAAAAACGATGTGAAGCCTATGTTTATAAATTCCTTTCGAGTACTCTCACCTTCCTTCCCACCAAAAAAAATACCAAATTCCAACTTGTCACAAAAACTTAAATTTCTCATTAAAAATATACTTCCTTTTCCTAAAAATTTAATTTTATACTGAAAATACAAATTTTTACAAATAAAGGAAAAAAAATCTCCATTAAACAAGAATATATGAAGTAGATTGAATTTTAAACGTGAATTTGTTTTCCGGTTTTTTTACAGATCTTAATTTTTTATAATCTTTTCTAATATATCGCCCTTAATAAGACGAGTGCAAACATAAACGAGTGCAAACATAACTCGAGAATGATCGATTTAGGTAGGTGTAACACCAAAAGATTTTTTTTCAGTAATTTTATTATTGAACCTTCACAAAAGTTAAGTGAACTAACAATAATTAATCAAATCTTAAATCTAAATCTTAATATCTGTTTAGTCCAACCAAAGCCAGAATAAAAGCAGTGTTTCTTCTTCTCAATCGGATGTATCCATTTCTTCTTAGTATATTTCGTGTTAGTGGATTAGGACGTATTTCCAATCTTTTCTAGTATGCTCCTGCATTTTCTTTTATAAAATCTTTTACCAAAGAAACCAAAAGATGCGGACCAAAATTGTCCTCAAGTTTTCATTGCATTATTCTTTTATTTGCTTTATAGTTTCGGAGTTGTTCAGAAATTAGGGGCACAAAAAAATAAATTTTGTTCTTAGAAGTTATTGTGTTCGAGAATGTAAACTAATTTCCGAATAACTTCGAAAATGTTAAGATAAATTGAAGATAATTTTAATCGCCATCTACTGCAGTTCTGTTTATCTAAATTGGACGAAACGTTGTCGAGTTCTTCTAGTGTGACCGTCTAATAAGAGGGTCATATTAGTCATATATTAGGCATGCCCATACAAAAATATCAATACACGATAGAAAAAAAGTGAAAGCAGATTCTTATTAAGCACGTTAAATTCCAACAGCACCTATTTTTGCTTAAAGAAGAAAAAAAATGTTTGAATGTATGAATGTATCTAAACTTAATTGTAGGCATATATAAGTATTTTAGTGACACATGGCTTATTTTGTTCGCAGTATAATTAACTTTATGATAAAGGATAAAAAGCTGATCATTTTTTTCCGTTTTCGATTCCTAAAAGAACTTTTAAGGAAAAAAGTTATTTAAGTATGTGTGAAAAACAATTCAATCAATAACTTCTGAATAATTACTAAACTTTTGAGCAGATAAAAAAATGTGTTAAGATGACCTGAAGCCAATTTTCGCCTGCATTTTTTGGTGTTTATCTCAATCATATAAAATATTCTTAGACATGACTTTAAAAAGAAAAAAAAAAAGAACTGAAGGAAGAGAACTGAAGGAAAAAAACTGAAAGCATATTCGTATTCAGCATGTCAAATTCCACACCTATTTTTGTTTAAAGCAGGACAAAAAAAACTTTTTTTTTTCAGATAATAAAAAACAAAATTCGTGTTGATGCTATGTTACAAAAATAAGAATATAAACCTATTAATTATGAATCTTTAATCAATTTCGAGTCAGTTTTTAAATCTTCAAACTTTGACATACATACCGTTTGCATTAAATTCAATAGAAAACTGTCAATTTTAAATAAGTTATTTAAAATTTTTAAGTCAAAAGTAAACATAACGTCTCATGATAGAATTAATATAAATTTAAATCTAAGTAAATTCATAGTAATTATTACTACAATATTACTGACTACAAACATATTTAATTAAACTGAAAATATTAATTTTATTTTTGAACTCTTTATTTAAAAATCATCTAAAAACTTAATAACTTATTTTATAAATTCCATTTCATACTGATAATAAATATAAATTTATGTTATTCACACATATTTACTCACATAAAAACAAATTAAACATAAACTATAACAGGAAGTAAAAACAGAAAAAAAGGACATTAATTAAATGTCAATAAAAATTAAAATACAACAATATTATTCATATAATAAAAAGCATCATTAAACCGAACATAAGAAAAATTGAAATATTGACTATAAAAATGTATGTTTCAACAATAAAAAAAAAACAAACAACAACAAAAAAGTAAGAAAGATATAGTCGGTCAAGACCGAACATACAATACCATACATCATAGTGTATGTGCATCAAAATTCTGGAAATGTATGAGACCTGTAATTCTTGTAATAAATGTATTGTATTTTTCTATTTAACATACATATGTATTGATATTAAGATTTATATTGGATTTATATACATAAGGGTGATTCCCGGAATAGAGACTTGTATGCAACTTACGGTCAGTTATGGTCTGATTCCTATAAAATTTAGCACTGGTAGGCACATTTATACTTATATATGGCATTTATTAGCGCAAATTTGTACGGGAATTAGGTGAAATAATAGACAGTTCATAACCAATTTCAATAGATTTTGTGCCTGTATTAAAGTAATTACTTGCGCCAAATTTCATTAAGATATCTTCAAAATTGTAGCCTGTATCTTGTTCACAAAGTTTACATGAACGGACAGCCAGCCAGATGGACGGACATCGTTAAATCGACTCAGGAAGTGACAATAGGTGGTGTAGGGTGTAAACATATTGACATTTTTAATAAACTATAAATATCTGTTTTTATGTTTGTGTGAATTTACTTAGTGTGCGAAAGTATGTGAAATCAAAAGTACCCTGCATTTATAAAGTAACAGTAAATTTCTGTAGTATTTTTCATCAAAAAAAAAAAAAAAAATATTCTTTTGTACTGGTGTATTCACTGACAATTTATAGTGATTAAGGTGGCTATTTAACAGCAGGAAATTACATGTCTGTATTATATAGAGTGATAATCGGCCTTAAAAGCCGCAATTGTTTTAATGCTTATAGTATTCATCAATACGTTGTTGATCCACGAACTGCTAGGTAGTAATATGTGTTAGTTTGTATGTATGGGTGAGTAAATGGTTATTAAATTTTATTATAATTTGTTTACATACTTTTATGCTAATTAAATGTGTCATTTTTACCATCATCATGATAACGATTACTAAGTGCTATTATCACAAACCAAGCAAATAATATATATATATATAGTCTTTAACTTGATCCAGCTGTTGCCTCCAAGAATAAATCAGTTGTTTATTTTTTAATGTAACTGTAATTACATATCGTCACTGAAAATGCAAAACAACTTATCATCAATATTTGTATACCCTACAATTATGCGTTTGTATTGATGTTTGTAACACTCAAAACTTTGGTCTAAGACCTTAATGTATTCTCGATTTAACGATCTCTGTCCTTCCATGTAAAACTTGTAATCAAACTACAGGTGGCAATTTTGAATATAATATAATAAAATTTGACACATATATTTTATGTCCCAAGGACGAAGCCTTTTGAAATTTGTTGTGATTGGTCCACTAGTTCACATAGCCCCAATATAAATGTCTCACCTGAGAAGGGGTTTAAAGATCATATAGCAATATTTAATTGAAATTTTGCATATATAAATTTTATACAGATAAAATCACTTTATCGCGCATAAATTTCATGCAAATGTTAGTATCAAGTTAATATTTGTCACAAAATAGTTTTGCATAAGTAGAATCATAGTGTGCAGTTTTATCACAATCGGTATATAATTAAGCATAAAACGCATAAATACATAATGCATATAGTATCATATAGTCTGGCTTGACCGGCTATATTTTTCTTACTTGTTAAGTTCAAGTTTTTGATGGAATATTGTTTATTTTTTCAAAATAGTGCATATAACTACAAATTTTCAGACATATATCTCTAAAAATAACGATTTGTCAAAAAAGGTATTCGATTTTTTTTCTTTTGACGAATTTAGATTTTTACGTTACTAAAGCTATTCAAAATTTTCGAAAAAGTAATAATTATTTTAAAAAGTTAAAATAGTTATTTTCTTCTTTTTACAAAATTATTTTTTTTTTTTGTAAGATAAGTAAGTCTCTGTTGCCACAGAAACTGATGATAGAATTAAGAAATAACAATATAAAAGAAAAAATTCAGAAAAATTATTAGAAAATTAGAAAATACGCACCCATTTTCTTTTTTTTTTTTGTAGTTTCCCCTGTAAAGTTATGAAAAGTGATATTACGTTGCTTTGCATTTTCAGAGACGATATGTAGGTACAGTTAAACCCAAAAATAAAAAACTGATTTATTCGTGGGGAAAACAGTCGGATCTAGTTAACATTTTTTTTTTTTTTTTTGAAATGGAACAGTTTTAATAGTCAGATCTAATATTAAAATTACTTAAATATCCTTATTTATATGAAAACTTGCATCCTTAACAATATACACATACATACAAATACATATTTAGTATATGTATAACGACTAGTATAAATGTATATGTTTTTGTCATTGTATAAACGACCACATTTATATAATTTTATCACCCTCAAGAGTATAATATTCCATCTTCTATAACATTTAAACTGATGGTATATGAACTTCTATATAAGTATTTTAATTTGTATGTGTATAAAGTACTTATATATGTATAGTATTACAAGTAATTTAAAGTAAATATGGTATGCAATACAGCATTGATATATAAATATCAGTACACTCATAACATTGAATTTAGTAAAATAATTAAAAATGCACACAAAAACAAGTAAGAAAGATATCGTCTGTTAAGCCCGACTTATATAAAACTTATTTATGTCGAATATTAACTTGATTTTCGGAAGAGGGATTTATGTGGGAGCTGTGCTGATTTATGGACTGATCTTCATGAAAGCTAGCAATAAGATTTATACTTGGCCGAATTTTATTAAAATATTGCTATATTTAAAGAATTTATGATCGTTAACCTCTATTACGGGAAGATATTTGTATGGAGGGTAGGTGAGTAATGGACCGATCACAACCGATTTCAACAGGCTTCGTCGTTGTACCAAAATAATTACTCGTGCCAAATTTGATCCGAGTCGATTGGTATACCTAAGGTGGATTTACGATCAATATATTTGTGCATTACAAACATCAGCATAAACGCATAATACCCCAACCATCTTTGGTGGTGTGGGTATAAATACTGGAAATAATATTTCCTTAGTCGACTTACATACCTTTTTTTTATGATTTAGTCACCTCGTTTTAGTTTACAATATATTTTAACTAAAATCCATGTTAATTTTGCTAATAGCGTTGGTGTAGCTTCTTCAAAATTATTTTAATGCTGTTTTTTATTTCAGTGTCATTAGAAAATGTTTTCGCTAAAAATGGTACGTATTAAAATTGATGTAATAAAAAACAGTTTAAATTTTTAGCAAAAATTATGGATAATGATATTGACGACGTTGTTAATATCATCACTAATAATATAGGGGTAAAATATAAGCAGACTCCTCTCGCTAACAAATTTCAACCTTATGGGCTTGTGGTAATCATCGTAATAAATATCTTTCTTTAGATGGTTCTTGCAATAATCCTCATCATTCTTATTGGGGTTTTCCTGGCCAGTCAATGAAACGTTTTTTTGCCTCCATCTTATGAAGATGATATTAGAAAAATGGCGAACTTATATAATGCAGTTCTTCTTCTTAAAAAAGTTTTACTTGTTTCCCTATTGTAGTAGACCATGCATTTAAATTATTTCAAATACATTACGTTTTATTTTTACAACACTACTATGTTGAAACACTCACGAAAGAGTTTCATGCGATAAAATTTCCGTTGCTTTTGTGTCAGATAATCACTTGTTCAGATCCAATTCAATGGTTTTTATACCCTACACCACCATAGGTGGTTGAGGTATTATGCGTTTGTGCTGATGTTTGTAGCGCATAGAAAATGTTATCCAACACTCACCTTAAAGTATACCAATCGACTCAGAATCACTTTTTAAACCGATCTAATGATGTACGTCCGTCTGGCTGGCTGTTCATGTAAAACTTGTGCACAAAGTACGAGTCTTAATTTTAAAGATAATTCAAGTAATTTGACACGAGGGACTTTTATGATATAAGGACGATGCCTATTGAAATTGACTGTGATCGGTTCATTATTTCAATTAGCCCCCATACAAATGTCCCCCTGGAATAGACTTTAAACACTCAAAAATGCCTTACAAATAAGAATATTTTAATGGAATTCAGTGCAAAGAAGTTTTGTACAAATATCAATCTTTGTACCAAATTTAATAAAGATTGGTCCACAATTGACCATATAAACCCCTCTTCCGAAAGTCACTTTAACGTGCAGAAATCCCATACGAATGTATTAAGTTAATAATAATGAGAATATAATGAGAATCGGTCCATAATTTACCATAGCTCCCATGTAAACCAACCTCCAGGAATCGCCCTAAATGCATAAAATCATATAAATGTTATTATCAACGCATTATCCTGTGTTTGTACATTTTATTTTACATTTAGTAAAATAGGCCACAGATGTAATATAAGTCCCCTTCCCGAATTTTTATTCTCGTACACAATGGTGTAGAGAATCATATAGTCGGTCTTGACCGACTATATCTTTCTTTCTCGTTTGTGTATGCTAAAGTCCTAGTTTTTGTTTGTGGAGTAAAATGGACTGCTTCGGAATACCCTGCAAGTAAGTTTTTCTCTAACAAATTAATAACTTTAATGAAATGTTCTTAATTTATATTTCATTCTTAGTTAGATGTAATAATTATGCTGAGTGTGATCTTTAAAAGCGTCCTTGTAGTGGAAGGTTAATTGCCGGCAAAAACTAAAATCAATAAGATTAATATAGTATTTAAAACGTATGTTAGTAATTAAATTTTTCATATTTATATACTTGTATTTATATAACTAATTTACTTATTAATAAAAAATTTAATTAAATGGAATAAATTACTGTTAACTCTTTCATACAATAAATACAAGAAAAGTGTAGATTTTATCTGTAATCAAAAAGATAATTTACTAAAAATAAATATATAAACTTTTACTTATTCATTTATTTATTTATTTCAAGTAATATAAAAAGCCTTTCTAGGCCAATAAACTTATATTACAAAAAATAAATTCCTGAATAAAAAAAAAACTTATAAACAGATACAAAAACTCATAAAAAAAATAGTTTCAATATGGCTTCCCAGAAAGGCAAAATATATATATATGTATTCCTAAGAAATCAAAATGTCTCCAAATAACAGCTTAAAAAATCAACTACTGTAAATAAATTGCCAGTTAACATTAGGGTGATCAGATCGAATTTCCAACCGGGTTCTTCGGCTTAAGTACTGTCGGTTTTTCAAAATATTCATTTTTCGAATGTCGAATAAACCGATTTTTTTAACACAAATGTCTTTTTTAAAAACAACTTTTTATTTCAAAAAATATATGTACTAAATATAATATTTGAATGGAAATTTAGCAAAAACTTGTTAAATGATTAACGTTCATACAGAAAAATTTCTTGTGTTTTATATACCGAGCAACTTAAAATATAGACGAAAAAATTAAAAAGTATGCAA
This sequence comes from Protocalliphora azurea, assembly GCA_932274085.1. NCBI lineage: Eukaryota > Metazoa > Arthropoda > Insecta > Diptera > Calliphoridae > Protocalliphora > Protocalliphora azurea. Next base: position 177,088,016 of record OW026519.1, read on the forward strand.
AAACTTTTTAATATGCAGACTAATTTATGTGTTTTATAATATAAATATAAATTTCTTTAAATAAAATTTTCTTTTCTTTATAAAAAACTAAAAGTACATTAAAAATCTATGTAAATAGACTTTCATAGTCATACTAATGACTTTTGATTTTTTTTCAAAGTATGTTCTAAGTTAAAAAAAAAAAATACAAAATGATTTATACAGATTAGTTAATCAAGTACCAAAAAATCACTAACAAATTGCGTTTTTATTGAGAATTTTTTTTTTTTATTCATTATAAGCAAATGTATGACGAAATTAAAAAGAAAATATTTTTCTTAAAATACTAGAGAAATATATGTGAAATATAAATTTATAAAATTAAACAAATACTAAAGTCATAATTATCTTGAATGAAACACGATATCAATGGAATTAGTTTTTTCTAACCTAACAAACAATTAAAATATCTAAGGGTTTTTAACTCGATATTTTTCATAACAGCTTACTTAATCCTTTACAGGAGTTGTACTTAAAAATCGATTTCGAAAAAACTGAGACATTATTTTTCCATATTAAACCATATTTTCTGTATACATTGTGTAAAATTTAGCCTCATTTTTAATGATTATTTCTTACCTCAATTAAAATTTGTTATTTAAAATAATTTTATATATTTAATCAATTTTAACTTGATTTGTTCAATTTTTTAAAGAAAAATAGTATTTTGATGAAAATATTAACCGGTTAACCGTTTTTTTCCGAATTTCAAAAATACAAACAATTTTTGCCTAATTTCAACTATTCGAACTATTCGAAAACAGTTTTCTAGAAAAAGTCGAATAATCTTAGTTAACATTAAAAAAAAGAGTAACTGCTGCCAGCATTGAGAAATAAATAGTAAATTTATCAAAATAAAGATGTTCCGTTACATTGCAATCCCATACAACCTCAAAAAGAAAAAAATAATAATAAATAAATAAATAAAAAAATAATAAAAATAAAAATACATAAAAATAAAAATACATAAAAATATATGTATAAATAAAACTATTCAAAATATATAAAAAAATATTTATGAAAAAAATGCAATGCAATACTCTTTTGGTGACAGTGATTAAAAAGTAATAGGTCACAAAAAAGTCTGAAAGTGTCCGGCTAACCTTTTCCAGGATTGAAAAAAGTTTCTAATAAGTGATGAAATAAGACTAACTAAATAGAAAAATGCTTATTAAAAAAATATTGAAAATGTATAAATCTTGTTAGTTTACTAGCATTTATATAATCAAAAATGTACATTAAGTGGAACTGAAGATTTGTGTAAAAAATGCCAATATATACAAGAAAGCCTAGTATCAATCGTAATTCGAAACGTGTGAAGAAAGTTTTAAGCGAAAAGCATTATTTGGGTGGGAAAATACATCAAGCTTAATGGGTAAATAATTCCAGGATCCAGCTACTCTTACAAGGAAGGACCTCTCAAAAAACTGCACTTTATCGTAGGAATAACAATCTGAGGATTTCTAGTAGAATATGAAAATAAAAATAAATAAAAAGACAGTTAAATACGGCATTTCTAATAACCCTATAAAAGAGCAATAAATTCCTAATATTAATAAAGTGTCTAAAGTAATATCCCGGAAAAGTTTTTACATACCCATAAATATGCTCTCGCCTGCGAACATTATAAACAATCTAACAATAACATTTGTGATACAGCACAACTTAGCAGATATACAAGCTAAAGTGCCTGATACAACCTCTAATCCATAGATTATATGTGGCATCAAGACTTCATAAGCCAGTCTATATCTTATTTGACAAGGTAAAAACTATTATTGGAATAAATCCTGCATAATGTTCATAACACTACACCAGTCTATTTATCTATCTATCATCATCTATCTAACTATCTATTTATCTATCTATCTATCTATCTATCTATCTATCTGTCTGTCTATCTACCTATCTATCTATCTACCTAACTGTCTATCTATCTATCTACCTATCTATCTATCTATCTATCTATCTATCTATCTATCTATCTTTTTATCAATCTATCTATTTATCTATTTATGTATCTATCTATCTATCTATCTATCTATCTATATATCTATCTTTCGACCTATCTATATACTTACCTATCTATCTATTTATCTATCTATCTATCTATCTATCTATCAATCTATCTATCTTTCTATCTATCTATCTATCCATCTATCTATCTATCTATCTATTTATCTTTTCTATTTATCTATTTACCTTTTCTATCATAGACAAGTTTTCAAAACGTTTGAAGTGTTTTTCCGAAAATTATTTGGTAATATTTCGAACATAGAAATGAACTAAAATTATTGTTATATTACCTAAAAAACTTTGTAACTGTCATTCTACTATTTTTTGAGTGTATAGTTAACTGAGTATAGTGTATGATATCATTTAATGTATCAGCAATCTATATAATATATATTTGTATGTTTTTGCACACACACATTTATAGTTACAATATGAACAATTTAATTTTATCCTTTTTCATCGTATAATGCCTATAATGAACTCGTACAAATGAGTCTCAACGGGCAAAAGAAAGGGCCTATAACTTTATAGGCCTTTGTTTGCCTTTACGCACTAGAAATCTAACGAGAAACGTCTGCGATACTCTTATGTACTCAGTAGGGTTGTCATTCAAACAGAAACTATTCGATTAACAAATTTTTTATTCTTTTCGAACGAACAAAATTTTTAAATTTAGAATAAAAAGTTATTCGATCAATTTTTAATCGAATAATGAATTAATTTTTTAAAACGAGTTTTTGTTAAATTATCATGCTTTTTTGCAATTATTAGTGTAAAAAGTTTTGCTTAGTTAAAAAACCCTGTTGAAAATTATTAAAAGTTTGTCAAGCCTGGAAACCGAAACGGATAACGGTATCGGTAACGGCATTTTAAATTATATCGTTATCGGTATACCGGTACCGAAATTAAAATACTGGTATACACCGTTATTATTAAACACATAACAAAATTATTAAAAAGTTAATTTTTTAATTATTTTTATTTAAAAAACACTTTTTTATACTTTATGTCACTTTAAAATAAGAAAATTACTTTTTGTTTAGTTTTTGTTACAAATCAAATTTAAATATTTAAAAACATATATCTTCAGACCTACTTTAAATTCAAATAAACTTAATAAAACTTTATAATTTGTATCTAAAATGTGCACTAAACCATATCTAAGGCAAGTAAGTTGTTGCCAATTAGAACAAATGTTAAGTTATAAAACGTTTGGATCTTTTCTTTTTAGGTCGATTTTGTAATTTATATAACGTGAAAGAAGCGTAGAAGGGTCAGCATCAAAGTTGCCAGTAGACTAAATCTAGCTTTTTTTATTTTGCTTTTAGCCTCAAAATTTTCGTTTTAAATTAAAAAGGCAAAAATGTTAATATTTCAGCAACGAAGAAAATAATTTACTTTTATCTATTACTATTTTTGTTTTTACAGAAACATCCATTTAAGCATTACTGTGTATTTATTCGTACAAAAAATCGGGATTACTTATATTTAATAAAAAATTTCGGTTGGGGCGTATTATTCTCCAAATTAAAAGTGCTTTATCTAATTTACTAAATCTTTAATTAAAATTGTTTTTTAATATACTACATCAACAATAGAAACTATTTACGAAAATTATTTAATTTAATTTGGTAATGCTTAATCAAAAAGGAAATATGACGAAAAATCACTTCAAATATTGGAAATTTTTCATATGAAATATAAGGCTAATTTGTATATGAATTTTTTGGACAATTTTTCCATTGAGTTATTTATAAATTTATTACAATTTCTTTGGAAAAATTTCAAAAACTAATGAGAACGAGAAAAATATGTTTCTAAATTTAAAAATTTAATTTTTTGGGGCATTTAGCTTTATCGACCTTTTTTAAAGTTCAATATAGCCTCTTTTTTCTCATCATCTGACAACACTGATTGTAACGTTTAGATTTTTTTTAGATTTAGATTTTTGTGTGCAGATTATGACTTGTAACCATTTTAATTTGTTTCTGTGAAATAGAGCCCCTTTAAAGCCTCTATATCAACTTCATTTTTGCTCCAATGAACATATACATACATATGATATGAATATGTGTGTGAGTATATACATATAAGATTGTATGGGTAAAATGGTATTTATTTAAGCACGTGTTGTAATGTATACTTTAATAATGAATAATGACGAGACAAGCAATTTAAATAATTTGCGGTTATAGTATGCGTATGCGCAACATTTAATAATACCATGTTAATGTCATTAAATTTTACAGCATCGGAATAATTTTTTTATACACTGGGCAAAGATGAAAAAGAAATAAAATAAAATTTTATATCTGCTTGTTTCAAAACTTGTAGCAATAGATTGATAAATCAAAATTAAAATTATTCAATTTATTTGCTAAAAGGAGTCAAAATTAAAATTGATTTCAATCAATAATTAAAAAAAAAAAAAAAAAAAAAAATGAGCTCGAAACTTTTTTTAAGAGATATGTATTATTTTAGAAATTACAATTTTCAGATGAGCAATTAATAAAGTGGAAATTTAACTTTTTCTCTCTTAAAATATTATTTATATTGTAGTTCAACACTTTCGTCTCCTTAACAATTATCACGTACCACATATTTTTTTTTTAAGTTCATAAAATATTCTTTAAGCAGTTTATTGCTAGGTTCAAATTTTATTTCAGTGTAGATTCTGCAGATACCAACAAAATCATTCATCAATGGAGACCAATTAAAATAAGTGCGACAAATAATGTTGGAAACAAATTAAAGTATACAGTATAAGATTATATATATGCATACATATGTACGAGTAAATACTTGACACACACACACATCATATATACATAAACGTAAACATTTATTTAAAAAAGCACTAATTATAATGAAAAACAACGTAAAGAAAAACACCATAAAACGAGCTCTGTGAACATTAATAATGTCTTTCCACTTAGTGGTTAATTATAGAAAATGATGGTCTCGTTAACAAAAAATTACAAAAAGAAAAAAAAAAAATAAAATATAATAAAAAGCAAAATAAATGAGAGAAGCATTAAAACGAAACAGGAAAATGGCAGAGAACTAACTAAAGAATTTGAAATAAGTGGAAATGCATAAGAAAATATGAGACATAAACTCAAAAATACTGGAGCGAAAATATATAGGAAGACTTCCTGCAACTAAAAAGTAGGGAAAAAAATTTATACTTACATACTTATACAATGTACATAATATATATATATATATATATATGTATGTATGTATATATGTACGTATGTATATATGTATGTATGTATATATGTATGTATGTATGTATGTATGTATAAATGTATGTATGTATATATGTATGTATGTATGTATGTATATATGTATGTATGTATTTATGTGGTGTGTGTGACAATAGGGTAGAGTATATTATAAAATTTTTAACCTATTCCTTTTTAATTTTCTTTTTTTACCTTGTTGTGTTAGTAAGTACTCTTTAACTTCTACCAATGCTCTTATTGCTCCTATTATTTATATATTTAAGGAAAACTTTTTTTAATCTTAAAAATAAGCAGTGTGGAAAAGAGGTTGTAGACCACTACACAACTTATCGTTGTAGTTCATTAAGCAAAGTAGACGCTATTTATAGAATGTGAGCTATGTGTTTGTGTGAGTTTATACAACTAACTGTGCGAACACAAATCCTATAAAATGTTATATGTACTTAGTTTTACGGATTTTTATATAAATAAATATATATATATATATATATATATATATATTTCATTTATATGAATTTCTGTAAAATTTTTAAACAGTGATGTGCAAATACTAAGAACCAATAATGAATTATGGAGATTATAAATCGAATATTTCTTATTGTTCTATTGTAATATGCACTTAAATATCACAATAATACCAATAAATATACATATACATTTTATGGCACACAAAAATCCATTTGTATATATATATATATATATATATATATATAAATGTAAAATCAGTTCGCGTTAATCATTTTGTGCAGGCGACTCGAAAGTTATAGCGGTTCTAAGAAGTCCATGTGTAATTCTGTAATTCTGGTATTGAAATAAAGTTTATGATATTTTTCAATGTTTAAAAAATTCTATTATACTAAAAATCGCTATTTTTTAAAATTTTGCGAAAAATGCAGGTCGAATCTATATTATTTCGCCATATATTATATGAAAATAGATTTTATTATAAATTGCTAAAAAAAAATGTTAATTAATATTGTGATCCTTTTTTAACCCAAGTGAATTTTGTCTTAGTTCGTTTGACTTAAATTTATGGTCTATATATACAAGATTTGTATAAGTTGCAATTTGCTATATAAAAATAGAAAAACAAAAAGTGCAATTTTTGCGTAATTTTCAACAATTCCATACAAATTTTTTTTATTAAATTTATTTTTAATGCTCTTTCGCTCTTTTTTATTTTCTTATACAAAATAGCAAAAAACTTAGTTCACGAGCAATTAATGCTATTAAATAAGAGAATATGAGTGTGCCACGCTCTTGTTTTCCAAACTTTGAGAGTATCTACTGCGTTGAGTATTTGGGGCACATCAACGAAATACAGCGCAAAATATGCATAACTGCAACAAGTATTAATTTCTATTTAAATATTTCTATTTCGTTAAAAGGCGCACAGGCCAAAAAAAAAAATCAAAAAAATTAAAAAATGTTGTCATCAAAATTTTACAACCCTGTATTTAATTGTTGAAAGTCTGCGCAATAACAAAAGAGACGTAGAATTTATCCATAAAGCCCGAATAGTTTATATAAGATCGAATGAAATCAAAAAGAATAAAAAGTGTAGAAGAGTGGGAAAAAAGATAAGCAATTCTAAGCTCCTTTTCTAAGTTTTGAACTTTTAACAATCATGATTATAAAATGAAACCTATAGCTATAAAATTTTTCTCTCTATTAGCTTGAAGTCTTGTGCTTTCAAACTTATTAAAAATTAAAGTTAATTTCAATCAGGTTAAACATTTTTGATACTGGCCCATATATTATAATATAAAACGGAGGTGTAATTTCTTTTTTTTTTTTTTTTGTGTGTCAATAATTTCACGAAGTAAGTTTTTCATATTATTAAATTTACATGAAATTTGAAACACAGATAGCTTTTCCACTGGAGAATGTTTTAAGCTATGTTAGATCTTGGTCGGATGCCACAACCACATTTTACGCCCGCTTTTTTAAAACTCTTAAACGGCTGAACCGATTTACATAAAATTTTCACATCATCATCCTGTGTTTCCCTAAAATCAAGTATAATATTTAATTTTTATCAAGGCAGGGGCAGTGGTACCTCGCATACAAAGCAAATAAATATTCATAATGGCATATCTAAAGACTATTGAAGTGAGAGTCCTCAAACTTCGTTGGAACCATTATCTTTTTATATACGCGCAGAGAAAAAATATAGTAGTAGGGACCATATTCTAAGAGCAACATATTAAGATTGAAGCATGTAATCATAGCAAAAAGTAGAAATGATTAGGTTAGGTTAGGTTAGGTTGGAAAGGGCGGCGCATTCACGCCTACACCCAGAGGCCAAACGGCCCATTGTGATCCCTTTATGAAAAGAAGAAAAAGAAAAAGAGAAAAGTGGAACCTATACCCAATCAATCAGTTATGATTGTTCCTAAGCCATTTTATCCCCATAACAAACCCTATGAGGTTGACAAGTCCTTTGCCATTAACCTCACCTAGTTCATGTAGTGTATGGCTTCCAAACCACTTCAACCTATTACGCTGAAGCCCTACGCAGTGACAGAGTATGTGCTCCACTGTCTCTAGCTCCTCAACATCATCGCACGTTCTACAGAAGTCTGATGTGCCAATGTCCCACTTACTCATCATATTCCCTATTGAGAAATGACCCGTAACCATACCTACTATGACTCTAAGACTACCACGACTCATACCTAGAAGATGCTTGGAATCTGCCAGTTTCAAGCTAGGCCATAATGCCCTAGAAACATTGCAGTCCGATCTGTCATTCCAGGCTCGATTCGTGTTGTCCAGAGTCCACTCCCCTATGGCCCTAAAAAAGGACCCAATTGGAATCTTAACAGATGACTCTATGAAAGACCTATCTAGCTCCGAGCCACTGCGAGCTAGCTCATCGGCTATTTCGTTGCCAAGAATGTCACAATGACCAGGAACCCAACATAGTCTTATCATATAGGAACCCATTAACCTTCTCAGTTCCCTTCTGCACTCAAGTACCAATCTGGACCTAACAAAATGACTAGTCAGAGCCAATAACGCCGCCTGACTATCAACATAGATAGTAATCTCAGACCCCCGTTCAACATTCCCTTCAATCAAGCCGAGAGACTTATAAATGCCAAGAATCTCTGCTTGAAAGACACTACAACTGTCAGACAATTTGTAGGATCGTCTGATATCAGTTCCCATAAAGTATACACCCGCACCAGTGCCAACTTCCATTTTCGAACCGTCCGTGAAGACCGCGCACCCCTCATAGAGCTTTTCTACTCCATCCCAAAGATTCCTACTAGGTAACACCAAAGCGGGAGTAGCCCCGAAGTCAATCGTGGTCCCGACATAATCCGTAGGCTCAGCCAAGGATAGTGTCCGACCGTTGAATTTGACTTCATCTAGTATGCTGACATGCCCCGCTCTAGAGGAACCTAATAAACCCAGTTCCTTCAATCTAAATAGGCCACGGACAGCCATACCCCTCACGAATTCCTCAATTGGAAGAAGGTGGAGGATTATGTCCAGCGCCGCCTGAGGTGTACTTCTCCTAGCACCTGAGATGCCAATTGACGCACACCTCTGAACTTTAGAGAGAAGTTTCCTGTACGTTTCCCTACTCAATACCTTCCACCAGACTGTACAGCCATAAGTAAGAATAGGTCTAACAACCGAAGTGTAAATCCAGTATACAACTTGCGGCTTAAGACCCCAATTCTTGCCTATAGAGTTCCTGCAGGTGTAATAGGCATTGAGTCCCCTCTTGACCCTCTCCTGAGTGTTTCTCCTCCAAGACAATTTACTGTCCAAGTAGACACCCAGGTATTTGGCCTCACTTGACAATACAAGCTCAATCCCGTTCAATACTGGCAAGCTAAAATGCTCAACCTTGTATTTCCTAGTAAACAAAACTAGCTCCGTTTTCTCGGGGTTTACCCCTAATCCCTTACTGTTGGCCCAAAGGGACAGATCACGTAAACCTGTCTGCATGACCTCACTGATCGTAGATAAAAACTTACCAGAGACCAGTAAAACAACGTCATCGGCGTAGGCCACAATCTTCCGTCCCTTAGCATCAAACTGTCTTAAAATGACGTTCACGGCGGTGTGCCCCTAGTCACGAGTTTCCTCATATAAGTGCCTCCCATGTTTGAGTTGATAACTCTGCTGCTAAGCATCAGAATTATCCACTCAACAAGGAGCTTACTTATATTCAGCGAAACAAGTGATTCCTCGATAGCCGCTATCGTGATATTATTAAAGGCCCCCTCTATATCGAGAAAAGCCGCCATGGTATATTCCCTCTGCAGCAGACCTCGCTCAATGTAACTCACAACGTCATGCAGAGCACTCTCAACGGACTTACCCTTGAGATAAGCATGTTGAGACTCGCTAATGACCTGAGTTCCCATACTAGTCCTAAGATAAAGATCGATCAGTCTTTCTATTGTCTTCAATAGAAAAGACGATAGGCTGATCGGTCTGTAATCCCTGGGCTTCGAGTGAGTCGTCTTACCCGCTTTGGGTATGAAAATGACCCTTACCTCTCTCCACCCCCTGGGAATGTATTTCATTCTAAGACATTCCCTAAAAACCTCCGTCAATAGAGAGATGGCTCTTTCATCGACATTCTGTAGCATGGCCGGAAATATTCCATCCGGGCCAGGAGATTTGTATGGCTCGAATGAATTTACCGCCCATAATACTTTGTCTCTAGTGATCATCTCCCTTATCACATCGGTATCCCCAGCATCTGATTCGGGTTGTAGGTTATCACTGACGCTACCTGTCCCTCCAACAGATTCTATATCCCTACAGCCTGGAAAATGAGTCTCCATAAGTAAACTGAGGGACTCTGAGCTAGACTCTGTCCACGAGTTATCCTCACGTTGTATGTATCCAGGTGCCACTGGGTCCTTGGATAATACTCGCCTAAACCTAGACAACTCGTTAACAGAGTCCACCGATTCACAGAAATTTACCCATGAAGTCCGTTTCGCTCGTCTAATGTCCATCTTATACTTAGAGAAACTATCCCTATAGCTATTCCAATCCTCATCACTCCTCGTTAGTTTGGCTCTATTAAACAGCTTCCTGACTGTAGACCGCTGGTCCCTAAGTTCTCTAGTCCACCATTTCGGCTGTTTCCTTTTCCCAGGATAAATCACTGGACAATTGAGCGCAAAACTATTCCTAATAACATTCGTGAAATTATTCACCGCCAACTCGATACCCTCAACTGAATCTCTCCAGTCCTCAGTATCCCTAAGGTCCCTACAGACTGACCTCCTGAAGGACTTCCAATCTGTCCTTCTCGAGTTCCTATAGGGCCGTTCCCTCGCCTTCTCAAAGTCGAGACCAAAAGATATCATGCTATGGTCAGAAAAAGAGTAATCCAGAACTACTCTCCAATCCCTAACATAATTTCCCCCACGGTTAGCCAGCGTTACGTCTATAACTGTTTCCCTATCTTTCGCTCTGAACGTAGGAGTAGTACCCCTATTACAGATATGCAGATCATAACAAGTTATAAAATCGTATACCAACTCGCCTCTTTTGTTGATGTCCCTGCTTCCCCATTGATAGTGGTGAGCATTCGCATCACATCCCAAGACCATGTACGCGCCTTTCCTCCTAGCGTGCTCCGCCAACTGCTGCAGAGCGATACCTGGTGGATCGGCTGCCTCATACGGCATGTACACAGCCGCCATTATAAGCCCGCTACATCCTGCGGCTTCCTGTTGGACGACTGTAAGGTCCCCACTGCTAAAGGAATGAAGAAAATTAATATTTAGATTATTCCTAGCCAGTATACATGTCCGTACCTTTTCCGTTGTGGATGGTATGAACAGGTTGTACCCCGTGACCCTCAGACCACATACCCTGGTGTTCTTAATCCAGGGTTCCTGTATGAGGGCCACGTCCACGTTGGAGTCAATGAGGAGTCTTGTCAGTTCGGTTGAGGCTGCCTCACAGTGATGCAAGTTAATTTGCACCACTGACAGCCTCTTTGGGTTTATCAGATTTGTTGAACCTAAACCTGATCACCCCAAATCCGAAATTGACAACTCCCCCCAGTGACTCCAGCTTCTTCAGAGACTCCTGATCCACTGCGAATCTGAAGTCTCTGCCTTGGTTCTCCTTACAAGTCATGGTGTTAACCAACTTCCATTGACCTGTAAGAAGACCCTTATTCTGATTTTCCAATACTGTCAGAATGGTTCCAACCTCTAAAATGGGTGGAGGGAACCATGCTGTCACTATTGGACGCAGGGGCAGCTCAGATGCGAGTATCACCTCAAGCTTCGCTCCTGGATAGAGAGTGTCGCACCTAGCAACTGCGTTCCTGAGAAATTCAAATGATTTCTCGTTCCCGCAGTTAATAGTCTTGACACCCTTCATCCAGTCTGCGCCTTTGAAGGATACCTCATCCGGCCTTCCTTTAACAAGAGCGATTTCCTCAATGAGCTTGTGTTCAATTTGTCGCCATTGCTCAACGCTGATCCTCCCATCTGGATCAACCCTGTCAATGACAGCAGCTTGAATACAATTCTGCAACACTGATTCCTTCGCTCTTTTCGATGTTGAGGGTTGTTCACTTCCTGATACAGCTCTCTCAATAACCTCCTTATGGAGGCCCTTACTAGAGCTGTTTGGCGTGTGAACAACCTTCTTGGCCATCGAAGGTTGCTGGTCATCCCCAGACCTGGCCCTCTTAACAACCCCCCTATGAGGGCCTTTAAGAGAGCCGGATGGGTTTTGACCAGCGTTCTTCGATGTAGAGGGCTTCCCAATCGAAGCTCGTACAGCCCCACTACTGGAGCTGGCAGGCTTCGAAAGTAAAGTCCTCTTACTAGTTGATGGCTGATCATCTCCAGGCCTAGCATCTCTGACAACTTTTTGTTGGTTGCCAGGTTTGCTGGATGGTGTATGACCAACCATTTCAATGGCAGTTGTTGGCTTACCAGACGTTGCCTGCTGTTTCACTAGGACTGCAGGTTTGCCCGGGTTGCCACTACCAGAATAGTTCGCTCCGGTAGGGATTGATGAAGAGGTTGGCTTTTCTCCTGTGCTCTCACGAGACACTTCTGGAGTGTTGCCAGCATCCACATACAATCCTTCAGGATAAGACATTCCCAAAGAGACACAGACAGGGCCGTAGATTCGTTCGAATCTTTTGACGTTCCTCCTGTGCTTCCTGATAAGGTACTTATCCTTACCTGTAAGTGGCAAAGGGCCTCTCTTGGCTATCTTGTGCAGATAACCAAGAGAGGCTCTTGCGCCACTACGAGCATGCTCCTCTTTAGATCGGTTTATATCGCCGGTTGTCGCATCAAGCATTACCGCGTCTTGCCGAACTAAACCACTGCCAGACGAATGACCCTCTGAGTTCGTCGAGCCATCCCCCCGCTCAGACCCCGCCTCAACACTCGAGTTCTTCTCCAGACTCTGAGCGCGAACTGAGATTACAGTGATCTCATGTTCATCTTCAGAGCCGAGAGTAAGATTCTCAAGTTTCTCAGTGGCGCTGGTCCCAGTGAAGGAATCCCTCGAGATACCCAGAATCTCATCCGTCTCTGATAGCTGGCCCAACAGTTAACTTTCCTGAAGAAGAATGTCACGTTGGACCCCTATCATCTCATTATCGTCGTCCGTACTCCCGTCCATTTCAGTCCTGTCGCCCTGCGACTGTCCGTCATCTTGTGTCCGATTTTTAGGAATATTTGAATTTTCTATTTTGTCCCACGAGTATGCCAGTAAAGGAAAAGGACCATCTCGCGCAGTGACGGCGTGCGCGGACTAGGCTAGAATTACAACCAACCCGTGCCATGGGCGTTGGAGGGGAGCTGTTAGCTGTTAGTTTGTTTAGGCACCAACTAACCATTCAGGTCCTCAGCACTGCTGCCTACCACCTTGACCTTAAAGTGCACTACATTTATTTGGTCCGCGAGAAGCTGTAAAAGCTCTAAGATCGGAGATAATACACATGATATATACCCCCATGCGATGAGCCAGAATGCACCATTCAGTAGAGTGTGTATATCATGTGCCTTACAACCAATCCCCCCGATCCACCACCTGGGGACACGTCCGATAGGAGTAAATGTAGCAAAGACTCCAACGGAAATGATTATAAGTAATAATTATTATGTTTCCACTTTGCCATATTGTATCCAATTTTATAGTTTGTTTTTTCATGTTATGATTATAGTTTTACATATAATTGGAAAATCTTATTATACTATTAAATTTCTTATTGAGTGTAACATTAAATGACAAAATTGAGTCAAATCATTGTTATCATGAACACTGAGTTATTAAAATGCAATAAAATTAACAATGAGAACATAATATTTTTGTAGTGATAATGCTGTAACAATGTTTTTTCCTTGCGTGTAGGAATGATAGTCTGAAAAAAGGAGAGCAATGATAATGTGGAAATTGAGAGGTATCAAATATCAATTTTCTCATATCTAAAGGAATATTTCAGAGAATGCTTTAAAAAGTAGTAAAAGTAATTTTCATGTCAGAATTTCGAATAGGGCGAAAAGGCCCAGGTTTAGTTGCAGCACCCATATAAAGTAAATATTAGCTATCAATGGATAGGGAAAATTTTCTTCATATTTTTACATACTTGAAAAAAAGTTATATGATTTAGTATAATATTAAATTTATAATTTTATATGGGCAAAAACAGAAAAATATAAAATTCGACTATAACAGTACTTTGAATGAACAAAAAGGAACACTTCAGTTTTTAAAATCCGTTGCCGTGCATCACTTTCGTGAGGGAGCCCAAGGTTTTTTTTTAATTGGAAATTTAAAAAAATTCTCAAAATTTCAAATTTCATTTATTTGTATTATAACTTTGAAGAACTATTGTTATTACTAGCTAAGTTATATGGATTTTTTTTAATAATTTGTACTAAATTATTTACATAATAGAAAATATAAGATAAAAAATGATATTATTTGTAGAACGTTCAAGACCCTTTTTAAGTTCTAGTGTTGTATTAAACCATAAAAGATAAATAGAAACTTTTAATACCATTAAATAATTTATTACGAAAATGCATTCTTGGTCAAAAAATCTACAAAATTCGTGATTTTTTTTTGAGGCCCTTGATTTTAGGATAAATCTTGATCTCGTGTTAAATCTTGATAGTTTTTACGCCGGCGCAAATGCAAAAAAATTTTTGACGGTCAAAAATCATTAAAATAAACAGCAGCAACTTAATGTCAAAACAAAAAAAAAAACTCAATTCATTCGAGAAAACCTAAGAATCTACCTGGCGAAAAAATATACTTTTTTAAAATTCACTCTTATTTTTTAAAGATTTTGGAAGACCAAACTTTTTTTACTCTATGTCCGGAGAGCAGTTCTCTTATACAATTCTAATACTAAAAATTTGAACTTTTGAGAAAAAAATTAATAATATAAGAAATTTTTCAACTTTGAAAAACTGTAACTTATAAAGATAAGGACCATGGAAACTTTGGAATTTGATTGCTTATAGTGTAACTATATTGTTCCGAAGTTATTATAACATTAGCTTTATTTCATTAACTTAAAAATTTCCTGATTTTGGCCATATATTAGATTTAAAAATGTACAAAAAAAAATAATAATAATTTTAAAGACACTTACATGAACTTTAAAATACGCAAAGGATATAAAATAAATAAAAAAATAAAATAAAATAATTTGTGCAGTTAGATATGACTCTAAAAATTTGGCGATTTGCATAAACTTTTTCCTGTCTACATTTTTAACCGGGTGAGAACTAGGTTATCTTAAATTCAAATTTTAAAAATTTCATAACTTTTCTTATAGCCCAATGAACTCAAAATTCACAATTTTCGACTATTTTGACTTTAATATTTTATTAAAATAATCAAAACAATATTTTTACATCTTTTGCAAAAAAAAAAAAACAAATAGTCGAGACCAAAAACAGAAACTTTTAAATTCTCTCTACTTTTGTAATCGTTATATATATATATATGTGTGTATATATATATATATATATATATATATATATATATATATATATATATATATAAATTTAGAATGCCGTAGTTCATTCCGTACTATAGCAGTGTAATTACCAGACAATTTTGCTGAAAACTTTGGTCTTCCTTTACATCTTTCCAATACCCTACTTTTCGATCGAACTTGAAGTTAAGAAATTCTTCATATGTATTTAGGATTGTTTTTTTTTTTGCAATCAAAATATTTTTGAAAAATAATATATTTATTTTAATGAATTTGTTCCTTAAAAACAATTTTATTAATTTTATTAAAAATTCAGCTTTTAGTGAAAAAATAGTGACAACATAAATGTTGAAATTATTAATTTCTATTGGACAACTCTGTAAATTATTTAATCAAAACTTAACAATACGGTTTTCATACTAAAGACCGACAAAAATATTCAACCCAACATTAGCAATATTAAAAATCTAAAGGACCTTAAAGAACAACTGCTACGAACATATTTAGACAAATGGATGTATGGTGCAATCATTTATCTCATACTCCAGCCAGATGCAAAAAAAAAGAGAAAAAAAACACATACAACATTTATGATTTCAAAAAAGATATCAAGCATATAAACCGCAAATTGGAAGCGATATTAAATTGTTCGTGCAAAAATAAAAAAAAACACAACATACGCTTTTTTCCTCTTGTATCTACCATCATCAGCAGCATTGTTCAACTACAGCAACAACAAATTTTAGTCAATTTAAATAATTTTCTACAGCAAATTGAGTACAACGAACAAACTTCCTTCTCATATAAAAACTCCAGCTATTTATAGCCATCCATCAAAAGATAACAACTAGAATTTTAATAAAAATAACTCAGAAGAGTCGAGCTGAAATAACGCCTGCGCTCAAAAAATAACAAAGTAACTGAGAATGAGTGAATTTTAAAAGTGAAAGAGATGGACGATTGTTGGTGTTTCACTCTCTTTATATTTACTAATTTTTCTTTCTTTTTAGTGTTTTTTTTTTTCTTTCTTTTTGTTAAATGTTCTTAGTACGTGTATTTGTTGGATTCATAATTGTAATGTATCTTTTGGATTAAAGTATAAGTGGTTGTTGTATTTGTTTGTATGTATGATGTTTGTTGTTATTGGTATCTTTATATACATCCATCCATTTTAATATGTATACATGTGTGTATGTTTGTTTGTGTTAAGTACTTTTATAAAATTGTTCTCCCCATTTTCTATTATGGAGTACAAATAGTTTTTCTGTTGTTTTTGGTTTACTTTATTTTTTTTTTTGTTCTATTTTTCTACAAGTACTTGTGGTAAAATGAAATTGCTGCAACTTCTTCTTCCTCGTTATTGTTCGACTTCAGTGATTCACTAAATGCTGCAGTTTATTATAAGAATTTTTACAATAAGAATACAATTTTAAATTATGATAGAAATTTAGGGGTTGCCATATTAAATAGTACTGTAATTCAATTAAGTTATTCAACAATGCCCAGCCCTAAAGACTGAAGTAAATTCGATAATCTTATATCTTTTAAATAAATATAGATACAAAAATTCAGGCTCTTCAGGCATAAAACGGGTAAAATAGGATTTTGGTACTTTTTTCCATCTTTTAAAACAGTGAACCGGAAATAAAATTTACTTCATATTCGTTACTTATTGAAAAAAATTTGATACTTTTTGGTAATTCGAATGCGTAAGGACTAAAAGTCGTAATCGTATTTTTGGTACTTTTTGTATAAAATATTTTTGCTATTTATTGACATACAGCTAGGGTTACCAGACGTTCTTGAATGAACTTGATTGTCAGGATATTTCAGAAATTGTCAAGTTACAAGTTCAAATGTAATTTGTTAAGCTCAAAACGATTTATAGTTATATTTATATTTATATTTATATTTATATTTATATTTATATTTATATTTATATTTATATTTATATTTATATTTATATTTATATTTATATTTATATTTATATTTATATTTATATTTATATTTATATTTATATTTATATTTATATTTTTTTTGATAGTGATAAGCCCGAAGTAAGAAAAAAAAGACTAGTTGGAAAACGGTTACTAATAAAAATATTTGATAAAACCTACTAATATTTTAGAATATAATTGAAAAAAAAAAAATAATTAGAGCATCTGATTTTGTATATAAATGCATATAAAACATCATTATATTAGATAAACAGTTATTAAAAATATTTAGTTAGTTATAGTAATCAATTGTAATATAAATTATGCGAATTCGGAAGAAACAACCGAACTGATTTCATATATTACCACTAAATATTGGTAGTTGCAATTAAGAAATATTTTTTTTCTTGTTGTTATGAATATTTAAATATAAATTATATTTTCAGTTACTGCGCTCAATATTATTCGGCTACAATAACGAAACATTAAGCAATTCGATGCTTCCAGAGAAAATATAATTATGTTTATGAAACAATTTAATTTAGTTTTTGATATTTTTAAAAATACGAAAGAAAGAATTTTATAATAAATTTCGAAATAAAAATAAATATTATTTTTAAAGTTCTTAAGAAAATGTGCATTAATTATGCTTATATTTATCTTTATCTTTAGGCGTTGGGTGATTATTCTTTCTCCTTGCAAATTACATTTCTTAACATAAAGTTGGAAATAATAATTTGTTCCCGTTATTCTGCCGACTTTATTTCTTATGTTAGGAAAAAAATGTGTAGACGTAGAGTTATGGGATCCTACTACACTTTAAAATTCATTGAAATAAAATTGTTGTTACATCCATGGGGGGAAAAAGTACCAAAAAGAGGAGATAAAATATTTTATACATGTTTTTA
Source organism: Protocalliphora azurea (assembly GCA_932274085.1). NCBI lineage: Eukaryota > Metazoa > Arthropoda > Insecta > Diptera > Calliphoridae > Protocalliphora > Protocalliphora azurea. Next base: position 177,106,137 of record OW026519.1, read on the forward strand.
GAAATGGGTATCCTTCGAAACTTTCGAGTTCTTTTAAGACGAAATTTGATGTTCTGCAGAAAAACCGAGTAAGCAGTTTTACTACGTATGGTCTTTAGTTTCATGCACGTATCGATTTTTTATGTCACATGGTGTAATAATATTTTAATATGCTTCTGAGTGAATTAGGAATTCAAGAAAATGGTGCTTAATGGTTACTATTTTCCCTCTAATGATACCAAAGAAAGAAGTCTAATGGTACTTTTTTTTATATATTTTTGAGTTATAATACACAAAAGAGAAACTTACTGGTACTTTTTCATTCCGCATTTCGTATACTATTAACTTAGAAACATGAAATTAAACTTATGCTGCCCTGTGTGAATGAGTATGGATATGAAGGAACGTTTTGGTACTTTTTTGCCCTTCTAACGATACTTTTTGTATTTACTACAATATTGAACCTAAAAACATAAAATTATATATGCATGATCCTATGTGGGTAAAAATTCATAATTTTGTATAATATTGAATGTAGAAACATGAAATTAAACATAAACGGTCCCAAGTGAAAAAGGTCTTATATGAAGAAACTTTATGGTGTTTTTTTTCATCTATGGCCTTTTTTTGTATTTTCTATTATGCTGAACATAGAAACATGAAATTAAAAATCATAAGTGATCCTATGTGAGTGAGAATCCACTATAGAGGATCTCTTGGTACTCTTTTATTCTTCTAATAGTACTTTTTTTTTTTTGTAATAAATAATCTAGAAACATGAAACATGAAAAGAAATGTATATGGTCCTAATGGGTGAAAATCCACGAGCGGACTCTCTGTAGTACTTTTTTTTTCTTCTTATGAATGTTTTATAATAATTAACCTAGAAACTTGAAATTAAAAATATATGGTCCTATGTCTATGAAAATCCCCAAGTGAGGACTGCGGGTGGGGTTTATTTTATAAAAACATAGAAATAATTGAACCAAAGTGGTTCTGAATATGTGTATTATGGTACTTTATGAATATATATTTTGTACTAATGAACCTAGAACCTTAAAAATAAGTCTTAAATAAATAAATTTGATATATATATATAAATGTGTTTTGGTTCCTCACCTAGCAACAACCACTATATCCAGCTAGTCCGCTAACGCAGTAGCGGGTTAAATGCAAGTGTGCTTATAAAAGCAATAATGTGCTCCCGCTCAATTCGTGATACATTAGACATTTTATTAAAGGTAAAAATATTCGAAAATTTCAGTTTAGAATAGGAATTTGTTTTCATGTTTGCTTGCGAATTTTATATTCTAAAACTGAAAACATTTTTACATTTTAACAACTATTTGTTGTGAATACCTCTCAATGAGAAGTATCCAGTTATCGGAAGTACTCCCAGAGTGAAATACTGCACTATGGAGTTCTAATAGCTAGTAATTGCTGGAATAGTTAGATGAAGTATCGCAGTGTAGACCCAGTGTACAATATTCGAATCAAGTCCCAACACTTTCCATAAACTTATTAATTAAGTTTAAAATTTAAATCAAAATGATGCAAATATATTTCGACCTATTCTTTACTTTTCATTAACATTTTTACAAATTAAATTCTCTGATTATCAGATCTTCTCTAATTTTAATTAAAGGAAAACAGTAACATTTTACTTAATTAAGAACAATTTAAATAAATTGTTGATAAATCCGATTATTATACAAAAAATTTATGAAAATAAATAAAAAAATAAACAAAAATCTTAAAATAATGTAAAGAAATCGTCTGTCACTCATATATGCACAGTTGACAATAAAGAAAGCAGAACATTTTAATGACATCTAATTAGCATCCCAATGTAAATGGCCCTGTACAGATGAAGCTGCCGATATCGCTGCTCCTACACAGCAAACACAACACACACTTAAATTGTGAATCTAAACGAACATAAATAAATTACACAATAATTAATTAACGAATGACTTGACAAACAACAACGACAGTAACAACAAACAAACTTAAAAAATTAACAAAAAAAAAAATTGGCAACACTAGACGAAAAAAACAAAAAAAAACCTAAAAAATTCAATCATGCATATATGACTAACAACAAACCAGCCATTTAGAAATGAACGAAGAAGAGCAGAGATACGTACATACATGTACATATGTATTTGATAGATATGAAACAAGTAGGAAATGATAAAAAATAAATAAATAACTTTGTTTAATATTTCTGTACGAGGTTAGACTGAAAGGTCCTATGTAATGAAAAGTTAATACTTTCCCTTTCCCATAACATTGTTTAGAATTTCTTTTACTTATAGATTTCCTTATATTTTTAATCAAATTTTTAAAATTGATTAGCAATTATTCTGAAATTCTAGTTTATGATGCATTATTTTTTTGGAGCATTTTAAACTATCTTATGTAGTTATTTATCCGAATGAGACATTTTACTAAAAAGATGGCATCGATTTGTTAATGCACATTTAGTCAAAAATGCATATTTCTCTTAACAATGATTATTAATTTGCATATTAAAAAAAAAAAAATTACTTTTTTTTTGTTAAAATTTTATTTTTCTATTCCTGACTTTGAGGTATTCTTGTGATTTTTAACTTTAGCGGTTATTCTGAAACAAGTTATTAACACTGTATCAACTTTGTACTCTATGCCAGCTGATCGATAGATCATTTTATCGATAGAGTTAAAAAATTTCTAATTTGTAAGTACCTATTTTTTTAATAAGTACGTGTTGGAGTTTAAAGGAATTTTTAAAATTGAATGTAAAATATTTCTTGGAAAAATTTGCAATAAGGTCAATTGCAATAAGTCAATTATGATATGAAGTTTCATGTTCATTAGCACGTAAATAGTAAAATATACCAAGAATTGGAATCGAAAAGAATTGGAATCAGTAAGCTTCACAATCATTGTTAACCATACACAGAAAAAATTTCCTGAGGTGCCAAAGACGAAGTGAATATAAAATTATTCGTTAAGTATAAGTTTTAAAGATTTGATAGGAATCTATAAATCATATAATAAGATTATTTCGTTGTTATCGTACTTAGATGTTCTCGTCCACGCCCAAGTTTGTATACAAGCTATATTAAGGTGCTTTTTGGAATAATAAAGGTAAGTTTATATCATATACTTTAGCAATTTTTCTTCTTTATTTTTTTTAGCGTCGTCACTAGGTTGTAAAGTCTATTTAGTAATAATTCTGATCCATTTGTTGAAGCGTTCCATTAAGTTAATCGCTATTAATATGAATTTCCCCGGCAATCAAGCATGAGTATGTAATAAATACATTTAGAACATACTACCACAAATACATAACATACATTCAATATACTACATACATACATTACACTCACAATATAAAATAAATTTACATAGATTTTCACATCGACCCCTTACAGCGAAATTTTCTTATTAAAGTCAATAATTTAGAATTATTCATATCATCTGCCAAAAAAAAGAGTAACAAGTACCTTGTCAGATTTCAAACATAAGTTTTACGTCGGTTTAAAAGCCGCTAACAATCACAATAATACTTATCCCATCAAAGTTTTGTATTCTGTACATAAGTTATTTTCGCGTTTATGGCTCGATGTATTCGTCTTTATTCTTCCAGCTTTATCATCGTAAATAAGTTTTTACATAAATATTTGTAGTAATAAAATAAAAAAAATAAATAAATAAAAAAGAAAAAATTTGGACAAAATTCGTGTATTATTACATAAGGGAAGCATTTCAGAGCAATAGTAGAGATTTAATTAATTTTAGAATCACATTAAAAAATCCTTTAGTTGATCTTAAACAAAATTTCGATTATAATTCTTATTGAATCGATTAAAATAATTTATTTAAATTTAAATGAAAATCAATTATTTTCAGTTAATTGATACTATCTTTTTGGTAATTGGAGCAAAATCAATAAAAAAAATTAATTAATACAATCAGTTTCATAATTGAAGTCAATTTTTATTTTTTCTGTGTACACAGAAAAAATTATCCCAAATATTTTTTTAATAAAATGATTAATTAATATTATATTGGAATTTAATGTAATTACTTTCTAATTGGTTTAAAATTTGTTGACAAAAATCGACAGTTCTTAAAAACATAATACGAAATATTTAGGAGTTTATATTCAATTTCAAGATCCCAGTTTGTTTCAAATCTACTATGAACTATGAAAGATTGTTTGTAAATGTATATAAGGTCAATTCATATTGGTTGTTTTTGACTATTTGTTCAAACACATGTCATATTATTATTGGTATCTCGGCATAGGTCGCAAGGGCAGTCAGATAGGATAATATGATTTTTATTGAAACGTCTCGCAGAGAAGAACGCTGTTATGATAAGTTTTCGGAAATTAAATATTTCATACTTTGAATGTATTGTTAAGAGTAGATATATTATTATCATTATAGTGAATTATATTACATAGATTTTTACGTTATACATACGCTATATATATTGTTGAAAACCTAGTTAAATAAGTATATGGCACAAAATTTAAAGGAGGGAAATAAAACTTGACCTATAGATTCGTCTTGGTCTTATAAATCCTCTTAAAAGTCACTGATAATCACATGTAAGCTACAATAGATAATCGAGGTCAAACGTTACAAAAATCTGATTTACACGTGATTACCGGTGATTTTAACAGGGTGTATATGATGCCAAGATGAAACTATATGCATATGTACCAAGTTTGACTTCTCTAAATCAAATTTGGAGTTCGTTTTATTTTACTTGTATTGTATATATTATTTTAATATTTCGAATAATTCAATAAGTAGTTATATTTAAATCCGTGCGTTTTTATTGAAGGAGGAATTTAATTAATTGTATAATTGAAACAATAAAATTTTTAGTTGATTTTAGGCAAATATACAATCAAAATTGAAATTTACAAAAATAATTGAAATTTAAGCCAAAATAAGTTATTATAGTTAATTAATATTATCATTTTGGTGACTGGAGGAAAATCAAACAAACTTTTAATTAATATAATCGATTACGTAATTGAGGTACACTCTTTTTCTGTGTAAATTCTTAAAGAAATAATTTCGACTCAGTTTTATATCTGCAGATTATCATTGATCTTTTAAAACATATCTTTAACTTTAAAAATACAAAATTTATGCATTGCTTAGCTTATCATGGACTGATTTTGGTCTTTCTCGTAGAATAATTTTTGTTCTTTCTTTATATTTATTAAATATATTTATATATATATATATATATGTATATATATAAATGCATATTTTTTCAATCTTTAAGGTATATTTTGAATTTTAAATGGTACATTTTAGGCGGATATTTTTAAAAAATAATTATATAAAAATCCGCCCTCTAATAATAAGTAAGATCTATTAAATTAATGTAATATTGAGAATCGTGTTGCAACAAGCTTCTATCGCACAGTAAGGCATTAGTATATACACATATAATCCTAAAGCTGGGAGTTTACTAACGGAATGTATTATCAGAAACCCTAATCTATTCATAATTTCTTGTTAATATCTTTTGCTAGAATTACAATAAATATAGACTTTATGACACAAGATTCTGTAAAACTTTGTTTTGGGAATAGTTTTTATTCTTCTTAGGAATTTTGAGGTTCTCTGTTTTCAATTCATAAATTTCAAGAAAAGTATCTTTGTGATATTGTGGGCATAAATTAATAGATTTTGGAAAACCTATTAATTTAATTTGCCTTAAAATAATACTATAAAACCATGAAAAAACTTCGCGAATAATGTAATTTATTCCTTCCTCTAAGAAATCATTAAATTATGAGTATGCATAGCAAAAGAGCTGAACATCATCAACATAAAAGGTATTATATGATAAACCAACTCCTATCAGAAGAAGGTCATTTAGATACAACATGAACAACAACGTACCAATAATAGACCCCTGAGCGCATTCACTGATCCAGCCAAAGTATTTTTGTTGATTCGGAATTATGTTCAAGATTTTAATGGCTAAATATTTAAATTGATAAGTAGAGATCAAATTTTATATAATATTTTTATAAATAACTTTTGAACTATAAATTTTTTTTATTTACAAAAAAAACACGATATTTTACTTCATTATTACTTTTTAGTTTTTGATGCACAAACAAAAAAATTTTCGTTGAATCTATGGTTCGTAAATTTCAGGAAATATTGAAGAAATTTTAATCATTTAAGTTATTTTTTTATTGTTATCTAAAGCATTTCAAACAAATAATTTCATTTCAATGAAACTAATTCAAATGCATGACCCGAAAAACACTAAAGTTTGATCTATGTAAGTTTTGATACTTAGAATAACAATTTTACTTTAATAGATCTAATTATATTATTTAATATCAAAAACTGACTGATGTAAAAATTATTGTTTATTTTGTTTATAATAAATTATTACTTTTGACGTAGTAGCTTCTATTAGCCGCATATCTCCCAATAGGCCTGCTTATGTAAACTGAAGGTGAATATATTTATATTTATTAATAAAAAAAAAAAATCCAAAATAATAATTTAAGAAATTCTAGAAAGTGAATGTATTTTATAAATGGCAACAGATCAAGTAATCAAAAATATATATTAACAAATATTACGTAGTAACGTTGACAGTCTGGCAAGGCATTAAATACCAGAAAAATATATATAACAATGTTGTATAATGTAAATTGCAGCCTAGGAGATGCATTTTAAAACCTTTATTTTAAGTTTTATAAAAGTAGTGTATTTTTGTTGTTATTTTTGAATTTTGCGAACATATGGGTTGTCTATCAAGGTAACCTATAAATTTGAAAGTCGAAAAGTTATATTTGAGCATAAACGTGCACGAATTCAAAAACATGAAAGTATTCGCCAAAGTGTCTACTTTATGTAATAGCTTAGATGGCGCCAGTATTTTTTGGCAAACTCTTACAATCGTCGATTATCTTTTACTTAAATTTTGATAAACCTGATCGAAAATATTTTGGTTTTCACAAACAAATTTGAGAAAATATTACGTTTTAATTTATTGGGTAGTTTCAATAAAAATTTTAAAACAAAATAATTAAAATAAAAACAAAAAGAAAAACAAGTATAAATATCATATTTAAAAAAAATATATCTACTATGGTAAAATATGTATTATAGAGGTTTAAGCAAAAATACTAAAAATTTTAATAAAGTGGATTTTTGATCAGTGTGCATTGAAAAAAATTGGATGACCAAAAAGCACTTTTTCGATTATTCTCGTACATACTAATGTGTGTATCTACTTACAGTAGTATCCAACATTGAAAGAATACGAAAAAAAAGTAATAAAGAAATGAAACGAAGCAATTTTCATTTTCTAACCAACCAACCGTATAAACAAACAAATTTTGCGCTAAATAATTTGACAATTACTCACATCTTTACTCTGGGGATAAAAACACAACAACACAAAAAAAATCGTACATACACATAATAAATCCGAACATAAAATATGAATACAAAATGAATGACTAAAAAAGCAAAAATACATAGTGGGAGGTGAAGAGGACCCCAAGAAAATTAAGTAGGTAGTAAAATAAATTGTTAGTAGGAGCAAAAGTTAGAGACGAAATCCGAAGACCTTTAGTTAAACGAGGAGTAAAAAACAAATTAAATCATTTAGATTGTGATAGTGATCCTTTTAAGTAAAGTGTAAGTAACGATTTGGGCAAAACAGCAACAAAAACAACTGCAATAATATTGAAACAAACATACATACATACATACATACATACACACAGAAACAATCATACACATTTAAAACTACAATATGATGAATAAGTAAGTGTAAGAGAAGGGTTGGAGTAGGGAGAATTAAAAAGGCAGAGTAACTAAGACACTTGTCTAAAAGGAAATGAAGTGCTAAGGATTTTATTAACAAAAAAAAAAAAAAAATCCACACACATACAACCAAAAAATAACAAGAAGAGGTTTAACCACAAAAAACAAGGAGAAGTTAAAGCTAATGGAGCTGGAACATTAAATTGATGATACTCTAAATTGACAAAAACCAAATTAAAAGAAAAATAAAGATACCAGATTAAAACAACTCAAACAGTTTAAACAAAAGAGGAGGAGCCTTTGAAATAATTTTAGCTGAGAGTTAGAGAATCTTTAAAGCAACAAGAGAAAAGAGACAATTTAAAAATTTAAATAAAAAATTCCTTCACAAAAACTAATTGGAAAACCAACCCTGTACGATTTTCTCCCTCTCTCAGCTAGAATTTTGAGTGTTTTTCTGCCTCTCACTCAAAAAGGGATGCTGTGGGAGAATTTTGTTTTCACATTTATTTTCTTTTATTGTATTTTGGCTCAGTCTACACTTGTGCTCTGGAGATGAATACATGTATGATTTTCAAATAAGATTCATCTGGCGAAAAAACAACTGAAAAAATAAAACAAGGGAGTACAAATAAAATCAAAGTCACTTTTGAAATCAGAACAACCCTTAGATGTGATTAGTTTTAAACAGGATTATCACTCGCTATGAACAAACGGATATCAAATATAAAACAGTCGATTGGTTGACTTTAAAGTGTTAACAACTTTGGAAAATCAAAACTCGGATACAATTTTAAAACACAAACAAAATAAACGTGAAAATTAAAGATATTTTATTAAAAATACAACAAATTAAATCAAAATTTTAGTGAGTTCAACAAAAGTGAAAGATGTTAAGATATAAAAACTAAACAAATTATGTTAAAAAAATATATCAGAATAAATTAAATAAGTTAAGAAAGAAAAAAGAAACAAAAAACCATAAAAAATTAAAAAATTAAGTTGTGACAACTGTGAAAAAAAAACTAATTACAAAAAATATTTAATTATTTACTAGTTACAAAATAAATAAATATATAAATATAAAAAATGGTGATGCTACAATCACCTAACAAAACTACGGATAACAATTCGCCCTCTTTAAATGGCTCTCAAATGAGTCCTAACTCAAATCCTGACTCACCCAAATCCAATACTTCACCGGAAGTTAATAAGTCAAATGCCAATGAAAATAATACCGCTTCCACCGATATACATTCACCGACAGCTAAAATACCCAAATTTATTATTACACCACAAAATAATCAAAATGTAACAAATAATAACAATAATCCCAATAATAACAATGTGGCACTTAAATCAAATGAAGAAGGCTTAAGATATTCCATGGAACGTCTGAAACAATTAACCGAACAACATCAACAAAGACTTTCACCAAATACTGAGGAAATGGAAAACGAATCACAGAAAAATGGTAGCAGAAGATCTCAGACACCACCAAGTGCTCAACAGCAGCAACAGCGTAAACTAATGGAATTACCCGCAGTAAGGCAATTAGCAAGACCAGAACCATTACAACATCCGCATGCAGCATTGTTACAACAACATCCACATCTCTTACAAAATCCGCAATTTCTGGCAGCAGCTGCCCAGGTTCAACATCAACATCATCACCAGCAGCAGCAACAGAATCTACACCATCATCATCATCACCAACATCCAGCATTTCATCAACATTTACCGACGGCAGCCGCGGCAGCAGCGGCATTTCATTTAAGAGGCCCGCTAAGTAACAATACAGCACCGACCTTAACACTACCATCACCAGCTAACTCTCCAATATCGCCACCAACATCTCCTAATCACACCATACAACAACAGCAGACAACACCACATTCCGAATCACAACAAAACCAGCAACCACATCTTTTAACAACCAGTTCTGTAAATCCCTCAATACAACTGTCAACAAATTCCTTACAACCCTCATCATCGTCCACAACACCGTCATCATCATCATCACTATTGTTAAACCCACATGCCACAGCTGCTCCAACACATCTAATCAATGGTCAAATATCAATACCTCCACCCCTGAGTGCCACTCATCTAACATTGAGCCCATCCTCTTCCTCGACCACAATTTCATCAACATCCTCACAACATGACATGGATTTGGAGAAATTAAAATTAGTTGCTCAAGCCCAAGCAGTTGTTGCACGCTCATCAGCCGTAGTGGGGGTAACGTTAAATGGTCAAGCCCCACCTCGTCCGGACTTAAGTGATTATGGATTTAGAATACAATTGGGTGGTTTGGCTGCAGCAGCTGCAGCGGCGGCTGCCACATCAAGACAAATTGCTGCCGCTAATTATGCTCGCAGTGATACAAGTGAAGAGCTTAATGTGGATGGAAATGATGATGAGGAGAGTAATGATGGATCACAAGGTACACCGTCGGTAAGTTTGAATTGTGTATAAAATTGAAAGACTTTTACTTACTGAGTGATATTAATGATGAAATTTTTACTTGAATATCTGTAAATAAAATAAATTATTATTATTATTATTATTATTATTATGATTGTTATTATTTTTCAAGAATAAAATTAATAAATAAGTAGGATATTTTTCAATTTATCAAAAATAAATTAAAGAGTTTCAACTTAATAGAAAATTCTAATAGATTAAAAAGCATAAATATCGATATATGTATATGCATTTTAAAGATACATATAGACCGTCATTTTCAGATTATTCGAAAAATAAGTTTTTTAAAAAAATCGGTTTCGAATATGGTTTTACCTACAAAAACCGATTAACCGATTTTTATTAAAAATAAAAATATTTTTAAAATGTTTAAGATTTTTATTAAAAAGAAAGTACGCTTATAGCATGTGTCATTTGTAATGACAAATAGTATAAAAATAAAAAGTCATATCGCTCTTATGCAGCTAGAGCATCATGCTCAAATTTGTAATTTTTTAAATATAAATTGTGAAATTTACTTTTTAGTTTAAATAAATTAATAAATGTACAAATCTCAGTTCCCAGTACGTCTTCTAAAAAACTAAATTCAAAGCTTTATCAGATCATAATGTAAATTGGAAATACTTTCAAATCATTTAGGACCTTATTTAGTACAACAAGCAAATTGTTTAAAAATAAAATTTGTATAAAAACTACTCAAAAAATAGTTGACAAAATTTGTCATTTTCATACAAAATATATATATTCAAACAATTTGATTGTTATAATGAATCGGGCCCTAAATAAGTTTCCCTGAGGAAATATAAAAAACGGGAAATATGGGTTGCTTTAGAAAAAAAAAAATTAAATAAAAGCATTTCATAAAAAAGGTTAACCGACAGAATAATTCGAAAATAAAAATAATTCGAAACTGGTCGGTTTTTTTTAATAAAAACCTGTTAACCGGTTTCCGCTTTCGGATTTCGAATACACTATTTCTTCTACTACTAAAAAGATTTTGTCGAGAAAATAATCCTTCGGTTTTTTACTATCGCCCTGTGTATGAGTCCATAAATAAGTTAAAAAAAAACTAAGACTGAAACAGATATTTAGGAAAAAATTTAGGACAAGTTTAGATTTAATAACCTTAATGCTTTGCCCCTCTTGTTTGTACATATGAAGCGTCACACAAAAATTATTAGCAATAATAATTTTACATATCGTTCATTTGTGATATTTGGTATTATTGGAACTTGTTTCCAATAAACATTCTCTGCGAAAGATTTCTTGTGATTGGAGTTTTACATTTTATGAGTATTTTTATTATTTTTTTTTTTTAAGGTTACCGAAACGATCAGTTAGAAATCATCGATTTATTGTCAAAAATTTTCCATTTTGAGTCGTTGAGAATCCTAGTTTCAAGGATTATTTTTTAAAGTTATTTGTATTTTTCACCTTGATATATTTATTTAGTGCAAATTTTCAAATTAATTAATTACAATCGCTAATAATAAACCGAACTTGAAAATAATAATAAACCGAACTTAACTTAAAAGTATTACAAAGTTTCAAATTATTGCTGAAATAAATGATTTTTTTTTTTTTTATTAAATATTAAAGCATTTTTTTTATACATTTTTCATATGTTGTTGACAACTCTTATTTATTTAATATTAATATACCTAATAATATTTTAAAGAAAAATTATTAAAATTGAAGATATGATTTTGTAAATATCCTTGATACAAGGAATATTAATTTGATTATCGTTTTGTTTTCAAAAATGGCGTTTTCACAAAAAATAATTGGAAACTAGATATACTAAGCTTAAGTCAATGCTTATTTAAATCGAACAAAATATATGGATTTAAATTTTATGTATTTTAAAAAAACTTTCTGAAAAAAGTGAATTTTGAACCGCGATAATTTCAAAATAATAATTTTTCTTTAAATTAGTATTTTTTTCGAAAATTAGTACTTTTCTCGAAAATAGTAATTTTTTTGAGGGAACTTAAATTATTGTCTTTTGAAAAATGAATTAGTACCTACTTGTTTACACAGAGAAAAAAATACATATATTTGAAAATTTTTTTCATAAATATTACGAATCGAACATGACTTTTTTCCATACTTTTTTCATAAAAAATAAAATTTTTTCATAGATATTATTAAATTGTACTTTATGATAATTTTGCGATTTTTGCAAAAATACTGCTAAAATTTTAATTTAGTTTTAATAAATTGGATTTAAATTCTAAATAAAAATACTTATGCATGAAAATATTGACAATAAATCCCTTTAAATGGCAATTTTCCAATAAAAAGCTGTTAAAAAGTAATGATTAGAAATTTGCTTAAATTTGCTGTCATTCTATAGCGCATGCATCATTGTAATAAAAAACGCATCTGCTGTGTTTTTTTGCCCCCAAAAAGTGCCCAAAAATCATTAAAAACAAAAAATTCTGTAAAGAAAATTTCAAACATATATTTACAAATTGAAAATATAAATGAAAATTTTGACAATTTGTTAAAGTCTTCTTGACTTTTGATTCATTTCAAAATATATAAAAAAAGTGTTAATATTTAAGACATTATTCTTAAATATTATGAACTAAAATCAATATATATACATATATATATATATATATATATATATATATATATATATATATATATATATGTTAAATGGAACAGTTTTGTTCAAAATTATTCATTTTATACCATACATCACCATTCGAAGGGAGGATGAATGTGTTCTAACACAAAACAATATTGGCCCAAAACTCACCTTAATGTGTACCAATATGCTTAGAACCATTAGCTGATTCGATTTAATAATGTCCATCCGTCTGACCGTCCGTTCGTCCATGTAAACTATGTAATCAAACTACAGGTCTTAATTTGGAAGACACATAGTAGGCCTTACATAGCTTAAGAACGAATCCTATTGAAATTGGTTGAAATGGTCCCATTATTTCACCTAGCCCCCATATACATTTTATGAAAATCAGTCCATAATTAACCATAGCTTCTATATAAACCTCCCTTCAGAAAATCACTTTAACGTGTATAAATCCCACACAAATATTAGCGCCAATGTATTATTAACAAATTTTGTGAGGATGCGTCTTAAATTAACCTAGCTCTCATATTAGGCCCATTTCCGGTAATCAATGTACAGTGCACAAATCCCATATTAATTTTAGGAGCGAATTTTAATACACATACACAATATTGTAGGGTATCATGTATGTAGGGCTGTCAATTATTCGATATTGAAGTTAATCGAATAAAATTTCATAATTTTTTTAATTATTCGTTTGGTCGAATAAAATTTGAATTTTTTACGATTAGTCGAATGAATAAGGAATATAATATATTGCTCGAATAATTAACTACAAGTTAAGAAAATGCAGACTTGTACTTTTTTTTAATAAACTTTTCATTTTATTAACATAAATTTAAAAATAACAGTTCATTAACATAGAACCAAAAAAATCAATCAATTGGGACCATATTCAAATTATAGACAAATTTTAGAATGATGTTAAATTTCTTTTAAAATTATCATTCACAAAGAACATAATTAAGCATTTTGGCATTTTGGCTTTAAAATGATTATTGTTTTTTTTTTTTATAAAAACAGGTCTGTGGAAACAGATGGTGGCAAAACATAGCATTAAAAGCAAATCTAGATTTTCTGTTCTTTATAGATTTTCTACATAAAGTCAATTATCATCAGTATTGTTAAAATCTATTTTTTTAATTTTTGGTATTGTTTATTGATTGAATTCAGTTAACAAACCACCGTTATATATTTCAGAATCTTCGGTTATTTACACATTATTTGAATCATTAAAATAATTTTTGAAATAAATAATAAATGAAAAATTCTAAAAATAAAAAAATTGCGTATACTTTTGTTTCACTTTAATATGCGTTGGAAATTTCGAAAATTTTATAGTAACTTATACGTTTCCCTTTTATTCTAACTTTAAGATGTTTGATTAAATCTTGTTTTCTTTTCAGGGACACTGAAGTCTCAGTTTTAACCCGTAATCTATTAAAACGTGGTTTACACATTTATATATCCTAACGAAAATTTCAATCATTTTAAGCAAGGATTACCAACTAAACAAAATTTTTACACTTGTAATTTCAAAAAGAATTAATAATTTAACAAAAACTTGTTTTGAAAAATTATTCGATTATTCGATTAATCTTTAAAAATTGATCGAATAATTTTTTTATTTTAAACTTAAAAAGTTTATTCGTTCAAAAGGAATAAAAAATCGAAAATAAACAATCGAATAATTTCTGTTCGATTGACAACCCTTGACTATGGTATATCTTTCTTACTTGTCTTATTTGCAAATTGTAAAAAGTTCGTATTATTGTAGAAAGAAAAAAATATTTAAATAGATATTTTTCGTCATTATCATTGCTGCCATTTTGGCTTTTTTCTGGTCAAATCTTGTAATTCTTACTCGCATTTTGCTATAAGAAATACTATTTAACTATTAGCCCTAAATATAGCGATTTTTGCATTGCAGATTTTGTTAATTTGTTAATTTTAAAGCTTTTTCTTTGACATATTTATTTGAAAAATTGAACTGCTTTAAGTTTTAATAAAAATCTTCATAACATATTTTCAATTCCAATATCAAATATTTAGAAGTAACACAACATTAAAAATGAAATACAAGTATTTTAATAATATATCTCTTGGTATAATATAGCTTTTTCTATGTCCTTAGCTATGGTATTTTATTTTTCTGTATATATCATATCTTTTTTCTTCCATTTTTTAATTACAAACATTATAAGTATATTTCAGGTGATATTGGTATTTAAAATTAAAATTTCTATAGTCTTGTATGAAAATTAAAAATTATGAACTGATCTCCTGAAAAGTTAAAAAACTACTATGAAATTTTTTCATATTTCCGGAAAACTTATTCTGATAACAATATTGTGTATGATTTGATTATATAGAAAATAAAAAATCACTGATTTTGAGAAAATATTATTGAGATATGAAAAATCTTTATAATTATGTTAGAAATATAAAAAAGAAATAAAAAACAGTATTAAAAAAGACACGATTATTTAATTTATTTTTCAGCTTTTTTTATTGCAATAAATATGGAAATGTCGATAACGTAATTTCTTTTATACAAGAATTAAATAATCTTTTCTGATTTCATTCAACACAAGAAATAGTCAAATTTTTAAATTAACAGGAAATTTAGCTATTTTTGGGAAGCTTATGAGCTGAGTTTGAGAACAAATAGAAAATTTAGCGATCTAAATTTTAGTGCTAAACTTTTGAACGCTTTTAAAATTTAACTATTTTCTAGCTATTTTTTTAGTCTAATTTAGTGACATTTTTTTTACAGTTAGCAACAGTGATCACTATTATCTCGCAAGCAGTGTTTTACAATAAACAGGAGTGTGAATAATACGTGTAATTACTTTATATGGCCTATTTTATCATATTAAATTCAACAGTTAGTCATTAAAATAATTATATTTTAAATTTAAGATAAATTGGCATTTTATATCAAAATACAGAGCAAATCGCTCTCTGTTCAAAAAAAGAAAAAAAGAATATTCAGTAAAATTTTTCAAATAATTAGTTTATTAATTTTTTGTGCAAAATTAATTAAATTATTAAATTAATATAATAAACATTATTACTGATAAAATTCTGCTTTCACAAAAATTGGAAACTTAAAAAATAAAAGAAAAAGAAAAACTTTTTAAGGAGAAATTTGAATATTTTAACTAAATAACAAAATGAAATACATGTGAATTGTCGCCGATTTTAAAGTAATTTATTTTAATTCTTCAAGGTCACATTTAGTACAGGAGCTTTATGAATTTTTCCGTAAGTACACATTATTTTAAGTTTGGTATTATTTTTAGTGTTTCCGAAATATTTTAGATGTTCTCGTTATTGGTATCGAAAAATGACCTAAATTCTTTTAAAACTGAAAGGCATTTTCTGCATAAAGAGTATGTAAGTACCCATTGTTGCTGACGGTCTTTTAAACATCCAATCACATATATTTATTATTTTTATAGATTCATCATCTCCCATGTTACAAAGGACATCTTTAGAGGCATTTTTTATGCAGTATGTTTATGAACTTCCCTCTAAAATTACCGATTTTATAGCATCTTTGTGCGAATAAGTTCGCTTAATGAAAAGAAAACATACACAGTTCAATACATGCATATTTTGTTAGACAAAAAAAAAAAAAAAAAAAAAAAAATACTAAACAACGTAAGTGCATCCTACAATTTTGTTGTATTATATTTTTATGTCTTTGTTGTTACAGCGATTTTTAATTTTTGTTTATTTATTTCTTCTTTTTTTTTTAGTTTACACTATGTTTCTGGAAAACATTATGATATCATAAGGATAAATACCGCATTAAAAAATTTACATATCCGACCCCAGTAGCTTGAACTAAGAAGTCATTTTAAGCAAAGCCTTATCATTATCTTCTTGAACACAATATCTTCTATAAGCAAATAGAATTGTAGAAATCATGAGATCTATAAATATTGTAATACTATCAAAAAACAATATATATTAAGCAAGTTAAGTTGCAAAGCTCGTTACGTACACCATATTACAATAAATAATTTAATTTATAGGTATTCAATTACATTATTATTGTGATATTATTTAAGTGGTATTTGTAATTTTGCAATAAATATTTTAAACGCAATTTTTGTATTTTTATTTTAGCTGAATTAATTAATATTTTAGTTTTTTTAAGAACAATTTCACTCATAAATGTAATTAACTTGATTAAAAAATTTAATTGAAATTTACCAAAAAATCAATTATATTTAATTAATATTTTCATTTTTATGATTAGAGCAAAATCAAAAAAATGTAATTAATACATTATGGGTCAAATTTTGGATCATCAAATATTCCCTCAATGATTCCAACGCGAAATGAGAGTACACTATCAAAACAAACAAAATTCCAAAGGTATTTTGAAAGTTAGTTTGAATTTCGAATTTATGTACTCTTAAACTTCAGATAATTTGCGGTACTTTTTTCAATATTTGTATAAATAAATAACATATGAAATAAGTAAATTTCAATGTGTTTATTATTCTATAGATATTATTCAAGATTTTTATTAAATCGCCTCCTTTTTTGCGCCCACTTTTCATAATAAAAAATTGTATGCAATATATGAGTATTTATTATTTAACCGATTTAAATGAAATTTTGCACATAAATGTATCGTGCATCTTCCGAAAAGAAATAGGTTATAAAATTAAAAAAATGCCACGCCCACTTTCAGTAAATAATTATTATTTTAAAAAAATAATATAAACTGAATGCCACGCAAAGTTTTTAGCCAAATTTCAGTAAAAATCAATTTTGCTACTCTCTTGTAATAATTATAATTCACATAAAGTTTTACATACACAAGGAATAGAAAATGTTATATATTACAAATTTTTGTCTGTATGGGTGATACGCCTCTTTTTCGCCCACTTTTACTATGCTGTGATATTTTTTGTCACTATCATCATAATAAAAAAAGAGGGCGTGACATTCAGTCAGTACTTCCTTCAAGGATATGTATGTATGTATATGTACCATGTTTCATTTTAATCGGTTCAGTAGTTAAGATATAAGGTCACGTCGAATAAAATAAACAATATTATGAGAAAAATGGGCGTAAAAAGAAAGTGGCATCCAGAAAAAAATCTAGTATAATAATGCTAGTAGTCTATAAAATAACATCAACAATATATAATAACATTTGATTTAAGTAATTTAAATGAGTTTTATTTCCAATCATATTGCAAAAAGGTTATAAAACCAAAACTCGAACTAGCTTTGAAAAACGCTCTGCAGGTTTTGCTAGACTACTGAAACGCTCTAACTTTACGTTGGAATTATTGGAATTATCTTGCTGCACTGTGATATAAGCAATTTCATAATTGAAATTAAATTTTATTTCTCTTTTTTTCTGTGTATACATAAATATTATTTTAAATAACTTTTACAATTATTTTTCAATTTAAGGTATGTCCCGTTGACTTAACCCGTTCTGTATCCAATTCCAATGCCACATCAACTACCACATCACCAACTTCAACAACCTCCTCGACAACCACAACCAGTGATAAAGAGACAACAAAACGTCTAGCATTTTCAGTAGAGAATATATTGGATCCAAATAAATTTACAGGCAAAAATATACAACAACATTACAATAATCAAAGATGGAGTTGTAGTGGCAGCAGTAATTATGATCGAGATGAGGAAATGCATGATGATGAACATAGTGAAGATATGTCGGGTAAGTTAGAAAAAACATTAAACATTTTTAGAAAATTTAAATTTCCAAAGTTCATTTCTTAAACAAAAACTTCAGCACATAATCTCTAAGCTTGCTTTGGAATTATTGTATAGATTTTAATTGATATTTTTGGCAAATACCTTTATATTTTTATTTTCTTTTGCATATATTTTCCATGGTTTTTTTCCTACAACTTGATAACTGAATGTAAACGCAATTAGTTTTTTCGGGTATCATATAGAACATTTGAGAGAAAAACTAAACCATAGTATCAATATATATCATAGATGTGAAGAGGGTGTAGAGAAAAATATTTCAATCAATTTTTATTTGGTTTTATAACAAAAAAGAAATACATATCAAAACAAAATATTCAAATACAAATATTCCTGCAATCAAATCAAAATAAAATTTATATTTGTATACGATAGTACTTTGGAAAAGACTGATAAATTTGTAGGGGAAAAAATACCCACACAAAATATATATAAACATTTAGTCTAGTATCTACATCTGTGTAATATTACCATTCTTTATAAATATTCAAAACTAAAAAATATCTAGTCACTCACTCTCTCTGCCATTCATTCAGTCGTCCACATGATTCAATCATCCATCCATCTATCCATTCTTCCATACATGCAATCATTTACTTTATGTATTTGTAGTAGGAATAAAAATAAATAAAAATGATTGTTATTTGTATGAAAGTGTGTAGGTTCTTAATATACATATATTTATATATGTATTTGTTGTTATATGTACAAACACACATAATTGTATAACCAAAATATAAATTTTTATGATGAATTTGTTTGAGTAACACTCATATTGAAGTTATTACAATCTATATAGTAGATTTTTGGTTTTAAAAATAGTAGTTGTGTTTATATAGCAGATTGTACAGTGATTCAGAATCGCATTTTTTTGGAAATAAATCTATAACTTCTAATTCGCTGTTGGAGTAGCAGAGGAGAGTA
Organism: Protocalliphora azurea; assembly: GCA_932274085.1. Lineage (NCBI taxonomy): Eukaryota > Metazoa > Arthropoda > Insecta > Diptera > Calliphoridae > Protocalliphora > Protocalliphora azurea. The sequence continues at coordinate 177,125,724 of OW026519.1, forward strand.
CAATTTTAAGTTTGGAAGAAAGCAGAGCTATTGGGGCTAAAAATATGGTACCTCTGATATAGATAATTTTTCGTTGCTTGTCAAATTTTTGTTGCTTATTGAATTTCAAATATTATATAAAATCTTCTTAAAGGTCTTGTTGAGACCTATGCAAAATATACCTGCATATGCTTTATATCACTTATAGTTTTCAAGTTATTTGCATTTGAAATTTCTTCTATCTCAGATTTAAAAAAATATTGGTCCATTTTATGTCAATTTCTATCACAATATTTTTGTCCAATTTTTTAAATTTTTTACCTGATTGGTTAAAGAACAAAATTATCCATCGAATAAAAAAAGCTAGAAATCGATATCTATTCTGAATGCAAAAATATTCGATTTGGAAAATTGCAAAAATTATGATTTTTTGTGTTTTTTTCCCCGAAAAGGTGTCCATACTATTTTTTCTTTAAAATAAAATTTTATTTAGTTTTGTTCCAATAAAAGTTATTGACTTCGATCTTTTTGTATGTCATTCCAACTAGACAGGATAATTTATCTGAAAAGGATTAGGTACAAAGTTTTTCAGGTTTTTGGAATTAAAGTAAAATTTTTCTAAAAATAATTTTTGTAGAAACTGTGAATATTTGAACCAAAAAGGAATCCCACAGTTCCCGAAAAAACCGACGAAACCTAAAATTGGAATTTTTTTTTAATTTTGCCTATAAAGTCCACATTTATTTCAGGTTTGGAAGAAGTGATTCGCAAACTCTTTGGCACACATAAAGGCTTTCGAAACTACTTTCAGTTTGCAGAACTAGCCTTTAGTATTTTAGAACATGTAGTCTAAATTAAAAATTTTGATTTAAAATATGTCAAATTCGGGAGCGTCTGTACATAGTCAAAATACCTTTCAGAAAAGTGTTAAATTATTATATGTTCTTAAATAAAATTTTATTTTAAAGGAAAAAGTGTGTAGACACCTTTTCGGCCAAAAAAGAAAAATTCAAAAAATTATAATTTTTGCAATTTTCAAATTCAAAATTGTTTATATTTCTACTAAGAAGAGATTTCGACTTCCAGTTTCTTTTATTCGATAGATAATTTTGTTCTTTAACCAATCGGGTAAAAACATTACAATGTCAGACAAAAATAGTCAGATATATATTGAAAAACTGTACCAAGATTTTTTAAAATTGAGATAGTTGAAATTTAAACTGCAATTAACTTGGAAGCTAAAAAAGATGAATAGCATATGCAAGCCTATTTTTCGTAGGCCTTATCGAAAGCTTTAAGAAGATGTAAAAATATTTGAAATATATCAAAATCCACATCTTGAGCCTCAATAGCTCCGCTTCTGAAGGTTTGTAGGGTCTCCCTTCCAAACTTGAAATTGTGCACTTCTCTGCTTCGCCTATTTGGAATTTTATGTAAATCCAACCAGCCGATTTGATTCTGCCCCACTGTAGATTGTAGTTTTATGTTTATTTTTTATGGTTCTTAGTTAAATACTCCTATTTCAAATACAATTTTTTTTTCTTACATAAATTCTATGAGTTGTAGCAAGATTAAAACAGAAATCTCGTAACAAAATATTGAACTAAATAAGAAAATTTTTAAAGCTTTTCATAGAATTTCTAATAAGAATTTTAAGTAAAATAGGATTTAATAGAAGAATTTTTAAAGAAGGTAAAGAACTTATATAAGCAAAGAGTTTTATTTAAAAAATGCAATTTGCTTCAAAATCTAATTTGCTTTTCGTAATTAACATAGTGACTCCTTCTCTCTTATATATTCCATTATTTACTTTAGTTCTTAGTTACATTTTCATTATAATATGTTATCATTTGTTTAACAATTAACACCAAAGCATCTAAATATACGTATATACAAACACCTAAACACATATAAAATAAAAATTACGCGTCTATTGTTCATAAAATTATTATCACAAAAACAATAGACAGACAGACCTAATATCTTATGCTAAACAATAATTATTGTTTGCTTGGCTCCAAACCCCATCATTAAAATAAAATTTAAATCATTTCTCATTTACCCAAAAGTAGCAAAACATTATAAATCCAATAATTCATTCAACGATAACAATGGCAAATGACCCCCCAACTACTAATTATGCGAGACCATCATATAAGTATTTAACACCTTAAAAACATAATAAAATGTAATTTATCGTTTTAACGTCATTAAAGCATAAAATCCACAGCGCATGAGCCACAAAAAACAAAAAAATCAAACAATATTGTTATGGTATAGGGAAAACAGCCTGACAACCTACAAAAGCTAATAAAAGGAGGATTTCCTCCTTTCTGCACATAAATGTGTTGTACTAATTAACAAACTTGATAATTAATGTAAAACAACTACACACCAGTGCTTGTATGTGTGTATACTCTATTGTTGTTTCTTTTGTATGTATGGTAAACTCCAGCGAGTACAGAAATTAGTTTATATATGCGCGTGTATTTTCCTTAGAAAAACCAAAAATTCAATAAAAAAAATGTTCTGTTAAGCAGAGAATTTGCAAAACCTAAAATCGTTTATCATTTCTGTAAAATTCATCTAAAGATTATAATTTCAGAGAAAAACATAAACTCAGAAGTATAAAAACAAATTGTACTTAAAACCAAAACACTCAATACTTTGCACTTTCAACCAGTTACCAATACATGAATCTTTATACGAACATGGTCTGTGTTCGCATACCATCAAAATTTTGTATTATTATTCAGGTTCACTATGGCGTATACTTAACGCCAATTTATGGATTTGACAGTTATTATGGCAATTATACTCATATATACACACATACTCATAACCACACTTTTTCTCTTGTATGTGTTTTACTCTATGTATAAGAGTATTTCCGGTTGTTTATTTAATGTGTGTGTCTATGGAAATTGTATGTGTGTATTTTCATGTTTACACACTAATGTGTGTGTTTGCAAGTCTGCGAGTGTTTATGTTTGAGTGCGTGTAGCTTATGATTGTCTATGTTTACTGAAGCCCGCCATTGATGTAAAGATAATTTTGTTTTATTAGCACAAACAATAGCGTAAAATTTTGCTGTACAATGATGTTTCTATTGTACGCAGATGGTGGATCCTAATTATGATTTACTGCATTATACTAGGGTGGGCTCAAGTAAGAAAATATAAATTTAGACTATAAAACTAATTTAGCAAGCAGATATTATAAAAATAATGATCATTTAGTAGATTAATAAAACATAATAAAGAAAAAAATATGTATGAAGATTTTCTTTGATGACTTAAAAGAACAACACTTGCTCGCATTCCAACAGTTAATCTATTTATATTGAAAAGAGAGAAAATATGGAGAAAATTGACTATGAAACCACATCTGAGAGACGACAATACTTACAGCGAACTGACAAGCTGAGAATATGATGACAATAATTCATATTTAAAGTGTTTTAATATTATAAATAATTTACGTTGTGCTAACTGCGAAATACTAAAGGATAACGCAGAATATGTACTATTCTAATTTATCAAATAGGATAATATAAAAAATGATCTGCACGATGCAGCTGGTGTTATATTGCAAATGATACTTAAATCATATAGATCATGGAAGCAGTGCCAAGATTACATTTTTCGCATAATGATGTATAGAGGTAATCGAAACATCGAACCTCTAATATCACATGAGGTTGGGAGAATAAGATATATACATTAAAATTGACAGCTTGTCAATAAACCATCCACATAAATGAAATGCGGGAGTATTTCCAGTGTAGATAACAGAAGATATATTCACCACCTCCTATAAAAAAGACTAGACTATAGACTAAACTATAGATTGGACTATAGACTAATCTACAAACTAGAATATAGACCAGAATATAGACTAGAATATAGACTAGACTATAGACTAGTTCTGACAAGGTAGATATGCCAACGAAGCAATCAGAGTGATAAAAACTTAGTTGACATTAGTGAATCTGCAGCTCGCCAAATATAAAACAGAAATAGTATTTATAAGCGTAAAAAGAAGAAGAGAAAACCTAGCTTAAAAAAATCTTAGATAAAGGAATTTAGGAGAAGCTGTTTAAGAATCTGTAGTAACTACAGAACCTTATCAGAGGAAGCAGCGAATGTAGTAGCAGAGATCCGGGCTATAACGGCAATAGAATTGTACAACAAAGCAATAATTGAGAATCCAGAAACTCCCAAGAACCAAATTTTTAGATCTGAAAAAGAGAATATAATGCGAATGGAGATGAGAAAGTTAACCTTACAGGACACAAGGGTTAAAGAATTTACCTCTTCGGACACTACAGCTCTTCTTTCTAGTATTTCAGGTTGAATAGAATAGTCCAGACTATAGGCTATACTATATACTAGAATATTTACAATATACTAGACTATGCAATAAACTTTATTATATAGTTTAGTATATAGACTGTACCATGACTCCTTTGTAAAGATCCTTTATTATATTTCTCGGCATCAGTAGCCACAGTCATCAATGCTACCACGTTCTATCATAATTAGAGAATACTAATATACCACGAAAATTATTTAGTAGACTTTTATATATCAAAGCATTAAACTAAATCCATGTTTATAATAATTTTGTAGTTAGTTTAAATGCTATACGACACACACTTCATAAAATTACTTTTACACAAAAATATTAAATATTAAAAGTATCATATGAGTGTTATACATTTTATGCTATTTCAAATTAATAAAAGATAACATTTATGTTAGAAAGATCGATTATACGCAGTTTTATGAAAACCCATTTTCGAATTGTTTGAATACTCAGCATTGGAAAAAAACCGGTTACGAATTTCTAAATTTAAAAAAAAACCCCGTCAACCGTTTTTTTCTGAAAATTATATAAAACAACATATCGTGGGGCATTTTAGTTAAAATGTTCTTATAAAACAAATATTTAAAATTTAAAAATAAATAATGTGATTACTTTGATATTTAATTATTATAAACAGGGCAAGTTTAAATATGCACGAAAAAAATTTAAATATGCGCTTGAAGAAGCTCAGAAAATGGGATAATATGCTGAGAAATATGTGTAAAATACAAACAAAATCGTGTATTTTTTATATAAATATGCATTTTTCTAACTTTAAAATTCTAATAGTTTTCGATTTTTTTTATAAAAAGGAATAATAATAATAAAAATATGAAAGATAGTCATATTAGATGCTATGAATTTTTTCTTCTTTAATCAAACTCCAAAAAAGCAATAAAGAAATGGCGTTTTTGTTGTTAACTAAACTAATTTTGGTATTCATTATATGAATAATTTACGCAAAGCTTTCAGAAATATTATGTTTTTGTAAAAAACATGTGAAATATGCAAAAGTTTAATTTTCAAGTGAAAAGCTTAAAAAACTTGCAATTTTTAACGTTATGTAGTAAAAAAACGATCAAGTGGTTCCAAAAAAGAACATTTTTACAACTTCAAAAGTTGAACTAAGTGCATATTTTGAACTTTTTTAGAAGGTAATAATTACTTTTGGATTTAATAAAAAAAATATTTCAGTTTTTTAGTATTTTTTTTTGCATGCATGTATGTAGGCCTTATCATCAGATAATTATTTTAATCATGAGGGTTCTTATATTATAAAAATTTTACACTTTTAACATAAAAAGTGTTTGTTAGATAAGAACATAAATATTCCTGATTTTTTGTTCATATTGTGGAACCAATATGTCTATTGCAATTTTTCCGATGTCTTAGTACAAATTTTGACAAAAGTGTTTCGAATTTAAAATCTATTATGATGAGTATATAAACTTAGAGAACATTTTTAAAGTAAATTAATTTTTTTTTTAATTTCTAAAGATAATAAAAATCGAGTATTCGACGTAAAAAAGCGATATTAGAAAATTCAATATTTTCAAAAAACTGAGCACAAATTTTTCAAGAAACCGGCTAAAACGTCGAATAAAACCATTTCGATATCGATAATTTATATGTATGTATATATGTATGTATGTATGCATGTATATATGTATGTATTTATATATATATATATGTATCTATATATGTATGTATATATGTATGTAAGTATATGGATTAGAATATCGTTTAAATAAAAATAAATACCATTTTAGAAATTTTTATTACGGTGGCTTCCACTTATATAACAACATAACCTATAAACAAATTTTTTATAACTCCACTGCAATATCCTTGAAGTTTACAAAAACATATACACAGCCGTATTATGGTTATAAATACTCATATATCCACCTCCACTTAAAAACACACAGAATAATAAACTTTTCTGAAATTGCCAACAATTTAAAAATTTTATTTGAAATCACCCACCTTCTCCTCCTTCAAGCCAGTTCCATTCATTTACAACAACCACAAATAAAAGCCCACATCAAATAAAAATAAAGTTTATGCAACACAGACATCTAACCCACGTACATTCGTGTGTATGTGTTGGCAAAGTCATAAACTTAATTATAAAATCAGAGAGTGTTAATTACCGGTACCATCATAAACTTTTATATAATGACCAAAAGTGTAATGGCGTCGGCAGCAGTCAAGAAGAAAGCTTAAAGCAAGACAGCTTTTATGAGATATTATGAATGGCATAGAAAGTGGGAGTAGCAGGAATAGAATAACTAGACTCATATAACAGTTATGTTTGTCGTTTTTTTTCAAGCTGGTAATTTTAATATGGCGTCAATTAATATGGTGTTTCATAAAATGAATGGCGCCCACGGGAGTGTTTGAGGTTTTGGGATTTTTGATAACATGTTAAATAATTGATGACATTAAAGTCGTATTAACAAAAACTAATAACAATAAAAGTTTTTAATAAAGTCTAAAGCAGGAGAAGGTGGAAGATAATTTTAGTTTGATATAAAAAAGTTGTAAAGAAATATAGATTTTTAAGTTCAAGCTCCGCTACCCCTATCGTATTAAAGTAAAACGTTTGACGATTGTAACGAATCAAATATTGCAACTGCTATCTGTAAAAAAAAAAAACTGAGAAATAACCAATATAAAAATAACGGTTAAATACAAAACTAAACTCTCTCTTAAATTTTCTAAAGAAGAGAGGGCGAATAAATTTTTCCTATCGATTATTTTTTTCCAGTTTGAAAATTTGTTTCTTTCTATAGTTTTTCCCGATTTGGCATTTTTGTGTTTGGCTATTTTTTGGTATCTTCTTTCCTTTTAACGTTTTTCTCATTTTGATGTTTTCTCGTTTTGGCGATTTTTTTCCGATTTAGCGTTTCGTTTCGAAGATCATTTTCCGTTTAGGCGATTTTTCCCTTTAGGCGATTTTTTTCTGTTTTGGCGATTTTTCGTTTAGAAGGTTTTTTTCGTTTTAGCTACTTTTCTTATTTTATTTTTTTCTTCGTTTTTACGACTTTTTTAAACTTTACGTTTTTTTTCGTTTGTACAACATTTATCATTTCAGAAATGTCCATTATTGTTGGCGATTTTTTTCATTTTGGCGATTTATTTCTGTCTTACTACTATATCAATAACAATCAGAAAATAATGTTTATATTCCTTCGAAAAAATAAAAATCAATTAAATTTTATTTTTGCACGAAAAAATAAAAATCAATATATAACTGTTATTTTAGCTAAAAGAAACATAAAAATTTAAATATAATCCTCTAACTTTTATGATAAAGATCTTGATTAAAAATATTTAAAAAACCTTGAAAACCCAAATAAAATAATTTATTTTACATAACAAAATTAAAATAAAGTAAATAATAAAAACAAAATACTTTTCAAAGAGAAACATAAATTGTTTACTTTTTCTACTTTGTTTCTCATAATGAATAAGACTCAGAAAAAATAAACGAAGTAATTCAAAGCATAAAACTCAATTGTATTTTGTTTATTACTACTCTCATACAAATCTCTCAATTAAAAATGGAAAAACCCCTAACTCAATATAGTTATATTATTACAACTGTGTATAGAATAATTTATTTTTGTAAAGAAATAACAAAAATGAGACTGTTTTGAATTGAGAGAGTTGTATGATATGCATGAGAAATAAAATAAAGAAGATTTAATATTTTGAGTCCCTTTTTTGAGGCTAATACACATTAAAATAAGTTTTTTTTTATAATTTAAGACGCTCTTTAATTTGAGATTTATATACGTATATGTTTAGTTTTCTGTATCTGTAGTAGCAAATTTTACCTCCTGTAACTCCTAAAATGCAGAACGTATTTTTATAAAATTTATATTCTGCACGTCGATGAGAAAATACCTTTGGAATGGTATATTTTTTTATTAAAATCAAATGTAAAGTGTGAGTGTGCAAGGGATTACAAAAATATGTTTGCCTATTAATTATATACCCAGCCGGAAAAGAGATCTAAAGAGGCATTTTAAAATGCTTTCTTTAGAAACCACAAGGCAAGCCACTCGCATCCCTACACTATTTCTTTTTTATATGGCATGTCATTTGAGGCAAGGCCTTCCCTTCTCCTTTCCAAAAATAAGCAAGCAGGAAAGGACTCTAAAAAAAATAAATACACTCTCCAGTGTGCAATGCTATTACAAACAGTGATGAGATTTATGGCAAAATTGTGTCATTTTTGACATTTCCAGTGGCGCCATGGCACTTTGTAAAATATTTTGACACTTTTTTGTATTAATAAAAAAATAAAGTTTATTCAGGACACACATATGTATGTACCCCTAAACTCTTAGAGTTTTTCTATCAAGTTGCACTAAAGCAATTATAGTTTACTCTGTGTGATTTTGCGGCAATTTTTTAAATTAAATAAATCAATAATACTAAATACAGTACATGTAGTGCAAAAGATTTTATTGTAAGACCAAGTTTTCCGAACATACTAGGAGTAATAATCGATATATGAATATAAAAACCCAATTTCTATAACAAAGGATTTTCGTTTGCTTTTGAATACTATATGGTATAGAATACTAAGGGGGAAATTATACTAAGTATAAGTTTATGTCATGTTACTATGATTCATTTCGAGAAATAATGTTTTTTGCCTAATTTGGTTGCAAAAATAGATAGATTTTATATTTTCTTTGATACCTAATTTGGCTTAATTGTCTAAAAACTATAATTGGCACTTTTGAACCCTTTTTGGCACATTTTCGTTTTCAAGTAGGTACTAAATGCAAATATTCACTGATAACGAAAGAGTCTGAAATTAATGACACTTAAAATAAGACTAAATAATTTTGAGCTCCGTAAGTCTCGCAATTGAAATTATTTTTTTCTGTAATGAGAAAGTTAATGAGTGAGTGAGTTCTTTTTTTAAGGAAGCCTAGGCTTTCTTTGAGGAATTTTCATAGAAAACAAGGTGGAATGTATTTAAAATGTTTTCGGAAAGGTATGGAGGCAGGCATTCACAAAGACCTTCAGGAATGAAGCACTACCATATTTTCCTGCTGAGTAGATCGCTGAATTTCTTTAAGTTAGATCGTTAGTATAAAGTAACAGTTACTAATTTTTATATTAATTATTCTGTAATTTATAATTTGTTGTTGGGTGTTGTTTTCTAAATAATACACTTAAATATTTACTTCAAAAGTATTTATCATAATTTTAGGTTTCGAAATTCCTGTAAACTAAACAATGGCTATTTTAAGAATTTAAATAAAAAACAAAATACATAAAAGCAGAAACAATTTTATCCTTTATCCTTATTCCATACAGAGCAGTATATTCCATTTTTTCTCTGCAGCCATGTTTAATATTTCCTATTACTCCAAAATTCGTTTTGTTTATCCACCATTTTTGTTTTTTTTTTTTTTTTTGTATTTTTTTTTATATTTTTGTTGCCACACTGTACACTATTTCTGGTTTATTTTCACAATGATCCCCGGTTTTTTCAACAACTGGTTGTTGTCGTTAGTAAAGCTTTTTTGTGTTTAAACAAAAACCGCCCCCTCATTCCTGCTTTACTACATATATGAAATATATCCCCATTTTATGTTTAAATGGCGCAATATAAATATTTTTACTCCATATACATTTTTCCACGTTGCTTTTGTTTCCTTTCTGTGTGTTTTCTTCTTCTCGTTGTTGAAACTTGTACTTTTATAGCTGTAAGCAACCCTTAGTTTTTGCTGTATTGGTGGCAATAATGATGAGTTCTTCGTACGTGTGTTGTAGTACGATGCTGCTGGATTTTTTCCCCCAGACTTTCTTTAGAATTATTTCGTTATTTTTCTTTAGTATGCAAGCAGGATATCATCATTTATGCATAAGTTTTTTTTTTCCTTATTACATTTATTGTTTTCAGGTTTTTTATTCATGAAGGAGTAAAGGAAAAGTTTAAAATAGAATTCAAAAGATTTATGGTGTGGCCAGATGTTAGGATGTCTTTAAGAAGAATTCAAAAAATATTATCGTATTATTTCCAATACTTAAAATCAAGTCAAGAGGTAGATTTATTTTATATATTAGAGTATTTTTGAATGCCTTACAATGAAAAAATATTTGTTATGATTACTTTAAATCAAAAGCCAAAATCCTTCTCTTATTTATATTCTTAATTCCAATCAATAAGAAATCGTAAATATACCACTATGTTGAAAATCAATTTAACCTGTCAATTGAGGTTTTACTCCCACGGCTGAATGAGCCACCATTGTAAATAGAAAAAAATGTTTAAAAAATCGCCCTTTGCAACAAAGCCGTTACATGATACTTCAATGGTCATATGTACATTAGCTTGGCTCCAAAATAAAAAGTATCGATGTTCCCAGATGAATTGAAAATCTACTTCATTTTGGGATACCGTTTCTCAAAATTTTTGTCCTTACATTATCAAATGTAAGGACATTTTGATCATTGGATCAAAATGAAAAATGTTCCTTTAATCGGGTTTTATGGATTTTTTTCATATTTCTACCAAAGAAACAGTATGAAAATTTGGTATCGCAGGAAAGGCCTTTGGGACGAGCATTTAATGATATAACAAAATTTTTGGATTAGGTAAAATGAGTTCGTACTCATTTTGCATTTAAAAAAAAAATTGATATTCGAATTTTTTTACTCATAAATATTTAAAAAATAAGACCAAAATAATACAATACAATCCTCTAGTAGTTAACAAATAACGAAATAAATTAAGTTTAAATGAAATACCCTCAAAAATTATGCTAAGAAGTATTTTTGTTTACAATTTATTATACACAGAGAGTAATTTATTGCCGTAAGTCACAAGAAGAAATCGCTATCTGCATGTTACTTAATAGATATAATTAAAAACAAATACCCTTACTAGCATATATTTAAGTTAAATTTAATTTATTTCATTGTTGGCTAAGAGAAGTATGAAGTGTTATATATCTTTAGAAAGCTTATAAAAATACTCGCATTGATGCTAAACTTATTTAATTTCTCCTCATTTAGAAACATTTGTATATGAAGGAAAATCAGTTTCGAAAAATATATAATAAAATTCAAATAATTATAAAAATACGGAAAAACTGCCAGAGGATTATATTTTATTATTTCGGTCTAAGTTTTTAAAATATTAATGTGTAAAATATTCAAATATTCAAATTTTCTGTGAAAAATTGCAAAATTTGGAATATGTCCCAAATTTTTGTTATGTCATTAAATGCGCGCCCCAAAGGCCTTTCTTGCGATATAAAATTATCCTATTGTTCCTTTGGCAGAAATATGAAGAAAATCCGAAGAAAACGAAAAAAGAATATTTTTTAATTTTGATCCATCTCACGAAAGGATAACGCCAGGACGACAACTTTGAGAAACGGTATCTAAGAAAGTAATAAATTTTCATTTGAGCTGTGAACATCGATGTTATTTTCTCTCCATACAAACGGGACCACCCTAATGTACATACCTATGCAACGTACAAACAAAACGACTTAAAACACCCAATTAACCGAACCCATTAAGAAAATATCCAAATGGTCAAGGTTGTTCTAATACACAATTTTTAACGTTACGCTATTTAAACACAAACCGGTAGACATATCGCCAGACGCATTCAAATATAAACGCATACAAGCAAACAGTCTAATAGATTTGGAACTTTGTTATACGCATCATGTTTGTTGTTGCGACTCCAATATCATTAACAAATACAAACGCGAAAAACATTTACAGAATAAAGAAAGATACAAAAAAGTAACAGATACTGTTGTTAAACTGGTTTTGGTGGGTCAAATACACACCATCTTTAACATCAACAGCAAATACCAACAACAAAATCCAAATTTCAAATAAATATATCGATTGTCTGGCCTCACACTAATCGCGTTGGAGTTTTCTATACCTTACGCGCTAAATTCATGTTTTCATTTGTACAGGTTTAACTGGTGCAAATATGTATGTGCGTATGTTGGGTTTTGCATGTGAATGTGTGTTTTTGGCATTTATGTAATTGTTTGTTTTTATGTATGAATGTTTTTGCAATTCATTTGGTGTTTATTTTTATTGAGAGATTCACGTTCACATTCACTGTTTTTTTTTTACGATGTGACCACAAAATCAAATTAAATGCGGTTACAAATTAGTTCTGTTTATTGTTTCAAATTGGGTGTCGCGAGTACAGATTTCTTTACAATGATGAAAGGTTTTGGATTGAAGTTGAATAATTGGAAATTTATTGCTATGTATATAAATTATATTTACGATATATGCACTTACACGGTACTAATATATTATATGAATACGATGTTATAAAAAATATTAACAAAAGATAATTAAAGTGAGCTGTTAACAGTGCTGCCAGGAGGTGGGAAATTTATAAATTTTATAAATTAATAATAGAACGGCTTTCAGCAAAAAGAACCATTGAAAAATCGGCTAAACATTTCCCGTACAAATTGGGGTTATATTTCCTAATAAAAGACTAATATGTACTTTGAAGTGAATTCTATTAATTTTTGAGCTATAATTCCTTTTTAATTAGGCATTTCCAAATTTTGTGTGATTTTCACTTTCATAAGAATAATATTTAAAGCTGCCAGCAAAATTACCCAAAGCAAAATCGCTCAAATCAAATGTAGAAAAATATCCCAAAAAATTCCCATACAAATTTGGGTCACATTTCATATGAAGAACAACCTAAAAATTTGCGGTGATTTTTTTGTCATTTTTGGGCCACAATTCGATTTTTAAAAAACATTTTTGATATTTTGGGTAAATTTTCGCTCTTATTTTCTTCATCTTATTCAGAAAAAGTTTGATTAGGTGAAGTCAGGATTTGAAAACCCCGGTCAAAGGCGTCGTTTTAATCCAGACAGGAATCCTACCCAACCCAAAGTTAAAACTCTTTTCATTCTGGGTATGGCTAATTTTGTCCACAAATTTTATCACATAATGTATTAATTTTCATACCAGAAAGTATCATAATATAAATTCCATTTTTTATTTTTGAGAAAATTTTCACTTCTTTTGGGTGAATTTTCATTCGGTTGATTTTTTTATGTTTGCTTTGGCAAAGTATATTAAAAAATAATTATAATGATGGATTTAGTAAGTCTATAAAAATAGCTATTGCGATTTGGAAAATAAAGCGCCGTAGGCAAAAATTTTGGTTATATATAAATAATATCCATTTTTTGTTCGAATAAATACAAAAAAAAATAAAATTAAATGGATAGGTCCGCAAAAACAAAATTAGTAATATCAAATAAAGAATTATGTTCTTCGCTATTCAAAATCTAACATTTTAGCCTTTTTAAGGGAATTCTAAAAATCAAAAAAGGCTAGAAAAAAGCTAGAAGTTAAAATGATTATTTTGTGGCTAAAAGCAAAGTAAAAAGGATAGATTTAGCCCTAAAAATACTAAACTGGCAACACTGGCTCTTAATGACATGACAGTGTTTATGCTGAACTTCTATCATCTTGCTATTGACACCTTTGAAATTGCAATACTAAGGATACTAAAATACAATTATTTTTATTATCACTATTCAACCTGTCTCAAACAAAGTTACGCCAAATTTAAAATCTCTGATGATTTCTCTTGTATACAAAAGTTATTTTCCACCAAAAAATAATTAAATACTTAAGGGCAATAAAATCTGATGTAAACAGTGCAATTTTTTTTATTTTACTCAATCAAAAAAGCATAAAAAAATGTTTCAAAATATTTGTCCTTACTCTAGTGCTTTGAAAAATCATTAAGACTAAAGCATTAACAAACCTTTTTAATAATAAGCGCTTTTTAGTTGCAATACCAATTATTTCTAAGTGGCTCATCTCGAACAAAAATCATGCCTTATAAGTGCATTGAACTCGCATTCAATTAAACAGTCGTTGTGGCAATCGAATTTTTGCCAATCGAATTTTGTCGGTTGCATGTACTAACTTAAAATTCGATTGCAATAACCGAATACTATGGTGGTAGGAACTGTTTCTAGAAATAATTCGGTTAAAATAATTTTATATTTATAAAATATTACTATTAAGCATGCTTATTATATTAAAAACTAATTATTTTTTAAGAGACATTTTCGTCAATTTTTATTCAATAAAAACTACATAAATATATAATTTTTGTATGGGTTTGAAGACATTTTCAATTTCATTTCATCCTTGTTTTATTAGAACAATTTTATTCAGAATCACACTCTGCAAAACCCATTATTTCTGTTATATGCCACAATTATTAATTTGAGCTTCAGCGGATTCCAAATTTGCACATTAAAAAGCAATATCCATATTAAAATCTAAATAAAGATATAATTAGCAATTATATATATTATATAGCAACTATTAAAAACTTTTGGCTGGTGGTCGATAAAATCCCCGTTTAACTTCATTTATTTTGCATTAAAAACAATTCCGTTTAAATTATTGTTTATTTGTATTTAATTTTTCCAAACAATTGAAAATTCTTTCACTATACTGATATTCAATCGGTTGTGAACACCGAGTTGAATTTTTGCAACTTCAACTAGCGGTTACTGCAACTAACCTAGCGGTTACTGCAACTGAAAAAATAGTTTCAATCGTCGTTTCAGAAACTTTTCTTTCTATTACTACCACCACCAACAATTAGCTTTGAAATAAAAAATGAACTTGGTTGGGCTTGCGAATTTTTAAAATTTATTTTACAAATCCACAAATTGATTAAATTGAATTAAAGTATAATTGCAGATATCAAAATTTCATTATAATTGCGATTAAAAATTCTAAATAAAGAATATCTGTTAATTTTATAATTTATTAATAACTATAATAAAATTTTTGTCTATTTTATTAAATATATATCATTGTAACTGTTTTCAAACCAATCTTTTTTTCTATGTGTACGTAAAATTGTATAACATTCAACTTTACTAGCTTTAAGGACCACATTCTTTCTCTAATTCTGATATTTCTCTCTCCCTTCAAGTATTTTTTACGGAAAAAATATTCGTTTCATTCTGTTGGCGACTAAATATTATCCATAAACTCTGTTTTGGTACCGTCAAAAAGAATTAACAAGAGCAACTACCGACTTATGATCCTTCGAACCGGATGCTGGTTGATGACGAACCAATACAAGGAGAGCACCATTTTTATTAAAACCAAAGTGGTGTGGTACAGAAAATATATATTTAATTTTGCTGGAATCTAATTATTGTTCACAAAGACTGCTTTGATTATGCGAAACAGATATAGAGGGACCAATTGGCGATTATAACTTCTTTAGTCAAAATGTAAAATTTAGAACAGATAAATTGGTGACGTCATACAGCTTTCGACGCAGAATCTCACTTCAACAATAAATATTTCCGAGAGCCAGATTTATTTCAAAATTTTCGGCGGCAGCGACGCCTCACTTTTTAGGCGACGGCGGCGGTGTATAATAAAATAAATTATTGAAAACAATAACGGATGGAGCAACTGTACTCACTCCTTTTTATTAAGTAAAATAATGTTTAATTTATTAAAGAATATCGCATCTATGATCAATAACATAACGATCACCGGTGTAAGTTTTCATTGGCATCGATATTCTCTAGAACAGTAAACAAAATTTGATCAACCTAAATGAATTTCATAAAGATAAAATCCGCGAAACGTAATAAAATTTCTTGATTTACGTTCTTCTACAGTTGATTAGACAGCAAAAAGTTAAAATTTTAAGAAATATTGAAAATTGAATGAAAGTTGAATTTTTTTACATTTACCCTAAACTCTGATGTCTAGCATTTACATCCGAGGCAATACATTCATTTAAGCATACATACATAGGTATCTATATAAAATACCTGCAGGTTGTTGTTGATGATGATAATATTATTGTTGTTACTGTTGTTATTGTTAAATGTACATGTTCTTTTAAACAGACATCCATTACAAAAGTAAACTTATTTGTAAATGTTGTTTGTTTTAACAACCGCCATTATACGCCATACTTGAACAAACAAATCATACAGGCACACTTTCATGTACATACATACATAAAAATACACATACAAACATTTATACAAATATACATACATTCTAAAGCTACACTTAATTTACAGTTAATGACAGACAGAGCCAAATATAACTAGTACGAGTACTAATACTACCCCTACAACAAAATATAGAAAGAAGAAACATTTAGCTGATATATTTCATATAATTTTATATGTTCCTGTATATACAAGTTGTCTGATAATGGTGTGTTTATTGGCGGGCACTGACGGTCAATAAATGTTCAATATTAAATGAAGCATTGATGTTAATTTACTGATTAATTACCGCAATGTTTACAAAGGGATAGACAGAGGTGAGCGAGTGAGAGAAAAAATGTGAATATAACAGTAATTGTTTAATAAGTTTGATGAGGATGTATGTATGTATATATGTGTGTGTGAATGTAGTGCTAAGTGGAAATGATTAAAATATACTAACAGGAACATCAACGATAATAGCGATAAAATTGAGTGCAATGGTTAAGGTGTAATTAAAATAGCTTGATTATTTGCCTACTTTTAGGCTGTTAAGTTTTGCAAATACATACTTGTATAGCTAAACTAATTAGTGTTTAAGTGTAGAAAAATTAAATTAGAAGGATTTATTTTTAAAAGGAATTAAATAAATCATACAAAATATTAATTTTATATACTAGATTTCGGCTCGTAGCAGACTTACTCTTACACTAAGAGTTCTAGGAAGAGACAATTGTCCACACAAAATGTCAAAATTGGCTTCTACTCCTTTCTTCAGACCTTAATTTAATTTAAATCATCTTCATAATTTAAAGGTTAATGTAATAGGTATTTATTTTCTTATTTCAATATCCTATTAATTACCTTTAAGCAACATCATTGCAAACCCAAAACAAACTCTTCATAAGTCCCTTTATATTATTTAACAATAATTAAAAGTATTGCTTATTTTCCTAAGAAAAAAAAAGACATCCTTAAACCTTTTATTCTCTGGTATTAACAAGTTGTTCTTAAACATGTTTTTAAGCTTTAAAAGTTCTCAAAGACTAAAAAATAAACGAAATGGTTACAAAAAAGTTTACTTGTTAACAAATTAACTACACAACAAAACAATTTAGTTGCCGCAAGCTACTAGAATCTATTTAACAGGGTTATTTTACTCCCACCTAACAAGAATCTCTAAAATTAGGGTTAAATTATATGGCTGGATGTTGCACGCCTTGCTTCCTTAATTTAACAAACATTATAAAGCGTTCAAAAGGCACTCAAGCATTAAGAAAAAATCTTGTGACAAACTTGACAACAACAGCGAGTTAAACAAAATAAATTGGAATCAAATCGTCTACATAAAATTGAGGCCATAGAGAAACAAGATTTACATTTATATGTTTGCATTTTAAAAAGGATATTATAAAGATACTAGATGGAAGTAAACTAACACAACTTCATTCAACTTTATACTGAAATGTCAACCCTTTTCAAAATGTAAATCAAAAATGCAAAAGAAAAGTGAGAAAATAAATTGCTAAGGAGTGTATTTTGAAAACAGGAAGCAATAATCCTAAATTAAGTGTACGACATTTATGTATTGGGATTATTGTCAAATGATATTTTAGCAGGGAATTTTTAAAAGAGCTATGTAGAAAAACTTTTAATATGGAGATGTCAATCAGCATCCGGTTCGAAAGACCATTAATAATATGCAATAAGTAATTACCAGAGAAACCAAAAATATGCTATAAAAAAGAGTTGTATGCGCAATATATATTAAAACACGAATTTATGCTCTAAAAACGCAAAAATATGCAGTTAAAAAACGAAAAATATTTATAATTAAAAATATATATATATATGTTTTTCATTCAAACAATTGCTTTATTAGTATTTTATTGAAACACTTTTTATTTTAATGCTATAAAATAAAATGTTATCAAAAAAATCGATAAAAAAAAACGTTTTAGATCTTCCATTTGCTAATTCTAGACATTATCATACGTTCAGAAATTATCAAAATTATCATATGGTTTCATTCAATAAAATAATTTTTTTTACAAGATTAACTGTTGATATTTGGGCAATTTTAAAAGCTAATATGTCATCTACATTACACTTCAAAAATGGCTTAAATGAACTCTTCAATCTTTTTGCTAAAATTTAAGCACCTCATGAATAAAATGGCATACATTAAAGTTAATTTTAAATACTAAATATTTTTGACTTTCATGATTTCAAATATAATAAAATTTGAAAAACATAAGGATTACATATACTCTAAAAATAGTAAACTATAAAAATAAACAAATAAAAATATGCCCTTAAATGTTCAAATTCAAATTGTATATTAAAGTATGATGCATCTTTCAAGATTTAAACAATTTTAAATATTTGATAGAAATAAAATAAATACCTTTGTAAGTTATAATAAAACTATATATCTAAGACTTTTAGATTAATTAGTTTTTCATGCCAAAAATTAAAAAAAAAAACGCGAAAAAGAAAGATATAGTTGGACCTACGCCATTGTGTACAAAATGTAAAATAAAATATACAAATACAGAATAATATGTTGATAGTAACATCTAGATGATTTTGTGCACTTTAGGCCGATTCCTGACTGTGGTGTTATATGGGAGATATGGTAAATTATGGACCAATTATCATAAAATTTGAGAAAGTTGTTTCTAATTACATAAAACTTATTTGTGTCGAATATTAACTTGATGCTAACATTCGTATGGTATTTACGCTCGTTAAAATGATTTTCTAAAGAGAATGTTCCTATTTTTGAGGCATTTGTGAATGTTTAAACCCTATTCTGAGGGGCATTATCTTATATCATAAAAGTCCAACGAGCCAAATTTCATTGAATTATCTTTAAAATTGCGACCCGTACTTTGTGCACAAAGTGTACATGGACAGCCAGCCAGCCAGACGGACAGACATCGCCATATCGATTTAAAAAATGATTCTGAGTCCACTGGTATACTTTAAGGTGGGTGTTGGATAACTTTTTCTATGCGTTACAAACATCAGCACATACGCATAATACCCCAATCCCCTATGGTGGTGTAGGGTATAAAAATTACCCTAATCTATAGTACTATATTTAAGTTTTAATACAAATAGTTTTTCTTATCGTTTAATTTCCATTTTATCTTCATCTTACATTATTAATTAATTCTTTCTAATTTAGAGATATAAAACACAATTCTGAAAATTATTTAAAATTGGATCTACTAATCGTTTTAAAATCCTTAGTTAAATTTTGAGGGTTTAACATTTATATATATTTAATTACAGTTTCATTGCTTGTATAAGACATGTGTCTCAAAATAACTGAAACATGTTGTGTTTTCAGTGCAAACATTTTCAACTTAATTCTTTTCTTATAATAGTGAATAATTTCGAGGAGCAACTTATTTAATATTCATTTCCATAAACCAATAATTTTATCAGTATGTCAAAAGATTCTATAGGACTACTTCAGGCGGTAATATAATGACTATATTTAATTTAGTTTTTATTTTTCTTTCAATATTTTTTCATTTTAATTTAATAAAACTTTTGTTTTATTAGGGAGAGTTGTCATTCTCAAGTCTTCTAAAGCCAAATAATTGAAACATTGAAAAGAGAAAACAAATAAATACTAAGAAAAAATATAAAAATATTTAGTTTACATTTCGAATGTAGAATAAATATTTCTTGAAAGGCAACAATTCTTTTTCGCGATATTTTGCAAAATTAAAATGCCTATTTTTCACACAATTTATTAACACATTAGAGTTTTTAACAAAAAACTGCGTTTTGTTGTTTTTTTTTTTTATTTGTTATAATTTTAATTTGATAATAATTCTTTAATTTTTTTTAGGTTTGTTTTAATTTTTTCACATTTCCTTTTACTGACTTTCCAGGGAAAATAAATTTTAGAACGTTCTCTCTAATAATTGTACCTTGTTATTTATTGTGTCATGCATCTTATTTTTGATATTGTAGAACAAATACCTTATTTATACATATGAAAATTAAATATTTACAAATAATTTAAAATATCACTTTTGTATCGAATTTTTGACAAATCTTAATATTCAGTATTACCATCTAAAAATTCCGTTAGTAAGTAATGCGTGTACAATAATGTAAATTTTTCATTGAGGCGTTAAAAACGGTAATATTTTGCTATAGGATTTTAAAACTACATATTAAATTAGTATTAAATTTCCAATTTTCTCCAATTCACGGGAATTCCCAACGACATTTTGCCGGGAAATCCCGGGATTTTCCGCACGTGAATTCCAGGACCCCAAGTTCTATTCATATGTCAATTTTATGATTTAAGTAAGAATTTTTAATAGAGTTAATTTAACATTTCTAATATGGAGATGTCAATCAGCATCCAGTTCGGAGGACGTAATACACAACATATGCCAATATTATCAATGAAATGAGCATTCAAGGAATCCGAAAAAGTCCAATAAAAAATTGACTTTCACAAATGACATGTTTCTAGAAAATTCATAGGAAATAATATTAATTTTGCTATATAATTTTTACTTCACTTCGCGTTACTTTTAACATTTTACGAAAATCAATTTATATATTCGCAGAAAACTGATTTCATTGTAAGATTAATTTAATTACTATGTAATAGAAAACGTAATTGATTGTCATAATGAAAAACATAAAGCAAACATAACCCCATAGGGGTATGAGGCAAAAAATGAGAACAAAATAAATCATTATGCTCATACTCTTCATAATCATTTTAATTGAATATGTATAAAAATATATAGAAAACAACAACAAAAACACATGATCCAAAGGACAACAACAATTTTTTTCCAATTAATTTTTTCACAACCAATCGAGAAAATATTGATTGAATTCGTATTTTTTTTTTTTATTATTTTACAACGTTGACATCAGTGACATGTGTAGCTATTGGAATAATATTTTTTTGTTTTGTTTTTACATTATTATGATTCTGCTATTGCTGCTGAAAATGATGAGAGGACGATTGAAAATGAGTGAAATGAAAGTGATTGATTTCAATTTTCAAAAACAAAAAAATGGAAATTGTTTAAGGGTTTTTTTCTATTATGTTCATAGGTTTTCTGACCATTTTGGGTAATAACATATACAAGTGGTCATCATATGATTCGGAGTGCAAGGTGGTCATCGTCATCTATGTAACGCAAAATAATAAAAGGGACTCACTCTCCTTTTTTTCTCCCTCTTCTCCACCATGATTGATGATTATTTTGTTAGGCTGAAATTAAATCTGTTTATTGCTGGCTGAATAAATGCTAATTTGTTTTATTCTATTTTTGTAATTTAATTTTATCTTTTATTATCCACAACAAATAAACAACCAACTTATCTTTGATGTCTTTTTTTCTTACGTTTATCTCATTTTAGCTCATGACCTTAATGACATGGATCAGGATGACATGTGCGACGATGGCATGAGTGATATTGATGATCATGCTAGCGAAACGGATTCGAAAAAGGGTGGCAGTCGTAATGGTGATGGCAAGTCACAGAATGGTAGTGGTGGTGGCTCCAAGCCTCGTAGAGCTCGTACTGCATTTACATATGAACAGCTGGTGTCGTTGGAAAATAAATTTAAGACTACACGTTATTTGAGTGTGTGTGAGAGACTGAATTTGGCCATAAGTTTGTCGTTAACAGAGACTCAGGTACGAATACGAAAAATATTTAAGAATTTTCTTTCAAATACAATAAAAATCAGAACAACTAGTGATGAATTTTCTTATTACTTAATTTAAAACTGAATTTAACATCACCAGCAATTTGTTTTTACACAATTTTTAAACTACATTAAATTCTAATTATTTTATTAATACCATTTTTTCCTTTTATTTCTTTTTAGGTTAAAATTTGGTTTCAAAATCGTCGCACCAAATGGAAGAAGCAAAATCCTGGCATGGATGTCAATAGTCCCACCATACCACCACCTCCTTCAGGCGGATCCTTTGGGCCGGGAGCCTATGCCAGCAGTTTGCTCTATTCACATACAATGCCATATCCACCATATGGTCCTTATTTCCATCCTTTGGGTGCAGCACATCATCTAAGTCATTCGCATTCATAAAATTGTAAGATGCAACAGAAATTGTTGCAAATAATGGAAATGCGTAAATATCGCACGCAAACCAAAGAATAAACAACCAAAAATAATAAAATGTGATGTATCTTTATAAAATTTTTAAAATGCAATTAAAACCAAATTTCTTACAAAAAGGGCCAGTGCAATTTTAAAATTTTCGTTTCTTTTTTTTTTTTTTTTTTTTTTTTTTTTTGTATTTTGTAAAAAAGATTAGTATAATTTAAGCCTGTACAGTTTCTAACTCAAAACATGGTCAATTAGTCTTAAAATCTGGCTTTTTTCGTTTTTAATGTTTGTAAATATGATTGCTACTTGTTGTAAATTGATGAGGAAGTTAATAAACAATAATTATTTTTAACTAAATTAAAGTATAAGACATTACAATTTATATATACATAAATACATACTAATAAATTAATACTCTGTACATGTCAACCATTTATACATAAATATTTAAATAAGTATTTAGTTGGTAATTTAATTTAAAAAGACAAAATAAATTTAAATCAATGAAAATCAAAAATTATAATAAAATTAAAATGAGCTTAAATTTTAAGTAAAATTAATAAATATTAAAAAAAAATAAATAAAATTAAAATTGTTCTTTATTATATTTTTAAAGGAGGTTACATAAGGTGTTTAGTAGAGTTTTAAATATTTAATAGCTCCCCAAAGCGCCCAAAAGAAATATTAAAAATTCCCCGCAAAGATGTTTTTTATTTGGCTTTGTCAATTGGGAAAACTAATCCATAACAGTACTCAAATATTGATTTTATGTTGGACAAATAAATAATGTGGTAGAATGTTAAAGTGCCTTACGAAAAAAAGTTGCAAATGTACCTCCCTAGAAATGAAGATTAGTATGTTCTTATATGACACCCAAAATATTAAGTCTAAATGGTTTCAATTTACGTGAGCTGGACCATTTTTAAAACATCTCAAAAAAAATCGTATTTCATCTATAGCAATAAAAATAAAAAAAAGAAAATTAACTTCAAAATATTATAGAGACATATTAAGACTTGGAATATGCATTTAAATAATTCTTACATTTCTTTTCATTCGCTTTAAAAGCAATATGATAAATTTTATACATTAGGTTCCCAAAAGTTTAAATCAGCAATTATTGCAAACAAGTATTTATTATACTTAATTATCAATGAATTCATGAAAAATATAATAAATTCTTTTAAAACTGAGGTCATAATCGAATAAAGCCTTTGGAGTTTAGTCGCTGTTTTACACGAATGTATATTTAAACTGAAGCTTTTTTATTCATATTATATATAATTTAAAGAAAAAAAATTAAAAATTCTAAAAAAAAAATCATCACATTTTACATAATTTGCAATTGATGGAAATATATTTTTTAATATTGTTAAATATTGATTGACGGAAATATTTTTTTCGAAATTTTAAAAAATCCAAAAAATTGAATAAAAAAGTTTAAACTATAGCTTTTATTCATATTATATGTAATTTAAAGAAAAAAATCAAAAATTCTAAAAAAAAATTCATTTGCACAATTTGCAATTGATGGAAATACATGTTAAAATTTTAAGAAATCGAAAAATTCCAAAATCTGCAATCTTTGAAAAATTGAAAAAATTTTTCCTACAAATTATAAATCTAATTTATATCGTTTATAATCAAAAAGGAAGTTAAAAAAAATTAATTAGAAACCAATTTATGAATTTTTAAAATTTTAAAATGTAATTGGCAGGGAAGTTGTGTGTAACTATCTCTATATAGCTTTGTTATACTATAGGCACGAAGCTACGCATTTTCATAGAAGTATTAAGTTATTGTTTTGCGGTTGGTGTTACTATGATGAAACGTGTTTGCTGGGTAAAATTGTTCGGTAGAACCTGAACGATGCGCAAGAATGTGACAAAGCAAAATGCTTTTAATTTTAAAAAAATCCAAAAAATTGAATAAAAATATATTTAAAATTTAGCTTTTATTCATGTTATATGCAATTTAAAGAAAAAAAATCAAAAATTCTAAAAAAAAATAAAATAGTGAGCGAAATAACTGAACCAGAATATTATGGGCATTTGCAACATTTTTTGTCTTCATATAAATCGAGCGGAATCGGAAATGATTTCAAAATAAAACAGTCTAAAGCCAAATACACATAAAGTTTGGGCGAGGATACATTTTTCTAAAGTACATTATTTGTGATTTTTCTTTAAAGCAAAATATTTGTGATCTGCACATACATATTTGTCACCAAATTAGTTCAAATTACAAAACAGTTGGAATGTAACATAGCGCAGTTTGTGGCTATGGGTGGCTAGTGGGGTACTCATTTTACTCGACTCTTTCATTATTCGATTAATCAAATAACTCAAAAAGCTGCTTTTTTAAATTAATCTGTTAATAGAGTAAAGTTTTTAAGTTAATCGATTTATTCGAATAAATTATACCTTAACATTTTGCTCGTTTTTTCAATTTTCGTCAAAAAAATAAATTAATATTTCTGCGTTTGCTAAAAAAGAAACCAAGAACAATATGAAAATTGTTGAAAACATCAAAAATATGTACGCATTAATTGAGATCAATTAATTTAAAAAAAAGAATTTAAATTCCCTTCCTGAAATAGTCTTTAAAATTTAAATTACAAGTGATTTAAATTTACATTGCAATTTTTTAAAATGACGTTTTATATTTTAAACACATATTCTATATTTGTCACTAAATATAATTTGCATCATATACTTTCAAATCATGGTATCTCTAGGCGACATACCAAAATCTTTAGACTTTAAAAATTGTATACAACAGTTGTTTTCAAACAAAATTAAAAAAAAAAACTAAAATAAAAGATATTTTTAAAACTATTTAAGAAAGTAAATGTTTGAAATAATCTTTACTTCAATTATTCGGTTAATCAGCATAATCTAATCGAATAAATTTTTACTCAAAATTATTGATTTGCATTTAATCGAACAATATACTATCCAAAATCGGGAGTTATTTCCAAAAAAAAAACAATTTTTTGGTCTTGGCAGTTTTAAAATTTTTTTCTGAAAGGCCTGTTTATCCAATTTAAATTTTTAAAACGGTATTAGAAAGAGTATAAACTACACTTTTTAAAAAGTATTCATAGCAAAACCATATAAGATATTCAGGACACAAACTAATTTCTTATTCATATTTTTTGAAATTTGCAGCAATTTTTGATCCACACTTTATTAGAAAATATTCTTTATTCTTTATTAGGAATAAAATATGGACATATGATATTTTTAGAAATTTTAAACTGTATTTTTTTATCATTTTAGCTTGTGTTTTTCAATTTCGAAAAAAAAATATTCTTCAATTTTGCTACGATTTTATCAAGCTATGGCTCATTATAATTCTAATAGAGTATACAGTCTATTAGAATTATATATTTTCTAACAAAGTGTAGGTTCAAATGGCGGTAAAGTCCAAAAATTTATTTTATGCCCTTAATATCTTAGATAGTTTTGCTATGAATAGAAACCTTTTAAAAAGGGTAAATCTTTGTCTTTCTAATGCCCTGAGTTGGATAACACGTATTCGAAATATAAATTTTTAAAATCGCGAATTCCGAATAGCCATTTTTTTATATATAACTCCAGATTTTGGGAGTGTATTGAAAATTCTAAAAATGGTGTAATAATCTACTCACGTATGGCTACACACTATACTATGTTACATTCTAATTATATTCAATTTTCTTTTATTTTGTAGCAACGTGTTGTAGGACGTGTTGGGTCCTTGTAAGATTCAGAGTCGATCTAGATATGTCCGTCCTGGGAGGTCCTATTCCTATCAAAATTTTGTACAAACAATACCAGGGCGATGTAAACTGAGAAATAAAAATGAGAGTAATACGCCTACTACCACCTCCAACTTCAAATTAGGGTAGCACAAAAGTTGCAGATGGTGGGTACAATAGAATATAATATTTTTACTTGCTAACATATAAAATTTGGGTCTAATTACTAAAATTTGGATCTAGTAACTGAATTTATTTCCGTAGAATTTTATTTCGTTAACAAATTACCTGAAGAATTCAGAACCTCTTAGGAGAATGACTTATATAGATCAGGAGCTCACCAAAGTAATAGTTTAAATTTTTGTATAATAATTTTAATGTACATAAGTGTTTTATGTACATTAAAGTTGCAATCAAAAAAAACCAAAGACGAAAGATATGCTCTAAAAACGCAAAAATATGCTCTTAGAAAACAAAGAATGTTTGTAATTTGTAAACAAAAATTAATGTTTTCAATATTAACAAATGTTTTTCGGGTAAATTGAATATATATATATATATATATATATATATATATATATATATATATATATATATATATATATATATATATATCTATAATCAGTCGGCTCGCAAGGGTAAATGCTAGAATTGGAGCTGATCAGAAATATTTTTTTAAAATTTTTGAAATTTTACAAAACTTTTAATTTAATGGAGATCTAAAATATTTCAAATTCTCAACCAATATAACTTGTGCTAAGTTGAGTACATCTGAAACAAATTGGTTTTGCACAAAAAACTAGCACATTTTATTTGTGCATCTTTTAAAATTTTATTTGCGGATATCTGAGGATGTTGTCAGGGAATAGTTAAACATTGTCTCTGTCCCGGACGTATGGACTAACGTAATTATACTCTCAAAATGGTTTGAAATAACTTCGCAAACATATATGTGATTCACTATTTAAGCCCAATAGCTCTGTAAATTTTCGTCATGATAACACATTTCATTTCTGAGTTATTAATAAAAATTATTTGGTATCTATTTATTTTTTGTACTAAATATTTTATTATTTTCTTTAATTAAAATCGAATCAAGTACTTCAGAAAAACTTACATAAAACTTACGTACGTTAAAATTATTTATCACGATGTTTTTATTAATTTCTCAGAATCCAATTAATCCATTACAATGAAAATTTGTGCAGAGCTGGAGGAGATAATGCTAAATAATAATCTATTTACAACAGATCACTCTAAAATTATATTAAATTATCTGTCGGGCTATCTTTCTGAAAAATTAATCTTTAACACAAAATAGTGTTAAGTTATTATGATTTAAATCAATTAAAGTATTTACAAAAATTCTTAAAGCCAAGAGCTTTGATGTTCCTACCTACTTTCCTCTAAATGTCATAAACTTTTAATATAATTTAAACCTATATAATCAAATAACAATATATTTCAAATGCAAAGGCAGTTTGCCAAATAGTTTGTGAATGAATGTAGCTCATATTAACTAATGCTACGTAAAATAGTCTCCGGATTATTGGTGCAAAAGTTTGTTCATTTATTATTAAAAATTAAAAAGTTACAGATTTATGATCAGAAAATAACAAAAAAAAGCAAGTAAAAATGTTTAATACTGAATTTTTATTAAAATAACAAACAATATTATGCAAAAATCTTGAAGAATAAAATATTTTGTGAAATATCGAAATATTGAGTTCACTCTTGGATATGTTTTAGATACCAATGAATACCTTCTAAATGATGCCACATACCATACCAAATACCTTCTAAATGATGCCACATTTTGTATGCGTTGCTTTGGGAGAAAATAAAAAAATCAAAAGAATAAAGAAATACATTTTTTAAAAACGGTCCAGCTCCAGTCCGTAATAAAACCGATTTTTTTTTTTTTTTTTGGGAAACTTCATAAAATATAAAAAGGTTAATTTTCAGGGCGATAACAGAAACACCTTTTTTTCTTCAATAGGGAGTGAGTCGCCATAATATATATATATATACATATGTATATGTATATCAAAAACAAACATGTTGAAGTCACATTATTAATATTTAATTTAAAATATATTTGCTTAAATTAAAAACACATTTATACATAGCCATACACATGCGGGCAAAAATAGACAAAAAATTACCTAGAGATAAAAAACATTCAACATAAGAACATTTCAAACAAAACAGGATTTAAGGAAACTAATTGCAAAGTACTTAAGTAAAGATTAAAAAAATATATATATATATGTACTCGTATATTCTCCTCATGAAAAACAAATGCAAAAACTGTGCGATTTTAATAAATTATGAAACAACAAAAATAACAACAGTAATAAAAAATATATAGTAGTAATAAGAATTAAAAGGAAAAGAGAGACACATAATAGTAAAAAAACCGTTATTCAAATCATAAAACCCTGCGGAATTAAAAGTAGAATTTTTAAAATTTTAAACCAAGATCGTTTAAATATTAACAAATCCTGTTAACTCTTTTACCGCCGTCGTCACCGAAATTGTAAACGATCTGATCAAAAATACGTATTTTTGTTATAATCCCTAATTCTCCAAGTGTCGAAATAAGTTGGCCACATAATTTATTTTAATATTGGGTAATACAATGAAGTTATTGGATAATAAAGTAGCGTTATATGGCGGTTAACCCGATTTTTTCACTGATAATATTAGAGGTTTTTCAAACAATGTGAAAAAGTTACAATTATCGTTGTGGAGAATGATTCGGGTTTGGCAATTAATTTTCCTTGCTTCTTTGAAGAATTTTGGCAAAATGAAAAAAATAAAATAAAAAAATAATGGCATACTACTCACCACTAATAGTTTTTTTATACCTCAGACATACACTACCAGCGTGTCCGGATTTCTCAAGAAAGAAGCGACTGTTTGATTGAAGGTTGTGTCTGGATACAAAATTTATGGAATTGGGCAAACTTTGAAGGAATCATATGCATAGATTCAAATTTCTTCATCTATAACAATCTCATAAACATGACTTCAAAGCCAAAAGCCGAATTCTTTTCGCTTCCACCTTTTTTAAACGATTGTAAACTTATATGGAGGTAAAAGAGAAAAATTGTTATCCACTCTCAAATATTTATAATATTTTGAATACTTTTTTGGAGAAATTAATGCCCAGGAATTTCTCGATCACACAATATATCACATGTCGGTGTTGCATAATTAGTGCATGTACAGTATCAGGGCTTTTTAGTAAAATAATCGTTTTTAAAATATATTCACAAAATTCATTCTGGAGCCAACCGTATCCATGATTGGATTCCTCATACCAGCGATTTAAGAGGGTCCAGTACGGAGCTACATTTCTAAAAATTATTTTGAGTTAAAAGATATATAATGCGCAAAACTGTTCAATGTGTGCAGCTTTGCATACTCGCAAATGAACTGTCAAGAATTGTATGGAAATTCATTTGCACACACTTATAAGTTTGCACAACTGTTTAGTCTCGCAAACTTGCGCTGTTTAATTGTGCATTTATAAATCAGCAGTCTTTTGTTTATATTAAAAAGTTCTTAATAACTGCGATGTTAAAAATTTTAGTTAAGTTAATTAAAATAAAATCATTGCATGTATCTTTGATTTCGACAAAATTTTTAAATTATTTACAATGATTTCTTATTTTCTTATCCTTAATATTGTACAACATTTGAAAAGAGGGTTCATGAAACATATATGCACAATTGCACAAATGGGAAACTTAAACGTTTAAATGAGTACCCTTATTGTTTTTCAATTAATCCACATCGAAAGTTATAAAAAGTTATTGTATGAAATTTTTTTATTGCAAAATTAAATTTTTTAACGAAACTGATTTTTAAAATAACTTTAGGAAATGCAAATATCCCTCGTAAAAAAACATTTTCTAAGAACATAAAGCCTTGAAAACATCATATTTTATCATTTCGTTAACAGATTTAACGTGAGTTGCGTAGAGCTAATGAATATCTAGGCAATAGTAATACATTTAAACGCTTTGTATATTAATGTGCTGAATAATATTTGTTATTAGTAAGTAACAAATTCGTCAAAGCTGAAATATTTCCGTGAACTACAGGGCATAACAATTACAATCATATATAAATAATTGAATAAGTGGAATGTGAATAAGCGTAAGTGTATATGTATGTATATATCTCACATACACAGATATATACGTATTAAGTACTTGTATATAGACGCATAATGGATTCCTTATGCATACATTCAGGAGCATTTATTTTTATATGCAAATAAATTCCGCAACGAATAAATTCAATTTAACAACCATGAAGTGTGTAAACTCATACAAACATATATTCATCTAGTTAAATATATTTCCGAATACATGGGATAATTTGAAAGTATTTAAATTGGACTAAAATTATTTATGAGAGAATAAGTAAAAATTAAAAAAAATGGAAAATATATCAAAAAAATATTTACATTTTTAGAGAAATAACCCCATGTATTACTTAGCAATGTTTGAAAATTAATTACTGTGTAAATTTGTGTAAAAGAAAAAATGCAGACTTGCTCATATCTAATATCTACCATAAATTTTACAAGATGTTAACATCTTCCAACATCTTCTTAGATTGTGTTCCCTACAACTATCTTTTTTCTATGCGTGTAGAAAAATGAATTGAAATTGAAAAAAAAAAATCATGGACACAAAACAACAATATCTGGACTAAAACTTTTTAGAAAATATAAATATTAAGAAAATCATGTAAATCCTAGTATTAATAATTGCTTATGTTGTTTAATTGTAATATTTAATAAAAAATATTGATTATTGTTAGTGATTGTTTAAAATTTATATTTTTTCGTCAAGCATTTTCTTTCGACCATGTGACATTTTCATTGATGAAATAAAGGTATTAGACGTTGCAAGTGTTAACAAATGTTTCACATTTTCGACATCTTTCACACATTCCCCTAAAATATACGCAAGTGTGAAAACCGCATTATATTGATTTCGTTATAGCGATTTCATTATCTTTTTGGTAGAGTAAGTTGAAGGTAGTTAATACAATTTCACGGTTTTTATATAAAATGTACCACAGTGCTAAATAGATATTTTATAAGATTCAGAAATATGTATACACAGAAAAAAAAACATTCCAAATAATTTTTGAATAAAATGATAACTTAATTTTATATTTAAATTTAATAATATTATTAATTAATGTAATTTACTTTCTAATTGGTTTACGATTTTCTGACAAAAATTGACAGTTATTAGAAAAATATTAAGAAAAAATATATACTTGTCAATAAAAAAAAAAATAGAAATAAAATTACTTTAGTCAATTTCCAACCATTTTCAACTGTTTGGGCTTATTATACCTATTAGAGAAACAGTAATGCAAAATATATACATGATTTATCAGTTTACGGAGAAGTGTTTTATAATAATTATTTGGTAAGTACGAATTTTAGATATTTGATGAGATTATTAATCGTTTCAATACTATTGTAAATGTACCCGTCATTGATACCGGGGGTTAGATTCCATTTCAAAATCTATTCTTGTTTCAAAGCAAAGGCACTCAGATAGGATAATAAGAAAATCTTTGCAGTAGTGAAGTCTTTTACGATAACTTTTCAGGAATAAAATATGAGTATACTATATATTAAAATTTAAGTAGAAAGGACTCTTACCGAAGTTCTACACACATTCAATGTATTTTAATTATAAGCTACATGAGACATTTGAAATGAAAGGTGATTTTAGAGATTTATTTTTGATTATCGGTGATTTTAGTACGGTATATATGACGCTAAGACGAAACTATATACCAATAAAATTTGGAATTTTCACATTGTTTTCCTCCACTTTTATATTTTTTAAATAATTATATTAAAATCAACTCGTTTTTATTGAAGAAAGGATTTAATCAATTGTTGAATTTAATTAATATACATTTTAGTTGATTTTAAGCAAACATTCAATCATAATTCTAATTAATTTGATAAAAAAAAATTAATTGAAATTTAAGCTAAAGTCAATTATTCTAGTTAATTAATATTATCATTTTGGTGATTGGAGCAAAATCAAACAAACATTTAATTAACATAAACCATTTCGTAATTGAAGGCCATTTTTATTATTATTATTTTTTTTTCTGTGTATTTAATTTAACATCAACTGGGTGTCTTAGTTACTGATCAAAGTAACCACTTATGACTTTTTTTCCTTTATTATATGAGTAAATGAATGCATAACACATACAACGATGACAGTGAAAAGAATTTATAGACAATTGTCTTTCACTTTTGGTAATTATGGATATTAAATGTTTTTTCAGTACCGAATATCATCTCTTTTATATATGATAAAAAAAAAATAATATTTTTACCACTGATACAAGAATTTGTTAAGGATAAAAACCAAAATATTCCTACAGTAAGTAGTAAATTTAAATTAATTTGTTTTAAAATCCTTTACACACAATCTTTATAACTTTAAATGCCACATCACTCAACACTCTCATGACTGATCTCTTCTATCACTTCAATGAAATGTATTTTCAGTTGTATCCCTTCTTTTTCACTTTGGATATTTGTGGTCAAAATAATGTTGGTTTGTTGGTGGTGTGTCAAATAAGCCGCTTATAAAATTCCATTCATTTCATCATATAATTTGTTTATCATCATAAGTTTAAGTAGTATACTTGTTTTTTTTTTTTTTTTTGCTCTCTATCCTTTTTTGCTAGTATATGCATGCAGTCATGTGTTAGTGTGTAAAAGCTTTTTTATTGCCTAAATACGAATAAGTTTAAAATTTTCCACTTGACATAATTTTGATTGTCAAACAATTTACTCATTTAAATACAGAAAAATTAAGTATATGTGATGGTCTCAGATGCTATTTTGAAATTAAATTAATTTTCTTATTTTTCTTCCATCTTATCAGCCCATCTAGACGTAACAGAATATGTAAGATTTTTCTGTCAGAGTTGACACACTCACGCTCTCTGAGAGAATTATCTCACGTGTAGATTGAAATATTAGTATTATAAGATGTATTATGAGACTGTTGTGATGAGATTTTTCTACTCAAGTATCTTATAAGATGAACTGTCATATATACGAAAGTTTGTTTGTGTGTGTGCGTGTGTATATTGGAAATTACTAAAAAAAAAACAAAATAAATAAAATGTAAAAAAAAAACATTTTTATAAAATGTGTGCTAAAAATTCCTAAATAAAAAGGATATGTTTAGTTTGTGGCTGATTGAGAATATTGACATCTTATAGGGTTTATTAGAATACATTTAAGATTTGATTAGGATACGTTTAATGTTTGACATAATATAAACAAAATGGTTACTCTCTTCTGCCGGCGTTATCTCACATATTATACAAGAATGAAACTCAGTTGTAGACCTGAGCTATGTAGGTTTTTAATGAAAACCATGTTTTATTTTTATTGAAATATTACAATATGTATTGCATATTAAATAATTAATAATGTCTCATCTAGCGCATTAAGTCTAATGTCTGAAACTACTAATAGTTCATATAAAAAATATTCTTGTTTTTTTTTTTAAATTTTTTCATAATTCCATCGCTGTAAAATTTTTGTGGTTTATCTTGGCCAAGGGATTTTCAGCCGCTCTTCGGTTGGCCAATGTTTTACCATCAAAAGAGATTTCGAACGGGCTATACGGTGGGTGCATCGAAACTTCCCAAACAAGTGCAGTCAATTTTTGGCGGGTCATCAAAGATATGAGTGGCCTGACATTCCCATGATGGAACACAACACTTTCTTTGTTGGCCAATTCTGGTCGCTCTTTCTTTATTACTTCATTCAAACGGTCGAGTTGTTCAGAATTGAACGCCTCGCTCAGTTGTATCAGTTCTTAATGAATAATTCCCCACCAAACATTCAACATAATCTTATTAGCCGTCAAACCAGGCTTTGAATGGTGGTCGTCGGCCTTTGACCATGATTTTTTTAGCTTAATGTTCTCGTAGTGAATCTATTTTGCATCGTTCGTAATGATCCAATTCAAAAATGGTTCGATTTTATTGTGTTTCAGCAACATTTTACAGATGGTAATTAGGTTAATCAAATTTTTTTGCGATAATTCATGTGGCGCCTAAACATCGAGCTTCTTTGAGTAGGCCGCCTTTCTTAAATGATTCCAAACTATTATTACTCTACCAGCTGCAAAATTTCAACAACTTTTTCAGTGACCTGCCGATCAGGGTGAGGCATGTTTTTGTAGCATTTTTTCGTGTTTTTATAGTAAAAGTGCATCACAAAACGTATTTATTCAGATACTTCACTCATTTTCAAATCAATATAATTTTTTGCACTCGAAACAAATTAAAGAACTGTCTTCAACAAAAATGTAACCTGAAATATCACCTTTAAAACATTTGTTCGTTTGGCACAATCGAAATGGTCCTACCCGAAATATGGGCGTCAACACCATATAGTGACAAAAAATCACGTATACTTTTTATATGACCCAATATATCATATCTTCAAAACTTAAATTCGATAGAAAAGTCACTCATTACTGCCACCTCTAATTCTCGTTACGTTCCTCTCGCCAGTACCAAGTCATCAGCTTAGTATCCTCAAAATGTTCAACCACTTTTAGTAGTTCGGATGTTGCCACCCGAGCCCACACTTATGTTAAATTTCATATTTAATCTAAATTTTTGAAAATTGTTGGAATAATAGAATTTTTCTTGTATTTCCCTCACAGCATCTTTAAACGTAGCTTCAATATAACACCACAAATGTTTGATTTCAAATTAAAGCAAAACACCACCTGCACCAATTTGCACAACAAACTACTTTCTCTAAACATTTAAATTAATATATCTGACAGATTATTTAAATTGCAGAATCATAGATAACTGAATTTCACAAGCAAATTTAAATAAAATCTGTCTAATTAAAATATAAAATAAGATATATGTATCAGTTACGTCATTTTCGCCAAATATTTGCCAAATCTGATCATACCTTAATACTACTAAAGTTGTTAAAAAGGCAATATTTCTATTTGGTATCTCAAAACAAAAAATTCTATGTAGAAGATTTTCAAAACACTTAAAACTAAATTAAATATTTTATAAATTTTAAAGTATAACTTAACATTCCACAATATTATGATAGTAAAGCAATTATGTCTACGTTATCATTTATCATTATCATTATGTCTACGTTATCATTTAAGTGAATAATTCTCGAAAAAATAATGAGTTAGCGATGACTTTTTTACCCAAAAATTCCCTGTAGATTTAGTAAAGAAATCTCAAAATGATAAAAAAAACTGATACCATTACTTAGAAAAATCACTGAAAAAATATAATATGTATATCATTTGGTTAACAAATAAGTAAATATTATTATTAAATGAATTGTTGCATAAATTAATTTGAGAAAGTGTTATATTTGAATTCAATGCTCTGCTATTTTTGTAATCAAATATCAGCAGCTTCTTAAACTTTGGAAATAAAATTTTCCAATTCTGTTATATATATTATGGTTGGACGTTGTCCAGTGTAATATAGTTAACTGTGAAGTTACATGTTTTAAAACTAATCATCGAAATAAAACAGTTTATTTTATGGAGTACTTGACTTTAGCTTAGATATAATTAATTTATAAAAATTATTACATCAATAAATTTTAATTTTAATGTATTTAAGTATTAATAAAGAAATGTATTAGTAGCACGAAATCTAATCTAACTGATTATCAGGGAAACCAAAAATATGCTCTAAGAAAAGTATTTATATGTATAAAAATGCTTCTAAAATCGCAAAATATGCTCTTAAAATTAAAAAATATGCTCTTAAAATATTATTATTCTGACTAAATCTTAAATTACATTATGAGATAAATTGAGGATCATCGCCTAAGGGCGGATGCATTATAACTAAATTCTATATACATTTTTTTTTATTGCCTTCTAAAACTTGCATTTTTAACTTCAAAGTAATTTCAGATAAGTCAAAAAAATTATATAAAAATTATATTATATTATATTATATTATATTATATTATATTATATTATATTATATTATATTATATTATATTATATTATATTATATTATATTATATTATATTATATTATATTATATTATATTATATTATATTATATTATATTATATTATATTATATTATATTATATTATATTATGACGTGAAAGCCGATTAAAATTTGGATATAAGGGATTTAAATATTCTAGAGATATTTTCTTCGTCAAATTTTACTTCATCCAGCTTATTATGTGTTCTTAAAAAGGTAAATACAAGTTTCTCCCACATTTCCTATCATTGCCATCAAATGTGCAATAAAATGTAATATAAAATCAATTTTTAATTATTAATATTTTTAGAATTTTGTAAATTTATTCGGGTTCAAGTTCATTACATGATTGCAGAAGAATACATTGTAAAAGTTTATTGGACACTCCGTAAAATGGAATGCATTTTCTAGTCAGCCATGACCTTCAGCATACATCATAGTGTTCTCCGCAATTATCGTCTATTTAACTTACAACTTTTCGGGAAATGAAATCTGGGACTTCTTTTTCCTATATGTTATTACGTTACACGAATTGTTTACTACAAAACTTTTTACAATTATTTTGTATGCTCATTTTAGAATTGTTATTGCTTCCCTAAAAGTTGAGAGTTAAATAAATGATGTTTACACCATGGGAGGACGCTAAAGAGTGCTGATGACGGTCGTGGCTGATTAGAAAATGTATTTCATTCTGCCGAGTGTCCAGTAAACTTATACAATGTATTCTTCTACAATTATTTAATGAACTTGAGCCCGAATAAATTTACAAAATTCTAAAACTCCAAAAGATAGTTTCAAAAAAATTACAAACTAGTTACAATTATTAATAATTTTTTTCATTTCATATATTTTTTGGTTAAATGGTACATCGGATGGACTTCAGAACTTCGGTAACCCGCAGCTCCTTAGTGCAATGTATGCAAAATTGTGTTCTTATGTATAAACAATGCAAAAACAGGCCATTTCTAAAATGTACTATAAATAAAGTATTTTCTATGAAAATGAAACAAAATATGCTGCCAAGTCCAAAATATGAAAAATATGCCATTATGGCCGATTAATTAGTAAAATTGTCTGAAACGGACAAGTAACTAACTAAGTTTATTTGGAGGCCAAGAAAAACTATGATTTTACATATTTTTGTTTGCCCTGCTGATTATAAATTATTTGAACAGAAACTTAAATATGCTAAATCTGGTATTGATTTTTTAACTTAAAGCAATAATTAAAGTTTTCCTAATATAAGCTCTTAAACTTTTATTCTTTTAAAATATTTCGAATACTTTTTGAAATTATTTGTTTTTTTCGCATTTTTCTAACTTTTATTTTCTTTTATAAATCCTCCCTTTATTAAGTCATTCTAAGGTATTCAGATGCTACAATAACATTGCATGTATTAAGTAAAACGTTTTCTAATTCAACTAATTCCAAAACAATTGCTTTCCAATTTAAATTTTAACATCAGCCAACAACTAAATGGAATTATAAAGATAAACTTTTTCGTAATTTATGCAAAAACGCCTACCAAATTTATAAGAATCAAACAAATCAAATCAAATGCAGAAATAAAATCCACGAAAATCCATAAAAGACAATTAAGTTGTTTATGGGAGTGTTGTCGTATTCACGCGTATTTATTTTTTTGAAGCCCGATATAATGTAAGAAATCTCTACGTTTTTGTTGCTTTCGAAAAAACATAGAATGTCTGAATTAATGAAGATTATTTAGATACCATATTCACGTATTTTTTCGCCTTTTGCCTTGTAAAAGTGGTTTGAGAGCATGTGAAATAAATGATTACTTGTTTGGTCTCCTTTTATGTTCAACTTTTTTTTTTAAATTACACAGAGGTCGAGGAGGGGTGGATGTTTGATTGCTGGTTTTAAAAAGTGTAGAAAAACATTTCATGTGCACCATTGACTTTTGTAAAAATGTTAAAAATAAAAACTAAAAAAAAAAATAAAGTTCAATTCTAAACAAGAGCTTTCGGAAGAGCATAGAAAGAAATGGCTGAATTGTCTTTTTAACTTTATCTTTAGTTAACTTATGTGAAGCAAGAATAGCAGTGATTCTCAAATTTCATTGCATGAAATTATAATAACAATGTTCGCCTGTCTAAAAATCAGTCTGTTAAATACTATTTTTACTTGTTTTGGAAACAAAAATAAACAAAATATTGAAAATATGAACTCAAACGAACAGACAGATTGTCTATATTTTTCAACATACAAGACGAATAATTATCTGTCGAATTGATATAAAAAGGCCGCGAATAATTGAATGCCATAACTACACAGAAGAAATTATCCTAAATATTTTTTTTAATAAAATGATTAATTAATTTTTAAATTGAAATTTAATTATATTATTAATGTAATTAACTTTCTAATTGGTTTAAAATCGACAACACTTAAAAAATATAAAGAAAAAAGAAAAACGTGTAAATAAAAAATATAAAAATAAAATAACTTTCATTCAATTTCCAATCATTTTCAACTGTTTGGGCACTGTCGTTAAGAAAATAGTAAAACAAAATATTTATATGAATTCCTCAGTTTTCGGGGACGTGTTTAATGTATAATTATTTGATAACTACGAGTTTTAAATATTTGATGAGACGTCTTTGTAGATGTTCGATGCTATTGTAGATGTTACCGCCATTGGTACCACATATTATATTGTATTTCAAGATCCCAGTTTGTTTCAAAGCTGTTTTATGAGAGATTATTCACACATGCATGTATGTATGTATGTATGTATGTGTGTATGTATGTATGTGTGTATGTATGTATGTAAGTTTATATTGATAATATGATCTTTATTGGAACGCCCTGCAGAGATGAACGCTTTTATAATAAATTTTCGGGAATTAAATATAAGTATAAACATTACATACTTGAAATGTATTAAGAGTACACATTTTATAATCATACATTCATACATTCTTGTAAAACCTAGTTAAATTAGTGTATAATAGCAAAATTTAATGGAAGGAAACGAAATTTGACCTATAGTTATGTCTTATAAATTATTTTAAAAGTCACCAATAATCACATATGGACTAGATACTCGAGGTAAAACGTTACAAAAATCCTATATATACGTGATTATCGGAGATTTCAACAGGGTGCATATGACGCCAAGATGAAACACTCAATCAAATGTTATAACTGGAATCGATCACTTCGACTTCAAAACCATCCAGCAAGAACATTTTGGCTTGGGGTACTTTCAACTACTTACTTCGTTAGTTACTTGGTAATGAGATGTCATTATTTTTCTATACAACATAAATAACCACAAAAAAAATTATTCTATAATTTATTTCTTTTCCAATTAATTTGTTATTTAGCTTTAAAGCGAAATTTAATAAAAAATATTTATTAATATAATTAACTTTTCAATTTGGTTTAATTTATTTTGGCATAAATCGACAGTTCATTAGAAATTTCAAAGAAGAAGAAAATATTTTAAAACAAAATATAGTTTTATATCAATTATTATCAAAGATTTTAATTTATTTGGTTTTTATTTGTGCTCTATTAAAAGTTAAAAATAGTCAGATTTACGCAGGGTATTTGGAGTTTGCATATTGTTTAAAGCTGCTATTTAGATAAATTTATAAATGTTTGGAAAGTACATATTAACTGTTTCCAACCATTTGTTGCTTAAGGCTTTAATTAGCGTATCGTTCCATAGGTTGTAAAATTTACCTCAGTTCCTTGTTGAAAAATCCAACTTAGATGATTGCTATTATAAGGAGCTTTCCTGTGAATAAGCAATAATTATGCATTTAATATATCAATCACAATTCCCCAAAAACAATTAATATAATCTAATAAATCACGTAATATTACACTTATTATGTTGCATTGCATAAATATGTATTTACAAAATGGCAATAAAGCATTTTGCTAAACTTTGAGTATTTTTATTGAGGAAAACACTTTTTTACAATGGATTTAATTAATTTAAAATCAGACTAATAACAGCGTTAGTTGATTTAAATGAAAGTTCTAATTATAGTTGTAATTGATTTGATTAAAAAAATTAATTGTAATTTAAACGATAAGCAATTATTTTCAGTAAACTAATAGTATCATTTTAGTGATTTCAGCAAAATCAATAAAAAATTTAATTAATGTAAACAATTTCGTAATTGAAATCCACTTTTTATTAATTTTTTTTCTGTGTACTTACTAGTAAATACCATTGTAATTTAGCATTCAAGTGGATCAGTAGGCTAAAGCGTCTAAAACCGGAAGATTTGTGGTTCAGTCCCAATTGATACTGTTAAAGCAAGTTTTTTCTTACAAAACATTTAAAAAAATATTTTTAAACTAAAACAGTTTTCATTGTTTGAAACAAAATACTCATCAAGTGATGATGTGGGTAGGAAGAGGAGGATATCTTTAAGATTATCCGAAAATAACCCGATAGAGCTTTTACAATATTTATTTACATTGCCTTTAATTTTTAATTAACTGGAGAACCTGAAGGGAATAAAACTTCTGAACTGTTAACTGTGTATAGAGTGGCAGAACCTTTCAACAGCGGAGCTTTGGAGGACTCATAGAAAGATACCTCTGGCATAGAAAATTTTTAACCGCTTGCCATTTTTTTCTTGTCCGATTTCAAAGATTTTTATTAAATTTATCTTTTATAATTTTCGAGTTATTTGCTTTTGAAATTTCAAGCATCTCAACTTTTCAAGACTTTGCTCCAGTTTTTTCCATATATAGCTCTACATTTTACACTTAAAATTTTCTATATTCCATAAACAATTTTGTTCTTAAAATAATTAAGCAAAATCGGTTAGAAATATTAGGCAAAAATAAAATAAACTGCACCAAGTTTTGCAAAATTGAGATTGTATTAAATTTCAAATGCAAATAACTGGAAAACTATAAAAGGTAAACGTAAACATGTTTCGAGAATTTTATATATCAGAGGTACCTACCTCAGACCTAAGTGGTTTTAATTTTCTATCCAAAAACCTATTTGTTTCCACAAATTTTAAATTGTTTAGAAATTAATTTTTGATAATTTAAAAGTCGTAAATTATATGCTTAAGAGCAAAAATCAAAAACTAGTTCCTAAAGCCAAAATAAAAAAAATGCGATTTCAAATTTAAAAATCTTTCTTCTTGCATTCTAGCACTAAGCATTTTCAAAAGTTTGCGAACTACTTGTCTTCCTACTAAATACCCTCACATAATTGTTTTGTACTCAAACATTATTTTTCCAGCTTCCGTTTATTTTTATTTGCAGTATATGTTTGTGTGTGTGTATCCTTTTCCTAGCTACTGGCATTAGAACATTTTATGTGAATGTTTAGTTTTATGTAGTTATCACTGGGATTTATCGTCGACGAAGAAAAAAAGTTATTGTGTTTGTTTAATTGAATTTGGATTGTTATAAGCTTTAGCGTTTTCTTATTTACAAACATACACACACAACACAAAAAACGTAAACACTTTCTCAATACAAACAAACACTCGTACGCTCTAGTATATGGTGTTGTATAGAGATAATTTTAAGTACTTTTTTTGTGTCTTGTGCAGCTATTTTCTGCTAAGTCTATTAAGCGTGGAAGTAGTTAAGCGTATTGATTGAGTCTTTAGTGTCACAGAATGTTTAACTTTAGTTATGTTTAAATTACATTTCTTTGTTCTAAATTGTCATAAGATTTGGTAGTATTTAAGTGGAAATTAATTGAACTTGTAGACTTATTAAAAAAGAGTAATAATAAAAAAATTTAAGTTTAAAAGAAATTTCTTAAGAAAAATAAAAACCAGATGAAATAATTAACTAATGTGTAAGAATTCCAGATGGTTGACTTTGGTGCATGATCGCAATTTTTATAATAATTTCCTCTATTATTATTCCAATTTTTTTCGCAGTTTGATACATTTGTTCAGAAGTGCTCTAAGCAAAATATAGTTTAGAAAATTTAGTATTTTTAAGACTATTTTTACGAAAGAAAATTTCTATCACATACCCTTCACCACAAGTGTAAAGAGTATATATAAGTTTGTCATTTCGTTTGTAATTTCCACCGGCTTTTTAAACCGGTTTTTGATTTTCTAAAGCCTGTATATAAGCTAGGGACTTCGTTTTTGCAAATAGGAGTTGGAAATTTTTTTCTGAGTTTTTATGCTGAAGAAATAAATTAAATCTGCCCAATAATAAAGGAGATATCGGAAAAAACTCATTTTTGACTTTTTAAAGGCCTTGTTTAAGCTACGGATTTCGTCTATATATATATATATATATATATCGGTCATAAATATTTTTCTAAAATTTCGGTTTTATAAATTAACCATATCGGTCCATAAACAATCGAGTTATACACAAAAATCTGAAAAAATTATTAAAAATATACACACACAAACATATATAAAAACATTGCAATGACTATCAATGTTTTTTGTATAAGCAAGCAGTAGTTGTTGTTTGTACACGCAATCAATTTTTATGTATATTTTCAAGCTTTGTAGTTGTAAATAGAAGCATTTAAATGACTTATTGTTGTTGTTGTGTTCTTTTTTTATATAAGCGTGTATCCACAAACGTTTAGTGGCCATCAAGAGCTATCAGTGTTGTTGTTGTTTTTTTAAGGAAGGAACGCTTGCTATGATAGTTTAATCTTGTGTTTACATTTTTATAGTTTATAAGTATAAATATGAAAAACTATTTTATTATTTGATACAGCTGAATATAGCGCTTTAGCTTATTTTTATTTCTTATTTACTTCTCTCATCAAAAAATATTGTCAAAAACTCAATTTAATAGCTCATGAAAAAATTATTTCGAGAAACAAATTTAACATATGATTATATATATTTTATTGCAATCCAACCAATCATCATTTACAAACCATTTGTTCATGTCTCATTCTTTTTTAAAAATTTCATTTTTTACCAAAGTTTAAGCCCACAAAATAAATACAATAATTTTTTAATCGACCATAAAAACATCAAATTACGTTTTATAT
The DNA here is from genome assembly GCA_932274085.1 of Protocalliphora azurea. Taxonomy (NCBI): domain Eukaryota; kingdom Metazoa; phylum Arthropoda; class Insecta; order Diptera; family Calliphoridae; genus Protocalliphora; species Protocalliphora azurea. The sequence continues at coordinate 177,169,080 of OW026519.1, forward strand.
GAAATATAAAATAAAACAAAAATTTTGTATTTTATTGCAAGCAATTTAAAATATTAATAGCCACAAAGGAGCTGAACGAATGAACAAAGAATAGACAGATAAACCAAAACACACACATACGTAAATATATAATTGTATTACTACATACATATAACACACACATTGTCCCGGGAGAGAGGCAGCAGAATAATATGAATACAACAACCAAATCTATTCAATATTACATGAGTACAAATTGTAATTTAATCCACAGATGTCACCATTACAATCAACGTGAAATCATAGTGCATCCTTGTGCATATACCCACTCACATACACTTACTCACTTATACAAAAATTACTAACACATACATCAAATATGATAACACCCCTTTTTTTGGTGTTGCCTTATTTTCTGTTCAGATTATTCTTCACAGAACTAAGTTTTGCTGAAAAAAAAGTTTAAGAAAAAAGCAAAAAAAAAAAACAAGTTAGGTTATCTTCAAATACCGTTTGACACACTCACATAGATACAAAACAATGTGCTTTTTCTTGCTTGAGAAGGTCTAAACACTGACACGTGACTTAGTGATTGAGGAGAAGGGGGGTAGATTACTCTTCTAACTAAATGCTATTCACATGAATGCTATTGTTGATTCTGTTACATGCAAAATTGTCAAGTTGAAAAATGATATTTAAAGTCATATTTAGGAAATCAACAAAAATTATGATGACTTTTTTTAAACTCTCTTGCAAGAACCAGTAGGACAATTAGCCTGATGAGACCAAAACTCTATTATAATAATATAAGAAATATTAATGAATTTCATTTACATACTGAGATTGAAAACATGTACAAAACTGCACAACTAGGGTCTTCAATTAAACATAGGTAAAATGCGTACTAACGGGATGATAGTTTGGGAGAATATAAATTCTTACTACTAAACGACCTCTCAAAATACCCTAAGCTGCGAGTTGGGGTTTATATACTCTTTTCTAGCTACTAGCATAGATATTAAAAAAAAAACACAAATGAATTTTAGTAATTACAATCAGCATTACCGTTGAGCCACTTTAGTCGTTAATCGTCTCTTTTTCAACCACATGGCCAGTTTTTTGGCCCCTTTAAAAAAATGTAAACTTTTTAAATGACGAGAAACTAAGTTGTTTGAAATATTATATATGAACGAATAAATTATTTTGAGATTGTTCAACAATATAATAATATCGATAGGTGTCAAATGAAGGTCAAGGGTCTCATCAATATAAAAAATTATTTGTTTAAGCAATGCAGCAAAAAATGTTAGGAAAAATCCTCTATACAAAGTATTAACAGTTTTGCAATAATAATAATAATAATAATATAATAACAATTATTATAAATAAATTATTTTGTTAACAATAAAATTAAATTTAGTAGCTTTTCCTAAAATACAGCATTATTTGTTTTTGTTTAAATCAAACAAACAAATTTTAAGAAGATTTTTAGGTATTGAAGTAATTGGCCCCTGTTTAAAAAAATCCACTTTTTGGCGACTTTTTTTGAAATCCCTTTTTGGGACACTTTTTCGCACTCTCAAAAGTTCTTTCTTTCATCACAAGGATCCCTTGATTATTCTTTTTAATCTTAACCGTACACAGAAAAATATAAAAATGTATTTCAATTACGAAATTAATAATATAAATTAAATGTTTGTTTGATTTTACTCAAATCACCTAAGTGAAAATATTAATTAAGAGAAAATAATTAATCTTTTTAAAAAATTAATTTTTTTAATTAAATAAATTAAATTTATAATTGAAATTCTATATGCAATCAACCAAAATATTGATTGAAGTACTAAAAATTATTTTAACCAAATTAAAAATACAAAAACTATATTGCAAATTATTTGTTTCCAAATTACAAATTCCATAAATATAAAAAGTATTTTACAATAACATTCGTCATATGTAATAGGTAACACGTGCAGAAGTAATACATGAGCTGTTTATTTTGAAAGTGGCCTAAGTCCATTCACCAAAAAAATAAAAATCAAGTTAGATATACAAATAGTTATTTGCGTAATAGTTTTATTCTAATTTAAGTTTTTATTTTCTTTATTCTTTAAGAAATCTAATAAAAGTTCTAAGAAAAAAAATTCAATAAAAAACAAATAACTTTGTAAAAATTTAAATGTATCCACACGTAATTTCACTGTTTTAGTGGATGGACTTAGACAGCTTTCAAAATAAATTGCTCATATAATTATTGGACTGAATCACAAAAATAAGTTTACAGAATGAAATACTTATATAAGCAGAATTTTCCAGCAATTCGGTCTTAATATATCAATGAGCTTTAAGATCTAGAAAACAATAATAATGCTTAACGACATGTTGTTTAAAAATTTGGGAAAAAGCAATCATCTCGTACTTACTCTTTATAGATAATTATTTTTCTAATGGGAATTTTATATAAACTCGTGTCTTCTGTAACATTCGTCTTCATTAACAGAACCATCTGCTATAATAACGTGATGCTTAACGATACTTTGTCGATCAAAAATTGAAAATTTGTACTTACCGAATAATTAGTATCATCTTTGGGATCTGCACTCCATACTATTTACCTCAACATTCCACAATAAAGCCTAAAATCATAGAATAGAACTAAAAGATTAAACTATTCCCGCGTCTTCGCACGTTAACACGTTAGTATAGAATTCAAATTTTCAATAAACTACTGCGATTTATTTTCATAGACTTGGTACTTAAAGGGAAGTAAACGTATCATTTGCAACCACGCAGCACAAAGTGAAGTTATTGCTATTATTTCTTCTAGGCCTTAAAAATTTTCCTACCGCAATATACTTTTAAAACTATACTATACCACACTATAGTTAGTAAAACATTTAAATTTGTAAATGAGTTATTGAAAAAAATAATAAAATTTTTCTTATTAAAATATTATATTATTTATTAGGTATGATACTTGAAAATTATAAAAAAATTCAACAATTTTTTAATAAAAACAGTAAACAAAATTTTTGAGCTTGAATAAATATATAGACATTTTAAATAGACATTTTTTGTTTGTTTTGTTATTTTAAATTCATTAATAGCAACCCTATTAAAAATAAAAAATATTTATTAATTATTTTTATAAAAATATTTTGTGTGTAGATATTATTAAAATTATACAGAAATATTCATAATTTTCTAAGTAATTATTCACTCAAAGCTAAAGGCAAAAGTTGCAAGTTTGTAAAAATATAGTCATATATACAATAAATTGGAAATATAAAATTTTAAAGGCGCATATTTCTGAAATGAGGCATGATATTGACTTGAATCTTTTTGCAAAAGATCGGAAATTATATATGCTAAAGGATATGCTTATTTTTTTTGCTATTTAGAAATAAACCAAACAAAAGGCCCAATTTGGGGTTTTGGAGAAAATACAAATTTTTTAATTGTAATAACATATTTGTTTATAAAGATATCTTAATGAAATTTGCAGAAAATGTGGACCTTATCAATATAAATAAAAGTGCGTTAACCAAATTTCAATCAAAGGTAGGGTGTTCCTGGGATTTTTTACATTTTTGGCTATAGAATCCACATTTTTCCGAAGTCCCGTAGATTTTGGCATAAAACTTTTAACAACATATTGGAGATTCTTAAAATATATTCCGCTTGTCGATTCGTGCTTTGGGATTTGAGAAAATATGGTCTAAAATCAAAATTTTTATATAAAATGAGTCGAATTCGGGAGGGTATGTGCCATGATCAATTGAGTTATTGGGCTTTTTTTATCTTAAAATCATCTCTGTGAAGTTACCTTTCAGAAAAGTGCAAAATTATTATATGTTGCTAAAGAAAATTTTATTTTAGATAAAAAAGAGTGTAGATACTTTTTCGGCTAAAAAAACACAAAAAGTCGTCTTTTATGCAATTTTCAAATTCAAAATCGTTTATTTTAGGACTCGGTAAAGGTATCCAAACTTAACATTGTATACTCCTCTGCTATGCCTATACCAAATTTCATGAAAATCCAACCAGCCGATCAGAAGTTACAGATTTATTTCCAAAAAATGTCGATTCTGCCCCACTGTGTGTTGTAGAAGTTCCACATCCACCATTATCTTATTTTAATAAAAAAAAATATCGGAAGACCAAAATTGTGACCAAACCAGTTTTGAAGTTATGTATGTATATTGATGTGATACAACTAGTATTTAGATATCAAAATAAAAACACTTGCAAAATTGTTACTGCATCTTCTAAATTTAATCTTTGTTTTTTTTTATTCCAAAAAAATTTTAATGAAAATCAATATTATTGAAGCTGTTATTTTCTTTCTTTTTTCTTTTTTTTGCTTTTCTTTTACTTATTTATTTTTGGTTTCTATAACGATTTCAAGATTATTTTACCTAATAAAACAAAGTATTCAAATTAAAAATTTTTTTTAATAAAATTTTTTCCAAAGTCAAATAACGATTTAATAAAAAAATATTTATTGTAATTTTCTCTGTATACGTCTGCAAATATTGGATTTCATAGATATATATAAAATAAAATATATTTTTCAGCATTTCAATAATTTTTTCAAAATATAGAAATTCGCTTCTTTTATATTGAGTTTGAAAATATTTACAACCAATAACATAAAATAAAATATTAAAACCAAATATAATTTTTTGAATTAAAATAATAATTTATTTAAAAAAAATTTTGTCATAATTTTTTTTTTTTGTGTATTATTAATTGAATTAATATTAAATTAACTCCAAATCAGTTGGTTATAATTGGACTTGTATTTTCAATACTTTTTTGGTATCAAATCAAAATGTATGCTTTTTTTTACATTTCAACCAAAATAAGCAATAAACTCTTAGAAAATAAAGACTTTATTATAAAAATTGTTATACACTTAAATACTGTTAAAATATTATATGATTTATTTAAATGAAACATAAAAAATTATAAACTAAAAAGTGTACAGTTTTACAAACATGTACTTTGGTAAAGTGGTGAATATTTATTAATTTTCACAAATACCTTGATATTAATCAGCATAGAATACAAATAGAAGTTTATGTAAGAGGCACTTCGAACTAAAATTTCAAAAGAATTACTCATTTTTTTCAAAACACAAAAACAAAATACATGTGATTACATGTATTTTGTTGTTGCATAAATTAGGTTTTCGACAATTGAATTTGTTTCTCTCACATAAAAATGTAGCTATTAATCTATGTTAATAAGGTTTATTAGGTTTTTTTCTTTCACATATCTATCTGCTTATTAATCTATGCCCAAAATCGTCAATTATTTATAATTTAGTTTCGGCAGAAAACTATTTTTTTTATAATTTTTATTTTGTTTTTTTAAAGCAAATATTAATTTAATTAAATTTAAAAATATTATGAATTATCTAATTAATTGAAAAATTTTCTGGAATATTTTTTTCTGTGTATATAAATTCTCCCTAGACATTCGTCTGTAACTATCTCGATCAAGGGTGAAGTTTCTAGATCTTCAACCAGGGCTAAGTAATTTTCGTATTCTACATGTTTTGATACCCCCGGTAGATTCAAATTCAACAATACATAGCACATTAGATACCATAATTTTGGACTCAGTACATAACATTTGTTTTATAAATAAAAATATTGAACAAATTCTTTGTCAATACCGAACTGTAGATCCTATAACTAGAAGCTATGCTGTAATATGTTTAATAGTAACTATGGTCTATATATAATACACCCAACATATTCCTTTATTTATATCTAAATCTAAATGTTTACACTTAATTCATAGGTACATAAACTCCAATTCCTTTTAATTTATGCCGATTATAATTGAATAAATATAAAAACTCATTAGCAAATATTAACCATTCATATCGTTTTGACAAATGTGACAGTTAAACAAATTAAATTTGACATCTTTCAAATTAATCGCAGAGATACGTTTCCTTTTGTTTCTTTTTATTCTGTTCTCTTTTGTTTTGTATGTTTTATTCTAGAAAATAAAAACACACTCAATCAAAATACAAGTGTTTACAATAACGACTACTAATGACAATTAAAATGCCTATTTTATGAATTCTAAATATCAAATAAATACATATACCTACACCGTAAAACCTTCCACCATACCAGTATTCCATTCCAGAAAGTAAGTATTTTACCAAACAATTTGAGCTCATATGTTACGCATAAAAATAAATTATACTATAGAATGACAAGAAAAAAAAAATAAAGAATAAAATAAAAGTTGACATAAACAAGGTCCCCAGAGTGCTCTTTACAAGAGTATAAAGTACAACATTCTACAATCCTAACAAAAAAAAAAAAACAAAAAAATTTCAGCAGAAGAGAAGTGTGATACATTGACGATGACAGTAATAATGCTGCTGCATTGAAGATGATGACTATAATGGTAGAGTAATGATGATGATTTTGTTGAAACTAAAGCTTAAGAGTGGGTGGTGGTTGAATAGTTGGCTGGTCTACTAAAATGTCATTTTTATGACAGATTTGCTAGCTCGATTACAAAATATAAATGGTTTAAGAAAGAAAGAAAAACAAAATAAAAATAAAAAAGACTACGTTACAAAACGTTGTTCAAAAGGTTGAATTTGATTAAAACACCCCATACAGTTTATGGAGATAAATTTAGAAAAAAAAATCTCAATGTCCTTGTTTTTCTCTTAAACATATTTAATAACAAATTTATACGTTTACAAACTCTAAAATATCACCAAGGGACTAGAGAAATTATCAAAGGTTTTGTTAAGGTATAAAATGTTGAATATTGAAAACAAACACATGTGTTATGTTTGTGACTTTGAGGTTAAAGAACGAAGAATGGGTGGTTGCTTTGTTAAGGCAAAACTAAATTAAATATTCAAAATTTTGTAATAAAATATATAAATGGACAGATAAATAAATAATAAAGAAAGATAGAAAATTAAAAATATATTTTTTATAAATAATAAAAAAACAATATTTAGACTTAAAAAGCGTTTAATTTCGATGCAACTATAGTCTGTATTCCTAAATATATGGGCAATTGTCAAACATTTATGACTTTATACAGAAAAAATTAAATTTCATACTAATTTCATACTAATACTAAATTTATAAATTCAATTATATTTTTTTCATTAAAATCGGACCTATCATTGAATTAGTAAAATCAAATAAAAAAATAAAATTTAATATTTGAAAATTTTCAAAAGATTTAATAGTTTTTTAAGTAAAACAATAAAAATAATATTTAATTTTTAGTAGATGTTCAAACAATATTTATTGTTGAATAAGTTCTTTAATAAAAATTTATTTTATATATATATATATATATATTTATTTTATATATATAATTTAATTTATATATATATATAAATTATTTTACAATTAAATTGCGAAAAAAGTCTAATAAGGTTTGTGTAAATTCGATATAGAATTCATTAAATAATACGTGTATATACAGATGAGAAGCGTAATGTTGGTAATTTATACAATTAGTAAAAATGATGCCGAAATAATAATATGTTTTAATATACATATAATAAAAAAACAAAACTATAATAAAATGATGATCGGTGTTACCAGGGGGTGAGAAAAAACGTTAAAAAAGGCTAAATCCCGAAAAAATAAGGTAAGAAAAAAGTTAAAATTTCTGTATTTATTCTTATTAGTTTTTGATATTTTTTAAAGATATTGTAATAAATCTATAAGTAAAACATAGAACGGCTGCCAACGAAATGACCCAATGAAAACTTGCTCAAAAATTGCCATATAAATTTGGGTTGTATTTCATATGAAAAATGATCAAATGTTTTGAAGCATGTTTTCTCAAGCGTTCCAGCCAGCCAAAAATATTTGAAAATGAAGAACTGGAGACTTTGTGTCAAGCGCAAGAAGTGCTTGCAGAATTGTTGTGTGTAAATCAAACAACAATTTGCAGACATGTAAAATCATTTGGTTCATCCAAAAGAATGGAAATTTGGTACCACGGGAGCAGAAGCCAATAGACGTTGTAAGGAGACTTAGTCTGAAATGTCTGAAATGCGCCACAAAACCAAATCGTTTTTCCATCGTTTGTTACGGGTTATGAAAACTGAATTCATTACGATAATTCAAAACGCAAAAAAAAACTTTTATGAATACCGGACAAACAGCGAAATATGGAACGATCACGGAATCGAACACAATCGAATCGTTTGAAGAGAACATAGAACGAAAAACTATTCGTGCAGCTATCTATAAGGGGATAATATAACAAAACTACTTACGTATAGTTTTTTTATAATGTAAAATACATTTATCGTCACTTGTTTTCGAATCATCTGAAAGATACATAAATTTTAATCGTTATTAGGAAAATCTGTAAAATAAAAAATAGTGATTTATTAAAAAATAATTTAGCCATAATTTTTTCCGTGGAGGCCTTAAATTTTTTTATGGCATTTTAAAATCCATTTTAATAAATATAAAGTGAGTCGAATGCATCTAGAATCAGTTGGCGTTAATCATTTCGTGCAGGGGCGCGAAAGTTATAGTGGTTTTAAGTTGCACATATACAAATTTTTATAAACTAGAAGTTTATGAATGTATAATTCTGGTCAGTTGTAATCTTGACGTTGAACGGAGCGGCTGTGTTGTTTGATACGGTCGTTGATTAGTAAATCGGATTACGGTTTTCGGTGTGATATAGTGGCTTTTTATTCGCGTGTGCTAGTGGAAAGTGTGCTTTGGAACATTGTGAACATTTTGTGCGTATTGGATTGTGGGTGTTGATAGTTTTTAGTTGGAAAATTATCAATTTAATTTATTCGGTGCGTGTGTGTGTGGTCGTTGTCGGCCATTTGTTTGGTTTGTCTGCGGCGCTTGTTGCTGTTGACGGCGTTGGTGTTGGTGGCGGATTTCTGTCCTCTGTCTGGACATCTGTCTGACGAGGGGAATTTGTCGAGACATATTTTTGTCTTGACAGAAATTGTTGAATTTCTGTCTTGACATTTTTCTGTCTGGTGTGGGGAAGAGCGGACATTTTTCTGTCTTGACATTTTTTGGGGTTTTATTTGCTTTTGGTATTTTTCGTTGATTTTTCTGGTTTTTTTTTTGTTTCGTTTTTGACGTTTTTCGGGGATATGTCGTCCGTCAAGGGGGACAGGTCCAAGCGGGACGGGGCTGCGAAGCCCAGGAGGAGGAGAAGGGTGAGACCGTTGGTTGTCACTGGCGTGTGCGGCGACGAGGTGGAGGTGACTGTGCCGGCTTCGGTGAGTCAGTTGGAGGTGTGCTCGTCGAGTTCTGAGCTGGATGATGCGGATTTGGGGAAACGGTACAAGCCGGGTTCGCCCGAATTCTTGAAGGCGGTTGCTGATGCAGCTGCGGCTGCTAAGGCGGCTGAGGTTGCTGAAGTTGGGTCGGTGGTGGATTCCCCGGCAGTAGTTTCTTCTGCTGTGGGTTCCGCTGCTGATGTTGGGGAGGTATCGGGAGAAGCGGTACGTAAGGGTAAGGACGCTGGTTTTGCGGTAGAGGTTATTGGATGGGTCAGCCAGATGAAGGAGGTGACTTTGAGCCTTATGGATGTAGTGTTTGGAGAGTCGGTTCCTGATCTCCCAAGGAGGGTGCTGGAGCATGGCAGCCGATACGAGGCTTTGCTGATGGGGCTCATTGGGGAGAATGAGCGGTTGAAGGGTCGCCTTGAGATTCTTGAGGCGGATCGTGTTGGTGGCGGTATTGGAGGTGCTTTGGGTGTGGCTCAGGTGCAACCTGTGCCTGAGGCCCCGATTGTTGCTGCTCCTGTTGCGGCGCCGTTGCCGGTGGCGCCATTGGCCAAGCCTGTGCAGACTTGGTCAGTGGTGGTCAAGGGAAAGGAGGGTGCAACCTCGAAAGAGGTGGTTCGGAAGGTGGTGAAGGAGGTGGGCCCGACACTTGGTGTTCGGGTCCATGGCATCAGGCCGATGCGTGATGGTGGGGCAGTTATCCGCACTCCCTCTGTTGTTGAGAGGGAGAAGATAGCTGCCAATGGGAAGTTCGCGGAGGTGGGTCTGGAGGTGACGGTGAATGATAAGCTGGGTCCTCGGGTCGTCGTGCAGCGCGTTCATTCGGAGATTTCTCCGGATGAATTTATGGATAGTCTGTACGAGATGAACTTGAGCGGGATGTTGTCACGGGAGTCCTATTTGAGGAGCGTTCGCTTGGTGAGCAGTCCGTGGAAGTCGGACCCGGATGGCCAGGTCAACGTTGTGCTGGAGTGCACTGAAAGGGTGATGGAGAAGTTGGTGGCCGAGGGAGCCTATGTCAAGTGGTTCCGTTTTGCTGCGCGGTTGCAGGATGCGGTTCCTGCTTGTTATAGGTGCCTCGGTTTCGACCATCGGGTGCGGGAGTGCCGGTTGGAGCAGAGTGTGTGTCGACGCTGTGGGTTGACTGGCCATGTGGCATCGCGGTGTCCGAACCCCGCGCATTGCCGGAATTGTGGTCTTAAGGGGTACCGGGCGGATCACATGATGGTGTCGCCGGCGTGTCCGGTGTATGCTGCGCTGACTGCTCGGGCGAACGCAAGGCATTAGGATGGCGGCCTGCCTCCGTTGTTTATTTTTTTTTTTCGCTTTCTTTTGTTTTGCTGGGTTTTTGGCGGATGGGTACTCCGTGAGGAGTCCTGCGTTAATTGTTGTCTGCGTTATTCAGTTCGTGATGTCCTTTGCTGGTGTCACACCATGTGGCCAATGAATCGCCCGTGAGGGCGATTGTTGAATGTTTGTGTGTGAACTGTTGTCCCTTTGTGTTTTTATGTCGATGTATGTTTTGTGTTTGGCAGCTGTGGCAGCTGTGGGTCACCAGTCCCGAACTATTTGGAGTTCAACTGGTAGTAGTCAATTTTGGCTACGAAGTCCGACCGGTGACTTAATACTGGTACCACGGGTGTCAGGAGCCCCTGGAACTCCGGTTCCAGCCTGGCAGTGGTGCGGCCCTTCGGGGAGCTTCGTGGTGGCTGTGGTTTATACCCAAATCGCGGGAAGAGCGTGAGCTCGGTGTGGAGTTGCATTGCAACCGGGTGCCGTGACCCATAGAACGGAAGGAGTTTTAGATAGGCTCCGCTCCTTACCAAGGGGGAGGTCATGTCCAAATACATGACTTCAAATTGGTACTCAATGGTGGCATTGTCACACTTGGGGGCGCTGGTGGACGCATTGTATCCGCCCGGTGTTAGGAGCACCGTGGGGTTAGGCCGTCATGGCAGGTACCCACGAAAATCTCTAACACACATCTGTATAATTCTGGTAAAAATTACGTGTAATATCAAAACCTACTGAGTTATTTAAGTAAAATAAATATGATATTTTCAGTATTTGATGGTATTAGTGTAGCATATTTTAGGGTTTCCTAATAAAATTAAAAAAAATTTTCTTTACACTCAAAATCGCGATTTTTAAAAATTTTGCATAAAATGGGGTTAGAATCGAAGTTATTTCTCCATATATTATACTAAAATATATTTTATTCAAGTTTATTACAAAGAAATGCAATTTAATCCTTTTTTAACCCAAATAAATTTTTTTTGGGTCCATAAAAATTTTATATTTCGATATTTTTTGATGCCCCTATATATATCCGTTAAGCATTAAAAACACACCTAATTAACCTGGCTAAAGCAATAAAGGTTAATTTCGTGTTGCTCATGCGATGTGCCTTAGCAAAAAGTGTTTTGACAAAAATGTCTCGTTTTCACCTATAGATTTCACTTAAATTTATGGTCCCGATCAATTAAATTTATCACCGTTCTTATATCTATTTCGCATAGATTTGTACAAGTTGCAATTTGTTATGTAAAAATAAAAAAACAAAAACTGAAATTTTTGATTAATTTTCAAAAAGTCCATAATATTTTTTTAATTTATTTTTAATGATCCTTTGATTTTATTGTGTAAAATAAAAAAGCCAAGTTCACGCAGTAATTCATGCTATTCCATTAGAAATTATACATGTGCCTCGCGTAAAACTGATCTTTTTTTTAAATTTTCGCTCTTGTTATCCAATCTTTGAGACTATCTTTTGCATTGACTATTTAGGGCACATCAACGAGATAAAGCGCAGAATACGCATAATTGCAACAAGTCTGTTTCATTTCGTTGAGAGGTACACAAAGCCCGCCCAAAAACCCCAAAAATTTAAAAAATTAAAAATTGTTCAAGAATAAATAAGGTGTAGAAGTCATCCACAAAGTTGAATTAGTTTATGTAAAATTGAATGAGATCAAAAAGTATAAGCACGCGACCAAAAATTGTAGTAGAATGGGAAAAATTTTAATAATTTTTAGGTTTTTCCTAAGTTTTTTAACTTTGAACAATAATAATGATTATAAAATGAAACCTAATAGTGCTAAAATTATGCACTCTATTAGTTTCAAGTCTTGTGAGTTAAGATCAGTTACCCATTTGTTTGAGATATTTTTACCACAAAACTTATTAAGGATTAAAATCAGTTGTAGCCAGGTCAAAATATTTTATAATGGCCCATATGTACTTTTTTAATATTTCGAAACGTTTTGTAATCGCTCGAACTTAGTTCTAGATAACACACTGCTTGAGAGTGTAATTCCTGATGGATTTCCGAACTCGTTTAATCCAAAACTGATTAAGTGAAGTTAAATAGTTTTATCAACCTTAAGAAAATTATTAGCCAATAACTCTTGTGACAAATAAGTATTTTCTCAGGTTAAAAAAGCATTCCATTGAAGTAGAGCGCAAATATATTGCACTCACTCACTTACAAATTAAGATTTATTTCCTGATCTTAGAGAATGACGTTCTTTAAGTAAATTAGAAAACGCTTTTATCAGCAGTGCTTCGATAGAAGCTCTAACTTTTTACTGGGAATATAACTAGTAATATATAACTTGTAATATAATAATAGAATAATGCTTGTTGGATTAACTGAGTTTCTAACTTTTGCGAAAATTGTTTTCGTTAGTAATCTTAAAATTTCCTGGTCAATAAGTTATTTAAGGACAGAAGTATCTCGTAGCTTGACTTAGACATACAGAACTTTTAAGAGTTTTAAAAATTCTTCTAAGCGTAAAATATGCAAAAATATGTCATACAAACCACTAAAGTATACTTCAGAATAAGACTTTTTCATGAAAAAGAAAACTGCAAAATATCCATCTAAAAATAAAATTTGCAGAAATATGCTGGTGTGCTTTAAGTAAGCTGTAATAAATGTATGTCAAAATTATACAAGTTGTCCAAAAAATAACTAACAGTTTGTTTCATTTAAAGCACAAAAATATAATATTGCGTTTTTTGTTTGCCTTGGCCCTAATGTTAAGTATAACATTTTAATAAAACTTCGCAACAGTAAACTTCCTCCAAATTATTACTAAAATTTACATTTTCTCCAAAATTTGGAAATTTATATCGAACTTTATATTTAAGCAAAGTAAGCACGAATTTCTCTCTAACAAGATCGGTTTACCAATCATATTATAAACTATCTAATTTTTATATTCTGTTCAAAATAAAAGTCACCACAATAATGTATTTACAATTTTTCCACTATGATTTCCTACCAATTTACAGTTCAATCATTGACTAATGTGCATAAAAAATTAGGAAACAATTCCTTTATTATAACATAACAACCATTAAATTATATGCAATTTTATCTACCCATACAAGATATCCTTTGGTGAGAAAATGTTGAACGCTTGCTAAAATCAAGCATTAAATTGAGAACTAAATAATAAATTTATTTCAAAAATAAAACAAATTCTTTGAAATAAAATGATGAATGTTTTTTCGTAAACAGGGTAGTAACATTTGTAAGGAAATGAAATTGTCAAGATTAGTGTGAAACTAGTTGATTTTATGTGCTGACTTTGAATTAAAAAATTAAAAAACAAAACAATTCGCTATGCTACGGGTAAAGCCTGTACATCAACAAAGACCGCAGAAAATGCAAAAGAAAAAAAAACAGTTATAGATGACAGACGCTCACAGCACGTGTAACAATTACGTGGTTAACTGCTTTTAAATAGAGTTGTTTATACTTTACTTACGTTATTGGAAATCTTTGTTACGACCCTGCCCTAAGAGGCTAAACGCTTAACGTGTGCCACTTAATATTTTGGTAACGCAAAGTGCAATTTCTTTCAGATATACAAAGAAATAACACACGCGTTCTCACACAATTTAAATAACTAAAGTTGATGAATTTGGCGTGTGTATCGGTTGGAAAATCAGTTACACTTTATTATTTTGATGGCCGTGTTGCTTTCTTGAGTAAACACTATTTTGGCTTTAACTTAATGATAACATTTATCCTATTCAATTGTTATAATGATGTTTATCAATCTCTTATATTCTTGGTACATACACTTGTAATTATTATTATGGTTGTTGTTGCTGCCATTTGGATTTCCCCCCTTTAGGTATTATTATACCAACATAAAAGCATCAGCAGTTTGTTTTGTAATTTATCAAATTTAATTTTAATTTAATTGAAGTATACTTGTGTATTTGTTATAGAAAATATTTATGTACTTATGCATATACTACAACCCGCTTTCCATTCCCTTCCATTAGAATTTGTGTATGTCTTGCTAACTTTGTCTGGTAGATTTTGTATAATAATTTAACAACCACAATCTCAATTACTAAATTGTAACGTCTTAACAAATTATACTATTGAGATTTACTAAAGAAGAAAATTGTAAGAAATACCACAAAAAGTTAGAAAATGACGTTAGACGATAGTATGTGAAATTAGGGAATACACTATAGTAATTTTTAGGACATACATAAAGACAGAATGAGTTGTACTTACATGCAGAAAAATTATAAGAGTTTCAGAAACCATAATATGGTTGTAGTAATCAAACATTCGTTTCCCTAACCAAATTATTTTTGTAGTAAACATAAAATATGATTGTCACAACTACTAATATTATGCTTCTCTACCCAATTCTAACATAAAGTACAATGCTCAACTATATTTTTTATCTGTGTGCAGTGAAAGGACTTTTAACAGTGCACATTCTAACTTGGCTCCAATAAACTAATAAAGACGTACAGATTCAAAAATCGAAAAAAAAAACAAGAGTATCGGATTCCGTAAAATTAAAATAAAGGCATTACACAATATATCAAGTGTTAACACACATACACTTTACGAACTAAAAAATAAGGTACAGATTGTCTCAAGCCATCGATAAATAATTTAATTTATACTTTTTCTGAATGATTTTTAGTTTCGGTGGAGCTGTCATATAATTGAACTTGTATATATTTTAACGATGTTACTACACTGAAAAAATATTACCGTACATATACTGTAATATACTCGAATAAATTGAAAAAAATATTAGCGTATATATACGGTAATAATTTTTTCTGTCTAAAGAGAATGAAAATTGATAATTCCTAGCTAAAATTAGATGAAAATCGATAGAGCCAAAAGGCTGAAAATTTGTGATCAACAGGAAAACCACAAATATGTTTTAAAAAAAATTAAAAAAAGAAGATAAAAAATATGCTCTAATAATGCGAAAATATGCTCTTAAAAAGTCATTTTAAACAAAAATTAATTTTTTTCTTAAAAGAAAGTGTTTTATTTAATTACAACAAATTATAACAAACTTTTTTTAATGTTATTTAAAAATTTTACCAAAATATAAACAAAGTTAGAAAAGCTTGTTTTTCTACTTTCCCTTAAAGTTTAAAAGGAAAAAAATGAACAAAAGAAAACAGAATTAGAAATATATATTTATACAGAAACCTACCTAAAAATAAATTTTTTGAACAAAACTCAAAATTTAAGGATGTATTGGAAATTTTTAAAACTGATTATTTAACTTTTTAATGACATCCTAAGAACTAGGACTGATAACACAAATTAACAATAAATATTCTGGGGTGCTAATTATAACTTTTCCTAGTTACAAACGAGGAAGAATACCCTTTTAGCTAGCTCCGAAAAAATGAATCAAAAATGCTATGTAATGCTTTTAGAATTTGTTTTGGAACTCGCAGAGCTTTTCAGTTAATTAATACCAAATCAATAAAAGATAACACAAAATTAAAACTTTTTTTCTGTAGTTCTAAGCCTATAAATCACATTTTTAATTTTTTAATTGGGTGCCCTGATAGAATAGTTGGTAGTGAGTTAGTCTATCAGTCTGGGAGTTGTGGGTTCGATTTCCACCACAGACTCTGGTCTGTTTCACTACAACGAGATATGGTCTTCGTTACTCCGCTCGGTTAGAATTAGAATGTAATTTGTAATTGTACTGTAAGTATAAAACAAATAAAAAATAAAATAAAATATTTAATTAAAAAAAAAACTAAAATACAATTATCCATCAACTGTATCGAAAGTCCAGTTTTTCCTCCCATTTTTTTATCACATATTTTATCATATATTTTGGTAATCCACTTGCTTACCCCATCTAACTTTAAACATTAGTATTAGTTCAGAATTGTTTTTACAGCATTAACTCATGCTACAACTAAAAAGCTAATAAGTTCTTTATTACTTAAAAAAATATATTTTTTGGTTCCAAAATCTTCATGTTTTGTTGTTAGAAGTTCATCGCTTACCAATTTTTAATGAACTAAGGCGGTATCTATTAAAACCAATTTTAAATACTGAGTATTTTTTGTTCTCTTATTTTTTATACATTACAATTAAAATTGGAAAAATATCTCATGAGGTGTAAAAAAAATTATCTTCATAATATCCAAATATTCTATAAAAAGTTTAAATACGCTCTAAAAGTATCAATATATGTTAAGAGTGTAATAGACTAAAACATGCATTTACAAATCGATGCCAAAATGCTTTAATTGTTCTGAAACGGATAAATATTTTTTCGATGGCTATATCTGACTCTAAAAGTGTCAAAATATGCTATAAATATGATCTAAGAAACACCATATGCTAAAATATGCCATTAAGAGTGTAATAGGCCAAAACATGCATTTGCAAGTCTATGTCAAAATGGTTTATTTGTTCTGAAACGGATAAATATTTTATCGGTGGCTATATCCAATCCACAGGAAAAACATGCAATTGCATATTTGTGGTTTCCCTGGTGATCAATAACCTGGTCAGCAAAAAAAAAGCATTTTTTGTATTCTCCTTTAAACAAAAATAGGTAAACTAGATGCTGGAAGCGAATCTGCTTTCAGTTTTTTTTTTTCTATCAGGTCTTGATTTTTATGGGCATGTATATTTTCTTATTAATAAGGCAATTACACGAGTATATTTTACCTTATATTTTTCAATTAACTTCAGTTCTTTCAATTTGCATCAAAACTTAATTAATATATTTAAAATAATTAATACAATTAATTTATTCAATCATCTATTTGATTGATTTAATAAATTTTTTAATTTTTTAAGTGAGCATATTTTATAAGTCTGCCATCATAAATTTCAATTTAGCCTTTTTTAATAAAGCTTCTGGCAATACTGTTAACTATATTTCCAATTTTATAGGTAAACCAGGGCAAATAAAGCAAGTCACACATATTTTTTGCCAAAAATTGATTTGCAAAATATAAAAATCCTTTTATAACTAAACTCATATTTCCTACCGAAAATTAATTTTTAAATAATAACAGAAATAAAAATTAATATATTTCTATACCAGAGCAAATAGACAAAAGAATAAGAATCTGTAATCATTCATAACTCCTACCAAAAATCGGTTTTTATTAAAAAAAACATAAAAATCTATTTTATAGCTAAACAAGAGCAACAATTCGATTTTTATATGAAGAATATAAAAATCCATTTTGTAAGTAAACTATTGCTGCAACTTTTATGTTTAACTTAACATGCCAAATCCTAAAATCTAAAAATAATGAAAAGTGAATTTTGTGTTAAAACAAAACATAACAACTATACTTGTTTAGCAATTAAATATAAAAGTTTTTTGTTTATCTTAAAGCTTGTTTGCATCAAAGAAAGACTTTGTCTATGGCCATAGAAGGTTCCTTTACTTATAAATTACAAAACATTTATTGTAGCCAGACTACTAAGAAAACTTTCAATAGAGGAAACAGATGTTTTTTGTTGTCCTTGCTTCAGCAACCGCGCATTTGCAATTAATATATTATTTTGTGGGGGAGACATCCACATTTCTTGTTCCTAAGCTAAACCACACCTTAAGGGTTTTTAAGTTGTATTAAAATTGTTAGTACCCTGTAGTGGTTTTACTAAAAAAGAGTATTTTTTCTTTCAAAAAGACGGTCGTTACGCTTAGCTACAAATTAATCGTTTTACTAGGTATTTAAATTGCAGTTGGTTTTTTTTTTATTTTTTACGAAAAATGTATGGTAAGGTATGCGTTCAAATAAAATATAACGTGTTTTTTTAATAAAAGATGAACGAAATAAACTAGAATTAAAGTCAACTACTTGTAGCATTTCTTTTCCATATTTTTCTGATATATCATTTTATATGTATAAAAATTAATTATGTTTGTTTGTACCTTAAAGACCGATTTTCTTGAAATTTTTACAGTATCATCCTGTGGACACCAGAATTAAAATAGGCTTATTATTTTTCGATAGGATTAAAGCGAGTGGTACCCTCCATACAAAGAAAATGTGAATTATCGTATAACTTAAGAAATATTTCCGCAAAAGTCTTACAATTTTGAGGAAATGTCTTCCTTATCATCCTTTATAATTGCGATAAAAATGGAAAAAATACTAATTATCGGATAACTTAAATATTGCTACAGCAAAAATTTTACTGGAAAAATTATCTCACTAATCTCCAAACTTAGAATGAAAAAATAAGTCCAGGAGAAATGACACCCCCATACAACGAAAATAATAAATATCGTATATCTTAAGAACTTTTACAGCAAAAGTCTTAGAATTTCATAGAAATAACTTTTTCAATAACCTCCATAATTCAGAAAGAAAATAGGACGTTTAGTGCCAGGGGAAATGGTATCCCCCATAGAAATAAAATATTTTTAATGGCATATTTAAAGAACTTTCTTATCCTTTCTTATCATATAGCATTGATGAAATTAAAATAGGATGCATAGGGCCAGGAGGAGGGGTAGCCCCCATACAGAGCAAATATTAATTTTGGCACACCTAAAGAAGTAATTTAGTGAAAGTCTTAAAAAGTCGTACAAATCATTTGTATATCAAATTTTGGATAGGTCGAGGGTAGTAACCATAATATAGAGTAAATATTAGTTAACGCATAAAAAGGGGTAGCGAAGCGTATCGGGATTAGCTAGTTATATTTAAAAATTAAATTTTTTTTTTTTTTTTTTGGTGAATTCTAAAAAAATTGTATAAACTTTTAGGAAATTTTTCGCGGTATCTCTATAAGAATTTAAATTTGATAATAACAATTGAGCACTGCTATGACCCTATTAAATTCGCTTTCAACTTAGATCCAATTCCTTTACAATTGCCAAAATTCTGGGCAGTTTAAGTAACTAATACTCTGTGGGACTAAAATATCATTCCCAATTCTGGGTGCTTCTACTCTCATGGCAAAATTTTAAATCTGGCCAGAAAATACTGCTACATGTTGCGTGTGTCATCAATGTCTTTTTATGACACTCTTTGTTATGATTATTTGAATTTATTCAGACTAAAGAAGAAAAACAGTCACATATCTTCTCACACTTTGTTTAAACTTGTCATACAATAAATTTTACAAAACAATTTGTGGTATGACAAGTTTACTCAAAATGTAGCAAGATATGTGATTGTTTTGTTTCTTCTCGAATAATATTTTTTATGATTATGATTATATGTCATGAATGTCTTTTTATGATAGACATGCTTTGGTATGATTATTCGAGTTTATTCAGACTAAAGCATGGTAGAATAAATAAAGAGTTAAGCAGCTAATACAATGGCTCTTCACTACTTACACATTAGCTGAATAACTCATTATTTTATGACATTGGAAGTAACTACTTACCCCATATTTTTACAATTAGGCATTTCAAAAAGTAATTACTTAGATGCCATTTTATATATCATTATATACTGTCATTAATAAAACATTGGTTTTAAAGCTTTACTAAAGTCATTTTTAGTAAAAGCAATAGGAACTAGTTACATTTTGGGTTACAAATAACTAATGAAAAGACAGGATATAAAAAACAGTTTTATTTCATGAAAGCTTTTATACATTTTAATTTCAAAAACTATACAACAACCAGAACTGCATTTAAAATTAATGTGATAAAACTAAACTATTTTAGATTAAAATAACTAGGGATGTGCGATTAAACTATTAATCGAGTATTCTGAATAATTAAATTTCGGATTAATCAATTAATTTAAAAACTTGATTAATTATATTTAGGATTAATTAAAAAATTATGATTAATCAACTAATCAGAAGTTTGAATAATTAATATCTTGAATAATTGAATAATTTAAAATTTGTTTGACTATATTTTTTTAATTTTCCTTAAAATTTAAATAATTTTACAAATTATGAGATATATCGTTAAAAAACATAAAATAGAGGTACTTAAAATAATAAACAACATTAATTTTGACACTATACACAGTTTCATTTCTCAGTTCAATTTCAGTTTCATATTTCATTTCTTTAATTGTAAAATATATTTCAGAACTTTGAAATAATTTTATTAAAATTTTGTTAATCAAAATTTAAAATAATTGATAAACCAGAATTTTGATCGCACATCCCTAATTCATATTCAAAATTTTCCTTTTTATATATTTATCCTTCTTTAAGAACATCAATTGGTAACTGCATTAAAAAGTCAATATGTCAATGTAGTATTTTCAAAATTCTGATCATAATTAAGTAATTATTATTTAGTAACTACTTATTTATAAATAAGTAGTTACTAAGCCATTTCTATGTAATAAAGACAGTATGTTGTTGTCATTAAAAAGTAACTACCAGTGTTGCCAGGAGCCGAGGAAAAAAGATGCTAAATTCAACCTTAAAAAGTAAAAAAGGTCAAAAAATAAGGCCAGAAAAAACTTAACATTTTCTCTTTAATTTAAAAACATTAGATTTTTTTATTTTTTTAAAAATATTGTAATAAATTTATAAATAAAACATAGAACAACTGTCAATAAAATGACCCAAATAAAAAATAACCCATAAAATTCCCATACAAATTTGGGTTTATTTGAAAAATGAACTAATGTTTTGAAGTGATTTTTAGACATTTTTAAACTATAACTCCTTTGAGTATATTAGTTATTTTTGATTTGGATAATAAAGCGCCGTAGGTAAAAATTTTCTTTAGATATAAAATATACAGATTTTTTTTGCGAAGAAATGCACAAAAATGCTTAAATGAATGATTCTGTAAAAATAAAATTAGTAGATAATAAGAAATTATTTTCTTTGTTGTTGAAATAGTAACATTTTAGACTTTTTAAGGCAATTTTAAGAATCAAAAAAGGCTAAAAAAAAGGCTAGAAGTTAAAACGAAAATTTTTAGGCAGAAAGCAAAATAACAAGGCTAGATTTAGCCTTAAAAAAGCTAAACTGGTAACACTGTACAGGACATTAGCAAGTTTTTGCTGGGACAGCAAAACTTCAGGAATAGAAAAAAAATATTTCCAATTAAAAATTAAAATGTTTGTAAACAAAAATCTTTGAATTGAAAAAAAGAACATTGTGGTGTATAAAATGTGAATATTGTATATAGATATAAATATTCTTGTTGACGAGGAACGTTCATGGTAAAGCTAGCAAAATGTTCCAAAAATTAACTGCTTCCTTTCAAGAATTATTCCTCATTGCAAATGTTAATAAAACAGTTTTTCTATTTTTTTTTTACATTTTTGTATTTAATTTTTTGTTTTTGATTTTTCAAGAATTCGACAGAATTTAAAAATGATAGTTGTATCATGAGACTAAAAGAGCAAAACAATCACATATCTTGTCGCATTTTGAGTAAACTTATCACACTAAAAATTGTTTTTAAAATTTTTTATTTTTCTTAGTTCGATACTAGTATACAAATTAGTTCGCTTAGTAACAAAATTTGTACCTTGGAACATGAGAAAATTCATCAATAACTGAACTGACTAAAGCTTAGATATAGCTTTAACATGGCTTATATTTGATTTTGAAGATATGAATACAAAGTGGCATTACGCAGCCGAACTTGTTTGGCATTGCTCTTAGAAGCTTCATTACTTTTTGGGTTTGAATCTTAATTTTAATTTAACGGCACTAAGAGTTATTACAAAAATTATGTGTTGTGTTTTATTCGAAGGCACACCTACGCGATAAAAGTAAAACTATCAGCGTTATACGTTATACGGTAGATTTTAACTGGAATGTCTTGATAAATATGAAAATATCAGCGTTAAGCTAAGTTCACATTACGCTAATATTTGACAATTTTTAAAAATATTTGCTTTGTGTAATGTGTAATTAAATTTTCGACAAACAAAACCATTTGCCCTTAACTTAACATTGTTTGAACACAAGTTGTAAAATATTTTTAATTATTTAGAGCGAATTATAGTTTGATCTTACAAAACAAATGTAAGATCAAACAGCGGCAAACAACAGATTATGCGGTGGATGGCTTGAGTTGGAAAAAATATAGTTTCTATGTACACAAACTTTAAATTAACAAAAAAGAAGTAATCAATTTATATTTTATCTATTTAAATATAGTTTTTTTTAATAAAACTTTCAATATATTAATATCTTTTATTATTTAGCCATTTGTTATTTTTTATATAGCTGAAAGTAGCGTGCAAAGAAAACAGTGTGGTTTTGTTAATGACGAGAAAATGGGTATAAACGTTAATTACTTATAAAAAATTTAAATATATATTTTTTAAAGTAATTTGCTTTAATATGCTTATTCAATCTTTCAATTAATCGATTGATAATAGTTCATATTTTCTTTATTAACTATTTATTTTTTTTTTGTAAATTTTATAAATATTTGATTTGAAATAAATATAATTTTTGCTTTATATGAAACAAAAACGCTACAGACATTACTTGACATCCACATATCGCGAAAAATCCTACTAAATTGATTAAAATAAAATAAAAACTAAGATTTTCCTATAAATTCTTTTAATAATCGGTATCAAAAAAATCTATGTTGGTTCTGTGTTTAATCAAATAATTTTGCGTAAATAATTTGCATCTAATCCGAACAGATTTAAAATATTTTTTCCCTAAACGTATTATACAATATTTCATCAAACAAAAAGCGTGAAATAAATGTGAACAAAAAACCAACTCTGTATTTAGTCGCAAAAAATTGCGGAAAAACGCGATGAAATATTTCGTGTCAAATATTTGCTTAATCTGAACTTAGTTTTAGATTTGAGTTTGATGCTGGCGATTTAAGAAAATAAACATAACAAGTTTCTGCTTTTCTCAGCTAATGAAACTAGCTCCAAATTACCATTTAAAAAATTAGAAAATTAAAATGGTTCTGCATTTCATAGAGTAATTATTACAATGTAATATTTGTCTTATAAAATTTATTATACAATTTTTTTAAATTTTCGCTATTGCTATCGTGCAATTTTCAAGCACATTTAACAACATCAAACTAATTTTTGCCACTCATTTACAAAAAAGCCACGAAAAACGTACAAATTATAATGAAGACATTTATTTTAATACAGCCAAAGTTTTGTAAACACCTTAACAACCTTAGAGGATTTCTTACGATAATACAAAATATAAAGAATAAAAGACAAGAAAAAGCTAAATAATGCTAAGATAAAATATCTAACTCTCCCTTTATAGAACTTTGCTAAGAAAGCTGCAAGCAAACCAGTGTTGCCGTTTAGTTATATTTGTTACATTTTTCGTAACTTCTTAACGCTCCACGTAACATGTATAATTTTTTGTTTTTGACCAAATTTTTGTAACTTTTCATTACTTCGACAAAACTGATCATGATAGATCATGCAAATATATATTTAAATTTGAAACAAGTAACTAGTTTTTCACGACTTACTCAAAATTGACCTCTTAAAACATCAGTTATGTTTAAGAAACTAAATTTGAAATAAGCTATTTTCTTGTACGTAACAATCTCAGGTTCTTAGTGGCGGATGAAATTATTTAGAATTTTGTGATATATTTTTGGTTTATAAGAATACACAAAAGGTAATTTTAGCGATGTTTTCATTAAAAAAAAAAAAAGTTTTTTTCAACAAAAAATATAAATCAGTACAAACATAGCAACTCATTTAGATCCTAACTCACTTAAAATAGGAAATATTTTCTATACTATTGCAAATATTTAAGTATCAATTGAAAGCTTGTGAATAGGCATTTATAAAAATACAAATAATTTTCTATTAAAGTTCATTTAACTTATTTTTTTTAATACTTTGCAATTTTTTCTATATAATAAATTTCTTTTCCTTAATAGCCGGGCGGAAGGTTTTTTAATTCTGTGGTATTCAAAAGCAGCTTCACTAACATAATTTTTAAGTTTTACCCAAATTTTAATAACAAAAAAATTTCTTATGAGCTTCTTTGGGAAATATACTTTTTAAAAGCCTATAACTTATAAACAATACGATTGCACCAAAAAAATTTACATCAATATTTTCAGCATTAAAAGTACTATCATTGATGAAAAGATGAAAAAGCGGAAGTGAATCAGAGATCTCAATTTACATTTAGTACAAGTAAAAGTTTAAATAATGTAATCCTGAATTAGTTAAAAATAAATTTTTTGCCAATGGAAAATTTCGTGAAGTTTTCGTCATATATAAAAAGATTTGTTATATAAATTGAAAGATAATATTTGATTTTAATGATAATATTTTCTAATCATAAAATCAGTTAATCCTTAAGAGGCAGAATATTTTGTAATAAATATTTTATTAAATAAATTTCTTAATTTAAAAGAATTTATTTGCAAGAAAATTTTGACAGTATGCATTCCTCGATAGCAAGACATTAGGACAAAATTCTAATTTATTATAAAATTGCTTTCGATCTGAATAATGCTATTATTCAACAATATAAAAAAACAATGTGTATTTGCATTTTGTCAACTAAACTAAAGCTTATTTTTGTATGACTTTATTATTTTCTCCAAAATTTAAAAAAAATCTTATTTTTTCAAATTCCGAAAATGTAGCTTTTTAACAAAAATTTTAACTTTTTTGACAAAAATCTATAACTTTTCCAAGATACCACTGGTAACACTAAAGCAAACTCTAAACTAATTTGGAGATACTAAAACCAAAAAAGGAAGAGGAAAATGTTGCACAACCACTTAAATGTCATTGAAAAATTACTTAAAGGTGAAACAATTAATGAAGGTGGATGTTAAGAATAATTATAATATCCCAAAAACTAAACTTAACTGAGAAAATAACTTTTGAAATGAACAAAAAAAATGTATATAGCAGCAAGCAAAGTAAATGAAAATAAACACAATAGACAAAAGTAACAAGAGATAAAGATTAAAATGTATTTAGAACTACAAATGCGAAAACATACAGAAAAAAGTTCTAATGTTGTAAATGTTGTTGTCAGTTAAACTAATGTGCTCATTAAAGTTTTCCACTTGTACGAGTAAATGAAACTCAAATACAATTTTTTTTTTCTTTCTTCTTTTTTTTCGTCTTCCATTTTTGAAAAAAGGGAAAGATTTGAGTTGAAATTGTTGCCACAAAAAAAACATCCTATGTTATCTGTAAAACATCAAATGAGCAATAGCTAGAATATTGATAAGCTTAGAAATGGCAACCAATTTATACACCTGACACTAAATTCATCATATCATTTTGTACTTATACCCTTCACAACTTCCTATTCATCACTCCTAACAATATGTAAAATCCATGTATTCATCGAAGCAGGATGTATTAGAAAAATTAAAAAAAATCCACCCATGTGGTCGTTATGACAATTTTCTATTATTGTGCTAAAATCACATTGATAGGAGAGAGGATAAATGTCTGATGATTTGAAACGGGGTAAAGAACGAATGTGGAAGTGTGCTATTTCATAAATTTTAAAGAAATATTAAAATAAATTTTCGACTTTATTTCTGTTTAGATTTTAATGAAACTCAAGGGGAAAAACTAAGAATATTGTGGGCCAGAAAAAAGGTTACCCTTTCTATAGCAATCAGTTGTAATTCGAATCGGTACTATCAAACAAAGACAACAAGGGAAATTAACAATTATCATCACGTCATATCATCTTGTTTAAATCAGATTGGAACACAGAAAAAACAAAGTTCTCAAAGAATTTCCTTTAACCAATGTAACCATCTTCGAGTCAATAGAGAACTCCGATACATGGATAGCAACCAATTCGATATCAAAAATTAGTTATGCTTCTATATTTTCAAATATTTTGAATCGTCATACAGAAAAAATTAAATTTCGTATTCTCTTACTAAATTCATAAAACCAATTATATTTTTTACTGAAATCGGACCTATCACTGAATTGGTAAAATCAAATATTTAAATTCGTAAATATTTTATTGAAAATTTTTTAATTTTCTTCTTATTAAAATATTTTTACTATTTATAAATTTGAATATATGAAAATTCTTAAGAAATTCAATAATATGGTTTATTAAAATCAATAAAAATAATATTAACTTCTTTGCAGATTTTCAAACAATTTTTAATTTTTATTTAATATTTTTTTTACATTTTCTATATATATATACAATAATTTGGATCGAATGTTAGTATTTTATCATGTAAATGCATGTATGAACATTTGGTGTAGAGAAGCGAAACTTTTATATAATACTAACTAATTAATGAAAACTTTTTAGATGAAATTTAGTTTAATAATAATGCACAATGTATAGTATGTAGATAATGTGTAATTATGCTGGTGAAAAGTAATGGTGCCATAACTAATAATAATTTATGAAATAAAAGAAGACACGACATTATTTCCAAATTTCATTAGTGGCTAAAACCATCTAAAACAGAAACGCAATCGTTATCAATTGAAGCATTTTCTAAATGAATTCAACTTACATATTTTTTAACGGAGTGAAACCAAAACAGATAGGATATAACAAATGCGCAAACAAACTCTGCTTTGTTACCGCCAAAAACCGTACAATAGGGCAATTTACGATTGCAAACATGTATCATTTTGTTAAGGACCACTGCCGCTAAAGACCATTTCCGCGAAATACTTTTAAATGATTTGAAATACAAAAATTAAAACACATTATATTATCTTCAAGAAGTACAGTTACTTTCGCATAATTATATCACGAGAGGAAGCTACATGTTCAGGCACACAATTGAAAGGACATAGTTTAATCGACTTAACGATTATACAGCAATATACAATAGACCCCATCATTTATGCGATGTATTGCTACATACATGCATATTTCATATGGTTTTGATTCATCTAAAAGATACACAAAAATAAATCATTATACATATTTGGTAATGAAATATACACGAAAATTAAGGTAACTTACCACTGGATTCCTGCAAATGATGGATTTTATATTTCTTTGTGTCAACATTTTTACAATTCTATTTATTTTTATATTTTTAATTGTCGAAAAACAAGAAATTGTTATTGTTTTTCGTATTAGTTTAGAATGAATTTACAAGCTATAAAATAATATATTCAAATCAAACAAATTTTTTTATATAATTTTATTTAAAGTAAAAAATTGATTTATTTAAAAAAAGTCTAGTCATAATTTTTTCAGTGCAATAAAATAGAATATTAAAACCAAATATTATTTTTTATTAAATTTAATTTAAATCCAAATAATAATTTATTTAGAAAAATTTTAGCAATAATTTTTTCTGTGCATTTATTTACTCAATAAGATTGATTTATTAGTTCCAACTCAAATATCATTTGTTGAGAATAATTACTGTAGTAAACAATTCCATGCCGCACAAAGCTACTCGTTATTCCCAGTTATCAACTTTGAGAATTTAGTGTTGAAGTAAAGCTATCAACATCAACGCTGTACACCTTTTTTTGGAAATAATTCTGTAACTTGTGAATTTTTAAAGAGCTGACATGTTTTCGAATTGATTTGGAGGATTATAGATCCTTATTTGGTTAGGACGGTAATGGATGACTAAAGTTAGTCACTTAGGATATGTAATTAAAAAAAAATCGCCAAAACTTAATTTATGATTTAATGTAAACACATTTTATATATGTTAACAACTCGTAAACTAATACCAAGTTTGAAAAAAAATGGGTGAAGATTTGAATTTAGAGCCCTCAAAATAATATTAGAATTCTTATTTGGTTGATCAAGTCCAAAACCTTGTATACCTATGTTGTAGTTTAAAGCTAATGTGTTTGTAAATGTATGCAAATAACAAAAATTATACTTTAAAGAAAACAATTGATGTACAACTAAAATTGTTATAAGGAGTAATAAATAATAAGATAATTATGAAGAAATTTAATTCCAATAAAATGTTCTTATGTTTCAAAAATAAACAATTATTGAGTTTTTTAAAGCCAAAAAAAAATCTCACTTTAAATCGTCGTTATGCAGTTATTGCTTGCGAAATGTCAGATTTTGTATAACCTACAGTTGTTCAAAATATACAATGCGTTTTTTAATCATATTTAATGATCAAAAAATTCAATTTTGTCCGTCTAAATCATCAAAATCTCACACTGTGGATTGCACGCAGCGCGCTTCATTGATCCGTATTTTTTTTTTTTTTTTTTCAAATAAACTTTAACTATACAAATATGAACAATGTGTGGTTTAAACCTGCTCGAAAATACATATATACGTATAGAAGAATTTTACATTACACTAAGCGACAAATTTTGGATCATTGAATATAGCTTCAATAATTCCAATGTGAAATGAAAATATACCACTTCATTAATGAAATATCCAATGGGTTTTACAAAGTCAGTTCGAATTCCGATTATATGAACTCTTAAACTTCAGATATTTCGGAGCACTTTTTTCATTATGTGTGAAAATAAAAACAATTAAAACAGTAAATTTCAATATATTTATGTTTTACGTAATGTAAGGCTTTTTAAATATTATGCAAGACTTTTATTTAGCATCCCACCCCTTTTACACCCACTTTTCATAATAAGATTTTTTGCAATATATGAAAAGTAACATTATTCAAGCGATTTGAGTAATATTTAGCACATATAAATTCATGCATTCTTCGAAAGGTAATATAAGATATAATGTTAATAATACCACGCCCACTTTTTTAAACAATACTTTTTTTGAAAGTTCTAATTAAATTTAGCACATATATCATATATTTCTTGGAGATAGCTATGAACTAAAAAACAAGTTGGCTGCCACGCCCAGGTTTTATACCACTTTCAATTAAAAACAATTTCGACACTTTCTTGATGCTACTATTACAATTTACATCACATTTGATAAGCACATTTAATAGAAAACAATTTATATTATAAAATTATATCTGCATGGGCACCACGCCGCTTTTCCACCCACTTTTATCATACTGTGATATTTTTTTATCGCCCACATTAAACATATTAACAAA
The DNA here is from genome assembly GCA_932274085.1 of Protocalliphora azurea. Lineage (NCBI taxonomy): Eukaryota > Metazoa > Arthropoda > Insecta > Diptera > Calliphoridae > Protocalliphora > Protocalliphora azurea. The sequence goes on from OW026519.1 coordinate 177,198,582, forward strand.
TTTTTAAATTTATTTTCTTAGAAGAAGTCAGTACTTCCTTTAAGGATATACATATGTGTTTTATTTTAATCGGTTCAGTAGTTTAGACATAAGATCAAGTCAAAAAAAAAGTAAAAACAATTATGACTTAAATGGGCGTAAAAAGAGTAAGACAAAAATCTATTATAATAATACTGGTACCCTATAAAATAACAAAGACACATAATTACATTTGGATTAAATAATTTAAATGTTTTTTTATTTCGAATTATTTATAATGAAAAAAGGGCTCCGAAAATTTCTAATTTCAAGAGGCCATAAAACCGAACCAACTGCGAAAAACCCTTCGGGGTCTTTGTTAGACTACTGTTACACTTTCATTTTGCGTTGGAATTATTGAGGCAATTTTTTCTTGTTGCACTGTGTTACATAAGCCATAACAAACTAACTGTATCCTCGAAACGTCTGCCCAGTTTAACAATTTCATAAACAAATGTACAAAAATTGTTTTGCAACATGTTTAGAAATTGCCAAATAATTGTTAACGTATCATTCTGATTGTCACCCTCTTCGTTTTCAGTACTACGACTGGTAGTACATCAGCCATATAGCCACCACTATAAATGGAATTATTATGGATTTCTTCTCTATTTTTTTCAATAACAATTAGTTACACAACTCTAATGCTCAGTTCCACAGCTAGTGTGGCAAATTTTCTTTTGTTTTCCTGTAAAAATGATCAACATACATATATTGCCAGTGTGATATTTTATGACAAACGAAAAAAAGTAAAACCAACTAACGACATCGATACAATGAACAAATATAAGAATGGTGGTGGTACTTTATTTGTTTGCAATTTTGGCAATTGTAGCTAAAAATTGTAACTAGTTTTAGCTATTTCTATTATAATCATCATAACAATAATTATGTTATTTGGATTATTTACGGATGTTAATGCTACACCATCATTATTATCACCATATCATAGTTATCTGTGGCCCTGTGGTGTGATATGAACTTATTGTTCATTTCCTTTTATATACATTTTATTTGCTACTAGTTACTATGACAATTTTACCAATTTGTTTTTGTTATTAACTGGAAAATTATTATCGCATTATTATTGTCAGTTAAAGGATGTTTCGATTTTATAATATTTATAAGGAAAGCAGATTGAATGATAAAAAATAAACTATAGATTTTTATAGTCAGAACATAAATTATTGGTCATTACAAATTATATTTCAATTAAGTTATCTATTAATTTAGTATGATCGTTAAAGTGATTTTCGGGTTCTAATTGCAATTAAAGGAAGTTCCTTAAAATGTTCAAATTCATTGTATTTAATATTTTTATTTCACAAAAATGAAAGACATGTTTTTTTACATATCCTTGATACAAGGACGAATATTAATTTTATTATCCTTTCTCCTCACAAGTGGAGTTTTTTACAAAAATAATTAGAATATCGATTTACTAGGCGGAATCGATTTGAGCCAACGTTTATTTAAATCGGACAAATATGCAGCTCCGAAGGTATGTGAATTAAAATTTAAACAAATAGTTAAGAAAAACTTAACTGCAACGAATTTTGAAGAGCTTCAAATTTTTTATTGACGCAGTGAGTGTATGTACTGAAGTTCATCGAAATCACAGATGGTAAGGTTCGTCGTGTGTTCGAAAATTTTTATTTTCTCCAATGGATAAATAAATTTTGTAATCCTTTATTTTAGCCAGAGTAAAGAACATTTTTCATTGATCTATTTATTGAAGTTTCTAAATAAATAAAAAACTGTTATAAGACTCTGCGCTACGGCTTAGAATATCTGAAATTATCCGTGGAGTATTCATATTCACAAATTTTCCCTCAAGATAAGTTCGTTAAGTAAATTAATAATCCGATGAGTTCCACTTTACAAGATAATCAATTCATTAGTCCCAAGCATTTAGCTACTCAGAAAGATTGATCAAAGACCACTATCCTTCCAAATTTCTGCACTCACAAAATAAATTGAGTAATCCATACTTAAAACAATCCGGAGCTGTGTCAAAAGTACGGTAAGTATAGATTTTCTTGAACCAAAAGCGAAATATTTTATTTAAGAATGTCGAAAAGTTCTTAATTTTAGGTCTATTTAAGCCTGCTTTGGATTGAATTAATATCAATTTCAAACTTATGTACTTGATTTGAGCGTTTGTTTCTAGAATTTTCATACTTACTTTATATATAAACCTTTATTATGTTCTCACTAAACTTACATTATTAAAACATCATCAATAGTGTTACCAGAAGGTTAGAAAAAAAAGAGGATAAATTGAAAAAAGTTAATATATATTTTTTTTAATTTAAAATTTTTTTTCTTTCGTTCTTATTAGCTTTTGATTTCCTTTTTACAAATACCTTAATAAATTTATAAATTAATCATAGAACGACTTCCAGCAAAAAGACCCATTGAAAAATTGGCCAAAAAGTTCCTATACAAATTTGAGTTTTATTTTATAAGAAAAACGAATGCTTCAAAGTGATTTCTCTTAATTTTTGAACTATAATTCCTATTTGGTTAGGCATTTCCAAATTTTAGATGATTTACGCTTTCATAAGAATTTTTTTAATAATATTCATTGACAGTTTCAACGTTTAATGAAGTGTATTAAAAAATAATTATAATAATAGATTTAGTAAGTTTATTAAAATAGTTATTTTTGGTTTGGAGAATAAAGCGCCGTAGATGAAAATTTTTGTTATGTATAAATAATCTCCATTTTTTGTGCGAATAAATAGAAAAATATGCTTAAATGGATTACTTAATAAAATATGTAATATTAAATAAAGAATTATTTTTTTCACGGTTAAAATACTAATATTTTAGTCATTTGAAGGCAATTTTGAAAATCAAAAGAGGCTAGAAAAAAGCTAAAACGAAAATTTTGATGCAAAATAAGAAGGCTAGATTTAGCCTTAAAAAGGCTAAAATTGCAACACTGCTCACCAAATCGGTAGCTTTAGCAGTTTTTATATTTGGAGAATAACTTTCCACTTGGGTTTCCTTTGTTGTCCACCGAAATGAAATAATAATACTGAAAAAAAGTAATAAATAAAAATTTATTATAAAAAATATATATTGCTCAAAATTTGACAGTATTCCATTAACAGGTGGTACTTTATGGGAATAGTGTTGCATTTCATATAACTACGAGGGAAGTTCGGAAAGTCATGGACTTATTGATCCGCCCTCGTATGTCTAAGGGTTTCATTGTAAACTTAAGGGCTTCAGAGTTTTCTCCCATACTCGCATTACAAATATTCATTTTATAATTAACATATAACTTCCAAAGTATTCATTATTACCTCCTTCCAAAATATAAATAAAAATCACTTCTTCAAAAATTTTATTTTTTTCATAAATCAAGTCAAGTGATGCATTAAATATGGCAAAACACCGATAACATATTAAGCTTATTATGTAAACTAGTATAAAATAACAATAAACAAACAAATCGAAATGAAAATAAAACATAAATAAGGAAATACTTCAACAATACTCGTAACAAATACAATTCAAATGGTGGTTAAAAAAAACAGACACACATACGGCCAAAAATTAAAGGACAAGGGTGTATTAAGAAACAAAAACTGAAAGTGACAAAAAAAAATAAAAATTACAATAAAACTTTGTGACTCGCAATCTTAGGCTGAGAAGGGGGAAATTTATTTATCATAAACCTTTTGATATTTAAAAATGTTTAAGTGAGTTTGTTATGATGAGTGTAAAATGAAAACAGTAGCTAAAAAAAAATTAAATATATTGCATCTATTGTAAGGAATTCAAATCATACTCTCTCACATACTCGCAAAGGGAGTGCCTTTAACAAAGACAACAACTTTTGGTAAAAGATCATGAAAAAAAAATGAATTATATTCTCTAACCATTTACTACTTTAGTTATTAAAAACAAACGGCAACAATATTAAAAAAAAATAAAATAAAAAGTATTTTTGATTTTAAATCACTTGAGCAACAAATACTTTTTTTCTAAGGGTAAATTGTATGTACTCGTACGTATGTTTACCACATGCTCTAATTCCCAAACTCTACTTAAGTGTTAAAAGAGGTGTGAGTGACCTGATTTTTTTTTTTTTATACATTTTTAATGTTTCTTTTTTATTTTGATAACACATTTAAAATAATTCCTATTTTTCTCGAAACTGAATAAAACTAAGAAAAACCAAATGGAACTTGAGAAATGCCTGGAAGGTGTTTTATTCTTATGAAATGCAAAGAAAAAATAAGCAAATAGGAATCTTAAAAATCTTTTCTTGGATAAATAAAATCAACCTAAAATAAAAAAATTCCAACTTTTTTACACTTGCAATTTATTCCAAGTTATTTTGGGGGGAAAAAGTACCAAAATAAAGTGTAACAAACAATTTCTTTCGTATATCTACTTTTAGTCATTTCTTTCTAACACACCACTTTGTGGCTCTGTAAATAAATATGTACATATAGAGTAAAGTATATATTTAGTAGATACATTAAAATGTGTTTAAGTATAGATGTGTCTATGTGTATATGTTTCAATTTATTCTGTTTCTTATGTTCATCAAGATCTAGCATCTGCTTTATTAAGGCTCTTTTACCCGAGACCAGATTTCAACATCAATAATGTATACAAATACTCAACTGAAATGAATATATTTCCATGCAAAATTGTTAAGTGTAACCAATTCTTGCCAAACTATTATTTGATTTCCTTTTTAAATACCGTACATAGATACACTCAGACAAATAGTGTTGGTAAAAAATTAGTTAAATTATAATTTTCATTTCTAAGGCGAAAACTTAAAAAATGAATCATTCAATATGTCCATTATAGCGTGAACTTTGTGTGACAAATTCGTAGATCATGGATTACTCGCTCAGCGATAAAAGTACATTATAATTATGTAGCATTGAATATAACGTACATTTTTAAAACCTTCACCAAAAGTCACTTCAAAGATGAATATGAAATACTGTCATACAGTGGGGTAGAATCGCCAAAAATGGTGCCTAATTCACTTTTACGTTAATAATCGCATAAATATAAAATTTATTAAAAATAAATGTTTCAAAAGGATCGGTCCATAAATGACCATAGCTTACATATAAGACCCTGTCACATCAGCGCAAATTCACAGAAATATTTGAGCATTAAAGTGACTTAATATAGATGAGCTTAGTCTACTACTACTTTTCTACTTGTTTTAAGTACTCTCCGAAAATTCTACCTAACTCTCTTCTTAAATAAAGCAACTAATTAGTAAATTTAACTTATTTTATATTTTTATTACTTTAACTTTATTTGGCTTTCGATAACAAAACAAGCAGAAATTTTTAAAAATTTTTTTGTTTTCTTCCAAAATGCAAAAAATCCGCAAGATGTTTCTTGGATTTTCATACTTAAAAATAGAAAATTTTTATTTTCGTTCAAGTTCGTCTACAAACTTTTTGAATTGCTATGTAAATTTCTAAATTATATAGAGAATATAATTTCTAAAAAATTATTAAAAATTTTTCTACAATATTAACTTTAAACCTATACTTAACAACTCCATTGTAACAAAAACTACAATTTTTTAAATAAAATGCAAAAATATAAACTTGAAAAAACTTAATTTTAATTTTTTTTTATCACTGTGATTAAAAATTTCAGAAAATCTGTGACTTTGACAGTGCACTACACAGAGAGCGAAAAATAAATTATGGAAAATTTTTTTAACAAATAATGATGCATATTTTTACCCAGAATCAATTTTTTTTCTCAAAATATTAATTTTCAATTTCACCCTCTATTCCAATAAAATTGTACAAAAACTTCTAGAGCTCCCGGGAAATCTACGCTGGAAATCAATTTATGCTAAAACGAATTATACCGTTAGAAAAGTGTCACAAATATTACACATACCTTTGGCAAACCAAATTTATTGTTCAGTTATATAAGAGTTAAATCTTGAATTGAAAGTATGTGAAATGTAAGTTGGCAAAATGAACATGCTGAATGAATAAACTGAGTACATGGTTATTTATCTCCGCGGATGTTAGCATTGGCTAACAAGATACGATTTGACCTATTCTTGTAGAAATTTCACGAAACGAAGGATTTTGTAGCGGGATTTATTTAGATTTATTAGATCAGTGACACTATGCGAAGCCTGAAATATTGACCAAAGAATCTCCATACCGCAATTCTGTAACTTTTTATAATTTTCTACCGATATCTTTAACTAACAAAAAATTGATTGTTTTAACGATTTTGCTTTTCTCTACTGCCCAGCAAAAGCTTTACTTACCCGGTAAGTCAACATATTACATTACCAAAAGGCGGTAAATATTTTTAATTCGGGTGAAACACTCATTCATTGAAGATTTGTATCGAAATTATACACCACTTAACAATGTGAAACTTATTTATTTGAACTCCCAAAGTATATTTTTCACTAAAAATCGATTGTTCATTAAAAAATCGATTATTTATGCTATAAATGTTTCCACTAAAATAAAATTTTATCTCTAAAATCTAGTTTTTCTCAAAAAATCAAAATTTTCACAAAAATTTAAAATTTTGAACGAAAATTAAAAGTTTTACTAAAAAAAAAAAAATCCAAATTTTCGCAAAGATTCAAAATTTTTACTCAAAATTTAGTTTTTCATTACAAATTCAAATTGTTACCAAAATTAATTTTTTTAAATAAAATTAAATTTTTTACCAAAAATAACCATTACCACAAAAAAAGATAAATAAATAAAAAATAAAACTTTACTAAGAACCGAATTTATTTATAAAACCGTATTATCAAAGTTAAAAAACAAAAAAAAATATTTTCGGATCTGCCAAATTTTCTCAAAAATTTACCAAACCTACCGAAATTTAACAAGTTACAGTGCCGAAAATATTTGTGATCGATCTATATAATAACGAAATCCGTAGCTTATTTAAAAGTTGAATATCGGGCAAAAATGAGTTTCGGCCGATATCTCTGTAACTAATGGACCGACTGAATTCATTTTCCGATTTTTTTTTTTTTTTTTTTTGCAAAAATGAAATCCCTAGCATATATAATGGCTTCAGAAAATCGAAAACCAGTTTCTCAAACGCCATTTAAACCATTTTTAAGTCGAAAAACCTCAAAAACCGGTTTTTTGCACATATTTCCGCCATTTGTGAACCGATCTTGCTGAACTTCAAAAACAAAATTTTCGAAAAGATTTCCGATCGTTTAATATATATATATTATATGTGGCAGTTATTGGTGAGCTTCATAAACGTCATTTCAACCGACGGACGGAAAAGCGAACATCATCTAATCGACATAATTTCTTATAAGGATCCAGAAAATATAAACTTGTTTTACTCCACGACGAAAATTGTGGAAATTACAAACGCAATAACAAACTTATATATACCCTTTACACCTGTGGTGAAGGGTATAATTAAATCCTTCAATAAGACTGAGGGTAAAGTCGAAAATGAGTTTTCAATTAAAAAAATTCAACTAGTTGTGAATTACGACAATGTTTCATGGTTACTGTAATCAAATATAATTAATACATCTGATAAATGGCATTGCAAAAATTATCACCAAGAAAAAATTACCTCTTCGTGACGTTTTCTAAATGAAAAATAAATTAGAAACTAAAATATTTTTAAATCTGGAAAAAATAAAGTATTTTACAATTAAAAAAAGTAAACACTTTCATTTTTTTAGAAGTTTTTTATTTTTTATACCTACTAATATTTTTTTAAAATTGTAAAAATATTCTCTTCCGGGCAGATAAAGATAAAGACTCCAAGGTTTCTAAATTTTAACTCCGCTTTGCTAATTTTATTATAAGTCGTACATTTTATTATAAAACGATTTTATATTTGTATGAGGAATAAAATTTATGTTTTTTTTATTCGAAATACTCTATAAAAAATATTGTCACTTTCCTCCCTTTCTTTAAATATTAATTTTTGTATTTTGTATAATCACACTGTGCTACAAAATAGAATAAATTCGATATACATTTAAAATAACCTAGTGTACATTGTAGAGCTTGATGAGAGGAATACTCTGCAATTTTCAGAATTTTCAATACACCCTCAAAATCTAAAGATGTCGCCAAATACTTGAGCTTTGAAAATTTTTGAAACTTTTACCGAAAATATCTGAAAAATTTATTATTATTATTATTATTATTATTATTATTATTATTATTTTTTTGCCGAATATTTTACATTTGTTAGCACTTTTTTGTTAGAAACTAAATAGATTTCTAAATTTTATCAAAAGTTTATTTAATTAGGAATTAAACAAGGTCCCATATGTTAAAATTGAAGAAAAACTGTTAAAGTTAAAATTTCTAAATACAAAATTTTAACAATTTTTGGAAACAAAAAATATACTCGTTTTAGATTTCGAGTATTTTACTATATATGGAGTATGTGTCTTTCGAAATAAGTTTAAATATTTTTTTCTTTAACAATTTTTCTTCAATTTTAATAAATTGGGCTTGATTTTATTCGTAATTAAATAAACTTTTTAATAATATTAAAAAATTTATATAGTTTCTAACAAAATAATGCAAAAAAGTGTTGCCAAATGTAAAAAATAAGATCGACAAAAAAATTAAATTTTTATAAAATTCCCGTAATAGTTACGAATTTTTTGAATTAGTGTAATAATATAGTATACATATTTTGAAAACTTAAACATTTGTCTTTCAAATACTGTTTTAATAAATCAAATTCACTTAAAAATAATTGTTTAAGAGTTTTTTGAATTTTGGAGTCTCATAAAATGACTTTTTGTAGTTAATTTCAGATTTTGAGGGTGTATTGAAATTAAAAATGGCAAAATGATCTACTCAATTAGACGTTTGACCTACGCCAGATCATTTTAAAAGCATATTTTCACTGTCACACGACGTTATTTTTTCTTTTATTGCAAATTTTAATTTAAGTTATTCTAATCCTTAATTTCTACCAAAAATCTAAATAAGTCAAACAAACCTACCAAACCATGAAAATGTAAAACAAAATCTAACAATCGGACCAAAACGGCAACTATGTTTTAGACCCAAAATCAGCCATTTAAATATACTTTCAAATACGTTATAGTTTTACGAAAATGTTTCTTTATACTTTACTTACCGAAACTTCACGTTAATAGCTGATGTGTTAAATGGACAAAAGTAGGTAAAATTTAACTACAGAATAGCATTTAACGACAAAATTTGGTAACTAACGAATACATTTCTATCCTTTCTGGGACGCTTTTAAATTTTAAAATATTTCTATTATACTTATAATATGATGTATAGGCTCTTAAACCATTTTTTATATAAAAATTCCAGAATATTTAGTACAAAATCTCAAAGATTTAATAAATTTATGGGGTTTATTTTGAACCAATAAAACTTCGCGCTTAATAATTCAGCTCAAAAATTTGCCTGAAATAAATTATTAAATTTAACTATCGTATTTCTTCGAGTGTTTCTTAAGTCCTTGTATGTATGTTGGTGAAAAAAGACTTCTTCTTCCACTTAAGTGCGGTTGCAAATGTCAATTGCGTTCGAAATCTATCCAACTTCTTAAGAATTTATCGTTTCTGTTTTTTTAATTTTCTTTTTTTTTCACTTTACAAACTAAAATCATTTCTAGCATTCATTCGTTCACTCACTTACACATTTTTAATGTGATGTGCTGTTGTTGTGTTTGCGTGTATGCAATAGTGGGTGGTTAGGGTATGGTTGAATAATGAAATCTGTAAATGAGTGTGTGTATGTTCCAAATCGAAAATCGATCTCGTTTTCTTTATTTACATTAAAAATCTGTTTGTATTCACTTAAAAAGGATAAGCAATGTCCTTTTAATGGGTTTCAAATTAAATAAAGGATTAAGTTGTTAGTTTTAAAATTGAATTGCGTTTACCAAGTGGAAATTACTTTTTTTCTTTATATTTTGGCAAATATTTGAAACAAGATTTTGTTGGTTTCAAATAATGATTTTTTAAATGACGTTTGCTTCGTAAAGATATAATGTATGATGAACGAAGAAATATTTAAAGAAAATCGGATAAGTATACACATTTTATTTTAGTGAAAATATAATAATGTGAGTTTGTGATGAACTTATATAAATAAACCTACTAGGAATGATTTGATACTATTATTTTCTATTTTTTCTTTCCAATTTCCTATTCATAACATTACAAGTTGTGTTCTTTATGTAATTATGAGGAACAATTTATTTATGATTTATTTAGTTTTCTTTATTGTGGCAGTTTCTGTATTTCATTTTATCCTCATAATCATCTCATTTAAAATGCTGTCCTTTTAAATATTTATCGATTTATTTCCTTATTTGCAAACAATCATTTCGACATTTACAAATCATTTAAATTGGACTACAAATACTAATTAACATAAGTATTTAAACTACAATTACAAAAACAAGAACAAAAATTAAGTTCCAGACATTTACAATTAGCAGCATAAATGTTTCAATTACTCACACTACTGTTTTTTTTTTCTTTTTTTTACATTTAAATCTAAAACTTTTCATTTAAATTTAAACAACACAAAAAATAATTAAAAACAATGTATTTGGAAGAAAAACTTTAGGGATAAACCATACAAACAAAAAAAACTTTATCCATTGTCTATGTATGTCTAAAAATGTTTAGTCATTAAATGACCAAACTGAGCAGAAAATGAAAGATATTTACTCGATTTGATATTAAGGAAATACCGATACTTTTTAAGGGATCTAAGATAACATACACTATCAATATTTAATAATGGATTTAAGTTGAAAATGTGGAAGACTGAAAATATACGAAAATCCCAAAAAGAAACTGTCGTAAAGAAACACTAAATAATATTGTTATTAAGACATTTTTCTGATGTCCATTTAATAAGTATTTTCATAGTTTTTTTTTTAATTTAAATCATTATATAAAATTTTTAACCTTTTGCCAGTACACCTTTAATAAAAAAAAACATTTTTTGTTATTCTCAATTCTGGTATACATTAATCCTTTTTTAAGGATAATGTAAGCTATTTTTGGACACTCAATTAAAACTCAACAAGGCCATGATAATGTGCAAGTTAGACATTTTATCTTTTGGGTAGAAAAATATAAAAAATTAAAAGCTTTTTTAAACTTTTTTGTAATTCTTAAAAAAAAAACACAAGGAAGGAAACGACATAATGGGCTTTGGTTAATTTTGTTTTTTAGAAAGAAAAAAGACGAACAATCACTTTTAAAAAACCTTTAAGGATTAAATTTGTCACCCAGAATATTATAAACACACAAAGAATTCTACAAAATGTGTTAAAATTCTTTTGTCATGTTGTTTGTACGCCTTATCCTTACAAGGATAATAAGAAAGAAATAAAATAGAAACACATAAATGTATTTATGAACTTACTTAAGGTATTTGAAAATTCTTATTCTTATTCTCGTCTAAGTACAACCACAAAATATCACGTAATCGATATTAAAAAAAAAGTAAAATGTTTTTCGAAAGAAAAGTGTTCTTATTGACTACTTATTAGTTACTTAAAAACGAATAAAAAAATAAATAGGAAAAAAGGACATTTTTACCAAATTTTTGGCTATAAGTCAACAAGATATTTTTGATTCCTTGAATAAAGTTTAAACAATTTTTATTACCCTTATAAAATAGTACGTATTTGGGGTAAAAAGGCTAAAATAAGCTACTTAAATTGTTCTGTTTGAAAATAGGAATTATTCATTAGAGATGCATTGTCTTGTAATAAAATGAATTCTTGATTTATACTAATGTGAATTTATTTTTAAATTTTTTTGGGACCAAGGCTGTCTCATTTTAAATTCTTTTTTTATTCTAATAATTTAGTTAATTAGTTGATATAACAAACTAAATATCCAGACCTTAAATCATTCAAAAATGTTATACTAATTACATTTTTAATCTGAAAATTGATTTGATACATTTTTGCTCCGACCGTTAGAGGGTTAAAAAAATTTTAACATTTTTTGAACCACAAAAATAAATATGAATACTCAGGGTTTTTATAGGTAATAGCATAAGTATAAATCAATATTTCGGAATTGTTACATAGAATGTTTCTATTAAAACTCTTCATCCAATAATGTTATATTAAATTTATTTATTTCAATTTTTTTTTTTTTTTTTTTTTCAATTAAAAAATCCAGTGTTGCACCAAAAATATACTGATTTGTCATCAAAATGATTTACAAACAGCCATTTCCAAAAATTACTTTTAACTTAAAATTTATTCAGTTTTCAAGTTATCATCTAATGCTGAGGTTTACTACCCCTTTGAGATATTACAAGTCGAAAAATACCCTACGCAGCGCAACAAGAAAAAATTATCTTAATAATTCCAACGTAAAACGAAAGTGTAACAGTAGTCTAACAAAACCTCAGAAGGGTTTTTCAAAGTTGATTCGAATATGTAATTTATTTTTTTAAGTTTAATTACAAACATTCTAGTTTATATACCAAAACTACATTAAAAAATTCCTATAAAAAAATCTTTTCATTCACATAGAAAGCCCAAAAATACTTATTCCTCAACTGTATATTTCATTTAACTTCCTACCGTATTCCAAATAGAGTATTAAATGGTTCTTCGCTAGGTCAAATCTCTATGTATTTATTCAACGACGATAACGCAAGAGAAGCAATAATGCTTTAGTAAATTCTGGCATATGATCGAATGCCCGATGAAAAATTATTTAATGCCCATACAAGAGCACGTATTAAGGGTTTCAAATATGGATGATTATGATCTGTAATCCAAAGGATATGATCTCACATATTGCTTCTTTGTTAATCTAGTATTGTTTAGAGTGGCACACAATGAACTGTCCAGTGGAAAAAGACCCAATAATTTAATTTAAAATTTAATAACAAAATTTACATCAAATAATAGCTCTTTCAGAATACAAGATATGTTTCGCTTTTTATTATGCAATAAGTCCACGTAAAATAGGGCGACTCTAAATTCGAGTAGTTTTTCAAGTATTTTTATAATTTTAGGTACAAAAAATTGGTTTGGAAAAAATCACAAAAATTCAGTTTTAGATATTTAGGTGTTTTTATTAATTAGATTTATTAAAATTCCAACAAGGAATAATACGACAAATGAAATATGAAGTATTTACTTAAACTAGTGTTACTTTGACCAGAATATTAAATATTTTCTAAAATATTGTCAATTTTAATGGAGCAGAAAATAAAGGCACAATGGAAACAACCTAAGTCTGAATGATTTTAAATATTTTAAAATGACTTCCATATAGCACAAGTTAAATTATATGTGTTTTCTGTGACAACTTTTGAACTATGTTATTTTTAAAAAATGTCTATATTACGGATTTTGTATTAAATGTTTCATGTTTTTCAATTCTTCTATTGAAAATATTAAATTTACAGTATATTATAGATGAATAATTGTAAGGAATACATTCTATAGATACTTTAGAATGTCTTTTCAAGACAATCAATAACAATCGTGATTTTATTAGAAAAATTATCAAAAAAAAAAATACTAATGAAAATCAAAAGATCAAACGTATTAATAACTATTACTAAACCAGTAATTTCGTATTAAAATATGGTTGCGAGTAATATCATTTAACGGTTTAATAATTCAGGAAACGAACACAGATTTTTACACAAATAAATTATATAAATGTAATATGACTCATCTCTAAATAAAATAAATTACATAAAAATATGATTAAAAGACAAAAAAAAAAGTTAAACAAAACATAAATTAAATTTATATAATTTTATTATTACTATTAAACGGTATGACTACACCGAATAATAAAAGAGTAAGTAAATAAAACAATAATTGATACTTTTTAAAAGTAAAACTTTTTATAAAACTTAATATATAAAAGAGGGTATTTTGGACAATTTATAAATCCAATACAGGCAAAATATTAAGAATTTTTTTTTTAATTTTAAAAATAGACAGTCAATGTCTACACATATACAAATTTTCATCATTGTACCTAGATTCTTTCTATTTTTTCCAATTTTAATATGGGCTCAGTTTATTATGCGAGGAGTCTAATTTTTGCCCAATATTGATTTATAAAATATTTGTGTGGTGCTTTGAAAACAATGAAGCAAAGACTTCTCAGAAGGTTATTACTGAAAATCGATCACCCAGTTTGATGGTTGAATGATTCCTTCATAAATAATCCATACAAATACCTCAAACTTGTGCAATTTATACATTGAAAAGTTTTGTTTCGAAGCGATATACAGATATAAAAAGTAGTTTTCTAATAGTGGGGAGTTTAACCATGTATTATTTAAATAATTTTAATGATTTTTATAGCAAAATTATGACTTTTCATTTCTCAAATGATGATTTTTTGGCCAAAGTTTCTGACAACGCTATTTACGATCCAATTCAATTAAGACGCTAACTTGTAAGAAGGATGAGTAACATTTATTAATTTTCTGAATGTATGTCCTATTGAAGATATCCTCAAAAGTGAAAGTGAATAATTTGTTTATAATTTGTTTAAGTAGCATTTTAAATGTCATAATATATTTATGTAACTGTCACTAATCTTTATTTTCTTTCTTTCGATTGTTCCTAAATTCTTTGTTATTTCATATTTTATTTGTTTTTTTTTTATATTAATTTTGTTTGTATTTAAGATATTTACAAATTGTTCTCTGATTTTACCGATTGACTCTTAATATATCAATCTTGTTAATTTGATCCTTTTAAGTGGTCACTTTGGCATGTGCTTGAGAATTCTATAACATTATGAAATATTTTAACAGCTTAACTGTTAAATAACAAAGGTTGGTAAGATTTATTTAGATTTATTTCCTTAAATATTTATAGAAATAAAAAAAAATATATGAAAAATCACATTACTTTTAACATCTTTACAAAAAAGTTTTAAATTTCAAATCTATCTCGTAGGCTAATTTTCCACTCTTTTGCACTCAAAGTATTTTTCCACATTTCAGTTTTTATTTTCTCTAGCAAAGACAAAGTTTCATGGTTATATACTGAAACATTTCAACACTTTTGTTTTTAATGAGTTGTTAAAAAAATACGAAATAAAGTTAATTTAAAATGTTTATCATATTAGTAAGAGTATTTGTGTGCTCGTAATTTGTTGCAAGTATAATGTGATGAAAATGTTTGTCGCATAATAAAATACACTCAATAAACCTTCAACTTTGTTGTATGCGAAAAATAAAATGCTTACAGTAATAAATATACCACAAAGATAATATAGGCATATCACAGATTATTATACTCAATATACATATACATTTTTTTTAACATAATGAACGTTATAATTAAACATATTTTACATTCTCAATAAATTACAAGTAAGTATTTTCATAATGAAGAAATATTGATATTACACTGTTCGGCAAAAAATATTTTTGGCTCTCTCCTTTAAACAAAAATAGGTGGACTAGCTGAACTTTAATGTGCTAAAGACGAACCTGCTTTCAGTTGTTTTTTGTCAGGCCATAATTTTTATTTATGGGCATATATAATATACACGAGTATATTTAACCGTAACTCGAGATCGGTTTGCCCAATTTAGATAGCAGAAACACCAACAAATGCGTACCAATTTCCCGGGAATTTTTGGGAATTATTTAAAACTTTAATTATAAGAAAAAAGACCACGATATCTTATAAAGAAAATTATTTTTTTTTTTTATTAAATAAAACAAAACGAAACATTACAAATCATACTGAAATAAAGAAATATGAAATAATATAAAAGTATAACGCCATTTCTAAAATTGAAAAAAATGTTAAAGATTTTATACAAATAAAAATAGTACATGCAGAGAAAAATATGGTTACAGCGTTATCACTACAACAATATTATATTCCTCTTGTTAATTTTTGTGAATTTTAATAACTCTGTATTCATGATAACAATGTTTTTGTTTAGATATTGCCATTTAATGTTTAAACTCAATAAAAATTTTAATATAGTTGACTGCATAAATTATTTATTTTTAAATATTTTTACCAGAAACAAAATTTTATTAATATGAAAAATATCATTACTTCTACAACCATTATATTTTCGCAGATATTTTCCTTGTTCTTAAACCATATTCTGTTTTTAAACCATATCAATATTATTATTTCCATGACAATAAAATGTTTCAAATAAATATAATACTTATCCTTTTCAAAAACTTAGTGGAAAAATTCATAACTTGTTTTTTTAATATATTTTATTTTTAATGTTTGTTTTCCAACTTCATTTTAATCATCATTTAATTTATATATGAATAAATATAAATAGACGAAGTTTGGTTATACTCGATGTGATTCAAGCAACATAAGATATTGATTAACTACCATTAAAGGGTTTAGTAAAAGAAGCATATCCTGCATTTGAACCACACATGGTGGTACAAATGAATATCATTAATGAACAAATAATATGTAAATATTTGTTTTTTTTTGTTTTCTTTTTCCTTTTTTTCATTTTAATATGTGATAAGAAGGAATATTAATATGACAAAATGAAATAATAATATGATAAGATTGAATAACATGGGATAATAACATGATAAAATGGAACAATAACATGACAATATGGTATAATAATAAGATAGAATAATAATATAATAACACCAAATCATAATCTCATTGAATAGGATAATGATGTAGTAAGATTGTTCAATTATATATGAAACTGGAATCATAACATGAAAAACAAACCGTAAAATCGGTCACAATATGACAGAATGGAATCATAATATTTATTGCTTGTAATCATTTCTATTTTTCGGTGGCTGTGATCATATGTTCCAATCATAATATGTTGCTCTTAGATTATGGTCACTACAACTATATTTTTTATTTGCTTGTACCTTTCGTAATTTATGTTAAAAAATGTGTCTCACAATTTTACGTTATTGTGTTTTTATGCTAAAAGTTTTTAAAAATATATAATAACCTATTGTTTATTTCACGTTATTTCTTACTTATATTAATTTCTTTTTACTAATTCTTACTAAATTAAACATAAATCTAAAAAATACTAAAAATTGGTTCGTAACAATGTTTTTTGAATCAGAAATCTGATGAAAATAATCTCATGAAATTAGTTTTTTTAACAAGTATTTTGAAGTTATAGTATTTAAATCTAATATTTACATATCGATTGCTTGGATAAGTGATACTGTTTCAAAAGAAAATGTTGTGTTAGAGTGAAGAATCTTCCAACAAAGTAATTATTTTATAATAAGGTGCGTGCACAAAAAATGTTCAATGAGCATTTGGTGATATTGCTAGCTAAAATACTTATTACTAAAAGGTGTTACTACATGCACCGTTTGGTATAATTTATTTGACATTTGATCTTTCTGTAAACAAAAACGCTGAATACGTGTACTTTCCAATGAGTCAAAATTATCAGGTCAGTCCATTTTTTTTTTTTAGTAAAATGGCATTTTTGGCAATTTATTATTTGACCATTTTTATTTATTGATTTATAGAAATGATTAGAAAGTGAATTATATTAATTCCTGAAGTGTTTCTAAAAATTCATCCCGTCCAGCTTTAAAAATGTCCATTTTTATCTATCCCACTTAATTATACAGTCGTTTTCCAAGATAAAAGTGCACAGTTAAAATGAGCTAAATAAAATGAAATTAACATTGAAAATTGGAAAACGATCAAATTGCTTCATAACAGATACTATGGGATCCTCGAAACAGGTCTAAGTGTATCTATCACCCTATTTTTGCAGAAAAATTGTGAATTTTTACGGATATTACGCATAGCATGGCAAGAGAGGAGTTGGTAACTATTGCTGCTATTCCAGACTATCGATTTTAGTTAAAAGGGAATGTTAATAGTGGGTTAAAATTATGATAAACATATCCTAAACTTCTAAGGAATTCCCAAAACATTTTCGTCTACCAAATCTCTTTTATAGCCTGACGGGCTATTGGAATCATTAAAAATAATTTTTTATCTAAAGAAAAAAAGAAATTCTTACTAATAATTAAAGCATTTTCTAATAAAGAAGAATTCTCCAAATTATTACCTGGAACCACTTATCTGACATGACGTTTTCTCCACTCCTTTCAATAAAATTAATAATCTTATCCATTTTTTGCAAAATCGCTAAAAACATAAATTTTTTCATTGGTAGTAGACCCGCTGAGACATAGTTTGATAAACCTGGATGACATAATCTGAATATTTTCTTATTCTCGATGTTAATTTTATTTTATTTTTTAGATCATTTGATTAATTGTACACTTTTATCTTGGAAAACGTAAGAGTGAAAATATTTTAAACTGGATGAAATGAATTCCTAGAAACACTTCCGGAATTAAAATAGTTCATTTCCTAATCACTTCTGTAAATCAATAAATAAAAATGGTCAAGGAATAAATTGCCAAAAAATGTGATTTTAATAGGAAAAAAGGGCTGACCTTATAATTTTGACTCACTGGAATGGGTACATTTTCAAAGGTTTCGTCTATAAAAAGATCAAATGTCAAATAAATGATATCAAACGGTGCACGTAGGAACACCTTTCAGTAATAAGTATTTCAGATAACAGTACCATCAAATACCCCTTGAACTTTTTAATACACGGAGCAAATAAAAGTGACCGTATAGGTTTGCCGCTCACTTTACTAGGTATTTTCGAAGTTCAACTTATTTGATATTCATTTGAAGAAATCTATAATAAAACTAAAGTATCTAAAATTTTAACATGACAAATATAAAGTTGATAATAAATTTCATGTGAAGCAACTTGTAAATAAATTCGTTAAAGCATTAATAAACAAATTCATGGATATCTATTAGAAACCGAATTCAATAGTCAAAAACCTAATTAATAAAGTTCCTCTCAGATAACGTTCTAGTTGTATTATATGGGTTAAATTCTTGCAAGTATCATGTTCAGAGTAACGTCAATCTTTCATTGATATAAGGTCTTAAAAATAGCAAAATTTTTGCTATAGAATTTTAAGACTAATATTTAATTTCCTGTTTTTCAGAGAAAATTAAAAAAAAATACCTGGAATGCCCGGACCCCGAAACATAGTGAAGATACATTTATTACAGCGATGGATAAAAACATTTTTTTTTTTGGAATTTGACGTGCTGAAGAAGAATCTGCTTTCAGTTTTTTTTTCAACACAGGTATTTATGATAAAGGAGAAAAACTAACTGTTTTTGCCATTTTCTTTTTTTAAAAGAACTTTTAAGGAAAAAAGATTATTCAATTTTGTTTGAACAATTTTTTTTCCGACACTAATTTCTGAATAACTCCATATAAAAAAATAAGATAAAAAATAATGTAAAAGCGGCTTAAATACAATTTTGGTCCGCTCTTGATGTTTGATCTGACTAAATCGGACAAACCGTTCTCGAGTTAAGATAAAAAACATACTCGTGCAATTGTCTTATTAAAGGCAAAATTAATATGACCATAAAACAAAAAATCAGGACTTAGAAAAAAACTAAAAGCAGATTCATATTTACCACATCAATGTACACCTAGTTCACATATTCTTCTTTAATGGAAGATTTTTCTACCTACTACAGTTATCTGTGACTACCCCTAAAACCAGAATCCAGATTAATGAATCATTAAAAATCAGCATTATTTTAAAAGCTAAATATTTTACATAAGTTATTAAAATTAAATATTAAGTCATACAATTTTCGCCGTATAACAAAAAACATTGACGCAAATTAAAACAACAAACAAAAAAATAACTCCTTAAAAGATGTTTATGTACTTAATAGAGGTTTTAATAAATCAATCAAAAAGCACAAAACTTTATAATAATTTCATTAAAATTTCGAAATACTTGTTTTTTTTTTCAACAAATTGACAAACATTATACCCAGAGGGCTACAACAATGATGAAATTTATTATGGTGTAAAAAACTTAATTACCATACAACTTCTTTCCTTTCCTTTTCCGGTTCGCTTTTAGAATTCGAAAAATAAATGAATATATAAATATTGTAGCCTTGGTAAAAGCAAAACTAATTTTGATAATGTGTACAACATTTTAACATAAATTTTTGTCAACTCTAATTACACTAAAGCGCCAGGATTTTTTGTGCGTAAACTAATTAAGTGTTTCCAGCGAGAAATATGTTTTTCTCCTTTTAAAATACAAGCGTTACAAATTATGTCAAATATCATAAACTATAATTTTATGTGTGAGAGATGACATTTTAGTGTTCATTTTTAGTATCTCTACACACTACACATTATAATTAATTACAATTTGAAACTGGAACAATTTTATATAACACAAAATATTTGAAACTAAAGGAATATTAGGTTTTAAATTACAACAATTTTGTATGGTTTAATTAAAATATGGTTACTATTACAAAAAAAAAAAAATTAAATATTATGAACAGAGATAAAAGAAAATCAAGTGGCATGAAAAAAATATCCTCCCTCGTAATTTGTATGGTCTTTTTAAAAGTTTGATCTTGACAAAATAATGGAAATTTGTTAAAAAAAATAAAATAATAAGTTGTTCAGTAGTATTTAAGTAATTTAAATAAGAAATTTTAAATATTATGGCAGCTCAGCAGATATTTAGAAAAGTCCTTCAGTAGTTGTGGCATTTTATTATCATAAATTCTATCATCATCTTTCATATAATTTTTTCACATTGTCATTTTATTATAATTGTAAAATTTATTTCATTTTATTACTCTTTGTTATATTTTGTTCTTTACACCATTATTGTTACGTAAACAAACTCATTAATTTAAACGAGATTTAACACATCAGCCCTGATAAAAACTTCAATTTATATTCGCGTAAAAATGAAGTAAAAAAGAAACTGATATGTTAGAGGCATAGTTGGTTAAAAAACGAGAATTCCTAAGAGAGTTTCTAAAACAAACTAACGAAATCTATTTTACACTCAGAAAAATGTAACTTATCCCGGCAAAAAAAATTACATTGCAAAATTTATTAACTACATACAATTTGGGTAAAAAAACTCATTACCTTTGTGTGGCAATGCCCAAGAATTCGTGGATCCCCATTAGTATAAAGCAGTCAAATAAGTAGTTAAACGAATTCTGCAAAATTACTACAAAATACAATAAAAATACAAGAATTACCAAACTACATACCTACTGTTGAACTATTAGTAGTTATTACTATTCTTCCATTTATTATACTCATTACTAGCATGTCATTATTTGACTCTTTTAAATAATGATATAAATCACTACTTATTTAAGTCATTACCAGCAAGTAGTTATTTTATATTTCAAAATAATGAGATAAATAAGAAACCACTCATTAATTTGTAACGTATGAAATAACTACTACCTATTATCAAAATTTCCAAAATATTTGTGGGATAACTTGTAGTTAAGTAGAAATATTATATAAATAGAATCTTAACTATTTTTGCTGTACTCGGCTAAACTGAATATTATAAACCCAAAACCAATTCGTTAAGGATTGTTTTCATATGCCAGATATCAAATACTGATCCCTTAGATATTCAAACATAGTAAGGACCTAAAATGAACCTAAAAATTAATGAAAAATTAGTTACAGCAGCAAGTGATAACCGTCATGGAGAAATCATAATCTTAAGACTATTTAAAACTTATGGGGATAATAAATCAGAAAAACAATGGGAAAGAGGTCGGGGAGGGGTGTTCGGCCAAAGAGACTTTTCTGTGCAATCCTGGAACCTTGCCAATGCTAATAAAATACAAACCTAAACCTAAAGTAATGAAAAAATATATTATTAAATGATATATAGGATTTTAGGTAAAAAAAATCTACGCTTTGGTGATTTTTCCAATGCAAACTTTTCCAAAAGCAAATATAGAAAAATCGCAAAAAAATGCCCATACAATTTAGGACATATTTTATGCGAAAAATTACCCAAAATTGAGCAGAAAAATTCAGAAAAACTTTGATTTAGCAAAGCCGGTATTTGGAATACGCCAAATACCGAATACCAGAAAATTTCATAAAAGTTCTTGGACATTAGGGCATTTGACGTCGGTGGTTTTTCGTAAATATTTGTCATTTTTTCACTTTTTTAGTCAAAATTTCTATTTTTTTAGTTTTGGACAATTTTTCATTTATTTTGAGTGATTTTTCTAAACATAAAAAAGATTTTTCAACCTCTTTTGGAAAAAAGGTTGCTGCCAATTAAAATTTAAAAAGATTTTATTTAAAGGGTAAATAAGAGTTAAATAGGCAATAATCGCATCTCTGATTTCACTTTAATTTATTGCAGATATTGCCTATTGAAAGCTTTTCTCAAAAAGAGCTAGGACATTTTCTGGTAATATGACAAAAATATGACGTTTTGAAAATTATAAATTTAAATAATACATGGTAGAATCTTAGTTTTAGTCTTATTCCAAAAATAATCACCCGTATTGGAAAAAATTTTAAATTTATAACACAATTTAGAAACAAATTTTGTAACGAAAATTTCTTTAACTATTTAATTAAAATTTTAAATTTATATATATATATATATATATATATAAATATATATATATATATAAATATATATATATATATATATATATATATATTATGTTCAAATAAATCTTTCACCTGCAAGTGTCCTACTGGGACATGTGGTTTTTCGGTTTTTTCTTAATTTTGATTGAAATACAATGAATAAATTAAATAATTTAACTAAAAGGAATTTATCCCAGCAAAAACTTTGGTTGCCATGTAATGAGTTAAGAAGCAAATATAATGGCTCATCACTACTTACACATTAGCTGTGTAACCCATTTTTTTTTTTAACACGACGATGACATTGGAAACATTTACTTACCTATTATTATAACAAGTAAGCACTTTAGATTCTCATTACTTAGATTTCATCATGAGAACTAATTACTTCCATGCTGTTCAATAACTGGTTGATTTTAAAGTGCTCTTATTAGTAAAACTATAGTCACTAGTTCAATTTTAGGTTACTAATGAAATATTGTTTTTTTTATTTTACTTTTATTTTAAAGACGTTTTCAATTTTAATTACAGCTTTCAAAATCTTAACAATAACGTAACACTTTTTGTGCACAAATTAAAAATTTTAAATTGTAATTGTGATTATACATAAGCAAATTCTGCATTTTCATAAGCTCCCAGGCGACATAAATAGTAAAAATTCGGCTTACACAATTATTCGTCCTACAAATCCTAAAAGAGCCAGATTTTGAAATTCCTATCCCTTTCCAGAGTTTTCTGAAGCTCCTAGATGACGTATAAAATTAAAATTCTGCTTATTTATTTAACTATTCGTTTTACAAATCCTAACGGAGCTAGATTTAAAATTTCTATCAGGAAGCGGAAATAAGCGAATTTATGTTTTATTTTCTGTAATATTTTTTAAAAGTCAGTTTTAATTTTAAACAGTTTAAATTCACTATACTCATTATTTGCTCTCCAAATCCTACCGGAAACTGATTTTTTATTTCGATCAGGTAGCGAATTTATGCCGATTTTTTTTTTTCTTAAAATTATCTTTTATTGCTTTAAGTATTATTCACCATCAAATTCTAACAGATTCAAAACTTTCAATTTCGACTAGAGAGAGGAAAAGCGTCAAAAAAATTTGTCACAAATTTGTTTGAGAGATTTTTGGATTTTTTGTGCATTTTATTATTATTACTATTATTATTATTATTATTATTATTATTATTATTATTGTTATTATTATTATCATTATTTTACAGTTTTTCCTGGCATTGGTAGGCTTATACGCTAGTATTTATATAAATTGCTAAACTGAATTAAAAACAAAATCAATAATAAGTAGCATTTTCAAAAATCTGATCATAAATACATAAGTAATTACATCCTGGATTATAAATATATAATTGTTAAACTACTTCTATGTAATGCAGACGCTATGTTGTTGTCATTAAAAAGTAATTACATCCGTAACTATACGTCATTAAAAAATTTTTCTGTAAAAAAACTATTACTTGTTTGAAGGACCATAATAAAATTATTAACTGAAAAATATTATATTTAAATTAATAAATACAAGTACAAATAAACAAATATTTTAGGTAATCAAAAATTTATTATTTTTAGTTTAGTACCTAAAAAAAATCTAAAATATATGTATGAGCTTTTACTTTTGAAAATTTCCCCTTCATAATTTTTTCAGTGTATTGGACCGTTAAGTTCACTTTATTTTGTTAACCACTTTATTGCGGTCACTATACAATTTGCTAGACCAATTAAATATGAGTTGCAACGAGGACATAAATTTCTATATAAAAAACACGTCCATAAAAAAGTTTAATAAAAAACAAACACCTAAATCTGTATTTGAATAAAGAATATTTAAATATTTAGTGAAATACACAAAACGACCTAAGCAAATACCAAAAAAGCGACCTCAACATGTATTATGAAAAAGGGAGTTATTCACAATAAAATACAATTCCTAATAAAGTCAATACAATATAAACACATATGGGATTAACAACACTCGTAAATATTTAAACAATATTTAGAAAATTGACAATATTTAATCAAAATCACATACACAATTGAAAATCCTATAAAGTACTTGTAGAAAAAATCAATTGTCAATTTTTTTCAATCAATCAATAGGAAAAGGAGTATGTAGAGTAAATTTGAACTCTCTGCTTGAAAACGCTTCAAGTGACACTGAAACCTTTATAAATGGATAAAATATAATTTCTTTTAATTTTTTTTTCCAGTTGTATAAAATTGATTTGTTTGTATTTAAATAAATCAAAATATTTGGTAACAAATAACACAATAAATTTTTTTATAATATAAAAAGATTTACAAAATAAACAATTTTTTTAATGTTTGTAAAAAAATTTAACCCTTTCTCGATATTTCATTTAGAGATGACAAATTTCTTTCTTTGTTCTGTTTAATGTATTCACACATATTTGCGACGCCTTTTATAAAAAGTTTAAACTAAATAAGGTACGGGTATGTTATCTAAAATTAACTAACAATTTTCATATCAATGTTTATGTTTAAGCATAGAGATACAAACATTTGCTTTGTAAAATTGTGAAAAATTTGAATTTTTGCACTTCATTTAATTTTCGAAATTACTTTAAAACCATTAGTTTTACTTTTGAAACAAAGGATTTGTTTGAAATCCTTTTTCTGTTGGCTTTGTTTTCACGTATGATAATTTATAATTTATATTCGTAGAATTCAAACAAATTCACATTTAAATTATTTTTAAATAACAACAATAGAAGAGAGCAATACTTGACATTAACTCCTCTTAATTGTATTCACACTGCATTTTACAACAAATGCTTTAATAGTGAAAAAAAAAAATCCAGCCCTTATTTGAATATTGTGTGTGTAGATTGCACAGTGGTAAGACATGCAAATTATTAGGAAATGATAAAATTAATATAAAAACTGTACTAAAACTATTCAAATAAAATAAGATGAAGTAGATAGAAGTACTACCAAAATTATTTTGACAAATTTCGTTTCTATATTTTGTTTTCAACAGAGAGGAAATGTAATGTGCTTACAATCAGCGTTGCCGAGACGTGGGAAAAAAGAGGCTAAATTGAACTTTAAAAAGTTCAGAAAAGCCAAAGTGCCATAGAAAATAAGGCTAAGAAAAAGTTATTTTTTTTCTCATTAGTTTTTGATATATCTTTTAAAGATATTATTATGATAAATTCATAAATAAAGCATAGAATGACTGCAAAATGATCCAGTAAAAAATCTAATAAAAAATGATTCAATTATTTTTCATAATTTTTGAATTATATTTCCTTTCTGATTTGTCATTTCCAATTTAATGAAGTTCATTAAAAAATAATTACCTATAATAATTGATTCAGTAAGTCAAAAAAAAAAAAATAGTTAAGTTATACTTGATTTGGAGATTGAAGCGCCGACCTTTTTAGTTAAATATAAATAATCTCGATTTTTGTGCGAATTAATACACAAAAATGTTTATATAGATGATTCTATAAAAATGAAATAGTAAAAGCAAATAAGAAATTATTTTCTTCTTTGTTGAACTACTAAAATTTTAGTCTTTTTAATGCAGCTTAAGAATCAAAAAAGGCTAGAAGCTAAAACGAAATTTTTGAGACTAAAAGCAAAATAAAAAGCCTAGATTTAACCCTAAAAAGGCTAAACTGGTAACACTACTTACAATTCTATTAAAATATCCTTGTCGTCATTAAATGTTAAACATTTCTACATTTCCGGAATGTATTTTAAGAAAAATAGTATAAAATGAACATACAATTTTATTCCCAAACTTTTTTCATACAAAATAAAATTATTTCTCTAAGTATTGTCTAAGTATTTTGTTTTATTTTTATTGGATTTAATTGCTAAGGCTAAATAATAATAATAATAATAATAATAATAATAATAATACTGCGCTATTCGCAAATTTTAAAAATCTGGGCACCCCACCGTTAAAAAATTCAAGAACGCTGAATTCATTGGTGATAGCCATTTTTTGAAGTTAGCGCTCGTATTCGCAATATTTGGGTTTAAACATAATTATGGAAGTGCCATAAATTATATACTCCAATCATAAATTAAATCAATTTCAGCTCGATTTTCAATGCTTTTAAATATTTGTTTGTTGCTCATTGGTAACACTAATTAACCTACTTACGGAATTGTAGTAATATATTTGTTAGTTTAAAGTATATTTAGCATTCAAAGTAAAAGTAAAAGTAAAATCTTAATTATTTATTTTGTTTAAACTTAACAAATAAATTATTAAATTTAAACAAAAAAAACTTAATTTTCCTAACCCCTTTTTTAGCCTTTCAAGATTAAAATTTTCAAAAACGGCTAACACCATTAAATTCAGCGTCATCCATTTAGTTTTACCCAATCGGTGTCCATCTTGCAGGGTTGCCAATGAAGTCTAAATTTATCCATTTTCTCTCCTGTTTAGCCATTAAAAAATGTATTTAGTCATTAGCAATTTTTGTTAGCCAATTTAATTTTCATTTTAGCCATTTTTATTTTTTAGCTAAAGCATAAAAATTTTTTAAGAATTTTCACTACATAAACTATTTTCTATTCCACATATTCTAAAAACTTTCAAAGAAAATACAATACGTATTGAAAACTTAATTAATATTATCGTTAAAAATATAAAAACAATATTAGTTTTATAAAAAATGGTATATTTTCTTTATAATTTAAATAAATCATATCAAGAGTAATTTAAAAATTTAACACTTTTTTATTAAACAAATAAATAATATTGACTAAATTGTAAACATAGATTAATAAGTAGATATTCATGTCAGAGAAAAAAAAACTGATTCATACAACAACAAAATACATTAAGTCACATACATTTTGCTTTTGCGTTTTGAAAAAATGCCTCTCACATAAACTTCTTGTTGTATTCTATGATTGTAAATACAAAATTTCATTTTCTGTAAATTTGGACTCAAAATTTTTAACAAATAAAGCAATAAGTAATTACCTCAGAACTTAGGTTAAAAATAATTACATGATAAAAACAGTAGAATATTAATATTTTTTAAGTTTCAGTATTTACTTTGCGACAACGTATTGAATAAAAATTTTTTAAAAAGAATAATTTAAAAGACAAATTGATAAATTCAACTCGATTTTTACATAATGTGACTTTTATATGATTATAAAAAGTACTATTTAATAAGTTATTTCTGTTATTTAGTTAATCTTTATATGTTTTATTCCTAAAAATTGTTAGCAATTTTTTTAACATATTTTTAGCCATTTTTTTGTTAGATATTGAGCCATTTTCGGTCCTCAAGAATTTTCAACACTACCATCTTTTTAAAGTAGATTAGTCTCATTTTCGAGCACAGTGTAATTAATAATTAATTATGTAATTAATTATCTTTAAGAACCACTGTTACTTCCAAAAATTTTTCGAAATTTAAATAATCTTGTTTCGAGTTTGATTTTATTACCTTCTAGCAAAAATGATAAATTATTAAATTAGAGCTCGTGTATGCTTACGCAATAAAATTTTTCTGTGGAAATCATATTCTTCCCTTAATTATTTATTCCATCTACATATCTTGTTTTTAATTCATTCTTTAAATTATAACTTCTGTAAACACATTTAATCACCCTGTTTGGATGCCACTTCAAATTTGTCTATCGAAGTACTTCTATTTGAATGAATGAAGGTATGAGATTGTTTATGTCGTATTAGTGGTGTTTATTAGCTGAATATAGACTCGTATCCTGCTGTTATGTTTGTATGTTGTGATGCATTTAAAATTATTTATGTGTGTTTGTATTTTGGTTGTCTTTGTTTGATGGCTCTTGGTTTTAACGCTGCAGGGTTTCATGTTTTCATGCTTTTACTATTCGTTTTTTTTTTTTTTTGCTGCGTACAATATTGTCTCGAGACATATTTGCGATTTTTGTTTCGGGGGCATTTGTCTTTTCACAAAAAAAAAACAAAAAAAAAAATTATGAGCCTATATTCTTTTTTTTTCATTTCTCAATTTGACCCTTTTTGGGCGAATTTAGAAACCAACTTTATATATTATATAAACAAAAGCATACAGGACATGATTCAACAAAATGTATTCTAGTATTTGATAACGATTATTTTCGAAAATTTTGTGTTCGAAATATTTTGTCGTAAGAATATTTTCCTATGCGTGTTAAATTCCCAAGAGCCACATAATTTGTTGGTAAAATGGTTCGTAAAAAGAAAACTTGTCCTATAAAAGACAAATAACCGATTTTACAGAAAATTGTTTATAAAAATTTCCTGTATCAAGAAAATTTAAAGAAGGAGAATTTATCAAAAATTTTATATATTGTATCCTATAAAAAGAAAATTTACCGAAAATTTCTTACAAAAGATAATTATCGAAAATTTCTTATAAAAGAAAATTAATCGAAATCTTCCTGGAACTACAAAATTCATCGAAAATTTTCTATAAATAATAAATTTTCTTTTAATACAATTTTTCGAAAAATCACAAAATTTCCTAAAAGTACAAAATTTATCAAAAATATCCTATCAACACAAATTAGTCGAAAATTTCCCATAAATAAATTTTTTCGCAAGTTTCCTATAAATGAAATTTTATCGAAAATTTCCTATAATTGAAAGTTTATCCAAAATTTCTTATTAAAAGAAAATTTCTTGATTATTTTTTTAAGAAAAAAAATATCATAAATTTCCTATAAAAATTTTTATCACAAAATTCCTAAAAGAATTTTATCGAGAATTTCCTATAAAAGAAGTTTTATCACAAATCTCTTATAAAGAATTTCTATAACAGATATTTTAAGAAAAATTTTTTATTAAAGAAATTTTTATCAAAAATTTCCTTTTGAAAGAAGATTTATTAAATATTTTATTTAAAAGAAAATTTATCGAGTATTTATCCAATATATATATTAAAAATTTACTAATAATACCTATTGAAAACTAAAAATTTTTATTTAAATAAATTAAAAAAAAAAATCCTTTCCAAAAAAATTTGTCTTTAATTTGCAGTTGAAATTCCTGATTTGTGGACAAATGCTCTTATCTGTATTTTTAAATTTCTTAAAAAATTATATAATGTTGATATAACTCTTCTCCCTACTCGTGTAAAATTTCAAGTTGAACACTTATTTAGTTTAAAAGTTATAAAGCAAAATTACCATATTTTGCAAAATTTTTTATGTAAAATTTTTAATATTTACAAAAATTAATTTCAAAGTATGCAATGAATATTTTAAATGAAATTTAGGGCCAATATTGAGTCCGCCAATTAAAAAAAAAAAAAAAAAAAAACCTAAAACAACGAGACACAAAATGAGTGAAAAATTTATTTCGACCTAAATATCTCTTAAATTAAGAGCTAAAATATACATATAAGCACATTTTTGGAGACATTTACAAGGACTATTTATATGTATTTTTTTTTTTTTTTTTTTTTGTCAAATCATAAATGACAAATTTTGGAGGTTTACTCACTCTCACTGATCCGCTAGCAATCTGTGCTTCAGGTGAAATTTTATTAAGATATTTGTAACAGTTCAAAAGTTACAGAATTATTTAAAAGAAAGCGTTTTGAAACCACTATGCGACGAAGCACTACTATGAGGCAAAGTAAAAATATAAATTAAGTATTCATCGAATCTGTTATTTAATTTTTTCAATCCGGTCCAAACAGATTCAGATCTATTATTTAATTTTTTCAATACGGTCCAAAGAGTTTCATCATTTGATGTTTTCAATAGTTTTTCATAAATTTTATCAATAGCTTCAGTTTCTAACAGTTTCAGTTGATTTATATATTCTACGGGGTTTTTTATAACATTGCACAATGGGCCATTTTCAAAGCAAATAGTAATAAGTCTGGATCTTTTAAACTGCTAAATCGGTAAATCGGTAGAGAAGAAGTTAGGCTTTCAGATTATTGTTGATTTTTAAAAGCTCTGATATGTTTTTTACTCTCCAGGTGGTCAACTTTGGCCCACTGTAGTAACGTCCCTGCTTCAGCAATGTTCTGAAAGCTAACTTCTTCTCTGTTAATTTTTCTGGTATCATCAAAATCGGTTCAGTGGTTTAAAAGAGCCAGACTTTTTACTATTTATTTTGCAAATGACCCCATTGTGGCAACTCAAAGTAATTAATTTCTTCGTTGAAAATAATATGTAATGGGTTGAGATATTTCAAATAATTTAGTTTATCGTCATTTGGAAAAAAAGTGGCCAGGTATTTAAAAAAGGGGAAAATTACCCAGCGGCAATATTGGGTACATCTGTGTTAGTTACCTCTTTAACCCGCATTTTAAATCCTTCACTTATCATTATATATAAATTACAATTGCGTTAATTACAAAAAAACACAAACCATAACCTAACCCTCACTGTTAACACTAGTAATAAACAAAAACGCTCCTAATAACCCCAAAAAATCTCTATAAAATTAATATTTTATTAGACAAAAAAATCATGACAGATTTATCAATAATAGCAAATCTAAATTGTTGGCACAAGCTAATCAAATTAATGGCCAAATGGAGAAAAGATTTATTACATTTTTTTCAAACAATCACAGAAACAAAATCAGGATTTTTAAAAAAATATTTTAAAATGATTTTATCTCAACAAAATGTGTAAACAAAAGTTTCTGATAAAAAAAATCAAATTAATGAAAACGGACCCTTATAAACCACAAAATAAATAAATAAAACAACTACAACAACCTAAAAAAGAACAACAATAACAAATGTCCACTTTTTAAACAAAACAAGAAATTAATTGCAATTACCCTCACTTAAGGAATAAAAGAGGAAGAAACAAACAATAAGGCAAAAAGTTAAAATTTTGTGAAAAATATAAAAACACAGGGCAATAAAAAATATATGGAAGGGTGATTCCGTCCAACCTACAAAAAATTATGATTAGTTTCACTAAAAAGTAAAGAGAACAAACATTTTCCTGTTTACCGTCCAACAATAGCAAAAAAAATTAAAGTAACTGTATTGAATTTACTTTTAAATATTGTGTGTTGGCTCCCAAATTTTCCTACAATGATGAGGTTATTATTTCATTATATACGCAACTGCAAACATTTAAAATTAAGAAAATCCCAAAAGACCATCAGCAACAAATAACAAACCCACTACCCAGCCAACCAAACAACCTAACAAATAAACATTTATAAGATTTGATATAAACAGGATACTCAGGCTATAATACAATCATATTTTTGTATGCATTTATTTAGACCCTTGGGGATTTTAGCCAACATTCGCTCATTCGTTTAGTGTTCCATACCATTTATGAAAAATACAATATTAAAGTTATGTTTTGCAGAAAGGTGAGAGTTATTGTTATTTTCTTCATTTTTATGGTTTGTTAAGGAAGCAGGGCAGAGTATATTAACCGCAATCATAAAAAATAAGGAAACAACAATCATAATATAATAACCACAATATTATTTATGCTTAGCAATGAACAATATTGTAGCTCGTCCATTTTTTATAGTCTATATGCACTTTACTTTAGGCAAAATAAACTAACATATTCATAATGTTCAGAATATGTCCTGATTTCACTATATCAACATTTATTGAATTTTATAGAATTCAATTGAATTGGTGCGAATGGATATAGCTTCGAAAGTAGCATTAATAGTCTTATAACACTTTGTTCTCCTTCAAAAAAAAAAATATATATATATATATATATATATATATATATATATAGATGGAATTTGACCTGCTAAACACGATTCTGCTATAATTCAAGAGTTGATTTTTTTGTTGACCAGTGTAATTACTTAATTCTACTTACTTAATTCTCACGTTTTAATTTGGTCTCCTTCACTTCAGGGACTTTATATTGAAATTTGTTGAACCAGAACGTCAAAAATTTTTGTCACTCGTAAATATAAATTAGATTATTCTGAGATTTGTCAATATTTAGTATGAACGACTCAATAACATAATGCTAAACACGAATCTGCACTCATTTTTTCCATCACGTCGTGATTCCAGCTATTTTTGTTCAAGGTTTGATTTTTTTTTTTTTTTTTTGTTGACCGGTGTAATTATTTAATGATGAATTCTCATGTTTTAATTTGGTCTCCTTCACTCCAGGGACTGCGTTCTATTGAACCAGAACGTCAACAATATTTGTCACTCATAAATATAAATTAGATTATTCTGAGATTTGTCAAGATTTAGTATGAACGACTCAATAACATAATTAACAACATAGGAAACTTGTTCCTACGGCACTGGATTTTTCAGTCAATTTAGATACTCGTGACCATGGAGTTTTAAGCCTATAATTCACTTTTTGTTTTTTTTTTTTTTATACTTTACATAGTACAGCATATCTCGAGATTTTTTAATTTGCTGAATATCTATGGAAATATTAAAAAAAAATTTTGTGAAAACAAAATAAAATTTCTTACAAAATTTAAAAAACTTTGTTTTTCAAAAAATCCTAAAAAAGCAATAAAATTACACAGTGCAATAAGAAAAAATTGCCTCAATAATTCCAATGTAAAACGAAAACGTACCAGTAGTCCAACCAAAACCCTGAAAGGATTTTTCAGTTAGTTCAAATTTCGAATTTATGATCTCATAAAGTTCGAATATTATTCAGCCAATATGCAAATTTTTTAAATTATTTAATCCAAATATTTTTTTATGTTGTTTTTTTATAAACAACTATCATTATTATACTAGACTTTTCATGGAAGCTACACCTTTTTACGCACTGTACACGCAGAGAAAAAATATAGTAGTAGTGACCATAATCTAAGAGCAACATATTATGATTGGAATATATGTTCGCAGCTAAAAATAGATATAATTATAAATAATAATTGTTATGATTCCATTTTATCATATTATTGTTCCATTTTATTATATTTTTATCCCATCTTATCATATATTAAAGTAAAACACGTTAATTAAAAATTAGTATTTTTACAAATTATTTATTTAGTCATATATTGTGCCATTATATATTGTACAAGATAATACAAGATATTTTTTATTAATTAAACCCTTTGATAGTAGCTAATCAATATCTTATA
Source organism: Protocalliphora azurea (assembly GCA_932274085.1). Taxonomy (NCBI): domain Eukaryota; kingdom Metazoa; phylum Arthropoda; class Insecta; order Diptera; family Calliphoridae; genus Protocalliphora; species Protocalliphora azurea. Next base: position 177,232,205 of record OW026519.1, read on the forward strand.
TTGCTTGGATCACACCAGATATTACAAAACCTTTTCTACTTATATCAGTTCAAGTATAAACTAAATGAGAATTATAATGAAGGTGGAAAACAAACAAATATGTTCAAAAACAAAAACGTTTTGAATTTTTCAACCATATTTGTAAAAGCCATATTTATTTGTAACATTTTATTGTAATGGGAATAATAATATTAATATGGTTTGAAAACAAAATTGAGGTTTAAGAACAAGGAAAAAGATCGACAATATTTAAGGGTTGTAGAAATAATGATATTTTTTATATTAATAAAATTTTCTTTCTGGTAAAAATATTAAAAAATATGATATTTTTGTAGTCAACTATATTAAAATTTTGATTAACTGTAAACATAGAATATTAAAACTGAAACAAAAACATTGTTACCATAAACACAGTATTATTAAAATTAATAAATATTAATAGTGAAAGCATAATATTTTTGTAAAGCTAGTTTATTGTTGTAGTACATTTTTCATAAAAAAGTGGGCATGGCATTTTTATTAATATTATATCATAAATTAGCTTTCGGATATATATATATATATATATATATATATATTTTATTAAGTTCGTTCGATTCATTACTTCTTGCGTCGATTTCGTTTCTTTATCTGGTTAACTGCCTACTTAAACCTGCATAAATCCCATAAAAATGTTAAAATCCTAAAATAAAAATCAGTCCATAACTCTTATATAAGGCCGTCTCCCGAAAATCACTTTTCTTAAGTACAATTTTAACTCTTATGCACAATGAAGTAGCGTATGATCAAATTTCACTGATTGTAATTTTCTTATTTTTTATGTGTTTAATTACTGAACAAGAGTTAGTATAAAAGTAAATAAAATTCTTTCAAACCGACAACTTTTATCTTATTTAATTATTAGATAGAAATAGTCGAAATAATACGTTATAATAAATGTTACATAGCCAATCATAAGGCAAGTAGGGTGTTATTTAAATACCCCCCAAAACGCAAAAAGTTTGTGTTTCATTTCTGCTAACAGTTTTCAACGAAACAACCCTTTAAATATCTTTTGTTTTTCTTTCATTTTATCACAAAACACAAACACCAGCGCTAAAATAACAAATTTTGTTAAATCAAATGGTAGAAATTATAGACAAGGGGGAATTATATTTTCCACAACGCTTAGTCTTGTTTAGTAATTGTTCATACGTAAGTAAATTATCTGCAAATCATATTTATAACAATAAAGTGTTTAAATTCAAATACATGTTATTATAACTCTGCACCCATTCCTCTTTAAAGAAATTTTGGAAGGTCCTTGATAAAAATCGAAGATCAACCGACATATTGCTCAACTTATGGTATGAATCGGATTCAAGTTGAATTTATGTGTACCAATTGAAACCTATTATTTATAACATTTTGCTACATATCAAGATTCAAATAATATTTAGGTCTACGGATTTTGTTAATATTTGGCATTCGCGTATCCTATGGAGACATTTGAAAATCTTCATTTTTATAATTTTTTTTTTTTTTTTTTTGCATTTTTTGAAAAGTAAAAAAAATTGCAAAAATGTGTAACTTTAAACATTAATATCTCTATATGCTATAAATGGGTTTTAAAGATTTAAATTATATATAGATGAATATATCCTCTTTAAACACAATAATTAAAAAATAATATTATCACTCAAAAATACATTGATAAAGCAAATTAAATTTTATGATGCATTTTTGAAAATTGTTTAATCTTTCATTTTTTTCTACTGTTGATGTTATAAAAATCATAATGTTTACTAAAATTTGCAAGATAAATTGTTCTGGGACAAAAAATCTTTGAGAAAATAATTCATACAATTTCATTTGCTTAGGTTTCAACGAAACCAAAATGGATAAGACACCTCGAATGCTGACGAAGTGTGTAGCGGCACAGAAAATACGTATTCCATTCTGCTGGTATCTAATTACAGTCCTCAAACTCTGATTTGGTACTGCTAAACAGAGACAACAAGGCAATTTACGATTGCAAACTTGTTTATCATTTTTCATATAAAAATTATTTTTTATATAATTTTTGTGTTTTTTTATTTTTTTATTTTTTTTTTTTTTTTTTGAGTTTATTCTGTAATTAACTAAAGTCATCACATTTCTTAATTTGCTATTTATGGTATACTCCCTTCTTTTTCCAGAATAATTTCTAATGTACTGTGTAATAAACATATGTATTAGTCTTCAATGTTACGCAAACATTTTTAAAATCATAAGGAGAGAAAATTATTAAAAATGCATCTGAAATTCTGCATTTTTGTTTTGAATACAAAAACGTTATTTTTTGACAATACAACACAATACAATACAATACCTATTGGTAATGTGTAGTAGTTATTTCATACGTTACAAAGTAATTATTTCATTATTTTAAAATATATAATGACTTAAATAAGTAGTAATTTATATGATTATTGAAAAGAGTCAAAAATTAAGAACTAGATATGGGAAAGAGCACAAACTGATTAAGAAACTTTCCACAAAGACTGATATATGTGAAATCTTAACGGAATCCAAAGTTGATAACTGAAATTGAGGAAATAAAAAATAACTAAGCAAGTAAGAAAGTTATAGTCGGTCAAGTCCGACTTTATGATACCCTATACAATTATATATATGCGTCTAAATAATTTTCGGAGAAGGTCTCTCATGGGCTCTGTGGTCAATTGTAGACCAGAAAAACCAATTTCAAATGGCTTGTTTACTATATTAAAAAATCGTATGTGTTAATTGAATTATCCCGAAAATTACGACCTGTATTTCGCGCAAAAGGCTTACATGAACAGCTATACAGACGAACGGACATCAGAAAATCGAATCAGAATGTGATTGTGAGTCTCAAGAATTATATTGATGCACTGCACAAATTGATAAGTTAATATTTCTATATTGATTAGCATACTGGCATATATAAGTGGTTACGAGATTAAACATCATAAATGCATATCTCTGAATGACGGTGTATGCTATCAAAAGTTAGCAAATTCATAATTATGGAAGGTTTCTTGACAATGCATACTTTCGTAAAATCTGAAAATCTGAAATTCCAAATGCATTGACAAATAGAAATGCGAGTAAAGTATTTGGGATCAGCAAAAAAGTTAAAATTTAGCTTTTAATTTCAAAAAAATATTTGTTGAAGTAAATGCATAAAACCGTATGCAATTGCACATTTTTGCAACAAATAAAATAGCATTTAACGTTTTAAAATAAATATAAGAATATTAAATTTATTATATTGGTTATTTCGAAATTGAAACTAATTTAATTTCAATATTTATTTTTTAAAAAATATCAAAACAAATATTTGATTTTGTTAAAGGCAAATTGATTTTATTAATACAATTTTTATTTGGTTAAGTTAACTGCACTGATTTTTTTATTGTTAAATATAACCGAATTTTTTAAAAATTTAACTACTGCGACTGAAAATATGGTTAAACTTTAACTTATTTTATTACAAATAAATTTTCGATAGCAACTACCAATATTTCTTTTTTATGTTTGAATTTAATTAGCTTATCTCCAAAAAATATTTTCAGTTTGTTTTATAAAATCAAAATTGATTAATGCAACTTAATTTATAATTACAAAAATTATAATAATAACTATTTTTTTACTCATATTATTAAAGAAAATATATTGATATCACAAAATTTTTATATTTATATAAATTTTAATAAATATATATTCAGTTGCATTTTTCTCATTAGTTTTTTATATTTTTTTGAAATATATTGTAATAAATTTATATATAAAATGAAAATTCCAATACAAATTGGATTATATCAAGTTTTAAAATTTTGTTCATATGAAAAATTACTGAATGTTTAAAATGATTTTTTCGTCTGTTTTTTTCTATTTTGATTAAATATTTTCAAATTTCTTGGGTGATTTTTCGCTTTTATATGATTTTTTTAATAATATTCATGAATAGTTTCCATGGTTAATGAAATGTATTTATATAAAACACTGGTCAACACAATTCTTCTTTCCTTTATTATTTATTTTTTTCTATTATTGGGTATTTCTATAGCCATCACTATAAAAATATTCTGGGAGGTTGCTAACAGCTTTATTATTTTGACAAAAAATTAACAAAATTTCTTTCTAACACTATCAAATGATCTTTTATAAGATTTCCTTGAATGGACCAATTTAGGTAGATCTCGTTGCAAACAGCAGTAGTCTGCCATCGTATGTGAGTCCCACCTCCCCTGAAAACGCTCTTCCATTGTCCGAAGATCCTGATGAAATCTTTCACCCTGCTCCTCCACATTTTATGGAAATTGGTCTAAATGAGTATGCAGGAAGTAGATTTTTATGCTCATGTTGCATCTCACAATAAGCTCGACATGGTCGTCAGATTTCTTTTTGCCTTGAAAATTACTCATAACCAAAATAAATGAATTGCAAGTTTTGGATTCGACTTTAGTCATTGATTTGACAAAATTAGGATTTTCACGAGTTACCTAATCTGTGGCCAATCAGAAATACCAGCTTTCATTTTTTTGTACTTAATCCTCGAAATTTTGCATTAAAAAGAAAATTAAAAAATTCGCCACTTTTGTCAAGCGCCTTCACAAACTGTTTCACTATGATTTAGAAGTCTGGATTGTTCCTCTAGAGATTTTATTTGAGGTCGTTGAGCAGAAGATAAGTTAGGATAAGACCATTTACTTTGATTTCCATGGTTAATTCCGTTTATTTTCACAACGCAGAAATAGCAGTCGTCATGATAGTTACTAGGTTCTCGCCAAATCATGGGTGTTACGAGCATGATTGCACTTCTTTTTCCACTGGACAATGACCGTAGACATACTGCGTATTTCTGGCATACAATATGAGAAACCCATGTCTTGTCCTGATTATACAATTTTATTTTAAAGTATTGATGATACGCAGTTTTCACAAAGTCCGATATAGGTTTTCGATATTTTTCAAATATGTGTTCACCAAAAATATAGCAAAAAGAATCTGAATTAATCACACAATATCTTGTTGATGAAGCATTATCGAAAACAACAACAAAATATATCAATCAAAAACAAAAGCTGTTAGAGAAAATTGTTGTCGTATTTAAAAAATACGAGTTAATTTGAGATACAAGCAAAAAAAATATTGGGAAAAAAATTGTTTTTTTTTTTTTTTTTGACAAGTGAATTTTTATTATTTTATTATTATTATCGATTCAATAATTCCTTAAAATTAGATTAGTTAGTTTTGATGTGAATAATGAAGCGCCGCAGGCGAAAATTTTATTACATATTACTAACCTCGATTTTTGTGCGAATGAATACACAAGATTGCTTAAATGGATGATTCTGTAAAAATAAAATTGGTTATAGCAGTTTTAAAAATCGAAAAAAACCTAGAAGCTAAAACAAAAATTTTGAGGCTAAAAGTAAAATAAAACACTAGATTTAGCCATAAAAAGGCAAACTGGCAACACTGTTTACTATTGACTGTGGATTTCATACCTATAACCCTGAGGAACGGATATGAATAACATATTTTATAAATAGTACCTCTTCTGATGATCTGTCAGCATATCATTTATTTGTTTTTGAGAACGAACACTCAAGTTAGTAAACAAATTTTAAAATTTGTACAATACAAAAAATGTTTACATATTGACATAAATTAAAAGTACAACAAAAAAAAAAATAAAACAATTAAAATCATTATTGTATTACAAGGTAATAAATGTTCATTAGCTACGACTTGTACATATTACACATATATTTTATGAAATCAACCACCATTTAACCCTTACCCTAAGGCGGAGTTTCCTTCACAATTTCTAATGATGTGTTTGCCATTAAACGAACAATAAAATCTACCAAATGTAAATATTAAAACACATTAAAATATTAAGCCTAAAGGATTTTAAATCCAATTTTAAGTATGTTTAAATAATTAAAAATCTGGTACTTATTTTAAAAGGTTTTATTAAGTTTTATTTTTTACAAGTATATTACAACTTTCGTCTATTTTCTTGAGAATCCGAATTATACCTAAAATTCCTTTATATTTAATTATCTTTCGCCACTATACCAATTTAAAAACATATTCTTCAAAGTCATTTCAATAGCATCTAATAATACATCTAATTATAACTCAAACACCAGTTTTTGTACTATAAAACACCCATAAGTCTTAATTTTCACTCCCACACTGACATTAGATATTTTCTTTTATTATATTATTGCCACAATGCCACAAGAAATCACAGAAATTTAATAAGAAAAAAATACAAATCACAAAAGCACAACAAATGGTACTAATCTATAATTGTCTACTCAGTTACATGGTCAAGGGGGAATTCAATGCCTACTACGATTAAAATTCGACACGACTTTCAAATAATTCTTATAGGGGAAGTTTATAAGAACTCCTGGCTGTTAGAGCAAGTCTAAGGTTGTAAAGTTGTTAGTATTAAAACAATAATTGAAAAATTGCCCTTAAATGTCGTAACAAGTTCGCATACTAGTACACACATACAAACAGATAATATTGGCAGTTAGAAATTGAAAGAACGATATTATTGAACACCTTCCTCCTGTTGTGGTCATAAGCTTACGAAAATAATTCCATTTACGAATGAGTATTGTCTCTAAGGGAAATAGCTGACCCTCTGTAATGTTATAAGTGGCAAACAAGCAAACCTTCTTAGGGGTCAATCATATGAATGAGTAGATTATCAGAGTTGTTATGTTTTATGATTTAGTACCAGAGACTGAAATTCAAATTAACAAAAATAAAAAATGTACCAACCGTATGGAAAATCGTACTTTTCGGTATTTATTGTATTAGGATGTTTGTATTTGTTATTTAATATTATTTACTAATAAAAAAAATTAGACAAGAAATTCAAAAGTTAGATTTTATTTTATTTATTTTATTTATAACACATGATTTTATTTATGTGACAATAAGGAATCCTTATCAAATTAATTTTAATTGTTGACCACATATGGCTCTACTCTATCCAAACTAAAGATTGATGTCCCCGAAAAAAATCCAATTTTAAAATATAAATTCACTCAATTGTTTGTTGATAGAAAATTTATCGAAAAGTTCCTATAAAAAAAATTTATCGAAAATAATATTTACATATAAATTAATAAAAAAAATGTAGTATTTTACAAAAATCTCTAGGCATGAAAATTTTTACCCAAATAAAATTTTAAATCCTTAACATCAATATTAATGAATGCTATATTTTAGGAGTAATCGTAGATAAGCTGAAGAGGTAATTTATCAATAAAACAAGTCGTCAAATTTTTGGAAAATTTTGTTTCATTTTAAATAGAAATTTATAAAAAAACACGTATTTTTTTAAGAAATTGGTTTGAGGACGGAAAACCAATTTCTTCTCATTCTTACAATTTAATTTCTAAAAGAAAAGAGTACCATTGTACTTGATTATCATCCCTAATGAAAAAAATATGTATGTATGTATGTATGTATGTATCTATGCATGTATGTATGAGCACTGAATGTAAGAGACAATTTGTTTTATTTGTTCACTCATGACAATTTTCCGATTTTATAATTGAATTTGAAATTGAAGATGACATTTGGTTTAACAATTGCATAGTAAAACATATTGGTACCTGGATTCGATATCAAACGAACAACCCACAAAACAACAAAAACAACACCAATATTATTGCCTGTTATATTATTGTAGGTGGAACTCTTGGTAAATAACCACAATTTGATAATATTAGCATATTTTTTGTTGTTAGTATTTGTATGAATGAGTGAATGAATGAGGAAATGGGTAATATGAATGAATGTCGTCCATTTCTTTTGTAAATGTGTGACCATAATTCAATTAACTTTAGATTTTCGTAATATAAAATTTTCTTTGAAATGTTTATATTTTAGGTTCTTTGGTTATTATTGATTTATTTATAACCACAGAAATGGGAAAAAAATCTACAACCAGTAGGAAATGCAAGGAAGAAATAAGCAGTTAAACATTAACAGCTGTATTCAAAAAAAACTTAATACAGTTTTAGCAAAATTCCTTAAAGTTGTATTAAAAACGATGATTCGCTTAATGTACCATTAATAAATCATTGTTAACTTTAAATATTTTAAAGTAGGTTCGACACTTCTTCAGAGCTACTTTAAGATTATTTCCATTACATACATATTTCAAGAAAAACAATTTTTTGTATTCATGCGTAAATTTTTGACAAAAAAGTCACACATTTTAATTTTCGGATTTAAAAATGTATAAATTGAATTCCGGGACAGGATAATATTTTCGACACATACATATGTTCGACTTTTTCGTTGTTTGCTGTTTCCACGTAATTCCAAAAAGTACATAAATACGTACAGGTCTTAGATTAAGGTGTCATTAATCTAATATATCAACTTCGGGTTAAAAATTACGCATTTTAAGGGAAACTTACTAGAACATCAAAAATAATAATGGAATTAAACAGTTAACGAATAATTTATTCTAACTATTCACAACACTGACAATATAAATGAGACAGAAACTGAAAAGGGTTGCCTGCATAAACAAAAAACAATTAATTAATTAATGTAGACTGCAAATATTTTTTTGAATACGATTTTCTTAATAAAGACTTCAAGGGAAAAATTATGAATTAGCTAGTTTTTGCTTTATATATAAATAAAATTTTTATTTGTTTACGGCTGTAAATCTTTGAAATGATATAAGCAAGGTAACCAAAAACATGTAAAATCATATTTTTCCCTGAACTTCAAATGAACCAAACTGTTAGTAATTTATCCATTTCAGACAATTTTTTAATTTTTGAATCGATTTGTTACTGCATATTTTTACATATTTTGTCATAACAAAATATTTTTCAATATTTTATAATACTTAAGAGTATAATTTAATTTATACTTAAGAGAAAAATTTTGCATATTTTACAACCAATATAATTTTTTACATATTTTGCCATTAGTAAAATTTTCTTTTTACGTCACATTCTCTAATAATTTTCATCTTATATTTTCATATTATATTTTCTGGGTCCTTATCAGAAATGATGTCGATAGGAAGATTTCCGTCTGTCTGTCAGTCCGTCCGTCCGATTAAAATAGCGTTTGTGAAGCCCACCTATAACTGCTATACATAGTATTAAATGATCGGAAATCCTTTCGAGAATTTTGGTATTGAAATTCAACAAGATCGGTTCATAAATGGCTGAGATATGCCATAAGAAAACAGATTTTAAACCGGTTTTTGATTTTCTGAAGCCTCTGTATAAACTAGGACTTTGTTTTTGCAAAGAAGATTTGAAAATTTTTTTCTGAATTTTTATGCTGAAGAAATTAACCAAATCGGTTCAATATTAACCGAGATATCGATCAAAATGCATTTTTGACTTTTTGAAGCCCTTGTTTAAGCTAGGGATTTCATCTTTATATATATCGGTCATAAATATTTTTCTAAAATTTCGGTTTTTTGCATTAACTATATCGATCCATAAAGAACCGAGTTATATGCAAAAATTGAAAAAATTATTAAAAATATGCACACATAAACATATATAAAAACATTACAATGACTTTCAGTATTGTTTTTTTTTTATAAGCAAGCAGTAGTTCTCGATTGTACATACAAACCAGTGTTGCCAGTTTAGCCTATTTAAGGCTAATCTAGCCTTTTTATTTTGCTTTTAGCCCTAAAATTTTCATTTTAGCTTCCAGCTTTTTTTAGCCTTTTTTCATTCCTTAAATTGCCATAAAAAGACTAAAATTTTAGTACCTTAACAAAGAAGAAAATAATTTCTTATTTGCTTTGATTATTTTATTTCTACAGAATCATCCATTTAAGCATTGTTGTGTATTAATTCGCACAAAAAAAATCGAGATTATTTATATTTAACTTAAATTTTCGCTTGCAGAGCTTCAAATTTCCACTCAAATATAACTTAACTAATTTTATGATAATTATTATAGGTAATTATTTTTTAATAAACTTCATTAACCACAGAAAATATTTATGAATATATTTAAAAAAATTTATAAAAGCGAAAAATCACAAAAAAAATTGGAAATGATAAATCAAAAAGGAATTATAATTAAATAATTTTTTATATGAAATTGGTATAACCCAAATTTGTATGGAAATTTTGTAGGTGACTTTTTACTGAATCATTTTGATGGTAGCCGTTTCATTTATAAATTTATTACAATATCTTTAAAAAAATATAAAAAGCTAATGAGAACAAAAAAATAAATAAATAAGTTTTTAATAAAAAATATTTGTTTTTTTCTAAACTTTTTTTTGGGACATTGAATCTTTAATGACCTCTTTTTAAAGTCAAAGTAAGCTTCTTTTTTCCACCTCATGTTAACACTACCGTTTTTCATTGTCGGTGCTAGTATTCGCGATATTTGGGTTTAAACTTAATTATTGAAATAGCACAAAAAATAGAAGATTAGAAATATAAAGAATATTAAATCGTTTGAATAAATACTCCAATTATATTAAATCAATTTCAACGCGATTTTGAATGTATTTATATTTTTGTTTAAAAAGTTGCTCATTGGTAGGTTTTGGGAAAGTGGAATTCCTTCCCGAGAAATGACCAACTAGTGTTTCCGTGAAAAATTAGCTTATATTCCCGAGAAACAGGAAATTTAAATTATATACTTTTTAAATATTTATTGCATTTTAGTTTGAAATTTTACTTTATTATTATTAAAAAACTACCAAGCAAAAAAAGTACATCCAAAGAAGCCAATAAAGAAAATTTATCTGAATTGCTTTTCAAGAATATCCTTGGATGGAGTTTATAAAACTTCTTAAGCACTTCATATTTTAAGTCATCGAGAACTAAGTTAGCAAATGCTATTATCGAAACTCTCGATAAGTATTTTTGGTATATAAAATATATACTTTTCGAAGATATTGTCATGTTCAAAATAATTAATTATTTTTTTTAAATAGCAAAATTTTAAATATATAGAATGTTTAATTACACTAAAGATCAAAAGTAAACTTTTTAAAGATAAAAGATGTAATAAAGCAGAGCAAGATCTTATAGGATTTGATCTTGCTTTGCTTTATGACTGGTGACTTATAAAGATAAATATTTTTATGATATTCGCTGGAATCTTTTTTAACAAAAACAAAATGGTTCTAAAACCCAATTTTTAAACAAATAATTCATTACATATCGTCGCTGCGCTGGCAAAAGTTCTTATATGAATGTAATTTTTCACTTTTTATTAGACCATCTAATTTATTTTTTGTTCGAATATTGATTTACAAATCTATTTTTTAAATATCTGTATTATTTCTAAGCGTTATCTGAAAAATTAATAAAATTTATCGCAGCACTAGCGATACTTATTATAAATAATTCTTTTTTATTTTCGCACATTAATGTAAATTGAATTGGTTTCAAAACAAAACCTTAATTTTGTTTTTATTAGTTACATATATTAATTTTGTACTATTTTTTATATAAAACTATAACCAAACTTGTGGTTATTATGGATTTTTTCATTCCCGGTTTCCGTGAAGTTCAAAAGTCAGGGAATTCCCAAACCCTACTCATTGGTAACACTAGTTAGCTTACTTATGGAATTGTAGTAGATCCTGAAAAATATTTTTATACACATTTTTTAAAGTACGCATTATTTAGAATTTTAGATAAAAATTCAAATGAAAGTCTGAAACTGTTTCAATATCGAAAGACATCTGTATACAAAACATTCCCAAATTAAAGTCAAAAATAACGTACAAGTTCCTTAATATTAAAGATCTCATGAAGCAAAAACAATGTAGCAATTACTAATATTATTTTTAAATTATTTTATCTTTACATAACATTTTACCAAATTTTTTAACTAGTCAAAGTTGTAGTGGGTCGCGCTTCCATTACAATGTCAAGATGTGGTCGCGAAGCAAGATCTTGAGATAACTCATTAGTTTAAAATATATTTTGATAATAAGAATTAATACAAATTTATTGTGTTAACAACTAAATTATTAAATTTAAGCAAAGAAACTTAATTTTCCTAACCCCTCTTTAAGCCTTTCAAAATTATATATCTAAAAATCAAACGCTAACTTTTAAAAATGGTTAACATCATCAAATTCAGCACATATTCGAGCACAGTGTTATTTTCTTACCTTAATTAATATTTGTTTCTTAAAATAATAATTTTTGATAAATTTTAACTTGTATATTATAAGAAATATAGTTTTGATAGAATTATTATCTTTTGAAAAGAAACCAGGTTAACCGATTTTTTCGGAATTTCAAAAAATGCAACCGTTTTTTTTTTAATTCGAACTATTTCGAAAAGTTGAATAATAGAATTTTTCTTTTAGCTACATATACTTAATACAAGTTTCTACTGGCTATTAAACCATTTAATTTATACAATTTACACATACACATTTACATATGTAAATAAATACAATTTTCTATTTAAATTACTCAAGTGTTATGGTAATTTTTAATCTTTAAAATCAAACGAAAAATTTGTAACATTCATGTATGTTAAAGAGCCGCACGAAAACAAGTTGCAAATATACCCCTCTAGAAATGAAGATTGGTCTGTTCTTATATGATTCCCAAAATATTACATCTGGATGTTTAAATTTACGTGAGCTGGACCATTTTCAAAACACCTCTAGAAATACGTATTACTCTCAATATCTTTATCAAAATTTTCGTTAAAAGAAAATTAACTTGTAAATTGGAAATTACATTTAAATAATTGTTATGTCTCTTTTCAGTGGCGGAATATTAAGATTTTTTTGGTTTTAATGTGCCATTGGAAAAGTTTATCCTGATACTATTGAAGATTACACGTAATTAACCCTTTAAAACAAGAGGGTCAATTTTATGCATTTCGTTCAAAAGGTTAAATTAGCAATTTTTGTAAATAAGCCACATAAGTGATATATATATATATATATCTATATACATATATATATATATATATATATATATATATATTTATAGTCTTTATGACAAATATATGCTTTGGTGACATTTATTTTCTTAAATAACCATTTATTTGACATAACCAATTATGGACCGAAAATTCCAAAATACTACTTGTGCAACTAAAAGATTAAATGAATGCGTAATCAATATGTATTTAAAAATGGTCCAGCTCACGTGAATGAAATATTTAAACCGAAATATTTTTGGCATTAGTTTAAAACATATCAATCTTTAGTTTTAGGGGGTACATCTGCAATATTTTTTGCCTCCATACAAATCAATGCACTTTAATGTATGTGTTACGTATAAATACATACATACATACATACATACATGCATATGTATGTTTCATTCACAAAATTTTAGTGGTTAATTTTGTTTTAGTTTCCAATAACTCATTGATTATGTTGGTCATTTATTTAGTTGTCCTATCCAAAGGTTATTACGTAACATTACTTGTCTATTGTTGTAAATTTTTACCAAAATTTATTATATCATTGTTATCAATGTATGTGTAGTTTTTGTTATTTTAATTTTTAAAATTTTGAAAATTTCCAGGTCATTTATTAATTGTGGATTTTTCAAGTGATTTATTTACTTTTATTTAGATACAAGAGACATATTATCACAAAATTATACATGTTTGTACGTTTTTATGTGTAAAAGGTGGTTATATTTAAATTAAGTTTATAAAATTTGATTATACGCAAAATTTATTATAATGAGATTTATAGTTGCAAGGTCAGAATTAGAAACTCCTATAAATTTTAAATATTAGAAATGGATATAAAAGTGAAAAGTGCAGATTTTCATTTGCAGATGTCAAGGATCAAAAAATATTTACAGTTTATAAAGGAATTTGTAGTTATCCGAACTACTATCCTTCATTAATGAAAATGAAATGTGAACACATTCTGGTTACTACAGTTCCTATTCGGAAAAACTCCCGGAAAATATTTACAAAATACCAGGTTTTTATATCGGGAATGCTAATATTTTTTGTTGCAGACGATGTATCAAGAATTGTTGGGAACATAGCATTTTATCAATTTTAATTGTGCTAACCTCTTTGTGGACATAAACAAAAATTAACTAATGGCCAAATTATTCACCTTTAGAGTACTGAAATTAAAATTTGTGGTATTTACTTTTTATTAAATATATCGTCGGTACACTGACGAAAAACCCTGTATGCTTTTTAATACTTTTCAGGACAGCATATAAATGCCATACCAAATTATATATTAATCATTCTCATAACATCGTAACTAATCCAAATGAGGAGTGCACACACTTTAATGCTTATAACTTTTACCAAACGTGAACAAAATTAGTACCGTTAACATGTTTATATTTGCCATTATTCTCAGCAACTATGTGTTAAATGTTGTTGTAATAGCTTAATTATATTCTCTTAAAATGAAATTGAACAAAAAACAGGCTAACGCATAATTCAAATTTGTAACAAAAACATGTCGATAATAGAAAACAACTATCTTTTCCCGGTGCGCTGCGCTACTAATATTTATTTTATTTGGGTTTTCTACCGCCACTCGACCTTTCCGCCCTATTCGAAATTTGACATGAAAAATATTTCTACAATTTTTTAAGTCTTTCAATGTAATACTCCTTTAGATATGCGAAAAATTAATATTTACTTTTCCTGGGGGGCTTTCACTAAAATAGTATCTTAGATACGTCATAATGAATACTTGCTTTGCATGGAGAGTACCACTTCCCTGCTTCGATCGGAAAAGAAAATATCATATTTTAATTTCGCACAGGATGGTGCTGTGAAAATTTTAAGAAAATCGATTCCATCGTTTGAGAGTTTTAAAAAGTGGGCGTAAAATGTGATCGTGGCATCCGATCCGACAAAGCTTATATCTGTTTGTCAAATTTTATGTAAATAGCTTTTTTAATAACGTGCATAGTTTAAAAAAAATTTTTTTTTCTCTATTAAGTAGGCGTAAAATGTGGGTCTAGAATCTCCTCCGGCACTGATACTATCTGAGTGTCAAACATCGAGAAAATTGGTTCAACCGTTTAGACGAACCAATTTATATTATAAAAATGATGTGTACATCATTAGAACCACTATGAATGCAGTTATGTAGAGAAATACAGTTTTTTGGACCATAAAAAATATAAAGAATTCATGGCCACTGAAAAGAAGCCTCGTCGCCGAAGAAAAATTAGATTTTCATACTGTAGGACCGCCGTTAAAATAATATGAATTTGAAGAGAACATTCCCATATCTCTGAGTAGAAAGTTGTTCATTCATTAAATTGGTCTGTATCTTTTATGCAAAAAGTTTAAAAAAATGCTGGCCCACAAAGTAAAAATATATATATATATATATATAGTAATTATAACACAAGAAAAAATTGTTACCTAATATTTTTCAATTAACACAGTTGTTTCATTTTGCATTTAAATGTATTAAATATATCAAAATCATCTACTTGAATAATTTGATAAATTTTTTAATTAGAAAAATTTTTCTGTTTTTCATTTACAGTTTTTAGTAATTGATATAATCATTTTGGCGGGAGGTGCAAATTTAAAGTTTTTAATTGGATGAATTATTTACTAATATATTTGCTTATTGGTGACTTTTGTTGTGTAATATATATATAAACAAAAAATTAAATATATATATATATATATATATATATATATATTTGTCTTAAATATAGAAAATAATATATAAAAATTGTTGAAGGTGAAAGGTCAAAAAATTTCAAAATTTCAAAATTGTGACGTGCATTTATCTAACATTGGCGATGTTTTCAAAGTTCTGTGTAGTTTTTCATTTCAGTATTTCTTTGTTCGAAACTTATTTATTCTCTTTAGTGCTAATTGCATCGAACTGGGTGTAGAGTAATGTAATCATCTAACCGAATATTTGCTTGATTATGGACATTTTTTATAAAATATTTGATTGTGAAAAATTATAAAAACGCATATTTGTGGTATTTTTAATTCCTGGGATTCGGGAAGTGAAAAATTGGCAAAACTGCCGGGAAATTCGCCCTGGGAATTCTCGGGATAAAAGCCCGAAAATTAATCGAAAATTTGCCATAAAAAGAAAATTAATCAAAATTTATTATAAATTAAACATTTATCGAAGATTTTCTATAAATAAAA
Source organism: Protocalliphora azurea (assembly GCA_932274085.1). Classification (NCBI taxonomy): domain Eukaryota; kingdom Metazoa; phylum Arthropoda; class Insecta; order Diptera; family Calliphoridae; genus Protocalliphora; species Protocalliphora azurea. Next base: position 177,248,363 of record OW026519.1, read on the forward strand.
AAAATATATTTCCCATTTTAATAGAAGCTTAGTTAGAACCTTACTAAAATAGTTTTTTTTTAAAGGGTTACAAATTGCTGTTCAAAAATAAACTAACCAATTTTTTATAACCCCAATAAAACACTTAAATTACAATTATTTTCTTTATCTTTTTTCCATTTCTTATATTCCTATTTTAACAAATCCAACTAACTCGTTACTATATAATCTTTATATTTTCTTTAATTTATTTTATATACATATTTAATCCTAATACAAACTAAACACATAGTACCTACATACGTTTATATTTATTGTACAAATTAGTGTAGTGTAAAATCCTTCAAATAAAACTAAATTATATTTACATACGATCAATAAAACAAATTTGATTTTAATCAATGAAAAATCTAGACATTTTCAAAAAAATTTACAAGCACACACGCACACAAAAACAACTTCATCTTAAGGACCCCAAGACAAACAGAACCCTTAACATTATTGTAATGTGTAATCGTAATTCTGTAAAGTGAAATGCATTCAAGTGTGTCATAGAGTATTTAACCCAGCTTTTAACAATAAAATTAACTATAACATGAAATATAGTAGTAGAGAAGAAGAAAATGAAGAAAAAAAGAAGGATGTAAAATATTGGGAATATAATATAATAAAACAATGACAACAACAAGAAAAACAACATTAAAAGGAATTGGAAACTACAACAACTATAACAATAGAAGCTATTAAACTAAGGACTCTGTGATATATATGGTATTTTATATATCCAAACAAATACTTACATAGAAGAAAAAGCTGTATGTATTTCTGTATGTGTGATTGTGTAAATAGATAAAACCAAACAAACTCTTACATTTAAAATAGTGTCCCCAAAATTAATGGTTTAAGTCGAAAATGTATTTAGCAAAAAAGGAAAAGTCTTTTATACTTTATACATATGTTGAATTTTTTTAAAAATGGAAATGAGAAGAGTGACAAAGGAAATCATTTAGAGATTGTAAAATAAAGCATTTAAAAATTTTAATAGACAAAAGTTATTAAGAATATAAATGGCAAATTTATCGAAAATATTCTATAAATATGAAATGAATTAAAATTTTGCCAAAAATATATAATATATCGAAAATTCAAATACAAAGTTAATAGACAATTTTCTATAAATAAAGAATTTATCGCTAAATTTCTATAAATAAAAAATTATTTAAAACTTTTTTATAATAAAGAATAAGCAAAAAATGTCCAAAATTTTCTATAAAAAATATATATGAAGAATTTTCATTAAACTGGGAATTAATCTAGAAATTTTGAATTCATCGAAAATCTTCTATAAACATAATAAACGAGCTAGAGACAGTGGAGCACATACTCTGTCACTGCGTAGGGCTTCAGCGTAATAGGTTGAAGTGGTTTGGAAGCCATACACTACATGAACTAGGTGAGGTTAATGGCAAAGGACTTGTCAACCTCTTAGGGTTTGTAATGGGAATAAAATGGCTTAGGAACAATCATAACTGATTGATTGGGTATAGGTTCCACTTTTCTTTTTCTTCTTTTCATAAAGGGATCACAATGGGCCGTTCGGCCTCTGGGTGTAGGCGTGAATGCGCCACCCTTTCCAACCTAACCTAACCTAACCTAATAAAACGTTCATTCAAATTTCTGCTCTAAATTGACTTAGTTTTTTATAATCTTTGCAACAGAACAAAAACAATTTTAGGTGACATAATAAAACCATATACTAAATACAAGAATACCCCTCCTTAATTCACATGCCTTCAGTGAATACTAAATAGGAGTATGTACAATAGGGGTATAACTTTTTTTGACAAACAATTTACGGGATACAACCACACTGTAGTATTTTCAAAAATAATTTTTTTAAGTCATTTGGGGACATTGGCGTATGAAGGTTGTTCAGGGGTAGTAGGATTATTCTAAGCCCCCCCACCCAGAATTTTGAAACATTTTTAAATTGAAAAATAAATAAATAAATAAGTAAATAAATTAATATATAAATACATAGATTGTAAGTTACTACATTTAATAATTTTTTATGATTCTTGCACATATTTTTTATTTGTTCGAGAAAGATATGTAGCTTGTTTTCACCTCTTGCTGCTTTTTTCAATTTTATTGTAAAATATTGAATAATAATTATTGCGCACCAAAAAAATAAAACCTTATTATTTTGGCTTTAAAGTGTCCACTTTCAATTAATTCGTTAACATTTCTGTAGAACTAACTGCATGTTTTTTTAGCAAATAAATAAACGTAATTATTTCAAAGAAGCCCCATTTCAAAAGTACATAGTTTTATTATCTTCTAACAAGTTAAAATAATATTAAAAAATGTAAACATGATTACATACGAGAAAAGTTGCAAAAATAGTGAATTAGTATAAAAAAAAATAAATTCTTCCCATCAATAGCTCTTTTTCAGCACTGAGTACTTTCTTCAAATGACAGCACACTGTTAATATCATTGCTTTTGAAGCTTTTGTTGGGTACAGCGTTACCGTTGAGAATTTTTAAAAAGTGTCCAAAAAGGGAGATTACAAAAAGTCGCCAAAAAGAGTTTTTTTTTCTTTTTTTTAATTTGCTAAGTGCTTCAATATCTAAAAACTTCTTAAATTTTTTTTATTTGATAAAAATGAACACAAAAAATGTTTTTTTAAGAAAAACCACTAAATTCATTTTTATTAATAACAAAATAATTTTTATTATTAATGCAAAATTGTTAATACTTTTCTATAGAGTATTTTTCTCAATGTTTTGTGCTGCATTATTTAAATAAATAATTGGTTTATATTGACGGGACTCTTAACTTTTATTTAACAATAATTAATTTCTTCGTTTGAATTAATATATAATGGATCGAAATGCTTGAAACACCATAGTTTCTCGTCATTTAGCACATAGTCTTAAAAAGTGACCATTTAGTTTCATTTAAACAAAAATGGCGAAAAAAGTGGCCAGGTGGTTGAAAAAGGGGCAATTGGCGACTAAAGTCGCCCAACGGTAACGCTGGTTGGGTACTTATATTAAGATTGGAAAAATATTTCTTCCAAACTTTTCAAATTAAAGTCAAATTAAAGTTCAAGTTTTAAATATATATGTATATATATATATATATATATATATATATATATAACGAATTTTTCGTTTTGAATTACAATTTAAAAAATTGTAAATCAAATATGATACAAATTTTCGTCATTTTCGTCCAGCTACGCCAATGTTTGGGAACAAAAACCTTCTAAAACGTTTTAGGAATTTATTCTTTGAAAATTTAACAGTATTAAAATGAAGTGTTTGTGTGTAATTACGATTATAATAAATAAATAATTGGAATAATTTTAATATTTTGTCTAATTACAAAAATATTTTTTAATTTGTTGGTTAATATTAACTCGAAAATTACAATATCAAGCCAGATTTACCATACAATATACAGTGGAGCAGAATCGAAAAATGTTTGCAAATAAATCTATAACTTCTAATCGGGTGGTTGGATTTACATAAAATTTCACATAGGTGTAGCGGAGTTTGAAAGGGGAACACAGACCTCTCAGGAGCGGAGCTAAGGGGGCTCAAAGTAGCGTACTTCCGACATAGAAAATTTTTAACCGATAGTCAAATTTACTATCTTTTGACTGCCTAGCATTCCAAATAATTTATATGTTTTTTACAAAAGTTATGAGAAATTTTCAAGATTTATTTCACTTATTGTTACTTTATAAATAAAATATCTTATGCACTATATTTTTACGTAGAAAAAGGATTGGAAATAAATTTAACAGTTTTTGTATAATACTTGTTTAAAATTATATATATGATGTGATTAAAAATGTAAAAAATTAATAAAATGAAAAAAGTCGCGCATCAGAATGCTTTTTGGGATACTCCAATAATGTAAATAAATTTAATCAAATAATAGTTTTTGTTATTGAACAACAATTACTACGGAATGCCTAAAGAATATGTACATAGCTAAATACAATTAAAAAATAATACATATTTAGCTACAAACAACAAAACAAAAAACAAACTATAAAATCGGTTAGAAATGTTGAGCTATATATGAAAAAACTGGACCAAGATCTTGCAAAACTATAATAAATAAATAGCACATGCAAGGAAGTTTTTCGTATGTGAATTTTTGTATAAGTTCAACCAGTCTATTAGAAGCTACATATTAATATCCAAAAGTTTTCGATTCTACCCCACCGTGCAATACTATGAAATTTCAAAAAAATTTAATTTAAAAATTTCAACGCTATGGTACCGAAACGATGTTAACTATATACAACATATTTAATCCTAATACAAACATCTATACCATGTAAATTTTGATATTTGCACCAATTGCAAACAGTTATACCCCTAGTGTACAGGCAGAATTAAATATATCGAAATACAACAAAAAAAAATAATGGCAGTAAATTATTCAGCTTTTATGTTGGCAATTTGTACTATTATCCAATAAATGTCTTTTTAAAAACATATAAACATGACAAACATTCTTACAAACTACTATTCTGATTATGAACAAATACTAGACTAAGGAAATTATACCAAGAGGAAATAGTGAAAGATGAAAAGAACCCATAAAGATGTTAAGATTATACATAAAGATATGGGAAAATACAACCATAGCAAGAAGCATCCAGTCAAGTCATAGTAGTTGCTGTAATAAGTAGGAACAAGTTTATGTAGATGGTATTATTGAGTTCATATAAATCTGCTTTTGAATACTTTTCGTGTTGTTTCTTCTATGGATTCGTATTATACTGCAAGGAAATATATTGGAACAGGGATGTCCAAATAGAAATTGAAGCAAGGGCAACTGAATGAAAGTCATTAAAAAATAAGAAGTTATACAAACAAACCATAATAGTATGGTCAATTAGATTAGCTTACTAATGAAAGTCAAAGAGAACATATTAGGGTATCCAAATTGTTAGATTTTTCATTATTCGAGTGAAACGAGTAAATGAATAATGCATCTTGGTTTATTCGAATTATTCCATCGCGCATTAAAAGCGATTCGAATTGTTCGAATAATTTAAAATATTAAATAATAATGTAAAAATTTTGGAAAGTATAAATAGATACTTCATGATATACAAGTATTTTATAAAAGAAGTACAATATACATACTTTCTCGCAAACCAAGTATATCGATTTATATATGTGTAAAGTAAGCTTGGCTGTGTTCTCTTTAGTTATTATAAAATTTAATTTTGACAAATATTTTTACAATTTTAATTGTTTCATTCAGCTCCGACAGCACAGTTTCTCTGCCAAATAATAATCTTACAAATATCTCATTTCAAAATTCCTTAGGTTTGTTAAAACTTTTAAACGTTTTTCATGAACACTACGTTTTAAATGTGTGACTAATTCTTTAGAAAAATAATTATTTATCTTTTTTTAATTTTTTATTAAAAATATTATAATACCTTCAAACTCAATTAATGCTGCCGAATATGTAATCAATTCTTTAATGGCAGTATCGAGTGTCTTCATTGTATACCGCTGTAAACCGAGAGTGTTGACAACTGTAGTCAAATAAAGCATGATTGACGGACGCATTTATAAATTATAACAAAACTTGAGACCATGTTAATATCGGCCCAGAATACCAGCGCAGCGGCACTAATTTTTTTCTCCTAAAAAAAATTCGACCCAGAATAACAGCGCACGTCGCAGCCACTAATTCAGTAATGTCCACTTTGAAAAATTTAGTAAATTATGCACCAAATTATAGTAAATAATTATAGTAAATGCAAAGCTAAATATTTAATAAAGAGTGTAATTAGTTTTTGTTCTAAGATCAAACTATATAATTTGTAAAGTTTGCTCTAAAAATATTTTACGTTATACCAAAAGAATATATAATTTGATACTATGAAAAAGCAAAATAAAAGAATACAACTTTTTACTTACACTAATTATGGTATTATTGTTTTTTTATTTTTTATTAAAATAAATAGTAATTTTTAACATTATTATTAAAGTTAATAGCTTTAATTGTGCAGTAGTTTCAAAATATTAAAATTTTCTATTAAATAACGTTTTTTATAAGCTTCAATTGCGATTTTATACAAAAAACTTGTCCACCCTAATGAATATGTGTGATCAGGGCTGTCAGATGTGGCGATTTTACGCCAAACGTAGCGATTTTTAATTGCTTATGGCGACTGAATTTTCCGTTTGGCAACATGGCGATTTATAAACAACTTGGCGAATTGTTCGGCAAATTTTTTAAATTTTATTAAATAGGCATTTTTGGAGGAAAACTATTAAATTTTTCGGCTATTTTTAGTATTTACCTATTCATAGCTTCAACTTATTTTACGAAATTTTATTTACAAAAAATATATTTTACAATATTTATTTATTAAATGTTTGATACTTTGTTTTCCCATCTTCTTTTAAATATTTTAAAGATATTTCGTTCAAAATGAAATAAATACGTTAATGAATAAGTTAATTCCTTGAAATAATTTATAAGTTTAATAGGATCAATGTTGCTATATAATTTTAAAATTCTTTTAAAAAAGTTCAATAATTTTTAAAAGTTGTTGACCTCGAATGGACGTCAATGTCAGAAAACGTTTTTAAGTTGCATTTTTTTTTTTTTTTTTTTTTTGGATTCAACTAAACTGAATTTATTAAAAGCGCTACTTTTTGAGATATTTCATTTTTAAAAAAGGGTTTAGGAAAATTAAGTTTGTAGCTTAAATTTAGTAATTGAATTTTTGAATTTAAACAATATAAACAACTAAGATTCTATTGAAGTATAGAATAATTAATTGTTATTATCTAATATTCCTACAAACATTTGTAAGTTATCTTCTTAGAAGAAATTTACGCAATATTTTCTTGCTTTATTATCAAAGCAATATTTTTTTATAATATTGTATTTTTATCAGTTTAAAGAAAAGTAGACAATAAACAAAAATATATATCTAAAATTTAATTTTTTATTATTTTTATCCTCAAAACATTGTCCTTTTTTCAGTAAGGTGATTATCACCTCCGCAAAAAATTGATGATATCTCACTGAGGTCATTTGGAATCAATACAATACTTTTATTTTTCAGTCACAACTTTTTCAGTTATCGAAAAATTTTTCAAAAATGAAAAAATATTGGAGAAATTTGTTTGCCTTTCAGCACAAAAATAGATATTTTATGTTTATGTTTTATTTTTCATGCTTTATGATGTTAAGATTTATGTACATACTTTACAAGATGTAAAGTATGTATTATATTATTCAAGATTTATTTAGTGATAATTTTTCTTTATATTTATTACATTACAGAAGATTATCTGGCGGTATCTTCTTTTTTTCACCTATATGAATATCCAGCATTATTGTCTATTTTTCTTCTACTGCATATTGATTTTTTATTATTAAACTAGCAAAAAATATTACTATAATTCTATAAACAATAATTTATGATTGGAGTATATATTAAATCGATTTATTGTTTAATATGCATAAATAATGTCCCTTTTCAATTAATTCGCTATTTCTATAATTAAGTGTAAACCAAAATATCGCGAATAAGAGAGCGAATTAGCTTTACCAGGTGGGTGCCCATCTTGTTAAAATTTGCGCTCATTGGCTTTGTTAAAGCTGAATTTAGTGACAGAGGCTTAAAAGAATTGGACAACCCTGTGAGTGATAGAAAAATCAAGAGAATAAGAAATGTCATTCTGAAAATAAAATAAATTATTTGTCAAATTTCTATAAAAATATTGCTGTCTCTGCTATTCTGGGCTGACACATAGTTAAAGATGTACGTCGATGTTTAACATTATGTATTATTTTTTCTTGACTAAGACTTCAATGTTTTCTGTTTATGATAAGATCTACTGAATATTTTGCAACATTTACGTCGTAACATTAGTTACAAAACAATATCAGTCTATGATAATTTCAAAATCTTTAGAGTCTTTTCTTTTTTTTACTATGTAACAAATGTTTGAAGCAGTTCCTTTTATTTATAATTATTCAAGTCCGAAATTAAAATATTTAATTGATTTGTTTTTAGAATTACAACTTCTTTATGTTTATGTATTTATAAAAAGGGTTATCTGACCACTTGTTTGCTGTTATTGTAAGGCAGCCTTTAATATCATATTTAATTGCTTAAATTAAAAAATAAAATATAAATATATTTATTTATACCAATAATTAAAAATATGCTAAAAGAAGTATAATATTAAAAAGAAATATCAAAGAGAAATAATTGTTATAGGAAAGTAATAAAACTCTTACTTATTTACATTTAAATCTTCTAGTTTTTATGCATATTTCCAAAAGATTTCACTTCCCTGAAATCGAATTCGATTGTCAAAGTGTATGTCTTCATGTTTGTGTGTGTGCGTGTGATACTGTTGAAGCTATGCAGTGTTTAAGAAGGCGTGTAATTGAAACATTCAAAAGACAATTTCCAAGTTTTAGCACAGACACACTTAATGAACATAAAAATTATGGTCTTTACAATAACAACAACTACGTACAACAAATTATAACAGCAGCAGTAGCAGCAACTGATGATAATAATGGCATCTATGGTTGAAAAAGCTTACTATGTTGTCTGTAGTGAACTTAACAAAAGCAACAAAAAAACAGAAAAGTGGAAAAGGGAATGTGAAAAAACGAACTAAATACGTATGGAACAATCATTGGAACAGCATCAACAATAACCAATCGGGCGTAAACTACCCTTCGTGTTTTGGTATAATACCATGGATTACAAAATTCTCGAAATGTCATTTATTGGCAGAAATTAAAAGAATTGAATAAATGCATTTGAATTAAAATAGTATAAGTTTGAATAATTAGAACTAAAATATTGAAATACTATTCATATCCAAAGTCTGATATTTTTAACATCATATTATAAACTGTTTGTTATTTAATAATAGCAACTAGTTACCTTATGCGTTACTTAGTAATGTCATTATGAATTAGTTCCTTTAGAACACAGAAAATTTCATCAGTTTAAACCTCTGCTGTAAATAAAATTCTAATGATCAATAATAAACCTTGCCATTAAATTTAAATTTGTCATATATTTTCTTTAGTTTATGACAAAAACATTGCCAAAAAATATGTTATAAGAAATTCTAATATAAATAATATTTAAAAAAACAATTTTATGAGATTTTAGTTTCTAATAATTTCTAAGTTTAATCACATTATCATAATTTTACAAATATAAAATTTTTCCCACACTATTTTACTAAAGAATTGCTACAAAAACTACCTTTTCATGTGATTGATTAGTTTTTTTTTTCAATAGCAAAACAAATGCTTCATTTTTTTCTATCAAATATTCGTAATTTTACTGCGGCCATTCATTATCCTGTCAATATGGAAATCTACATCGTTCTCTTAAATAAAGTAACAAAGTCATATCAGCATTTTAACAAAAGTTCAAAAATCATTAAATTCATATCAAAAGTCCTTATTCAGTGATTGGTTATTTGTTTGTCTTTATCGACACACATGATGACCATGCGTTACTCATGTATTGTGCTTAATGGTTTTTTGATGAGCATTGCCATTATTGGTCCTTTTTCGATATTGTTTATATATATATATATGTGTATTCCCTTACTCCTTTTTACTTTATTCTTGTGGTATTGAAGTTTTATCACTTATGTAAACATTGTTATCAGCATGTGCTACATGGCAAAGAGTGGGATGAGAAGAAGATCCATATGTTATTGACATTTAATAAATATCATATTTTGAATAATTTCATTTTAATGGCCAAATAAGAGCAAAAAAGTGCTGTGAGGATTTAAAAATATTTAGGAAAAGTTAATGTGAAAATTGTTTTAGTTTAATCAGAGGTCAATAATAAAATTGTTTTTGAATGATAACTATACAAATGAATTTGTTATGCGATATAACCATTTCTAGCTAAAAAAGGAGTATAAAAAACTGGATTGAAACATTTGAGGAATTATTGGGTAATTTCAGTTTTGTACTCATAATTTACACCTTTTGGCAGTGTTGCCAGTTTAGACTTTTTAGGGCTAGCCTTTTTATTTTGCTTTTAGCCTTAAAAATTTCGTTTTAACTTCTAGCTTTTTTTCTAGCTTTTTCTGATTCCTCAAATTGCCTTAAAAAAATTTTAGTACTTCAATAAAGAGGAAAATAGTTTCTTACTTGCTTTTACTATTTTATTTCTACAGAATCATTCATTTAAGCACTTTTGTGGAATAATTCACACTAAAAATAGCCTTTGGCGCTTTAATCTTCATTTCAAACATAATTTAACTATTTTTTGAACTTAATTAATCAATTATTATAGGTAATTTTTTTTTAATAAACTTCATTAACCACAGAAAACATTTACGATTTAAATTAATAAAAAAAATCTTATAAAAGCGAAAAATCACCCAAAAATTTGGATAAATCAAAAATGAATTATAATTCAAAAATGACGGAAAATCACGTAATTGGATCACTTTTTATATGAAATATGTATGTATAACCCCAATTTGAATGGAAATGTAGTAGTTCTATGTTTTATTTATAAATTTATTATAATAATATCTTTAAAAAATATCAAAAACTAATGAAAAAATAATTTTTTAAATAAAAAAAATATTAGCTTTTTTCTATGCTTACTTTTTAAGGCATTTAGACTTTTCTGTCCTTTTTGAGAGTTTAATTTAGCCTCATTTTTCACATCCCCTGGCAACACTGCCTTTTGGACTCAAATCATTAATCAATCAGAAGACAAAACTTGCGAAATTAACATTGTGCTGTCATTGGAAGGAAGTAGTTGGTGCTGAAAAAGAGCTGCAAAAGTTCTTTTTTTTTAACCCTTGCATGTTCTTCTTTTATGCTTCTTGTTCATTGCTTTTGAAGTACTTCTCTTAAACTATATTTATAAAAACTTTTAATAAAAATATGTTTTTAGCTTTGTTGAATTTTTTTTTGTAGATAAAAATACATTTATTTTCTTTTTTTTTTGGAAGTAATTTTTATAAACTTCCAAAAAAGTTTAAGATATGCATTTAGTTCTACTTTTGAAGCGGTGGAAAAATTCTTTTTTTGCTTGTTTTTTTTTTTTTTTTTTTTTTTTTGGTAGGTATTTGATAAAAGTTATGCCTTGATAAAAAATTTACGATTGTTTTAAATTTCGCAGTTTCTGTAAAAAAAGTTAAAATTTCGAAACAAAATTTATTAAACAAATTGATTTTCTACAGTTTGAGGTATATCACGTTAAAGTCAGAAAACCACGCACCACAGTGTATGGTTTTCTGAAAGAATCACATGAAATTCCAATAGAAAGTTATGTTATTGTAAAGATAAAAAATTTTCAAGAATTTTATTGAGTGTACTAAACACAGAAAAAAGTTTGTACATAAATATAAAAGTTTACTTTCATTAATTTCAGTTCATAATATTTAAGCATACTTTCTTAAGCATTAAAACTTTTTTATATTTTTTCAAATCAAACAAAAGTCAAGAAGACGGAAAAAATTTTTTAAATTTTCAATTTGCAAAACAATGTTTGAAATTTTCTTCAAAAAAATTTTAAGTTTTTAATGATTTTTGAAACATTTTGGGAACAGAGCAGAAGCGCTTTTTTTATCAAAATGATGTGCTGCAGAATGCGAGCAAAATTATGCAAATTTCCAAACATTATTTTTAACAATTTATCATTGGAATTTTGCCATTTTAAGGCATTTGTTCTAAATATTTTCATGTATAACTATTTTCATTTACTATTTGCAACAAATCTAATAAAACTAAATCAAAAATTTAACAAAATTTTAGCAAAATCCCTAAAATTTTCATTATGAATAATTTAATAATATATATGAACAAAATTTTACTTTTTGTGAAAAAAGTTTGGGGAAAAAAACCATGTTCGATTCATAATATTTATGAAAAAAATTTTCAAATATGTGATTTTTTTCTCTATGTAGAACCCAAAATTATTAATAAAAAAACACCTCAATTAGATCATATGTAAAATATTAGTTCGAAATCTCAATTAGTTTTTGAGTTATTATGTGTTGAAGTTGAAGATTGCATGTATGAAATTGCGCTTGTGCTTTTAGTATTTCAAATTAAATTTTTTTTGTAACGGCTGCCTAAAAGTAGTAGTAGATTGTAAGTATAATATATAATTAAAAATACTATACTGCTAGTGTTTATAAATATTGATCAAATCTGAAGTACGGTTAGCAAAATACTGTTTTATTGTAAAGTCGAAATTTTTAAAGAAATAAAAACTTTAGTAGTAAATAAAAAAAATATGCTAAAAAATACCACTCCAGTTTTTTTGATATGTATTTTAATACATATTAAATTTTAGCTGCACAAATTTGCACAATTTTGATTAGTAACATTTTTTTAGTGTAAACATCGCTGCTGATACCTGATATTTTTAAGCTGTGGTCTAGTTAAAGCAGAGTACAACTAGTGCTGTAACACAAAATATTAAACAATTTGATGAAAATCGTTTAGAAAGAATGCTATTAGTTGCAGTAGTGAACAAATTGAATTTTATAGTTTTAAAATTAAAGCAAAATTGGAGGTAATATTCGCGTATGAGGTATAAGTTCCGAAATGCTTAAAATATAAAAGTATTATTTTCTATAGTTGAATTATTTATTAAGACATTACTAAGACATTTTTGGTAAGAACTTACAGCTTATTTTATATCATTTCGTTATTATTAAATATAAAATCATAATGGTGTAACAAAAATTTTAACTTATTAAATATTTTTCAGTTGAAAATACTACCATAAATAATTAATCTTCTTTTCTTCTACAAATTTCAAAATTTTAGGATATGTCGATAAATTTTAGACGTGTCCTTTGAAAACCTATTATATTTCAAGAATTAGTTGACATAATATCAAAAATGAATTCTACAAAATTACAATGTTAGAAAAATTACGATTTTGAAAAGTTAGAGTGGGTGGGAGTTGGTTGTGTCCTTGAACTGATTTTCATAAAACTTTATTTTTTTCACTCTTAAATAACAAAGCATTAATTGTACCAAGCTTTGTTCAATTCGAATTACAATTTTAGAAAATATACTGTTTAAAAAATCAGGATGGGTGGGAGTTGGGCGTGTCCTTGATCCGATTTCCATAAAACTTATTTTTATTTTTTTCTAAATGAAAATACAATAAATTGTATCAAATAATTCAATTCGAAATTAAAATTTAGAAAATATACGATTTTTATAATTCAGGATGTATGGAAGTTGGGTCCTTGGGCCAATTTTCACAAAACTTCTTTTTTTCCTAAACACAAAAGCTATATATAACAATTTTCATCAAAATCTCACACTGTGCTTACGGAATAGCATCATTACGAACTTTATTATAATTAATGTAAATTTTAGTAAAATGTATGTTATTTCACGAATGACAACTGCAGCTTTTATTAAAATTCTCTAAAATATCGTGTAAATAAAATTTCATAATAATAAACACTTTCGAGTCAAAAGGAGATTTAAAAATTTTGAAATGCAAAAATTTTAAGCAACTTTAAATCGCCTTGATGAATGAATTTAATAACATAAAAAATTTAATTAATATCTTTTATAGTGGTAACAGCGGGATTAATTTCCAAATACATTTCGCTTTCTGATAACTACCACAACTACCGAAATTGATGTCAAATGAAAGCCCTTTATTTTTTTAATATTAAAATCTTGTGGACGTCAAAATATTTTAAGTTCTTACAATTTTACGAACTAAAAAAGCATTTTTTATCTTCAAAAAACATCCTAACGTATTTAGCGTCACAGTTCGATTTTAAAGGAATAAATACAGTTTTTGATGTTAAAATAACCAATAACTATAATTGTATATCAAAAAAGTGGCAAATATTCACTTTTTAATAAAAACTAAAATTACGCTTTCTTAAAAAATATGTGTAAAGGAAAATTATTATGAATAGACTAGGCTTTTTAAACCAGTACAACTTACAAAATATTACATATTTATTTATTTAATAGCCAATTTTTACATTTTTTTACAGGCTAGCATACATATTATTCTTAGAGCTATTTACAATAAAATGTTTTTCATAATCGTTCAATAATAAAGTTTTTTTATTTAACTAAGTCTGGATAAATATTGTTGAATTAATTGCATGTCTCATGGGATTAAAGTTGATAAAGTTTAATATCTATCTGGATGATTTGGGATTACCAATTCGATCTTATTAATTAATTACAAATGAAATATTCATACATTTTCAATAATCTGTATTCGACTTTTATATGATGATAAATTAATATTAGGATTCCATGGAAAATTACGAAGACAAAATAAGAGAAATTGTTTCTGGACCAGTTCAACTTTTTTTATATAAACTTCGCATTGAGGATCTCAGACAACGAAAGCACGAGAGATGTGAATAATAGCTTTTAAACGTAAGGATCATTAAACTCTTTCTCCAGCGCTTGAGAAAACCTAGAACTCATTTTGCCTTATTAATGGTTTGCAAAACGTGGGAATTAAAGGATAGTTTACAATTAATCAATACACCCAGATCAAGAAATTCTTCCACTAAATTACTTTTTCTGTAGAACTTCTTCTGTAGAACGTCATGTTTTTCAGATCCATTAAATTCATCATACGTCAATCATAAAGATTGACAAGATCTGATTGGTATAAGGAACATTGAAAGGAATAGTTAAAGGTATGGAACAACTTTACATCATCAAAATATATTAATATTCTTGAATTCTTAATGTAAGCTGATAAATCATTTATAAATATTAGGAATATAAAGGGCCGAGATGACTACCTTGCGGACCACCAGATAAAACAGGAATGGTTTTCGATATACATTCTCTAAAGAATACATATTGATATCTATTTTTAAATATGTAGATATCCATTTAAGGAAAATAGGAGAAAGCCGAGTTTATCCAATTTCAACAATAGGAGATCGTCATTTACTTTATCTAAAGCTGTCTGTAAACCAAAATCGAATGTAGTTATAACTGGTGTTGTGAACTCCAAAGGTTAGTAGCAGAGAACATCCTTTCTTAAATCCACGCTGGGATGGGGAAAGATAACATAGAATTTGATACTTTTTTGAGTATTAATTTTTTTTTTATCTATTCACGAAATTAATTAAATCAAACATTTTTTTTCAGTGCATTTCGATAACTATTAAAAAAAAATTTCAAATACTAATTTAAAAAATATCATTCAAATTGATTCATGTAATTTTGTACTTTTTAAATATATGGGCCATTATCAAAAATTTTTAACATGGCTGAAACTGTCTTTAATACTTAATAATTTTTGTGGTAATATTATTTTAAACAAATGGGTTACAGATCTAAACACACAAGACTTGAAACTAATAGAGTATATAATTTTAGCACCATGGGTTTCATTTTATTATCATGATTGTTGTTCAAAGTTCGAAAATGGCTTAAAATTACTTAAATTTTTTACATTCTCCTACACTTTTGTTCGCTCGTTTATACTTTTTGTTCTCATTCAATTTTTTACAAACGAATCGGACTTTGTGGAAAAATTCTACAACTTCTTTGTTGTTGTGCAGACATAGCAAAAATGTTTGGTTTTTGATAATGGCAACTACTTATTGAGTGGTTACTTGGTAATGAGAAGTCATTATTGTTTGCCTACTCTACATTATATAAATAAATACTCAGTAGTAAAATGGTACAGTAATATTGTATTCACTTGGATTAGTTGACTAGAGCCCCGAACTAACAACCTGTTGCTGTTAATTTTTTTTACAAAATGTCTAAAAAGATATTTGAAAAAAAGAGCTTTTGTGGCTTATTAATGTAAATGTGTGATGGTGTAGTGAGTAAGACATTAGTCACACCCATGTTTAAATCTCATTGACGGCAAAATATTTTCGCTGTTTTTCTTTATTACTTATGGGACAACAAGAACAAAAATAAGTAGTTATTCAGGTAAAAAATAACCAGTTCATATTTTTTCCAATATTACTTGCTAACTTACCAGGAAAACAAACTTTTTGCGGAGTACATGACGAAATTTTTAATTTTTAGTTAGTCTCAAAGTTTCGAAAACAAGAGTGAACCTTTTTTTTTAAATCAGTTTTGCAAGAGGCACATTCAGAGTTTCTAATGAAATAGCATGAATTACTGCGTGAACTTAGTTTTTTTGTTATTTTATACAATAAAATCGAAGTAGCATTAAAAATAAATTTAATAATAAAAATTTTATGAACTTTTTAAAAATTACGCAAAAATTGCACTTTTTGTTTTTGTGTTTGTATGTAGCAGATTGCAATTTGTACAAATCTTACATATATAGTTATAGGAAGGGCGATAAATGTAATTGATTGGGATCATAAATTTAAGTCAAATGTCGTTGATAGTTGAAACCGAGCCGCTTTTTTCAAAACAGATTTTGCTAAGACACATCGCAGGTACAGAACGAAATTTACCATAATTGGCATAAATAGTTGGGTGGAGTTTGTAATTCTTAACGGAAATGTAGAGGCGTATCAACAATTTTCGAAAAATAAAAATTTTATGGACCAAAAAAAATTCTCTTGGGTAAGAATAGATCACAGTATTTAAAAACAAATATATTTTCGTATAATATTTCCATGCTATCCGCATTTTTCGCAAAATTTTAAAAATCACTATTTAGACTTTAATGAAAATTTTTAAATTTTACTTATAAACCCTAAAATATGCCACACTAATATCAACTAACACTGAAAATATCTCATATTTTATTTAAATAACTCAGTAGGTTCTGATATTATGCGTAATTTTTACCAGAATTATACATAAACTTCTAGAATGTAAAAACGTTTATGTGTTAACTTAAAACCGCTATAACTTTCACGCCCCTGCACGAACTGATTCTGCATACATTCGAGTCACTTTATATTTATACAAAAAGATTTTAATGTGCCATAACAAAAATATTTTAAAGGCCCAAATTCAAAAATTTGTGATTTTCGATTTCTGAATTTATACAATTACATACTTTCAGATTTATCCACATAAACTCTATAGGGAGATCGAATATTTTGCATGTAAACATGCGTATGAAAATAATAATTTTTGAGATAAATGTATATCCCGTTATGTAACCTATTTACTCTATTTATTTAAAAAAATTATGAAGAAAATTTTAAATAAAGTTTTAAATTACACATTTTAAGTGTTTAATATAAAAGCAATTTTTTAAACATTTTGTGCTGCAGCATATAAATAAAAATAAAAGATCTTATTATATTGCAGGATTTCTTAGCTTTAATTTATAACCAATTTTGATGTTATCAAGAAGGTAATACATATATAATCTTATATTAATTATAGAATGGATATACATTTTTAAAACCACAAATAAACATTTAGATAATAAATACATTTAAAAAACTTAGCCAGAAATATTTAAAGCGTATTAAAAAAATTGAAGTTTCAACCATTACTTGTAAGAAATTCTTATGGTTTCAAATCATTTCAAAAATTCCAAACTGGGCAGCTGTTTCAAATTTTTAAAATCTATTTCAAACGACTGACGGTGTATGCAATAAATAAATCAATATTCAATTTGTTTCATAGAGGATTTCCCTCTCCCTCTCTTCCCAAGTACAATGAAGTCTTTTGTATAGATTACAGTTTCTATTTCCATTTAAGTTATTTTTTTTTCCATATTTATTAACCCTAAGGTGTAAGTTTTCAATTACTTTTATTCATATATCGTATTAAGGGAGAGTATTTGAGTAGTATATAAAATATGACAATAACATTCTTTATATTCTTTTGTAATTGATACCAAAAATGCCATAATTGGCAACATATAATTTTATGGTGATCTCCTCACACTAGCACTAGTATATACAAATATAAAAATCCCTAAAGGTGAAGATATCATGAACATTGTATATTTTACTCTTAAAACATAAATTTTTATTAAAAAAAAATAAAAAATAAAATAATAGTAGCAACTTATTTTATATTATTTATATTATATATTTTTTAATCGCTTTTTAAATATGAATAAAACCATTATTAGAGCATATTTTTAAATTCTGTCTAAGAAATCCTTCCAAACCAGCTACTCTGTTGAACGGAAACACTGTATAAAAAAGCATTTAAATTTCGTTTCCTACAAAATATTTAAAATATTTTTTTTCTCTGAAGGAAATTCGTTACAAGAAATTATATGTAACGTAATTTATCCCTGTCAATATTCCATACATAATCCCTGGCATTTGGTACTAATCAACTCCGATTACAATTAAGAAGGCTAGAAAAACAAAAATTGACATAATTTGATGAAGAAATTACTACACCTACTGTATCAACCAAACCCAACAACATAGACAATCGTCTTTATAACAATCTTTCAACCAAGGAAAGTCTTTCCAAAGATGATGACTATGGTGATGATGGCAATGACAATGCTTGCAAACAAGCAGTAGGAGGAGAATAATAAATTTGTTATGTATACTTTTAAGAAAACTGAAATTTTCACACTTGGTTATTGCAAACGTGAAGTGGGTTTCAACCCTGATAGTATGAAATGGAATAATGTGTAATAGACACCTCATAGTAAATATAGTGTGACTAAAGTTAGCGCCCATTTAAAGAATCAAATTTCCAATTTAAAAATGAAAAAAAAAACTACATATTCTCTCCTAATCAAAAGGAAAAAAGTCATAATGGTTTTAAAAATCTTAGGAAAGAAAACAGGGCAGGCAGCAAGAAGGGCGTAATTAAAGATGACAAGATTTAAGACTAAACTGATTATGTGTATCATACTCATAACTAAACTAAATTCGATTGTGGTGACAAGATGTGAGAAAGATACATCTTTATATCTTACATAAGTTGGGACTCCTTCAATACTATTAAAGGATCAATGAAGAAAGGTGAATGAAAGGCATAAAGACAAATGATTAGCAAGTAAAAAGGGTTTGCTTTTTCACAATAGATATTTCTTTAAAATATTTTCACATTTAGCTACAAGTATTTTAGACACATTGAGTGAGTGATTTAATTTTTTAATTAATTCTGAAAAAGTTTGAAAACATTCATGATGACCTTGTTTATGTCATCTATTGTTGTAAAATGTGGTGGTGTAAGAAGTCAAATATTTCAGTTGCCTTTATTGCTACTGTATGTGTAAGTATATCTGCGTGTATTTGTTATAATTAGGGGTTGACATGATTTATTTGAATGGAATTTATAATTTTGTTTTTAAATCTCTAATACACATTTCATAAAATTTTAAATTATTGCCTTTGGGCGTGCATGGTATTTGTCTCTTAAAGTGTCAACAGAATTATTGAATTATTTCATATTTGTTTCTACGAGTGATTCTTCCTTTGTGTTTCCTGATATTTAATATTTTTTTTTTTTAAGAATTATGATTAATTACAGATAATTAAAGTGATTAATTAGAAGAAATAGATTTTCAATGAGAAGTCTGGATGATAGAAAAAGTGTGTTTGGGATTAAAATAGATTTTTTTATGTTCTAAACGGATATACATACATAATTGAAATGAGTTTGTAAGTAGTCAAAAAACAAACGTGATATAAAATTAAATTTGAAAAAATGATTTGTTTTATAGGTTTTCATTAAAATTAACAAGTTTATATATTTCGAAAAATTTACGTACATGTAACCGCAACTAAAAATAAATAGTTGTTTATGTTTTTAAACCAATTTCAAAATTTTACCTTTAACCATAAAGCATTAAGGTTTAACTTTTTTTATTATTATTATTAATTTCACAGTGTACATATTTACTAAGGTCTGGTTTATCTCATTATATTATATTTAGTATTTTTTACTATTAAGAACTTAATTTTTCTTATTTTTTCATTATATCATTTAATTTTTTTTCTTTTTATATTTAACTTCTTACTTATTTTCATCTTATAAATTAATCAACATTTTTTAATTTTCTGATCAAATATTTTAAATGTATAGAAAATGATAAAACAAGAAAACCCAATATTTTAAGAGCATATTTTTGAATTTTAAGTGCATAAAACATTTAATTTTTGGAGATATTTAATAAAAAAAAACTAGAGAAATCTAGAGGGAAAAAATTAAAACAACTACAAATCGTCAGAATTAAAAAAAGGACCGATCCCGCTAGCTAACAATTTTGTGATATCAGAATGATAAGAATCAATTTTTTACTTTAGCTCTAAACCTGCTCTGCTGCTTAAGAAACTTGCAGAACCTTTTTTAATGAAAATATATGTTAATAAAGGCAAAACTAAAAGGCTTATTATAACTCATAAACTAAAGTAACTTTAAATAAATTTTTTTCTATGAATTGATGCGTTGGTAGTGCTTGTAATCCTGTCATGTTTTCTTTCTAAAATAATTGTACTTCGGTTTGCAAAAACGTTACTTCATGTTCACACTTTTTTGAGTTTTTAATTTTATTTTTAGGATTTTAATAGATTGCCAAAAAAAAAAGACCGATTTGTCCGCCCAATGATTATTAGCAATTTACATGTAGATCAGTTTCCTGAGAATTGAGTCCAATAAAAATATCAGCACACTAGGACTGTCTCTTGAACCATATTTTTTTTTTTTTATAATAAAAAACAACTTAAAATTTTTTAATTATACCCTACCCTGCATATATAAAATTTATTTATGCCAAATTTTATTAAAGTGTTGACATATTTAAGACATTTATGAATTTTAAAACCATTTTCCCTGTGTACAAAAAAAAAGTAAAATTTAAAAAGCAACTTACCATTTTATAGAAAATTACAATTAAAAAAATGTAATTATTATTTATTTCAAAATATTAACTACTGTTTTGCCAACAAAGTAGGTGCCTAGTTTTTTTTCAAGAAATTAGATTTTAGAAAAATTATGTTTCTCAGAAACGGACGTCGTTATGCCGACTTCCCTATCATTAAGGATCCAGAAAATATATATTTTAGGGGTTTAAGACGAATATTGTAGAAATTACAAACGGAATGATAAACTTTTATACACCCTTTACACCTGTGGTGAAGAGTATAAAAACTCATTATACCCTTCACGGTGTCCGTCTGTCCGTCTGCCTATTGAAATCACTTTTTAGAAAGCCCCAATTATTGGATATATATGTTTTATCGGTCCATTAATGGCCGAGATATCGCCAAAAAACCGAAAAAGCCTCTAAAATCTTGTTTATTTTTGACTTTATGTGCGACTTCGTTTTTGCTTTTTCTTGTAATCTGAAAAAATTATTAAAAATATACATACACAAACATATATAAAAAACATTGCAATGACTTTCAGTGTTGTTGTTTTTTATATAACCCAGCCGGAAAAGGAAGGGCTAAAGAGACATTCTAAAATGCTTTATTTAAGTTCTACAAGGAATGCTAATTGCATTCCAACACTATTTCTTTTTTACAGGGCGTGTCATTGGAGGAAAGGCCTTCGCTTTTTCCTTACATAAAGAAGCGATAAGGCCAGGATTCTTAAATAAATTTATTATAAATTTATTAATAAATATGCTCTTTTATGTGTGTTCATGTTATTACAAAAGAGTCTGAAATTGATTAAAAAAATGACATGTCTTCTACCTTCATTAACGACACTTAAAATAAGACTAAATGATTTAGAGCTTTGCAAGTCTCTCAATTAAAAATATTTCTGTTTGAAAAGAGAAAATTAATATGTGAGTGATACAACTTCTATATCGCATCTAATGAAATGAATTAGTGCCGAATTCTTTTTTAAGGAAGCCCAGGCTTTCTTTGAGGAATTTTCGCAGAAGGTAAAGTGGAATGTGTAGATTTTTTTCAGGAGGCATTCACAAAGGCCAGCGGTGATGAAGCACTAATATATTTTCCAGCTGGGAAGCAAGCAGTAGTTGTTTATTATACAATGGCTTAGTGTGTTGTTTTTTGTATAAGCATGTATCTACATACAAACTTATGTATATAAACTTATGTATGTAAAGTTTGCAGTCATCAGAAGCTATCAGTGTGTTGTTGTTTTTTTTTTTCTTTTAAGGAAGCAACGCATGCTATAATATTTAAATTTTGTGTTTATTTTTTTGTAGTTTGGAAAAAAATTAGATTATTTTTGTAAGTATAAATGTGAAAATATGAAAGGATACTTTATTATTTGTCGGTAAGGTTGTGAAGGGTATAAAAGATTCGGTACAGCAGAATATAGCGCTCTAACTTGTTATAAGATTTATGTGGGAAATTCCATATCAAAACGGACAGAAAACAAATTAATGAGTTTTAGCCCTATTTACCGTAGAACAAAGAATGATTGATGCTTAAAAATTAGATTTTATAAGTCGAATAATAATAAGTATGTAACTTCTAATCGGCTATTTGGATTTACATAAAATTTCACACAGGCATAGTGGAGTAGTGTTAGTTTAAATTTGAAAAGGGGATCACACAGTACCCTCAGAAGCGAAGCTAAGGGGGCTCAAAGTATCAAAGATTTTTACATCTTTTTAAAGGTCTTAATAAGGCCTATGAAAAACATGCTACATGTGTTATTTATCTCCTACAGTCTTCGAATTATTTGCGTTTGAAGTTTTAACTGTCTCAATTTTACATGAAAAGTCTACACTTTTTTTGCAGTAAATCCAAATTTTTCTTAAGAACATTTTATACTTTTCTGAAAGGTATCTTCACGGAGATGAATTCAAAATTAAAACAAGCCAATCACCCTATAGAGCTAAATACATATCCCGTCGAATTTGACCTATTAGATGCTATAAGGCATTTAATTTGTAATATATATTTAAGTAATTGTATTTTGTAATTGTTAAATTTGCAAACTTTTTCCATGAAAAATAATAAAAATAAAAATTAATCCAATATATATATATAACGAAACCAAACAAAATTTATAGAAAATTTGCGCGCATTAATGACTTAATTTCATAGATGTCAGGAAACCAGCCATGGGATACCATTACAAACTTTCCTATAATTGGCATAAATGTTTGTAAGATGTATGTTTTCGCTACTAACAAACACCGCTTTTATAGAAATTGCCCAAGATGTCGCGTAAATAGATTTTTTTTAATAAATAAATAATCAATTCAAAGGGGCGTTAAAAAGTTTTTTAAATGCAAAAATTTTATTCACTTTTTATAATTTAAACAAATTTTCAAATTCATCGAAGAGTACCTGTAAAGAATCGAGTTAATGGTTAAAATTTATAATATAAAAATTTAAGAAACATCACATATAACGGCTACAGCGGCATTCTTTTCCAAACACATCCGCTTGCTGACAACTACCGAGAAGTGTAAATTACACTAATATTAATGTCAAATGGATGAATTTTATTTACTTAATAACAAAATATTTTAAGGACTTATAATTGTATGAACCAAAAAAGATGTTCTTAAGCCCAAAAATCAGCCCCACATATTTCGCATTATAATTAAAATTTTAAAATAACAAAAATTCTTTTCGATGTAAAATTTATCACTAAATAAGATACACGTTTAAAATTTTGTGAAAAGTAATGTCAGTAAAATATCCCAAAATATGTCTATTATTACCAACTACTAATAAACACTTTTTGCTATTTAATAAATATTAAAAATTTAGTAATAGTTTTGGCATGTGCTATTTTTAAGTTTTAACTCCAACAGACTTTGCATGTATAAATATTGGTTAATAAAACCACAAATGGACGTATGTGTTAGACGAAAACAAATTTTGAAAATATTTTTACTCAAAATTTTAAAATTTTTTTAAATTCCTCACACACAAATTGTTTAGTTCAAACAACATTAGAAAATTTCAAATTATTACTGAAATAAATGATTTTTTACTGAATGTTAATTTTCTCAACATCTTCTCATGGTCCCAATTCAAATTTTTTATATGTTGTTGCAAACACTTTAGGGGACATTTTAAAGAAAAACAAGTAAGAATGTTATATTCGGCTTAGCTGAATCTATATACCTACCATCAGCAATTTTTTTACATTTCTCCTTGTATTGGAGGTGGGCGGACCACGACCTTTTTTTGTTTTCGAGTTTACTTTGGTCTTTGAGCTATTTATACAAAATTTTTTTCATGTTTCACCTTATATGGTATGTGGTCTGTAAAGTGGGCGGACCAAGCCTATTTTTGGTTTCAGAGTTTATATTGAACTATTTGTGTAAAAAATCGTTGATGTACATGCTTTTTTCTAAAAAATATCGGTCGAAAAATGTAAACTGTAGTTACGACAAACACCCTGTTTTTTAGTATTTGCTCAATAACTTTCTTATTTATAAACCAAATTTGCTCATTTTCAATACCAAACAATCCTTATATAAGATAAATGTTTGAACCAAACTTCATCCCCCTAGGTGGTCCGCTCCGAGCCCTATCCTGCTTTTAACGCACAGACGGACGATACAGTTAGATCGTCTTAGATATTCACGAGGACCCACAATATATACTTTACGGAGTCTTAGATTATTATTTCGACATGTTACACACGGATGTAACCCCCCATTATTTTTTGATGGTGGGTATAATTATAAAAATGGCAAAAATGATTTTTTAAATATCCTTGATACCAGAACAAATATTAATCTCATTATCCTTTTCTCTTCAACAATAGCGTTTTTACAAAAATAGTTATAAACTAGATTTATTAAGCATCAGTTTGAAACAAATTTCATTTAAATCGGACAAATAAGAACGCAGATATATCGCTCATTTGCTGCAACAACGTCATAACCTAAAAAAAACGCAAATTTCGAGTTAACATCACTAATGCATAGTAAATTTGATTAAATTTGACCATAATATCATTTTCATTCAAAATTTTGTTTAAATATTTGTTAACATAAAAACTAAAAAAGCTTCTCCTGAAAAAATTGATTTTTTGAGTTATGACGTTGTTGCAGCAAATGAGCGATGGATTTAAATTGCATGTATTAAAAAAAAATCTGAAAAAATTGATTTTTGAACCGCGATAAAAACTAAACTACAACGAATTGGAAAATTTTGAAGGACTTAAAATTTTGTATTGACGTAAAATTGCGATTTTTTTCTAAAAAAAAAAAAAATCTCCATAAAATATAGTATATAAATATGTATGATTAGTTTTAAAATAAATTTTAGTTTTATTTTACAATCAATTACCTGTAATCCGAGTAGTTTCTATTTTTATTAGATCTCCATAACTTATTAAAAAACACTTTCATTTATTTTTATGACTATATGTGCAATTTCATATACATTTAAAAAGGCCATGGATTTTTATTTCTTTAATATTTTATTTTATTTTTACTACATATCTTTTTTTAACTAAACATTTTAATTTAACTTTTATTTTTCCACTTATTTTTAACACACTAGATTTTTCTTAATTTTGCTTACCAAAAACCAAACAAATAATTAACAAATAACGATAATTTTTATTTATTTTTTATTTTATATGCTTATTTTTTTAATACAAACTTTTCTTCACTTTTCCTCACACACACTCGACTTTTTTCCTTTTTACCGTCGACGAACCGAACCGAACGGGAAAAATTAAACAAACGAACGAACACACAAAACTCGACGATAGCAATAGAAAATAAATTACGGCATTTTCCAAAAAAAAAAACTTTTGCAAACTTCTATTTTCACATTTTTACATCCACCATTGCCCATAAAGTATTTATATTTTGGGTCCTCATAGGATTCGGATTTGATCTAAGGGAAGGGCTCGAGGCGGACCACCTAGGGGGACGAAATTTTGCTCAAATATTTGTCTTCTATAAGGTTTTTTTGATATTAAAATCGGTTTATAAACAAAAAAAAGAATGGGCCAAATACTAGAATCTCAGGGTGTCCATTGTAACCACTGTTGCCAGATAATTATAGTATAAAATCGTCACATTTCAAAGTAAAAATCGTCAAAATCGGTACAATATTTTTGAAATCGGCAAAAAAAAAATCGGAAAAGTTAAAATGCATATCTTTTTTGCTATTTATGTTCATATTAAAAAATATTATTAATATTATTAATATTTTAAAACTATTTGTTTATTAAATAAACTTCCAGCATTATTTTATATTATATAAAAAGTTTGGTATATAAAAATCTTGGTTTACATCGATCCTTAAACTATTTCGTTGATGTACATATTTTTTATAAGAGATAAAGATAAAGTATGAAATTTAGTTACAACCACTGTTGCCAGATTTGCCGATTTATCTACATTTTGACGATTTTTTATCGTAAAAATTTCAAAGTGCGATTTGACGATTTTTGTTCATTCATATACATAAGTATGTAAGTGATATAGTTTCGATCATAGATGAAAAAGCTTAGGAATGTGTTAAGTAGTAAAAAATTTAATTGAAAATTGAAAATAATGCATATGACTTTTTGAGTAATTTTTCCAATTGAGTTTATTTTGCTGTAAATTAGAATCTTGATTTTTAAAAATGTTTATAATGATTCAGTAGTAATTTCAATTCTGATTATAGAAATCTGAAAGATTTTGGCCGCTCGCTTAATGGATCTTTAAAGTTTTGATGTATTTTTCTGAATAACTTTATTAATACATATGCGATTTAAATTATATTAATATTGTTTAAAAGTTCAAATACCTTTTGAATGATATATAATATGACCATATTCATAAAAATCTTGAGACTATTCTCCAATTTTAATTAATTTTTATTGATATACCGAAACATACAAAACTTTGTTATTTATAAAAGTTTATTCGGCGAATAAATATAAGATAAAGTCCCTGAGTCCGGCAAAAACCGACTACACGGATAAACCTTCATTAAGGTTAAAAGGAAAATATTCTTTTTTAACTGGTCTGGTAATCTTAATTTGTTCCTACTTTTCAAATTTTGTATAATATAAAATAATGCTTGAAGTTTATTTAATAAACAAATAGTTTCAAAACTTAATACTATTTTTTCAATGTGAACATAATTTTTTTTTTAATTTTAGTTTTTCCGATTTTTTGACGATTTCAAAAATATTATGCCGATTTTGACGATTTCTTCTTTCAGATAACTTAAGACATTTGACCACTTGTTTAATTCAATAGGGAAAAAAGAATTTGTCTGTTTTCTTTGCATGTTTTGATATGAACAACATATTTATGTGTGTTTGCGTTCATAGTGATAGTACTTTCATAAGGAAAACAGTCGTTTAAAAGAATTATTTATAATATTATTGAGATTTATGATCTCTTAAATTAGTTTTTGAGACTTATTATGATATATGAATTTTTTGTATTATTACTTAAACCACTACGCTACGTACAACAAAAAAACAAGCAAAGACTTTCTCAATGTCTTGTATTGCAAGCTTTTTTGACACACCACTTGAACCATTTGTTTGCTACAAATGTTTTGATCGCCAGTATTTGCAATCCCTCATACACAGGACGCATTTGCTTTGCTTTGATCAACGAACAGTAGAAACAGTATTTATTGTTGTTGTACATGTTGGTTTGCTTTTCAAATCATCTTACGCAGGGCTTTAATTGAAATATTTAATACTAGAAATGTAATAAAAATTAAAGCTACATATCTTAATAAAATATATTTAATTTTATTATTAAATTAGTTTAACAATACATATTTTATCATTTTAATGAAACTTGTAAACAACTTACATCTGCATAAGTATTTTTATTAATTGAATAATCAAACTAATTTATGTTTGAGCTGTAAATCTTTCACACTATTTTCCTATAAATACACATTTACATATATTAGTAACTTAACAATTATTGAATACATTAACTCAATAAATTGACTTAACTTCGTTTTATTATATAAAATACCGAACTAATTAAAGGTTTCATTTTGCAGAAATAAATAAAAATGGATTCCGAAATTTTTTATTGTAATTTACAGTTTTAAACCCTTTTAAAATTGTAAATTAAAAATTAATTTAGAATAATACAATTAAAATTCCAATAAGATTAAAAAAACCTAATGAGAATTTAATAAATTTATTTAGAACAAATGTTGAACTTTTAGACGAAAATTCGTTTAAAAATTTTAATTTATTTGTTGTTTTCGAAATTGTCGAAACGAATTTTTATTTTATTTTACAAAATCAAGTTAGTTGTTGATACAAAAGCCTTACGAACTTTGTAGTATAATCTTTTTATTAAGATTTAACTAAATAAATTTAATAAAAAATAAATATATAATGAGCCTTTAAACTGAGTAGACTTTTAAAATATTTATTTCTTAAAATTATAATTTCTAAGCCAATTAGAATTTAAATATTTCTTCAAAACAAATGTCGAATTATTGAATTTTACTAATTAAGTTATTGAAGACACAAACCTTTCATACTTGGTGACTTCAATTTATTAATTAAAAACTAGGAACTTAGAAAAGGAAAAGTTAATAAAATTAAAAACAAACACGTCATTGCAATAAATTTTAGATTTGAACAAAATTTTATTAAAATATTCTTTAAGAACAATAACCATAATAATACGAATTTAAAATTCTGTAATTAAAGTTCTTATTTACTAAAGAAAATCTTTCGCGGTTAAAAAAAAGCTAATAAGAAATCACTTATTTTCTTCACTAACTGGTTATCATTTGAACAAGAGAGGAAATAATTTATTAAAGCCACGAACCTTTCTTACTTAACGTTCTCCTAACAACAATTCTGTGTTAATATTTTACCTATTTTGTCATTCTTAATTTGAACAAAGAGATGAATACAACTACAATAAAAACTAATTCACGAATATCGGAAATGAAGTAAAGAATTTAGCAAATTTTTCTGGTAAAATCACAAAGTAATATTTTTCCCGACAATTAAGCACTTTAATTTTACTAATTAAACATTAAATTATAATTTTCCCTTTTTCCACAAAGTTTAATGTTTTGAAAATTAATAGAGTTTAGTGGAAACAGTAAAATGTAACAAGGATTGATATTGAAATATCTATATAACGTAAAGAAAGATATGTATTTATTATAAATATATGATATAACTAATTAAAAATAAATATTTGTTTAAACATTAAATTTTGCTTAATAAATAATAGTAAAAAATAAATAGTTTATTAGAATTAAAGAATTTTTAATCAAATTTTTATTCACAACAATATCATCACTAAACTTCTAATATGTACTAAAAGTTCAAACTTTAATTAGAATTTCTACAATTTTGAAATCGCATTACTAATTTCTATTTATTTTAAACCTCTTATAAATAATTTTTTATTTAAAATTTATTTAGAACAATAGCTTAGTACTTAATATAAATTGTTTAAGTTTAGTAATTTATTAAAGTCGCAAATACTTTAAACCCTTTTAAAACTTTTAATCAAAAATTCATTTAGTACAACAACAACTTATTCAAAATTTTAATAAGAACTAAAAGTTCAATAAGAATTTATCGGTTTATTAAAATTGATAAGCTATCTTTATTATTTAGTATTTATTTAGAACAAAAATTTATCTTTTAAAGTTAAGTTAGGTATTGAACCAACTTGTTATCATTTGAACAAAGGCTGAAATAATTTATTAAAGCCACGAATCTTTCTTACTAATCGGTCTTTTAAACAACATCTCTGTTTTAATATTTTACCATCCTTAACTTAGACAAGGAGACGAATACAACTAAAACGAAAACTAATTCACGAATATCAAATAAATACATGCTTAACAATTATGGCGGAAACGAAGTAAAGAATTTTGCAAAATTTTTATTTCCCGTTAAAAGCACACAAATAACATTTTAATCGACAACTAAACACTTTTATTTCACAAAGTAAACATTAAATTTTAATTTTCATTTGTTTTCTGAATTGTTTGACTAAATCTTATAAACTTTTTTTCATTCTATTTAGACCGATAAAGGTTTCACGTCCGATCACGAGGAAATTTTTTTATTAGACTAAAGCAGAGCTGGAAAATGCAATTCAAATATAATTCCTTAATACATTTTTGGTAAACGAATTTTTAATATGTTTGCTAATATTTTAAAAAATGGCATTAAAAATAATTAAATATTTAATTTATAGTAAAGGATTGTTTAAAAAAAAAGATTAATTAAGATTTTCTTTGTGTATTTTTGGTGTTTTTTATCTATGATATTAATTTTAAAGCAAAAATCGAACTTTGTTCGATATTTAAACTTTTTTTACACTTTTCGAACTGGAATCTTAAAATGTCTCATCAAGATTATGTTATCTTAGTAAAGTCATTAAAGTTAAATTTTTATTTTAAACTGTTTTTGAAGTTTATAGACCACGCGTCCGTATATCCATCAATCAGAATTTTATAAAGGTAAATGTTGATAGGTAAATTATACCTTAAATTTAAAGACAGGAATAAAGTAATTGAAATAAAATTGGATATTATAAGCAAAATATCTTAAATAGTAATTTCTTAAAAAGTTATATATAAATAAAAAGTGCGATAAATATAAATTATTGGTACTTTCTAGATCACTTTACCTTTATTTCATGAACTGCGCAGAATGGAACAAAATAATGTAATATAAAAACTTGAGCAAATTGTACAACATTCATCTTTAAATATTCGACTCAGAATCAATTTCTGTTTAACGTCTTTCTATAATGAACCTTAATCAAGCAAATCAAAAATAAATATATGCATTATTCATCAGTACTGTTATTATTTTATAAAATTTTGTTAAATGTACAACACAAGAACAATTTTGTAAAATAAAACCACAAAGAATTATCAAAAAGTAGCTTTTAACATTGTATAAATAATCGATAAACATTTTGAGATGTTTTAAATATTTTTAGCGGGCTTCATATTGCATACTTTAAAAATATGAGTATATATAATTGATTTTCAAAGAATTTTAATGTTGAAACTCTGTAAACAGCGTCTTTAAATGTTTTAATTATAATTGTGTTGATATGAAAAATAATACAATTTTAATCAGTTTAAAATATTTTTGCAACAATGTTTTGATTTTTTTTCAATATTAATTTATGATATTAAATATGAACACATCTCCGTTATTTTTAGCACCCACACTTGTTATATTACAATTGGGATTTTGCAGACAGCCCTCTTTTAATGTAATTATTTTTCGCAAAGAAATTATTTTAATGTATAAACATAAAAAGCCCTAAAACTATAAGAAAAATGCGCAGTATTAAAAAATTTATTTTAAATTCCCTCCGGATTTCTTGTTTTTTTACATAAAATATTACCATATATTTTAAAAAATTATATGAATTTCGTAAACAAAATTGAAAAATCTTTGAAAAAAAAAGAAATGAAAAGAAAATAAAATAAAAAAAAAATTATTTACTTTCCGTAACCGTATAAGTTTTTGTTTATTTTAATATTTTTAGTATTTGGAGGAATTTAGTACAAATTTTAAAGTGGTAAAGACCATTATTATAATTTATATTATAATAAAAATAATAATATATTTAAAAAAATTTTTCTTTAAACATGAAAATTATATCGTTAACTGAAATGCAAAAAGGCAATAATATTAACAAAAGTCAAAGGCCGTAATATCAACTTCATAAACAAAACAATCGTAGAGTGTTTTATGCTTCATCTGTTTTGCTTTGAGTGAACGATTAAAAAAATTTACTTAATTGCAAAAAATTAAAAATTGTAGTTACGGCTTTTTGCATTTTAGGTAACGATATATTATTTTTTTGTTCTTGAGATATTTATTATTTTTATTCTAAATAACATTTTTTGCAAATTATACATATACAAATAATAAAGTTTTTGACAAAATAATAATAAAAAAACAACAAAGAGTTTCTCACAAAAAAATCGATTTGTCAAAAAAATATAAAAGATTTTACTCTTCAACAAAATAAATAAAACAAAAACACGATTTTAACAATTAAAACAAACATATTTATAATAAAAAAATTTATTACTCAAACCTAAATGAATTTTCCAAATAAATTAAAAAAAAATATGGTTTCAAAGAAACCAAAACCAAAATACGTGAAATAAAATCAAAATTTCAAATATTTATATCAAAACCTCTAAAAACGTTTGCTTAAAGTCAAAAAAAAACCTAACTCATCCACCAAAAAAATACATATGTATATAAAATATATTTTTTAGTTGCAAAAAAATAATAATAACATTATTTATAATTTTGTTTTGTTTTTATCTTTTAATTTTCTACACATTATGTATATACCCTCTAGTTTCAATTTTTATCGATTTTCATAAAAAATTATTTTTTCAAAATTTTCCATTTCGTTTTATAAAACATATTTTCTAATTAAATATAAATTTTAAATCGTCTTTTTCACAAAAAATTAAAAATGTTAATAATTTACATTTCATTCACTTAAATTAATGTTTTTACTTTCAAAAAATGCCTATTATAATTTAAAAAATCATATTAATTAACATTTTTTAATAAAAAAAAAAATGGTCTTTTTTTAGTTCCATTTTAATTTTCTTCCATCCCTAAACCAAAGGAAAAGGAAGAAGACGCAACAGGTGATAAAGTTGAGAAATTGGTTTTTGACTAGGGAAGAAGAAAAAGAAGAAGACTAGGAAAAGAAAAATAGAGTTGCCATTACATAGAAAAAAAATATTATTTTTTTCATTTATTGCTATTCTACTGACTTAAGAAATAAAGCTCACAAAAGAAATATAAATTATAATAAACAAATTGGTATTGTTTGTTGAAAGAAATAATTAATCACAAATATATTATATTATAATATACAATTAACATTTATATGAAGCATAAAAGGAAATAATAGTTTATTTATACATTATAAAAAAACGGGTTTTGTATTATAATAATTAAGTTTCATTTAATAAATAAAGAATCAAAATATTACCAAATAGTTTTATTATTATTTTCTTTTTTTTAATTTTCTTTAATTTTGTTAAATTAAAAATTTGTGCTTAATTTTATATGTATAAACGAAGTAATTTCAAAAATGTAACATTTTTAATTAAAAATATATCGAAGCCAAAATAGTGGTAATTCATATAATTCCTTAGGTGTTATCACTGTTAGCCTACCAACACATATCAACATGTCTTATTTTTAATTTTATCGAAATACAGTGAAATGAAAATGTACTTTTATTTTATTTATTTTTTATTTCGCGAATAGAAAAAACAACACTTGTAAAGATTAAAAATCTTCACAAATTATGGGTAAACTTAATATATGTAAGTGGATATTAGAACTAGCCTAAAGTTTAATTAATACTTATGATTATTTTTCAAATTTTAAAAATGTATTTACAAAGTGATTACTTATTTATTTATTTATTTTATATCAGAATAAAGTTTATGTAAGGATGCTTTTTAAGATCATATTTATTTTTTGGTTTATAAAGTTGAAATTGTCTAAAATATTTTGATAGTTGTCGAAATGCAAAATGTGTTTGAAGATTAATTTCGCTGCTGTTATTTACCAAAAATTTCTACTTACGATATTTTATACAGTTTAAATAATAAAAGTTATTGTCAGTCACAAAGAACGTATATATTCAAAATTTTTACGCTAATTATATAGAAATTTGTAATGATGCTATACCGTTCATAGTGATATACCTTAAACTGAATAAAATAATCTCACCTTTTAAATTATATTCTTAATTATATTTCATTTATGTTGGCAAATATTCTATCAAAATAATCTGCAAATTTTAATAAATTCTCAGTTTTTTTATTTCATTTTTTATCACCAGATAAATTTTGATAATATTAAAATTCAAAACATTTAAATTATGAGTGCAAAAATAAATTGAATCAAGAAATCCTCAAAAAATTATGTATGACCTACAATTTCATAGTTATTTTGTAAGGTCTACCAAAATCCATTGAAACATTTCTGCTTTCAAAACAAACTTTAAAAATATTTATGAGATATTTAAATGTATTTTTTAAAATTTTTATATGTAAGTATGCAGTAGGAGTATATTAGGATGTAATATTTCGTAATTACTACTGCTTATTTTTAATTTTGTTTATCATAAGTATTAGTTAACTTTAGTTGATAAACATTGCAAATTAAAAAAAATACATTAAATATACATTAAAATTTGATTAATATTATTTATTTATAACAATTATTTATATACGTAGATCTTTTTTGTACGTTATTATATTTACCTTGTCACATTTTACCCTTTCCACTAAACTATATTAATTTTCAAAGCATAGGTAACTCTGGCTTTGTTTAATTGGCTTATTCCTTTTCCTCTTCTAATTAGTCTAATAAGAAACTGTTGTCGTGATCGGATGTGAAACCACTGTCGGTCTAATTAAAACGAGAAATAGTGTATAAAATTTAGTTAAACTTTCTAGAAAACAAGTGAAAAATATAATTTAATGTTTAATTTGTGAAGTAAAAGTGTTTAATTGTTGGATAAAATGCTATTTGTCTGCTTTTACCGAAAAATAAAAATGTCCAAAATTTTTTTACTTCGTTTCCGGCATGATTGTATGTATTTATTTCGTATTCGTGAATTGGTTTTTGTTGTAATTGCGCTCGTCTCCTTGTCCAAATTAAGGATGGTAAAATAGGTATAATATTAAAACAGAGATGTTGTTTAAAACAACTATTACTACGAAAGGTTCGTGGCTTTAATAAATTACTTCCTCCTTTCTTTCAACGATAAGTTAGTGAAGAAAGTTAGTGATTTCCACAATCGTACACGAAATTCTTTTTCAAAACTAAGGCTGCTTTTTTTAGTAAATAAGAATTTTAGACATGTTATTGTTCTAAACAGTGTTACCAGTTTAGCCTTTTTAAGGCTAAATCTAAACTTTTTATTTTACTTTTAGTGTCAAAATTTTCGTTTTAGCTTCTAGCTATTTTTCTAGCCTTTTATGATTATTAAAATTGCCTTAAAAAAGGCTAAAATGTTACTATTTCAACAACGAAGAAAGTAATTTCTTTTTTGCTATTAATACTTTTATTTTTAAAGAATCATCCATTTAAGCAATTTTGTGTATTTATTCGCTTTTTTATTCGAATTTTTTTATATCTAACAAAAAATTTTGCTTGCGGTGTTTCATTCTCTAAGTCTAACTAATTTTGTGGACTTACTAAATGGATTACTATAATAATTTTTAAATATACTTCATTAACCATAGAAACTATTTACCAATACAATTTAAAAAATATATTGTAATAACAGCAAAAAATCTCCCAAAAATTTGGAGATACTTAATCAAAAAGGAATTATAGTTTAAAATTTACGAAAAATCATTTCGAAACATTGTGTCATTTTTCGTATGAAATATAAGCAAAATTTGTATGGAAATTTTTTGGTAGATTTTTCATTAGACCTTTTTGTTAGCAGCCATTTTATGTTTTATATATTTATTACATCTTTAAAAAATCAAAAATAAATGAGAACGAACAGAATTAATTTCAAAATTAAAAAAAGTATATAACAACTTTTTCTGCCTTATTATTATTATTACTTTTTTTTTTGTGGCATTTAACCTTTTTTGACCTCTTTAAAGTTCAGTTCAGTCTCTCTTTTTCTCATCACCTGGCAACACTGGTTCTAAATATGTGATTAAAAGTTGTAATCTGTTATTAAATTATTAAATATGAAATATTTATTTTCTTATATTATTTTTTAATACTATGAACTTTTCCGTTTCTAAGTCCCTAGTTTTTATTTAATTTTTAATTAAAGTACGAATAGCATTTTAGTTCTTTTTAGCAAAATACAAATTTTAATGAATAAATATTTCATCAAAGCTTATTTTTTTAAATATTTTTCAAAGGCTAGAATGTTTATTATTTATCAAAGTTACCGCTAAAATACCCTTAGTTAAACTACCCATTTAACTTGACTACCGTTACCCCTAAAATACCGTTAACGAAATAATTGGAAATACCGTTACCATCAAAATACCTTTACATAAATAGCTCAAAATACCGTTACCGCTAAAATACCGATACCGAAATAACCCAAAATATCAAAACCGCTAAAATACCGTTACAATTTGATAAAAAAAAATTATCCAATATAGACACCACGTAAAGATGAAAAGAATATTGAGTGCGTGTATGTTAAAAATTAAAAAAAATAATAATTAATTAAATAAGTGATAATGTTATATTTGGCTTGGCCGAATATTATACCCACCATCTGCAACTTTTTAAAATTTCATCTAATGTGAGAGGTGAAATTTTTTGTTTTTGAGTTTACATTGGTCCTTGAATTATCTGTATAAAATTTTGTTTAAGAGATATCAGCATAAAGTAAGAACTGAAGTTACCCTGAGTTTCTAATATTTGGCCCATAACTTTTTTATTTATTAACCCATTTTACCCATTTCAATACCAAACATATCTTATATAAGATAAATATTTGTTCCAAATTTCGTCCCGGTAGGTGGTCTCCCCCGAATCCTATCCTGCTTTCAACTAACGGACATAGCTAGATCGACTCAAAGTCTTGCCAAGACTTTATGGGCTATTAAGTGATTTACATGTTACATACGGAATGACAAACGCAATATACCACCATTCTTTTTAATGGTGGGTATAAAAACGTAGTGAATGAAATATGTTATTAAAAGCAACACAGAAAAATTAAAATATATGTTCTGTTTTTGAAAAAATATATATTTATAAAAATTAAGTAAAAAAAGTTAAATGTAAAAAATAAAAGTAAAAAAATAAATAAGTAAAATTTGAAAAAGTGCATCATGATTCATATTCGAGCGTTGTCATTATTCATTCAGCTCGGTTATCGGTAAATATGTATGTGAAAAATATATTTATTAAAAAAAAAAAAAAAAAAAATACTACTATTCTTCATCATTACAACAGGTAAATGATTTTAAATAAAAAATTTATGTTAACTAAATATTTGTATATTATGTATTTATTTAAATATTTTATTTAATAAATTTAATGTTCTGATTACCTCCGATTTTTTCATTATTGATAATAATTTTAACGGTGAAAACATTAATGTAAAATTTTTGGTTCAATTGATTAGTTGGAATAGTTTGAAAAACGTGTTTCCTTAAGCAAATTTCAATGAGTTTCAATAACTAAATTTAAATTATTATATTGGTATCTAATTTTTATTTTGGAAATTGTAAGCTTTTTGAAAATTGGGGTGTATACCGACTATTCGGTATACTAAACTTGTACCTTGGAACAGTCAACAATAACGTAAGATCTCCAGGCTAACACAAAATATTGAAAATATTTTTATTTTTTATTGCTGAAGAGCTTTTATCAATCTTTGCCTCAGAGTTCTTCTCAGCTTTGTTATTTAAAATTTGTTTAGCTTTGATTGATTTAGGTCCTTGTTAAGCTTTTTTATTACCCTGAAATGTAATACTTTTGTCAAAATTTACTCAATCAACATTTTCTAGTAAGTTAAAAAAAATAAAAATTCAAATTTTATTTTGTACATTTTTGTTTGACTGCCATCTGCATGCGAACAAACGATCGGATTTCAAAAATTCTATCTACTTTTAAATCTGATATGTCTCTAGAAGAGGGGTTCTCACAAGATCTTGCTTCGCCTACCCTTTTGACATTGTAATGAAAGCGTGACACTAAAATTTTATGAAATGTTATGTAAAGATAAAATAATTTAAAAATAATAATAATAATTGCGGCATTGTATTTGCTTCATGAGATATGTAATATTAAGAAACTTATACGTTATTTTTGACTTTCCATTTTTAAATAGTTTCAGGTTTCCATTGGATTTTTTTTTTTCATTTTAAATAATATGTACATTTAAAAATTATTTTAAGGAATATTTTTTAGGATCTCTTCGCCACCCCTCACGAAAGTCCTTACGGTAATCAAGAAATATATTTGTTCTCACTTTTTCGATAAAACTGAAAGTTTTAATAATATGATTTAAGTCCTCATTTTGCAAATGGAAACATTTTCAAACGACAGAAATTTATATGCAAAGAATTTCACACTTTTGAAAACGTATAGTTTCACAAATTGAGGACTTTAAATAGATTTTAATATTTTTCTTTTTCCTTTTGAAAATAGATACTTAAAAATTGTTTTAACACAATAATTTTTTGAAACGTCAGAAGTTTTCATGAATAATAGTGAGAAATTTTTTAAAATTTAAAAATTGTTCACATAAATTTCTGAAATTTTTAATATTAAGAAACTAATACGTTATTTTTGGCTTTAACTTGGGAATGTTTTTTATAAAAACATTTTTCCATTTTGAAATAGTTTCAGGCTTTCATTGGAACATTTATTTAAAATTCTAAATAATATATACATTAAAAAATTAGTCAAAATTAGTCTTTTGGTGAAAGACTAATTTTGACTAATTAGGGCTTAATTTTGTTTTACAAAATGAAGTCCTAAATTCTTTCCTTAAATGTTGATTGAAAAAATACCTATTAGGCATTGTTAAAACGGAAATATATGAAGAACTCTTGCGGTAATTATTTGAAATTATAATTTTGGTTGTTGTATTTGCTTAAAAATAATATATAATTTTACACGCTAGATGGCGCCTTCTAAATTACGAAAGGTAAACACGTGGGCAATAAAATAGGTTGTGTATTTATTCAAATAAAAAAATATTTAAATTTTAAGTTTTAAAATTGTTTAAACTTATGTTCATGTTTTATTTATTAAATACAACTATCTAGGGAATAAAAAAATAATTTGCAGCTATTTTATTGTCCATGTGTATATATGAATTTGCACACCGGTCACAATAATACACCAAAATACGCTGCTGCGTCAGCGTCATTTGCATCTATTTGATGGTAAACAAGCATAGCGAAATGCAGGATATGTTTGACAAAGCTAATACCCTAGATCAACGGTTCTCAAATGGGTGTTCGTGAGCCACAAGGAGTCCGTAGGGACATTCGTGGAGGTCGCGAAAAGCAATGAAAAATATTCTTGATCAAACAATTTCTTAATGTAAATATTATTTAGAATTTTAAATAAAACTTCCAATAAAAGCATGAAACTATTAAAAATTGGAAGACATATTTGTTTAAATTAAAGATAGAAATTAAGTTTTTTTCCTAAATGAGTTCTTTTAAGAATCAACTAGCACTAGCTGCAAGAAAAGCCAATAAAGGAACCCGTGCTTTGCTTCAATTGAAAATATTACGCTTGATAAAGGCAACATGATCAAATAAAGAATAAAGAAAGTTATTCTGTCCAATGGCACAATATAAAGAAAACTTTCAAATGTGGCAGAGAAAACAATTATTTAAAAAGATAAATAGTTCACTTTACTTTGATCAAACTACTAATCTTTTATATGAAACCTTACTTTTATTTTTTGTAAATATATTAACCAAGAACTTTTTTTATAAATAAACGACTTTATATAATGCCCTTTCCGAATTTAAACCATAGAAGAACATCTTGTGGAATAAGATGCTTAGAATTTGCTCGAATTGTGCGACCCACAAAGGGTCTATACAAATATTATAGGGGGGTCGCGAAGAAGATTTATTTAAAGACACAATTTAAAGATTTGTTTGCATTTAAAATCAATAATACAAAATAACTTCTTTTTATGTTCTTATAAAATACCTAGAAATTTAGCAATATTTCAATAAATTGAGCAAGATTGTTATTATTTCCGACTTTCGAATTAACTGAATCGAGCTTTATAACATTTTGAAAAGTAATAGAAATAGAATATTTTGCGTACAATTCCAAATCTGTAAAATTTGACAACCTTATTTTAAATAAAAATATCATTTTCCAATCGATTTACTAGTAGTTATAAGCCTTTACCAGGTGTTATTAGACGATCCCCATTATCTTACTTATATCAAAGAGAATTTATTGGACATCCAGACCATATATATATATATATATATATATATATATATATATTATATATTAATACGTAAAATTAATTTAAAATTGAGGATGATAAAAAATTAAACTTTTTTTCAAATATCAAAGGTTTGAGAATAAAAAATAAATATAATTTAAAGCTTTCTGTAAAATGAACGACAATTCAAATGTAAACTTAAACCTTGGTTTATGTTTGAAGATTGCTTAAAAACGCATTTGATATAAAAAGTAATAATCATGATTCAAACTTTTGAATTGGTATTTATTACACAAAAATTTTGGAGGGTCGTACACGAATTGAAATGTCTTAAGGAGATCGTGATGCTGAACAAGGTCGTAAAATACTGTCAAATGCACTTGAAATGAACATGAATGAAAATTTTAAGATATTTGACGATTTTGCGGCAAAATGCGCCAATAGCAAAATTTTTGGTAATATCTCCTAAACTAAGCTTTCAGAAAAATTATTTTGTAGTTACCCTGTAATAATAGGAGATAAGCTACAGGATATCAAAGTTGACCACCTAGAGTATGTAAAAGTTTCAAAAAATTTTAACTTCTATAAATCAAGTCCGATTTCAAAGATTTTTATATTTCTGTAAAGTGCTTGGCGAGATAACTAAAAAACTGTTTAAAAGATATTTACGCTTGAAATTTGAGATTTTGCCCCGACATTATTTAAAAAATATATAAAATATGCACTCTGAATTCGTTTTTGACCAGACCGGAAGCAATTTAGTGTCAAATCGATCTAAATCCATTTTATGTTTAATATCGTCAATAAATTAAAAAAAAAAACTCGCGTGACATTTTTAATTAATCGAAAAACATGAAATATGATAAAATATACTCTATTTTCACATTTTGAGAATAATTTTTTATACCTCATGGCATGTTTTTATTTAAATTTGATTTTATAAAAAAAAAAAAATAATAAGAAATCCGAAAATTTTAAATTAACTTCGATGGATATACCATTTTATTGCTAAGGAGCTTGAGTAAAGATTTAAGATTTAGAAACATATTAATTGATCTTATTTAAGCCATTAAATAAAGCTATTTTTGAATTGTAGTATAGAGGACATAAATATTAACTTTCAAACTTGTCCGAATAGCATCAATTAATGTTATAAGAACAATCTTGTTTAATTTAAGTATATGATAATTTTAATCAATTTTGAACTAATAACAATGCCTAGAATTAGGTGGGTAAGCAATTTGAAGATCAATAATGTTGTTATGTGATATAAAAAAAAAAAAAAAAAATGGGGAATCAAATTTCATCACAGTTAACAAATTTCAGTTTTGCCTTATTTTAAGACATTACAATATTAATAAAACACTTTGTTTTAATGAAAAACATAATTTTTGTTAAAAAAAAAATACAAAAATGTTTTGTTTTTATTTTCGCGTTTTTAATCATATTTCTCGGTTTTTACTGCATATTTAATAACCCTTTTTTTGAGCATATTTGTGGTAACTACATGCCATTACCAAGCTTTTGCTAGGATAGGATCATTTTTTACCAAACACTTCTTTCATTTCCAGAATTTTAAGGGTCCATGTTTATAAAACAATATGTTTTCAAACGATAGAAATTTTGTAGTGAAAATATTTCGAAACTTTAAGGTTTCATTTTGTAAAACAAAATGTTTTCAAACATTAGCAATTTGTGTAGAATAAATTTAAAGGTCCCATTTGTACAACAAAATCGCAATTTTTTATGAATCACAACAAATTTCCCCTGTACTTCTCATATAAATTCTTAACGCTTGAAAACGTTTCCTTTTATAAAATGAGACTCTTACTTAATTAATTTATTCGATTTGAATAAACTAAATACCACTCAACATTTATACATACATCCTTCTACAAAATACTTGTCAAAATAAATATTCCCTAATATGAATTAAATTTTTTGTAAAGACCTTTTTGTTAAAAGTAAAAATTTTGTGTGAAGAATATGGCGTAAATTTTATGAAATCTACAATTTGTCCAAATAAAATCAGGCTGTAAATCTCTATTTTAATAGTACAGTTAAGTCAAAAAGTAAATAAACGTCCACACAAGAAGTACATACTTTATTTCACATTTATTCGGTGGAATTAGCATTAATATACTTGCTGTTTATAATATTATTGGCATGTATAATATAATATATTTTATTTATCATTAATTCCTCTACATTATAACAGTAATTATTAAATATTATTCGTTGATTAAGTATATGTATCGTATATATTTCGTACAATATTTTATCATAAAATTTATTAAATGACGAGTGTGTAAATGTGTATATACGTGGTATTTTTTTTTTTTAATTGTGTGAATATCAAGTCTTTCAAATTGTTTCTTTTGTAAAAAGTGTCCTTGGTGTAATATATACCTTTTTAAAGTATTTATAATTAATACATTTACTTCATAATATAACTATACAAATAATAGCA
Organism: Protocalliphora azurea; assembly: GCA_932274085.1. Taxonomy (NCBI): domain Eukaryota; kingdom Metazoa; phylum Arthropoda; class Insecta; order Diptera; family Calliphoridae; genus Protocalliphora; species Protocalliphora azurea. The sequence continues at coordinate 177,290,602 of OW026519.1, forward strand.
TAGAAAAGTAGACGTAAACAATATATGTTCTAATTAAATATAATTATAGAATGATAAAACTTAAAAGAAACTACTAAAGAATTGGAAGTTTTTTGTTTAACACAGTTTCTATGTTTATTGCTTTATTTGGATTTTAAGAAAATTAAAAGAATTTTTAAAACCTAATTATATAAATCTACGTTTAATTAATATTTACTTAAAAAATATCAACAATTTATTTTGTTTTATTATAATTATACATAAAAATCTTTTAAAAAATAAATTGCTAGCAAATAATTTCCTTTTGATGCGTAATATTTAGGGCCTCATTTTATAAAACATTATTTATATATTTTTGATTAAGCACTCAAGTGATGGCCCCTATTTATGTAGTAGGAAAAATAAGTTATGGAAGTGTGTATAGAAGCAGTAGGAAGAGTCTTATGAACGTGTATAGCGTAGAAATAAACGCATATTGGAAACATGTTTCCTAATTTTATTAGAACACATTCTATTGTAAAAAAGATAGAATAGTAAAACACATTTGAAATTTGAATTGAAATATGAAACATTAAATTTGTTCATATGATTTAAGAATTTTTTTATAACATTTATGCAATTAACGCAGCAAAACATATATTTTTTAAGGATTATATTTTGTAAAACAAAACATTCTGAAATATTATATTATTATTATAATTATTATTATTATTATTATTGTTATTATTATTATTATTATTATTTTTTTTTTTTTTTTTTTTTTTGTTCTTAGTTTTATAAATTGTAGCCCCAAATCAAAAAAAAAAGTATAAAATGCATACTAATTAAATATGTATATTTTTTCGAAAAATTCCCTACATTCATGCATAATTGATTTTGTATAATTTATAGCATTTATTTTAAAGTAAAATGTAATTTTTAAAGCACACATACTATATGAATACTTATATAAATATTATAATAGAGTAATTCGCGTAACCAATTTTAGTCTTATGAAATTGCGAAAATGCGAACTTTTGCCAGAGCAGCAATTTTAACAACAAGAACTTGTAACAATTAAAGAACAAATAACAATACTCCTAAATTTGATGAATTTCAGCCTTATTTTCCATTGTAATAATTTTTTCACTATGATTTTCATATTTTTTCTACCGCATTTATTTCAATTATAAAGAATAGTGCAATTTATTATTAGCTTTTTTTCTTGTAGAAAAAAATTTTTTTCTTTGTTAATAGAAGCAAAATTTGGTACTTTTTCTTGTTATAAAGTTTATTTTTAAAGTTAGTGTGAAAAAAACGCATTTTTGCACTTTCGCAAGTCTAAAAAATTTATTAAAATAGTTATGAACATAAAGGCGCTCTAAAGTTTTCTCGAAAGAACTTATGAAAATTACCGTGAACTTATTAAAAAAGTTTATAAAATGAAGACTTACAGAAGGTACGTTTTTAAAGTTTATAACTTTTAAAAGAAGTTTCAAATTATTTCTTTTTAGTACAATTCTTCTTATAAATTTGTTACATGAAAAGATTTGAGCGCAATTACGTTTAAATATATATTAAGCAGACAGACTATAATAAACAGTTAATGACAAAATAACTTAATAATATATAAAACAAAAATAAACAATAATACATGGCAATTATAATAAAATATTGTCCTTTAACTGTATACTTAAATATCATGCAGACACCATGCTTTTAATATTAACTAATTTTACAAGTAATAAAAATAAAATTAAAATTTAATTTTGCCACAAACTGTACTATAATAATTCAAAAACATTTATATATATAAATAATTAATTAATAAATACATCTAATTATATACTACAAAAGAACATATTAAATATTTGTTTATTATTTATAATAATTGCATTGTGTGTATTTAAAAACTTTAGAGTATTGTTATTTATCATAAATTGTGAGTTGTTTTCAATATTTTAATCGTTTTAATTGTTGTTAATTTCCTTAATAATTAATTCTTTTATTTTCTAGTAGGCATTTCAATTGCAAAGTTTACAAAGCAATTAATTTAGTTTTACAATTTGCTTCCTGCCACATTTCTTCCAATTGTACTTTGCTGCCCACACTGCGTTCGGGTGGAGAATTTTCTGCAGAATTACTAGTGGGTGTTAAAACTCCCGTCTGTAATGCAAATAATAATAATAATAATTAAAAATTTGTGTATTAAGGAAATATATTTATATATATGGTCATATTTAAATCTCACCTTGGTGGCTATTTTTCTAGGATCCAAATTCATGCCAATATTTTGTACTCCTTTGGCTATTTTTGATAGAGGACTTGTCATTGATTTAAATTGATTTAATTTACTGGTATTAATGGGTAACTTTAAATCTTTTGGTGATATTGAGCTATAGTTTTATTTTAAATGGGAATAAAATTTTATTTATTTGTTGGCAAAAATAAATAAAAAATAAACAGTACAATAAATGGCATTATTTTTAATAATAAGTTTGATTTATTTTTCATTTAATTTAATTGTTGAAAAGAACACATTTATAAATATGTTTTATGAATATTTATATAAAACAAACATTTATATTTTTGTGCATTTAAAGCATTTGGTGCATAATCAATAATACATTTAATATTGTTTCTTAATGGTTTAACGGTTTAAAATAATATATAATGTATAATTAAAAATAATAAATAAAACAAATTCAACTAAACCATGGCTATTACAAATACTTGTTTTGTAAGTATGAAATTTGTTAAAATACTAAATAAATTTAATTAACAATCCATTTTTAAAAAATTAAAAGCTGAATATTGAAGGTTAAATTTTGTTAAATAACACGGTACTCTGTGAAAAAAGAATCATATAATCTACAATTCTAATCCGATGTTATCAAACGATGGATCATTTTATTCCTAATAACAATTAGGAGTCTTCTTCATTACAAATTTGTATAAAAAATACAGAAATTTTGCTTATAAATTTCTATACACATTATCGATTTTAATTTTGAATATTTTTGGCAATAGGTTTAAATTTAAAGCTAATTTTTTACTTGTTAATATGTTGTTAAGTCAATTTTATTTTTTATGTCGTTTTTCAGTGCACAGTAGGGCAGAATCGAAAAGTTTTGGAAATAAATCTGTAATTTCTAATCGGCTGGTTAGATTTACTTAAAATTTTATATAAGCGTAGCAGAGGAGTGTACAATTTAAAGTTTGGAAGGGAAACTCCACAGGAGCAGAACTAAGGGGTCAATGTAGGGTACCTCTGACATAGAAAATTTAATATGAAATTTGGTTTACGGATTTCCGCTTAAATAAAACTTATTTTTGCTGAATTTCATTGATATATTTTAGGCATTTATGATCGTTAAATCCGTATTCCAGGAGGACATTTATATGGGCGCTAGTGAAATAGTGGACTGATCATAACCAATTTCAATACGTTTCGTCCTTGTATCATAAAAGCCCCACGTGCCAAATTTCATTGCATTATCTTCAAAATTGCGACCTGTACTTTGTGCACAATGTTTACATGGACAGCCAGTCAGACGGACGGACGAACATCATTAGTTCGATTTAAAAAGTTATTCTGAGTCGATATATATACTTTAATAACAATAATAACACCCCAAGCACCTATGGTGGTATAGGGTATAATAATAAAAATTAAAATTAATGTAATAAATTAACTTTTCTTTATAATTCTAGATAAAATAGAAAATTTTTGTTCTTTTATTCATCGAAAATTTAAATACAAATGAACGAAAAAAATTAAAAAATGTGCTTGAAAAAGCACGAAAAATGGGATGATATGCACAGAATATCCCCTCTTCCGAAATACACTTTAACGTGCATAAATCGCACACGAATGATAGTATCAAGTTAATATTCGACACAAATAAGTTTTATGTAAGTAGAAACAACACTGTCAAATTTTATAAGAATCGGTCCATAATTTACCATAGCTCCCATATAAATCCACTTCCTGGAGTCGCCTTAAAGTACATAAAAAATAAAGATGTTGGTATCATCGCATTATTCTTATTTGTATATTTTATTTTACATTCAGTCTTCTTCCCGAATTTTTATGCTCTTACACAATGATGTAGGGTATAAAGACCGGTCAAGACCGACTATATCTTTCTTTCTCGTTTAACTTTAAAACTGACAGCTTTCGATTTTTTATAAGAAATAAAAATATATGTGTATAGACATTTATGTTAAGAAATATTTTTCTTTTTACTCTTTTATACAAATTTATCCAAAGATTTCAGAAAAACAAAAACATTTTTTGTAAATTAATTATGAAATATGCAAAGCTTGCTTTTCAAGCATAAAGATTGCAAAACTTACCCTGTGTAAAATTAGACGGTGTAGTAACTTTTTGGCATTTTAAAAGTATTTAATAGGTTACTTGATCCCGCATAATTTTGTGCTCGCACTAGTACCAATTGTTTTCTAGTCTTGCCAATTCGTTAATTAGACAAAAGCTTGTGTTATAAAAAAAATGTGATATAATTCTATGGCAACAAGGAAAAAGTACATAACTCAAAATAAGCAAAAATCATGTTTTTCTCCTCTCCAGAAAAGTTTTTCCTTGGCGGTTTTCGGAGTGAGTAAAGTAGATTGCAAGCAAACAAATGAAGTTTGGTAAGAAAGATTAATAGAGTAATTAGATCCAACAGAATATATATATATATATATATATATATATATATATATATATATATATATATATATATATATATATATATATATATATGTATGTTTGAAAAAAGTTAATTTTTTATAAGAAGACAACATTGTTATTTACTTTCCTAAGTATTAAAAAATCTTACAATTTGATAAAAAAAAAATGCAAATTTTTGTAATAGAATCCTGTTTACTTAATTAATTAATTAATTGGCTTTTAATTGGTTTACAATTAGTTAGTGGTTTCGGAATTCCACTAAGGATATATAACATGATAAAAGATCCTCTTCGCAGCGAAAAACAAGAAATTAATAAAAACGAGAAGCTATGAATTTGGTGACACAGAAAAATTCGAATTTAAAAGAGTCTGCTTGGAAGTGAACGAATCTGATACTACTTACGAACTAGTTCAAGAAGCTGAAATGAAAATTTTTGAAAATGAAAACGATCAGTCTAAGGGTTTTGGTAATTAACTTGAAGCTTTTGGGGAAGATTCCTTAGAATATTTCGCTGGCTACATAATTCAATAATTACGCCTTTTCAATTATGAATCCCAAAATCATGAAGAAGGCTATACCTGGGTTGACCAAATTTCAAATGGTAGATTAAAAAAACCTAGTGAAATACTTTTAAAAAACTTGAGGGAGCTTGAAGTCATTTTTAGTCAAATTAATGATAATACCATAAGTATTGCAACAAAATATTTTTTAAAACATAGTTCGCAAAACGTTTTTCCCGAAAACGTAAAATTGTTTTGCTTTAAATCAAGAATGTATATTTAATTCTAAATATTTGAGCAAACTTTAAAAATAAACCCGATAAAACTAATATGATTGCTACCAGAAAAACATTTATTTAAATATTTCGCTATTTTATACAATACTAATTAAAATAACGTTTAAATATTTTCTATATTTTATATGAATCTATACTTATTTTTTTCCAATCATAAATAGTTTTTCCATTGTTATATGTGCATATAGTATGCATATAAAATACATATTTTTACTTTTATAATCCGTTATTTGAATTGATCTGTTTTATTTACATACATATCTAACTGTAAATCAAAACAATTAAAATTTGGTTCGTATATAAATTTTTTCTTTAATAATTTGCATTTAAAGATGTTAATCTGTCAATAAACAAATTATTATTTTCAGCACAAAAAAATTATTTTATATTCAAAATAATGTCATGGTAATGCATTTTGAAAACACTATATAATTTATAAAAAAACTACTACAGTTTTTTTTTTTTTTTTTTTTTTTTTTTTAAATAAGTTTTTTTTATTTAGTTTTCTTTTAATTTCAGCTTAAGGTCACAAAATGTGGTCTTATTTTACTTCAATTTTGAAATTTTCACATTTAAGTTCAAATAATTTTATTTAGCATTTAAAAATAGTTGAACATACATAGAAATGTTCTTCTGCATTGCTGCTAAATATAAGCATGTTCTACTAATATAAAGACGACATTTTTGAAATATGTTATTGTATGGAAAAGAAAATATTTTCCATTGTTTTTATATTTCAGACTTTACAAGGCTTGAAAATAACAACTCTTCCTAATAATTCTACCTGGTTTAGTTGTGTCATGCCATAAACAAGTTAAAATGTTTGAACCTTTCGTTTTAAATAGTTTGTTAATAAAATACTCAATTCTAAAAATTATAACAATAATGAATACTTTGAGCAAGTTTTTATACAAAGTTTGAAAGTATGTACTTACTAATAACTTTTTGAATGATTAGCAAGTATTTTAACAAATTTCATATAAACAACAAAAAACTAAAGATAAAAGAAAAAATCATAGTTATTGTTTTACACAAAAATAATACACATCACATATAAAATAAATATCAGGAAAAAAATTCGCAATATAATCAAAAGATTAAAAAAATAACATCTTACAAAACCACTACAAAGTAGATTTATAATTATTATTATAATAAAACAAAATATATATGAGGTATTTCAAAAATAAGAATTGATATAAAATAATATTAATATTTGTAACATTTAAGTATAAGAGCAACACGCAAGCCACCATTACAGTTTTTCTTTTTTCAAAAATTACAAAACAACTATGCAAGTACTTTTTGTCTGTTGAACAATCACAAATAAAATACCGACCTTAGTTGTGTTGCATCTTCTCCTGTAAATTTACCACCATCATCTTGTATACAAATCTGAGGATTTGGAGTTATGGGCCTTACCGGCGGCGCATTCTCTAAGAGACCCGAAGGAAATGTTAAATTATTTGCCACCGATGAAATAGAAATTGACGAAACATCTTCTGAATGTTTTGCATGGCTATCTTTATCGCTTAGGTGTTGCATGCCAACGGCGGAGGGTGATTGAGTTGCTGCAGCAGCTTCTTGAGCATTACCCATAACAATACCAACCGAAGGTAAAAAATTGTTTTCATTGTTGAAATTTACCTTTTCTGCAGCTGTTATTGCTGAAATGGCCAAGTCGGTATCGGAATCTAATTCAGGTTCATAAATACTACTATCGTTTTCTTCAGAATCTGAGCCACTTGAGTATTTGGGTTGACGTCCTACGGTAAATATGGGCTTTTCTGTTGCTTCGATAGCTTTTTCAATGGAAGTTTGTGATTGGCGCATTACTTGAGGATTTATTTGAGCTGTTTTATTAACGGATGATGTTGGCGACGTACGCTTTGAATCATTGGCAGACGATGTTGTAGATGCGTTTTGTTTGCTTTTATTTGGATTGAGGGATTGTCCCAATTTGGAAAATTGACCGGCGACATTTGAGAATGCCTTTGAACTTATTTGCATTAATTGAGATTCCGAGAGATTGCGCGGCATGCCCTGCTAGATAGATGAAATAATAAAGGAATACACATTTAAATAAGTTTAGATAAAATATTTTTCTTATTCAATTTATAAATAAAGCAAAATGAATATTTAGACGTTTTTGTTGAATCCAAATAGTGAATAAAAAATTTGTTCTTTCCAATTTCCTTTTCCCAAAATTATGCTTTGAAAATGTGTTCACTATTTTTTATTTTTTTATTTTTAATTTACCACTACAATTGTCTAGCAAATTTACCTTTGGTACTTCTAATAATGGATTTTTACTCTTACGCCTTTGTAAAATTCCTCCTGTAGTAAATCTGACATCTTCTCGACCCACATTATCTAAAGCAATTCGAAACATTTCCACAATAGATTGCATGGATTCTAATAAAATAAACATTAATCAAAAATAAAACCATTTATTCAAATAACTCCTTCATCCACCTACCAGATATTTCCTCTGCGGTCTTAATAGGATAAGCCATATTATTAAAGAAACGTATATTGGCCGTTCTAAACATATGGAAATAACCGTCAGCACCATCTATGGTATAATTTATTCTCAAGCAAAGCATTGCTGGAGAAGAACCTTGAAAGATTTTCGTTTGCTGATACATGCCCAACTCAATCAAGGTAATATTTTGCAATAAAACCTTTTCGAAACGCACAATCTTATCTAAATGGGAATCGTATTCAGCCACAATATAACTTTCATCGGTCAACAAGAGTATAGTATCAACTTCAGTTTCATTAATATCACCAGAACTAAAGAAAGACAAATTTTATTAATTGAAATTTAAAATATAATATAAATAATGTAAAGGTAAATTTACTTAGGATCAGCATCAATAAGACCCCAAGCACCCACTGGATATTGAGCAGAACCCAACAATAGTTTACGACAATCCTCCACAAGCAATTTTGCGTGTTCGGCGCCTTCCGAGGCATCGTTGTCGTCTGGGGCCGCTTGGCCCCCTAATGCGTTTAAAGATTCCGATGTAACCGGATTACCCAACATTAAATCAATAGTAGCCTGGCGGTAACTATCTTTAAAACGAGCTAAATAGTAACTAAAAATAAACAAACAATTTTATAAGAATTTAATATATAAAAGGCATTAAACGGTTGTGTTAGTAGCATTAAATAAAAGAGAATTTAAAAATGGTTAATTATAAAAAAAAAACAAAACAAAATAAGAAAAAGGAAAGAGAAATAGAAATATTATACCTTTTTGCTTAGAAAAAACTAAAACACAAACAACTTAAAAGCTTGAAATAATAATAGAAAATTCGCTTAAATCAATTGTTGAAAATAGTTATTGTCAATGTGTGTTATTGTTTAATTTCCTTTAAACCTGGTATAAAGTATATTTTCCAACAACTGTATTTCTGGCTGTAAAACACCAGCATAAAAATAACCACGTGTGGGCGCTGGTGTTGAAGGACACAAAATGTGTAGCATGGTGGACAACACCTCATCCTCTTTCAATTGTTGTGCATCGTTGAGTTGACCCTGCATTAAATCAATCATGCACTGACGAAATGTATCAGCAAAATTTTGTATGAAAAAACTACGAAGAGAGAAAGAGGTTTGTTTGTGGTTTTAAGAAAGTGCAAGAGTCAAAAATGACAAAATTTTTCCAAATTTCTAAATAATAATCATGTATGAAAGTTTACATCTTTTGTTATGAATTTTGTTAGTAGTAGACTTTAAGAAAAATATATATGAATGATTAAGACAGAAGGGAGAAATTGTTTTCAAAAAGATTTTAAAAAAGGAATAAATGAAAATTATTTTTCATATTTCTGAAAGTGACTATTAATATCAGCTAAAAATTACAAGTAGTTTTTTGTAAATATATACATAAACATTAAAATCACATGGAAACAAACGTGGTTGATCTCATGTTGATATAATATTAATACAATTAAATCAAATAGCAGCATTAAAATAAAAAAAATCTAATAAATATTCAGAATTCTATGTTCAGATGGAAAAAAGTAAATCCCCTTTATTGTGTTATACTGCATATAAAATTTTGAAGAGAAAAATATAAATTTACAAACAAAATAACTATTATTTGTTAAAATTCAAGTTTTGTAAATTTTTGGAATGGATTTTGTTAATATTCAAGTATATGTATCTTTTGAAAACAATTTCTCAAAAAAGTAAAAAAGCATGCTAAGAAAAAGTCAATATGGTATTAATTGGAATAAAAAGATGTGGTGAAGAAATTTCCCAACTTCCATACCAGAGTTAAAGATATATAACAGGCATTGGCAAATTATTTTCAATAATTATTTACTTAAACAATGAAAAAAAATAAATAAATAAACGAAAATAAAAAACAACAATAATAAATACAAGTAAAATACAAACAATCCATAAATAAATAAATAAATATATAAAAAATAACATTTACCGATTAGCTGAGTTCATGCCATCTTTCATCATACCACTAATTTTACGTTCTCCTGTACGAGTATAATCACCCTAAAATAAAAAATAACAAAAATTTTGTTACAAAATAAATTCATTATTAAAAGATAGTAATAATTATATTTGTATAAAATAAATAAGAAAAATACCTTTAGAGCATTTGTACCCGCATATTGGCGACTTATAATATCACCATTATTAGCCCACAATACCATAAAGGGTGTTTTCAATTGTTCGGGAATGGGTGAGTAAGGAGGCGATAATCCCAATTTTACCAGTTGTGATTCTAAAACAGCTTTGCCCAAGGCAGTTTGCACAACATTTGTGCGATCTAAACAATCCATACAATTAACACGAAATACTGATTTTTGATTACAAATAACTCCACGCTGATCACGCCAATGGAAACCCATAGCGCCGGCTTCTGGTGCTAAAGCTTCTACAAGAGCTGAGACATTTTCAAAACGCATACCACGACAATAATCATGAAAATCAAATGTAACATAAACAACACTATCGTTATTGTATTTTAAGACATGTTTGGCATAAGCATCGCCTATAAGTTTCTCTTTGCCACTCTGTTCCACGAGATTAACAATGCAAACACCCTCGTAAGTATCAAGTTCCTTGCTGAAATGGGCTTCAAAAGCCTCCTGGGTTTCAGATTCACCTAGAGAAAGAAGATATTATTTTATTTTTTATAAAAATAGTTCTTTTAGTTATTGTCTTACCCCTATCCAATCTTGGTGGTGGTCGGTACTTGTAACCAGGTTGTGACCAAAATATTGGTACCGAGCCTCTTACTTGTGTAAAAGCCAACTGATGATGGCGGAATGATAGTATTTGTTCAGTTTCTACATAATTGGCACAATTTCCTTTTTCGTCTACTCCTCGTCTTTTATAGCGAGTACCAGCCCGGTATCTAGATCTTCTAGAGACCAAGGCCAATGTAAAACATTCATTACCTATAACACAGGGCTCCACCTGAACGAATCCTTGTATGATAGGTAATACCCACGTTTTATCCTTTAAAAGATAAATTTATTATTAAAAATATATATTGGAAAAAGTACATATCAAACGATATAGAAAGCTGATTCTGATTTTTTTTATCTCCGATTTAAAGATGTTTTTTTTACAAAAATGTTATAACTCTTTGTTCTGGCTCAATACACCATCTGTTTATAAAATAATAGATCCAAATTCCGAAAACGTAAGAAAAAAATCTTATTTTCTTATAGTGCTTTGATATTTTGTACTTAAAACATGTTTAACTCTCATTGAGTTTAAATATTTTTTTATGTATAAGCCATTTTTAGTTTTCCTAAAATTTGGGAAAGGTTGATGAGCTGGCTTAAGCAATCAGTGAAATGCACATCGGAACTAGCTTATCCCCACAATAATAAATTTAAAATTTATTCTACCTTAATCTTTTTAATTAAGCCCTGGGAATAATAGCGCGCAGAAAAAATTTACTGAAAATATATTCCCACAATTTAAAACTCTAAATAAAATCTTTCATTTACTGGATCAAGAACCGTTTCAAAAGACTAATAGTTGAAGTTTCCCAGCAAAATCTATGGTAAGATGTTCTAAAATCACGATACTTTAATTGAATACCGAGTAGCTAATGTCCATAATTAATTATTTCAAATCTGTTCATTTAATCAAGTCCTAAACGCGTTCACATTTTATAGTGACGAACAAGTTGATTTTCAATAAGTCTTCTGCTTCATTAAAAAATTAACAAAAATACATTTTTCAATAATTGTAAAAATTATATTATAATAATTATAAAGTGATTTTAATATAATTTTTACAATTATTGAAAAATGTATTTTTGTAAATTTTTTAATGAAGAAGAAGACTCATTAAAAATCAACTTGGTCATCACTGTAAAATGTTAAATAAAGTATTTTCAGTAATGAAAGACTAACAGCAAAAAGTCAATCTTTCATTACATGCTGTTTAGAAATTTTGATCACTTCCCTCCTATGACAACAACGTATTAAATTCAATGATGTTTCAACCAAAATTGGAACTAGTTCGGGTTTATTTGCATTAGTGAATTTACTAATGAATAGTATGATCTTTTCTTGCTGGGTTATTATGTAAGGAAAATCTAAGATTCTTTTCTTTTCGGGATTAAGAGAAGAATCGAGATTATAAATTTTTTTCGATGCCTAACGCTTAAATGTAAAAAGTGTTTACATATGTTAGAAGTACTTAATTTGGGTATCAATAACATGGTGCAACAGTAAAAAACACTTGAAATGTAACAAGTATATACAAATTAAAAATTAGGTTTGTGTCCTTAATATCTTAGAAGTTTTGTTATAAATAAAAGCTTGTATAAGCTTTTAAAAAATAATATTTTCCTATCTTTCCAATGTCGTTAAAAAAAAAAAAAATAAATTAGACAAAGGTATTAAAGACAAAAATTTTTAAAACCTCGAGGCCCGAAAAATCGCGCTTTTTAAAGAAAAATAATTCTGGGAATATATTGAAAAACAAGTAAAAAAGATATAGTCGGTCAAGCCCGACTATATGATACTCCTCACCATTGCCCATGTCCATCAGAATTCGTGGAGGGGTCTTATATTAGACATGTGGACAATTGTGTAAAATAAAATATACGCACACAGAATATTAAGTTAATACTAATATTTATATGAATTTATGCAGTTTAGGGTGACTTCCGTGGGCTTATATGGGAACTATGGTAAATTATGGAGCGATCCTCATAAAATTTGTCACTCTGCTTTCTAATTATATAAAACTTATTTGTGTAGCATATAAACTTGATATTAACATGTGTATGTGATTTATGCACCTTAAAGTGATTTTTGGAGGAGGGTTTTATATGGTAGCTATAGTTAATTATGGACCGATCTTCATGAAATTGACACAAAGATTGATACTTATACAAAATTTCCTTACACCGAATTTGATTAAAATATTGCTATATTAAAGGCATTTATGATCATTAAGCCCCTATTCCGGGAGGATATTTGTATGGGGGCTAGGTGAAATAATAGACCGATCATAACCAATTTCAATAGGCTTCGTCCTTGTGTCATAGAAGTCCTGCGTGCGACCTATATTTTGTGCACAAGTTTATATGGGCAGCCAGCCAGCCGTCCAGCCAGCCAGACGGACGGACGGACATCGTAAGATCGGCTCAAAAAGTGACTTTGAGTCGATCTCTATACCTTAAGGTGGGTGTTGGATGATATATATATACCATGCTACATTACAAGTAGTGACTGGTAAATCGATTTCGATTATGGTCGAAAATCGATTCTCTTTCTCAAAAAGCTATTATTTTGTAGTCGATTCTTAACAGCTAACTTTTGGTCTTCAATTAATCGGAAAATCAACCCTGCAAAGTAGAATTTTATTTTAAACTTTCTTTCTAAAAAGTATATGTTGGGAAAATTTTTTAAAAGATAAAAAATCAATACAAATACAATTCAAGAAATAATTGTCAATTACAATTTGAGTAATAGTTATATAAAATCTACATTCCCTCCCGCAGTGCCGGACATTCACATGAATGTTCCTAATCATCAATAAAACAAGTCATCCTTTTCTCAAATCCCTATTTGACAATTCGACCAGAGGAATATGATTATCCGTCTGTGTTACATCCGTAAACGACGAATTTCTTTAGCATTCATTCGCCATTTCGATCCCACGAATACTATGTTACCAAGTGCAGTTGAGTAGACACTACGACTTCAGAACTTAATAATTCCGTGCTATAATCGCGCCATTACCATTCAAATTAAGGTACACAGTCTATATCTTCCGAAACAAGTGCCCTGTCTTGCAGAAAATATTCCATAATGATTAATTTACTTCTTATACTTTTACATAATACATGTGTTTGAATTCTATGGTGCGAACTTTAAGACATTTAGTTACGTTATTAGAGAGATCTGCGGAAGTAGGTTAATAATAAATATTTCGATTCTTTTTATTATTTGCATTGCATCCTCAAAATGTTTGGTTAAGTTGCTAAACATATCGACATACAATATATACATATCTAAAGGTCTAAGGTTCCTTTAAAACATAAACTAATCTAATTTTAATTAATTTTTTACTAATTTTACAAATAACAATCGATTAAAAAATCGATTACGGGATTCTACTAATCGACTATAAAAATCGAAATTAAAATGGTTGATCGCAAAATCGAAAATATATTATTAACTTTTCATACCATTCACTAATTCCAAGTATATTGAAATTTTATTATTTTGTAACATGGTGGTATTACAGTTTGTTTTTACTTATTTATAATATAATTAGAAATAACAAATGTGCTTTGTGCCCTTTAAGCATTTGTTTCTTTTAAAGAGTAATTTAACTTACATTTAATGCCATAATATCCTTAATCATATGCATGTTCCAAAAGAATCTCTCATCTGGTGTTTGCTGATCCGTTGAGCCAACTGGCAAATGTCTTTGTAAATTATTTGTGATATCATGATCGAAACAAAAATAAAAACTGTCAGTATCATCGAATATCTTATGTAGTTCTTCCGTAATACGTTTGCCAATACGTGTAGGATCTTTTATGCCCACCGATGATTTAACTTGATTAGAGGCCAAGGCAGCCGCTTGCTGTGTTGTATTCTTTATAGTATTGCCAGCACTTTTAACAGCACCCCAAGTTTTATTCATCAATTGATTGCCTTCGAATAGTTTGGGTCTTGAACTAATAGAATTAGTATTGGAATTGGAGTTAGAATTAATAGATGATGAAATCGAAGAATTTCTTGAATGTGTAGGTGTGGTATTGGAACTGCTGGCATGTCTAGTACAAGTGGGTAATGTAGCATCGGGTTCATCCAAACTTAAAATGCAAATAGATTTTATTTTATAAACTAAATGGGGTGGATATAAAACACCAACGGGAACGGCCTCTTTAACTATCACTAGATGTGGTTCATAGACATTGGGTAAAGAAATGACACCCACTATACCCTGGGTTATGCCAATACATTCAATGTCGTCCACCGATGAAAGATCCCATCCTAGAATTTTAAAATAAAAGTGAAATGAATTATTGATTATTTGTTTAACAGTTCCTAATTACATATTTATTGTAAAAAGAGTATTATGTATATATATTTTTTATTATAACGCTGCAGGTGTTGAATATATTTATCCTTGTAAAATAGTTAATTGGTTTTGACACGCAAATTACATAGTTATGGATCACAAAAAGGTTACATATAATTTAAAGCTATTAATACTTTCGGTTTTATTGACACCATTTGCAACTACTCTCTAAATAACTTTTACTTCTTGTCTAAAATAAAACATGCATTATTGAACTAGATTTTGTAAAGACCTTTTAATAAATATATATCAAAGTTTGAGTTCAGCTAGATATTTATTAAATAAATGTACGTATTTTTATAACAATATTTTAATATGTTTGTATAGCAAAGATTCACTTTCTATTTACCCTTACATTCTTTATAAAAAGGGGAAGGGGAAAACAAAAATACATAAAATTTTAGTACGTGCTCTTTACTAGTAGTAGTCTGGCATTTGGCAAACAACAAAATAATTTTTTATATGAACAAAACACATAAACTCTCTCTAGTAGTTGTACATTGCATCAAGGATACAAAAAGTCATCTTAAAAGTGGGTTATTTTAGTTTTAAGAAGGAAAAAATCGACTTTTTCTATTAAGTGGCAAACACAAACATACAATGCGATGATGATGATGGATTAAATATTAAATTTTGCAATCAAAGTAAAAGAAATTTTTTGATTTTTATTTTATATTTGTATACAATGAAGGAAATATTATTATTAATAAAATTCAAGTTGTTATATACGACATAATTGACACAGTTTTAATGTTTGAATATATAACTTAACTAAATAGCCTTAAAATTAAAACTTACTTAATATACTAGAGGGGTTTTAATAAAATTGTAGAAAATTTTATTATATGGAAAAGGAAATAACAAAATGGTAATAAAAAATCAAAGTCTAAATAGTGTTGATACGTCTTGAATTAATGAATAAACAACTTGAGATAAATTTCAGAGCCATCTCCAATGTCAAAAATATTTCTTTCAAAGTTTTAAGAACTTATAACTACCTGCATAGGTAAAAGTTATAGTAAACAAATTAAAAAAAAATATTATTGGCAAATAATTCGCTAATAAATGACGTGGTACATTATCGAGCAACTAATCTAAAACTATGATCTCAGACATATACCATGACTTTCATTTCAGTCATAAAGTCAAAAAATAAACAATATTATAAAATTATATGAACCAATTTATTTGCATTTACTAATATAATCACTTTAATTCAATAATATTAGTTTGAGTTCTAAACTCTATGAAAGTTATAAACTCTATGAAATTTTAATATAATATTTATGCATTTTATTTTGTCTTTAGTCTCAAAGAATTACTTTCTCATACTCCATCGACGCACTAAATGTATCGTAGAAAAGTAAGCAGGTCATACACAACAAATTAAGTTTCATATTATAAAGAATGATTATGAAAAAATGTTTACATTTTCAAATGTAAATATTTAAGTACCTATAGGGGATATCAAAAAAAAAAATGTTACACTTTTATAAAACTAGAGACCCTAATGAATACAAATATGCTGATTGTTTTTGCTTAAAGCTATCAGCTACGGAAAAAATATAGAAATTGTAAAATTTCAGAAAAACTAATTTTGCACACTTTTGAATTTTTCAAAAACTTTTATAAATTTCTTATAACATATCGTCGCGTTCCGACAAATTCAGTTATGTGTTTTTTATTAAGTTTTCAGAAGGTTTTCAAATAAAATTTGTTTTTGATTTAGAATATTTTTAACACATAACTGTTTTGGTTCGTAAAACTTTGCTTTGAAAATTTTATAAAGTTTCCAAGAAATAACTTATCCAATTTTTAAGAATTAATTATTTTTTTCTTCCAACTGTTACTTTTTCTCTAATGATGTCCTTAATATTAATAAGTTTAAGAATTAATTATTTTTTTCTTCCAACTGTTACTTTTTCTCTAATGATGTCCTTAATATTAATAAGTTTAAAGCAGCAGAATAATATTATAAGGAGAATATAATCCGCTAAAATGTAAATCTTTTGTCGTATAGTTTTTTATTCCGATAAAACGTTTTTTTATAAAAGGTACTAATATATATATATATATAAATTAGAAAGATTATAATGTAAAAATTAAAGAATTTGTTAATTTTTTTTAAGTTAATAAACATTAATTAAAAATTAATGTTGATGATTTAAATTGCCAAAAAATGCATGGAAAACTTTATGCGTATATATATTAATTGTAAACTGTTGAATTTTGATTCCTCTATTTTAGATTTTGCTTCATACAAGGATACAATTTTACCTTGAAGAACTTATTTCTTTTTTGTGGCAATAGTCTCAAGTAGTCTGGGTATCTAAAATTTGTAAATTAATACTGTTTTTAATACTGTTCACCATGCTTTCTCCAGAATTTTTACCAGGTCTTACTGAATTAAAATTTGCCATAATTATTGTAGTTTATCTTTTTCGAACAATTTTATTACGTAATTGCACTAACCCATTTATGTATCCCTTTGTTTTGCATCCTACGTAGGTAAAGTCCAAAAATAACATCTTTATTTACCACTCCGTTAAATGATACCTTTCTTCTAAAACCCTTCGCTCCTTCTTTTTAATTTTTATCAGTTTTTCGTCTTCATAGTCATCTTTGTCACTATCTTTAATTGGTTCAAAATTCCTGTTACCTCATTCATGTTCATTTCCTATTTGATCATTCTTATTTCTAATATAAGAGACTATAAATATACTAATAATCTAATTCTATAAAATCTGTAAATACCATTTTTTTAATTAAAACGTAGTTATTGGCATAGAAAATAACTAGAAGTCCAATTCTTTTAATTCGCTCACCAAAAAAAAAACTCTTTTCGTACGTATAAATTAGCTCTGTAGAAAATTCTACTAACATATACAAAGAGTTAGGGTTTTTGGCAGCCGTCTTAGGTTTTTTGACAGATTAATTAGGTTTTTTTGTGTGTAAGTTAGGCTTCTAGTTGTTTTCTATGGTTATTGACTAGATCGAGAATTTTATGAATGGTTTTATATTCTAATAAAATTTTTACAAAAAATTTAAAGAAAACTTGCAAAAAAAATGTTTTCCCAAAAACAGTTATGTGAAATTATATACATAACTCATTCTTTTAGAACATTTCATATGCGACTAACACATAGCTGATCTTGCTAACTTCTAAACCAATCAAGACATTCTAAACCGGTTTGATGGGCACATGTAAAACCAAAAAAAAGTCGAAAATTGTCACATAACCGCTCACGTATAATAAATGTTTACAATTATCTTACAGTTTACCCATTTTTTTGAAAATGTCAACAATAGATGTGAAATTTTTTAACTGGGTTAATAAACACTTGTTAATTTTTTATGACACATTTATTCAGTGTGTTTTACAGTTTTTTTTTTTTTAATCTGAACCGATTCGCTTTTCGTTGCCAAATATAGTCAGGATATCGATCTGCATATTATTTAGTATTTTTATTAATAGATTATGATATTGCCTTTTCTTTGATGTATCATTTACCGAAGTTATCATTAATAAATCAAAATTAATTTATTTTTTAATTATTAAGTTTACGTTTTAAAATGTAAAAAAATTTCTTTTACACATTTTTTAAAAAAATTAGTGAAGAATTTTTTTCTGTTGTTTTATAATTTTTAAGATATTTCGTTGACTGATTTCTCGAAACTAAAAAGTAAATGTATATATTCCCAAAACTTTACAGAATTATGAAATTGTTTTCTACTTCAAATATAAAATTCAGTGCAATTAAAAATGTACAAATTTGTTCGTGAGCATGCTTTATTTAGTTTATTATTAGGTATCTATAAATTATAAATAACTACATACTTTTTAAACAGAAAAAAAAAACTAACTAATAATGAACGTTTATAAATAAATTGGCCTTATATATAAACGGTGAAAGTAATGTTCTTTGATTGATACAATACAATTTATACCAAATAATTAATGATTTATTCCACGACGATAGTTTCTATATCATTAATAAGAAAAAAATATTATCTTGTTTAAGCACTTGCAGTACCTCCTACAACTATTTACAGTTAATTGCTTAATATTGTTTGAAAATTCTATAAAATCAAAAGAAGGAACTGCCTAGTAGGAAAAATTTACCTTTAAGCTAAATATTTAGGTATCTTTAAAACGAAAATTCGTTTCTATAATTTGTATTGATATATTTATATTATAATACAATTAAAAATTATTTTCTAACCTAATTATGCGAGGAAAGTAAAGTAAACTATTAGCCGTTGCGTTAAAACAGAGTTTTTGGTACGAATCGAAGCCGCAACCCTCAGACTGGTGGACTAGCTCACTACCAACTAGCACTAGAAATTTGAATTTATTTGTTGTTTTTCATATAATTTTTTTTAATAAAATTTCGTTTTGTTTTACAAAATGAGACCCACTTTAGAACAAATTTTTAAAATATTTAATAATGAATTGAAAGTGATATTTTGTTATTATCAAAATAATATTAGCCAAATTTCAGATGTGTCAAGACTTGTATTTCTAAAAAATTTGTATTTTTATTAATTTTTGAAAACAAATATAAGAATACACAATTGTATTGTATTCTAATTCGTTTGAGATATTTAAAAATTTTTCTTTAGTTATAGCTCAACAAAGGTAAATATCGCAAAAAGAAAATAATTCAAAACACAGTTTTATTATTCTTTATAAATATTACCCACCTTCCATAAATAAAAATCGTTTCCAAATACCTATTCGATTGCTCTCAACCCCGGAGGGCAGACAGTCTTCTAACTACCTACCAAATTACATATTTTGAAAGCACACCTACTAATTTAATTATAATTTTTAGCTTTGCCATTTTGCACGCAATCCCTAAATATAACAATAGTAAATAATGTTATTATATTTTGTAAGCAGATCATTGATTGTGAACAACTAAATCTATTAAAAATATCCAATACGAATTAAGAGTGACTAAAAATGCGTCATAATAATTCTTTTTTACAAGAAGTATAATAATACTTCCATAAAAGCTTAAAATACACGGTAATACGTAATGCGTAATACGTATAGAGCAGTTTATGTATTGTCTTAGGATTTTCTAAATGACGAATAATAAAAACATTTTTGTATATTTACTTTGAAGTTTTATAAACTCAAGGGACTGCAATTATTTTGATAAAAAAAATTATATTTTTTAAAAACTTAATATAATTGTAGCTTCAAATTATTATGTAGATTTTTTTAAGTCATTTTTCAAATTCTCTTATATGTTGCAATTATTTGTATTGTTATTAATTAAATATAATTCTATATATTTATAATAGGAATATAAAAAAAAGCAGATAAAAGATAAGAAATATGTTTTAAAAAAGGTAAAGGGGTGAATTCTTTGTTATAAGATATGCGATAAAAAAATGTAATAAATTAGCAGATTTTTATAATTTTTTCTGACGAGGGACCTCGTCTATAGATGAGCCTTAGGAATGGCTAAGGGGACAATGAGTTGCAATGGATATACCGTAGTTAAATATACGTATATTTTTAAGAGAATATAGGGTCCTATCTAAACCTAACCTAATCAGAAAAATGTTCATCAACTTTGTTGTATAATTAGAGCAAAACGCCTTCAATCAGGAATCCGGAATCCCCGAATTCGACTCCTATTCACTATGAAAATTGAATTTTGTTTTGTACTCTATCAGGTACGTACATAGTATTATTAGTTATCAAATATACCCTTAATTGAGGTAAAACGAATGCACGTGTAAACCGTAACTCGGTACAGCTATGTGACGCGCAACCATTAACCAATGCGAGTTTGAAACGTAAAACACTCGAAGGCCAACAAACACGAACGGCTTGACTGCCCTTAAATGGCAGTGATCCGCGAGATGCTTCCCAACCAAGAGCAGTTTTACGAATCTAGTTTTGTTTTTGCTTGAAAATCCAGTAAATCATATGGTTGAAAAAATAAACAAAACAAACAATAAACATACATAAACAATATTATTAGTTATCAAATACATGTAGTCACATATATTTTGTTTTTGTGTTTTGAAGAAAAATGAGTAATTTTTTGAAAATTTAGTTCAGTGCCCCTCACATGAACTTCTAGTTGTATTCTATGCTGTAGTGCATAAAAAATACACAGTTTTACAAAAATTTTGATAAAAAATAAGAATTTTTAAAATAACTTTACTTCTAAGAAAACTCCATAATTCAAAAATCTATATTAATATTATAAAAATTATTAATATTATAAAATCAAGTGTGTGTTTATTTATTCGTTTGTTTGTGAAGCTATTACGCCTAAACCGCTGAACAGATTTTATATAGGATATAAATTATTACACTTTTTTTATCGATATTTGAGAAAAACTAGACAAATTTCAATAACTTTTTTATATAAAACTTTTAAATTCCATGCGACGCAGGGACATTCAGCTAGTAAAGGATAGAATCATCTAATGTTTACATATTACTTATATTTATTTTATAAGAAAATTGGAAATATATATCAGGGCAAACCTATTTATTTGATATCCAACACCTATATATCGTTGGCTTAATATAGAAAAGGCGTATCTCGATTTTTTTTAATTACTTTTTAATGTAGTCTGGTAGACCACAATCTAGTACTCGTCTATTAAAAAAATGAGTGCGCTATGACTTCAAATAAGGGATTTATAGACATTTAGGAAAAATCCCTAAATTGTTTTAAATATAGCTTTGAAAGAAAAATCAATAACTCATTTGGAATTTAATTTATCATTTTAAAGTTTTTTAAAAAAATTTCCTAGAATTTATAATGACAATAATTTTTGTGAAACATTCGCATATTAAAATGTTGTTCTTCTCTTGGAAAGTTCTTATATTAAAGTTTTTAATAAAAGGAATTGTGTAAAAGAAAATTTTGAATCAAATAATGTTCAAAAGAGAAAAAATGTTCCAAACAAAGCCGAATGGAAGTAATATGAAAAATAAAAAAGGTAATGGAAGGTGAGCAATATGTATTTCTAAAAGTGCCTTTGTAACACCATCCATCAAAGACATTATCTCAAATTTCAGTAAGGAGCACTGAAAAAGCCTTAGTAAATATGCTTTAAGCCTTGGAATATGAGTCATCAGGAATAATTTTTATCAAGACTAATATAACTGATGAACACTTGTTACTTCTCAAAGATCAAAATCTACTTTTAATTATATTTCCCCTGATTGTATTTTTAAAAAAATAGCTTTATTAAAAAAAGAACAATTTGCAAGATCTAAAAACAATCCTGCCACCAGATGGCCACCCTTTTTATGAAAATGTACCTAATTTATTATTTATATTAAAACATTAATTTTTGTTAATAAAAGATCATTTATAGCATTAGTTTATTCCAATTTTATATTACTGAAAAAAAGTCCTAACTTTACATTTATTTTCAAAAATTTCAGTAACTAAAGCCTAAGATAACTTTCTAAGATAACTTTCTAAGGAGTAGAAAAAACAAAAATAAAAGTCAGCATTAATTTCGCTCCTTGTTTTGAAGTTTTTTTAGAATTACATACTAATTTTTTATCTAAATTTTCTTAGGTTTTATTCAGTTTTATAACTCTCCTGTAAAATTACGAAAAGTCAAGATACGCCTATTCTAGTGACTGGTAAATCGATTTCGATTATGGTCGAAAATTGATTCCCTTTGTCAAAAACGATTATTTTGTAGTCGATTCTTACCAGCCAACTTTATACTGAAATCGACTTTTAGGCTTCGATTAATCGGAAAATCAGCCCTGCACAGTGAAATACTTTTTTGTAAAAATAAATTGCATGAATTGCAAAGCAGAATTTTAAACTTTCTAAAAAGTATATGTTGGGAAAATTTGTTAAAAGATAAAAAAATCAATATAAACACAATTCAAGAAATAATTGTCAATTACAATTTGAGTATTAGTTATATAAAATCTACATTCCTTCCCGCAGTGCCGGACATTCACATGAATGTTCCTAATCCTCAATAAAACAAGTCATCCTTTTCTCAAATTCCTATTTGATAATTCGACCAGAGGAATATGATTATCCGTCTGTGTTATATCTGTAAACGATCAATTTCTTTAGCATTCATTCGCCATTTCGATCCCACGTTACTAAGACTAGGCTGAGAAGTACAGATAGTGATTGAGTGCAGTTGAATAGACACTACGACTTCAGAACTTATGAATTCCGTGCTTTAATCACGGCATTACCATTCAAATTAAAGTCGACAGCCTATATCTTCCGAAACAAGTGCCCCGTCTTGCAGAAAATATTCCAAACTCGGTTCCAATGTCAATTCTATATGTACTATTTTATATCATTGCATACTTGGTGAAATGATTAATTTACTTTCTATGATTTTACAAAATACATGTATTTGAATTCTATGGTGCTAAATTTAAGACAATTAGTTACGTTATTAGAGTGATCTGCGGAAGTAGGTTAATAATAAATATTTCAATTCTTTTTATTATTTGCTTTACTATGTATACTCTCTGGTTAATTGCTAAACATATCAACATACAATATACACATATTTAAAGACCTAAGGGTCCTTTAAAACATAAACTAATTTAATTTTAATTCATTTTTATTAATTTTACAAATAATAATCGATTAAAGATCAATTATGGTTTCGATTAATCGACTATAAAAATCGAAATTAAAATTTTCATACCATTCACTAGCCTATTCTACATTAAGCCATCGATGTGTAAATACGGATTATAAAAAAATATGTGATGAATTTCATCAAAATATATTGATTATTTTGTTAATTTTAAATGGAACATGGAAAAAAAAGATTTCCAGGTATTATTTTTGTATGTCACAAACATCTTGACAAACCCATTTATGGCAATATAGAGTATAAAATTGCAACACAATACAAAAATAGGTTCAATTAATTTGCCTTATATTGCTTTATTGAATTGTTTCCTCTGGAGTGATAAGGAAATTTGTTTTATTTTAAAAATGTTTGCAAATGACAAACGAGTTTTGCAACGCAAACATCACGCTTTATAATAATAAACCCCACCTCATCAGCCCATTGAGAGAAAAAACAAAATGTAAACAAAAAAAAAAGCAGATTATACACTTGACATTGTAAGAGAACTGGAAGGAACGGATTCAATAAACATCCAATATAAAAATAAACAAATGAAAACAATAACTGGACCCAATACAAAACAATTCATATTACTCTTACAGCCTAAGGGAATAAATGAGAGGCAAAGCAAAGATGAAACGTAAAATAACAAAGAGTATATCGTCAGCTAAAATGCAAAAGATCGCAACAGCACAAATTTTTTACAGCAGAAGCAAAAAACATTATGGAATTGCAAAAGGCAATTTAATTTTTTGTTTTAAAATTAAGCAATTAACTTAATTTTTTTAATCGTTCACTTAAAGCAAAAATAGATAAAGCATTAAACACTACAAATCAAATTTTTCTTAAATGAAACAAATTTTACGACTGTTTCGTTTATGGAGTTGATGTTACATTTAACATTTGTTAATATTTTTGTGTAGATGTATTTTGGGTCATTACATCATAATCCAATAAGAAACCAACATTTGATTTTTCAGCGGTTACGGCTTTTTGCATTTTAGGTGACGATATTGATTAAATAACCAGAAACGAAAACAAATCGTCTGTATGCAACTAATTTTACTTTATATTTGTGATTTGATTAATTTAATAAATTTCATAGCAAAAACAATAAAAGATAAATGTTCCCCCCAAAAGCATATTAAACCTTAGTGATTGTTGTTAACGCCTTCTAAATTGATTTAAATAAAAGTGAAAGAACTTGAAAATAAATAAACATTTATTATTGACGGCTATATAAAAACGTAGCAACTATGTATATTTAACTACCCTTTAATAGTTTCCAAGAAGACTTCATTCTCCCATTCAGCCCACCAAACATACATATACATATTCTGACTCATTTGCACCATGAAAACACACTTTCAAACAAAACTATCACGGGAAAAAAGACTAAAGACCTTTTCAATCATTAATATCTAATACAACTTTTGTTGTTTATTTACTCAAATTGTTATTAATTATTATAAATGTCAGTACTCTTTATTGTTTATCATCCCTTGCAAATTGTATGATGTTGATTTGTCTGAATTCATTCATCAATTTTGCGTTTTTTTTATATTTTTTACCTGCTTTAATTGTAAATTCCGATGTTGTTCGATTCCACCATAGACTTTTTTCACGTTTTACAAAGATGTAAAAATTATCTGTTTGAAATACTTCCATGTTCGTTGTGTAATTTCGAAATATTTTTCTTAATTATTTTTTATTGTTTTATTTTTTCACAGATTAACTGAAATGTATGCATTATTTTTTCCTTTTGCACCTTCTTCACACAGCGAATGACATTTTGCGAATAAAAAGAAAAAATACTACAAGTTCTCAGAAAATCATTTTACAATGAGAAACTTATTTGAGAGTTGCCAGATTTTTTAGAATTGTAATAGATTATATTATATTGTGGGTCGAAATGGACGATATTGTCATAAATTTTATGCTCTGTTCACTTATAGAAGTTTTTTGAAAAACGAGTCGTTTTCTCAAAATACAAACAAATTGATTTGTTTTTTCATATATTTCAAAGCCAAAAAACATTTTGATTCGAATTGTTTAATTATTTAACACACAAAAAAATACTAAATTTCCATACATGGAAGAAATTTTTAGCACATAGAAATTTGTTGAAAAAAGAATTTGTAAAAATTTTCAAACAGTTTAAAAACAAAAAATTAAAAATCATTAATGAAATTTATATTTTTTCATAAATTTTGTTTGTTTAAAAATTTTATTTTTTGAATTAAAAAGTTTGCGGTTTGTGCGTGATTTTTATTTAAATCAAAAATTTGTGAAAATATTTTGGCAAACAAAAAAGAGAGAAAAAGGAAAAACACAATAAGATGATATGTTAATAGTGATGTTTAAACTTATTGTGTTTTTCAAAAAAAAAAAAAAAAAAGTAAAAAACGAATGTGTGTTAACATAATATTAGATTTTAGCATAGAAAATAAATTTTTCGCAAATTGAAATAATTAATTGTGGATTGGAAAATTAAATATGACTAAGACTGAACAAATAATTTATTTTTTAATTATGAAATAAAATATTTTATTTTATACAAATAATCAACAGTCTGTTTAAACGACAATTACATAAAGTAATATAATTACTTATTTATCATGCCGGGTGGGAAAAATACAATTATTATCATAAAAAATTCAAATAGTTTCACTAATCACGAATTGCTTTCGTGAATTACTTTTTGGAAAATAATACTAAATTCCTAATACTACAGGAAAAAATAAGAAAAAATATGTTCTTCAATAAAGTGAGGGTCAAAAATGGAGGTAAAGCCCAAAAATACGAATAAAAATTATGTTTCTGCCCTTACACAGTTTTGGATAACAGTTATTCGGGATTTTATGGGTATATTGAACATTTTTTAAAATGGTGTAATACCTACAAACTTGTTACTTTGTACCTTCAAAAGCAATGATTTTAACATAGTGTTGTCATTGGGTTGAAGTACTTAGTACTGAAAAAGAGCTTCAGAAGTAGTAGGTGTTGAAAGAATGTTATTTTCTTTATTATTTTTATTTACTGCTTTTGAAATTCATTCAAATAATATTTATATAAATTTTTTGTATAAACGTCTTATATAAAAAATATATTAGGTGCTTTCATTCAATCACATAATAAACATTTTTAATAAAAAATTTGTCAAACTTTGTTTGAAAGATTATTTACACAATTTATGAAAGTTTACTCTTTAACTTCAATGTATAAATGACTTCGCAAACTATTATATTTTATTTGCCAAATACAACAATTTGCAAGGAGCGTTCATGCAACACGTGAGTACAACGTATAAATTTACAAATTTATCCGTTTGAATGAAAATCGTTATTAAAAATATTTTTTTAATAATTCTTATTGAATTGAATGAATATTGATAAATACATTAAATAAGCAAATAAATTAAAGTACATAATTCCCCTTATTTACTAGGTATTCATGAAATTAATTTTTAGATAAACTATTTATTGAAAATTTAAAAAAAAAAAACTGGTAAAATTTTACTTCATTACTTAAAATAGTAATAAATTTTTATTTTCCAAAATTTAATATTTGCTGTGCTCTTTTTCGAATTTTATATTAATGTCTATTAATAATTCGAATTAGTGTAATAAGAGAGTGATCTCGTAAGACCAGCTGATTCAAAATTTGTTCATGTACCAAAGCTGTCAAATTGTTTTTGTATTTCTATGTAATTTTTTTTACCGTGTTAATTATCTTCTTCACTTACTCATTTTTACTTCATAGCGTTTTGACATTTTGTGCAGTGGTTTTACATTAACAAAATACAAGCAATCTTTGTTCTTGTAGATATGCATTATTTATAATCACATTCAAAAAAATAGATTTACACGAAGGTTTGTAAGTGTGTGTGTTTGTATATTTTGAAATTACTAAAATGTTTTTTTTAAATTGGTTTTCTTTTAATGTTTTGTTTTATATTTTAGCAAAAATTATTATAAATATTGTGCTAAAAAGTGGGAATTTTTTAAATAAAAAGGTTTACTTGGTAAGGATTTATTAGAATACGTGATCCCTTACCTAGTGTCTATATTAGGCAAATTTATATCAAAACAAACGTCAAAATCAGTGCGAATATATACAAGGTAACCTTAGTTAAACAGTTGATTATTATTTTGGTTGTTACAGTCAAACTGCATATATATGTAGACACTATGTAACATAGTGTCTACATTAGAGATTTTTTTATCAAGACAAACGTAAAACTTAACGCGAATTTGAGGAAGGTGGCAATAGTTGCACAAAACCAACAATATGGCGTATTCATTATTGTTTTTTATATATGCAGTTTGACAACTGTAACAACCAAAATAATAATCATTCGCACTGACTTTGACGTTTGCTTTGATAAAAATTTTCCTAATGTAGACACTAGGTTATTTAAAATTTAACATTATATAAATAAAATGGTTACTCTCTTCCGCCGCCGTTATTTCACATATTATGTCAGCCTTAATCTCAGTTGTAGACCTGCGGTATGGATATAACCATGAAATATAAATCATGGCTATAAGTACTTATGATATTCATACCTTCTAAAATTTGTACTGAAAATTTATACAAATTTCGAAAAAAAATAAATATAGCCATTATGAGAATTTAATTTGTTTTTTAACCTACCCCTTAACGATTCTTAATCTGGCAGCTCATACAAATTGTAATAGGTTAATTACACACCTGTTTTTAGAAATCAACCGCTGGAATATTTACACTATGACATATGTTTGTATTTTCACTTTTACACAATAATTTGATACGTTTGAACGAAATTTTCTTTTTTCTCAAAAAAATTACGCAAAAATAAATTTTAAATTAAATGGCACAACAGTATTTATACAAATTCACTCTTTTAACCAAAAATGTTACCCACAAAGCGTTATTGCGGGTGAGCGTAGTAGCCGGCAAATACAAATTCAGCACAAGTCATCAAAATCAAAGAAATTACAATGGAAATCGGCAACAAAACAAAGTGTGGAAATCGGTAGCTTTAACTGGAGCCGCTATAGCCGGCTTGGGCTCTTTATATTGGTTAAAAGAGAAGAATTACTTAAATTTATGTCCCGCAGTAGAAGCAAAAACTTTGCCAAATCTTAGCGGTAGACGAAAACAGTATAATTTTATCGCTGATGTGGTCGATGTTTGTGCTGATTCTGTGGTTTATATAGAAATTAAGGATAGTCGACATTTCGATTATTTTTCCGGACAACCGGTGACGGCCTCTAACGGTTCAGGTTTTATAATAGAATCAAATGGCACTATCCTGACAAATGCCCATGTGGTGATTAATAAACCTCATACCATGGTTCAGGTAAGATTACATGATGGTCGTGTATTTCCTGCTGTAGTAGAGGATGTTGATAATTCCTCAGATTTGGCGATTATACGCATAAATTGCAAAGATTTGCCAGTCATGCGTTTGGGAGAAAGTTCGAATTTAAGATCTGGTGAATGGGTAGTAGCCTTAGGAAGTCCTTTGGCTCTTAGTAACACCGTAACGGCCGGTGTTATTAGTTCAACACAAAGAGCTTCACAGGAATTAGGTCTGAGAAACCGTGATATAACTTACTTGCAAACAGATGCTGCTATTACTTTTGGTAATTCCGGAGGACCCTTAGTCAATTTAGATGGTGAGGCTATAGGGGTAAATTCGATGAAAGTAACTGCCGGTATTAGTTTTGCAATACCCATAGATTACGTAAAATTGTTTTTGGAAAAAGTAAAGGAACGTAGAAAACTGGGTTCCACAGGCAGACCTACACAACAAGCCAAACGTTTTATGGGTATTACTATGTTAACTTTAACCAATGATATACTTAATGAACTGAAAAATCGCTCTGAAAGTTTACCACCTAATTTAACACATGGCGTTTTAGTGTGGAAAGTTATTATTGGTTCTCCAGCTCACGTGTAAGTTAGTAAATTAATGTAATATTTTGAAGTTGTAATTTTTTTATTTTTGTTTTTAGTGGTGGCTTAAGCCCAGGCGATATTGTTACACATATTAACAAAAAGGAAATTAAAACTTCTTCCGATGTTTATGAAGCTTTAGCTGATAATTCTAAAACTTTAGATATTACCATATTCCGTGGACTTAAACGTTTGACTTTGTCTGTTACTCCCGAAGATCCTTAAAACCTGACACAAGTGGAGCAGAGGTTTTTTATATGTATTTATTTTTATTTTGACGTAGCTGTAAAAGTGTTTTTTCATTTTGTGTGTAGTTTTGAATGCACTGCCAAATATTTTTTTCAGTTTTTGAATTTTTTAAGTACACTGAAAATGTTGTAAAAAAATGTAAAACTGTAAATAAAATCGATTTATATTTTTGTTATGCAAATGATGATTGATTTAAAAGGAATCTATTGAACACACTGTTTGTCGCAAATTTTAATAATTTCAACACCCCACTTCGTGTACGCTGAATTCAATAGAGTCAACCGTTTTTCGAAATTAGCATTCGTGTTCGCGATATTTTGGTTTAAACTTAATTAATAAAATAAACTAAGCATAAACTAAATCAATTTCAGAACGATTTTTAATGCATTTATATTTTTCTTTGGAAAATTTCTCATTGATAACACTCTAGTTAGCTTACATTCGAAATTATAGTAATATTAATTGTTGGTTTAAAGTTTAGTTATTTAGTGTTAAAAATATATTTGATAATAAGAATTCATGATTCTAATATCTGAAAAACGAGCGCTAACTTTTAAAAATGGTTAACACCATTAAATTTAGCGTGATCGATTTAGTTTTACAAAATGGGTGCCCATCTTGATATTAATCTAATTATCGTTGGATTGAAAGGAGAATTATTTAATAATATATTGCGTTTCGTTTCTATAGTTATAGGAAAAAGTTTATTTTTTTTATTAAAATCATTTATAATCGCGAAGCCTATTGGCCTAAATTATCACATATTATATCTATGAGTAACAGTACTAATAAGCTTAATTATTACTATATAAAAATAAAAACTGCTACCTATTGCTCGATTATGTATACTAACTATATATTTCAATACAATAAAAAACAACAGCAAATGGCTGTTGCCAGTATCAAATTAATTCCATAAACATGTTTTTAAAATCCCTCAAATTTAAAAATCTCCGATATTATAAGGTATCAGAACATTCCATAATCTAGATATACTTACAACTAACGATATTTGCATATAGGTTGTATTGATTTGAGGACAAATAATTGAAGACGTACGATTTGGACGTGAGAACTGAAATAATTGTATCAAGTAATGAGGTGTTCCGTATTGTACAGTTTCATTAAAAAGTGTCATTAATCACAGATTAATAAAATCCTCCAATCAATAAATTGGACAGTAACATGATGACGAATCTCTAAAGAATACACGAAACGAACGACTCTATTAAAACATTTTCTTAACTTTTTAATGTTTGTAGCCAAAGTTGATGAATATCAATGATTTTGCAATTAATTTTTTTATATGCAAAAGTAAATAACAACCCAAATTATTAATTTTTCCTAAGATAAACGAAACTTTTGAATTCATCATATTAATATGATTTTCAAATGGCAGTTTACAATCCATGTGAAATCCAAGTAATTTATAACTCTGCAAGTATGAAATATTATTTCCATTTAATTTTAGACATGGATAAACGGTCCTTCCGAACATCATGACATAGGTTTTTTGTGGGTTTAAAAACAATCTATTTATAAGAGACCAATTGAAAATGGCATTTAAATCATTATTAATTAAAATAGTAAATTCATTAATGGGCAAATTATCAGTAATTACCCCATATAATTGTATATCATCAGCGTAAATGTACACTTTACAAAAAGATGAACATTCAATAATATCATTTATGTATAACATGAATAAAAGAGGCTCCATTGTAGAACCTTGGAGAACTCCTCTATATAACTGTATACTGATGTACTTTTACCAGACGTTACATACTGATATCTCTCGTTTAAAAATTACGATATTAGTTTACATGAATACCTCAAAAAACAAACCGAGATCTAAGTTTATTTAACAATATTGTATAATTTATTGTGTCAAATGCTTTGGTAAAATCTAAGAAGAACACCACTGACTCTTCCGTTATCCGAATTTTTTTCCTAATTTTTTCCATAACAATTAATACTAGAGTAGATTAGTTCTAAAACCCGATTAGTATGGTGATAGGACGTTATTATTTTCAATGTATTTCGTTATTTGATCCCTTATTATGATCTCCATTATCTTTGAATAAACAGGCATTATACTTATAGGTTTGAAATCTGATATTCCAATAGGCTTTCTGATTTTAGGAATTGGTACTATTAGTGAAATTTTCCAGCTAATTGGATATACATTGTTTTCTATGATAAAGATAAGACAATTTCTATCGCACTCTGACAACATTAGGTGTTGTATCAAATTGTAATCTCTCATTAACGACAAACAATACGTGTGATGAATTCATAGAATAAATTATATATGGATGAAGCCTTGAATTTTCTTTTACAAAAATTTTGATTATCTTAAATGTTGCCTTTTATATAAATGAAAAGACATTTGGTAAATTCAGTTGATATTGGATGGGATGATGTTTTTCGAAAGCTTCGAAAGTCTATTCGAATGCGTGCATTATTAGAATTCTGTATCAGAATTTTTGGTCGAAAGACACAATCGTGGTCATCACGGCACATAATCGTATAACGAATGCTTCCATAATTTATTTAATATATTATACTAAAAAGCAGCTACTCATTCACTGTTTTTGTTATTAATTAACCTTTTTTTAATGTTTTAAAGTTTACAACGTATTTTCTATAAATGATTAGCATAATCGACTAAATAATTATAAATATTTTACTATACAAGACATTTTTTAACAGCCCAAAACTATGCTTCAATTTCTTGTTTATTGATGATAAATCCATTTATTCTTTACAAAAATATTTAACACCGTATTCAACTTAATAAAAATTAACAGAGTTTAAAAATTCGTAAATAGCATTTTATTTTTACGACAGCCCATTTTGAATATATTCATCCTTAAAATTTTTTGTGGGCATACATACTAAAAATATACTAAAATCACCGAGCGCCATATATGTTTGCACGTGTTCTTGTAAATACTTTTAGCAGTTTTACTAAAAAAAATATATAAAAAATCACACATCAACATATTTTATATTAGTTTTTATATTTAGTAGTTGAACGTTATAAATTTTCTAATTCTCTAAAGTATATTTTAAGCAAAAATTATAAGACAAAAATATGCAACATGACCAGTGCGAACTAAGAAAAATATTTGTAAAAATTTGTAAAACTTTTTAATCCGCAATTTGAGGCTTACTATTAATAAGTCTTGTTGAAATTGCGACATCTTCTGTTGATTCACCTATGTATGTAATCTTGTTATTGCTGTTAATCGAAAAAGTGTAAAATCAGTCAACTAAAATTGTAACAGGAGCACAAAAAAGGAATACGAAAGATACTAAAAGGATTGGTGATATGTTTATGATTTCTAAATTAAAAATACAAAAGGCAACAACTTTACCTAGTGTCTACATTAGGCAAATTTTTATCAAAACAAACGTCAAAATCAGTGCGAATATATACAAGGTAACGTTAGTTAAACAGCTGATTATTTTGGTTGTTACAGTTGTCAAACTGCATATATAAAAAACAATAATGAATACGCCATGTTGTTGCTTTTGTGCAACTGTTGTCATCTTTCACAAATTCGGGCTAAGTTTAACGTTTGTCTTCATAAAAAATTCTCTAATGTAGACACTATTTTACCTAGTGTCTACATTACGCAAATTTATATCAAAACAAACGTCAAAATCAGTGCGAATATATACAAGGTAACGTTAGTTAAACAGTTGATTATTACTTTGGTTGTTACAGTTGTCAAACTGCATACATAAAAAACAATAATGAATACGCCATATTGTTGTTTCTGTGCAACTGTTGCCACCTCACACAAATTCGCGTTAAGTTTGACGTTTGTTTTGATGAAAAAATCTCTAACAGCCCGTCTAGACGTAACATAATATGTACGATTTTTCTGTCAGAGAGTGTCAAATTCGCTCTCTGAGAGAATTATTTCACGTGTAGATTCAAATATTAGTATTATAAGATGTATTATGAGACTGTTGTGATGAGATTTCTCTACACAACAATCTTATAAGATGAACTGTCAAAAAATACACACACACTGAAGTTTGTATGTGTGTGTGCTTATATATTTTGGAAATTACTAAAAAAACAATGTTTTTTTGTAAAACCATTTTCTTTTAATTATTGTTTTACATTTAAAATAATATTTTTATAAAAATTGTGTTAAAAACGTGCGATTTTTTAAAATAAAAAGTACATGTTCATTCTGTGACTGATTGAAAATAATGATATCCTATAGGATTTATTAGAATACGTGTACCCCTTTTTTAAGATTTAACATAATATAAACAAAATGGTTACTCTCCTCTGCCGGCGTTATCTCACATATTATATCAGCGTTAATCTCAGTTGTAGACCTGCGGTAATGTAGACACTATGTTAGTCTTGTGTTGAAAAATGTATCTACATTAGGGTTGCCAGATTTGAATTATTATTTACTTTGTTAAAAAAATAAAAAAACGGCAATTGACTTTCTCCAAAATCTTTTTTTTATATGAAACCTATATAGTATGTATATAAATATATTTGTACAGATGTGATACATATTTACGTGGGTACCTGCCTTGACGGCCCAACCCCACGGTGGTCTTAATACCGGCTAACTACAATGCGCTACCAACGCCCAAAAGTATGACCGACTTCCACACCTGAGTAACAATTTGAAGACATGTATTTGGACATGGGTTAGGGCGGAACCCATCAAAAACTCCTGCCGTTCTATGAGTCACTGTACGCGGTTGGAAAAATGTAACTCCACATCGGATTTATGCTGAAGCGCTGCTTGCGATTTGGGTATAAACCACAGCCACCACGATGCTCCCCAAGGGTCCGCACCAATAGTCAGGTTGAAACCAATGTTCCAGGGGCTCCTGATTGTCCTGGTACTAGATTTAAGTTTCCTGTCAGACCTTAGCCATAATGGTTACTAGCAGTTGAATTCCAAATAGTTCTGGACTGGTGGCCCTCAGCTCGCCACACACACACTAAACATATATCAACATGAAAGGTCACGCACATAGCACACACATACAATTAATAATCGCCCTCGCGAGCGACTCATTGGCCATGTGACGTGATGTGACTCCGGCAGGGACGACACGAATAAAAGACAACATTCACGACACTTGACTAAGCTATCCTCACGGGTGACCCACGCAATTCCAGAGGGGAGAGCAGAAACAAAGTGGAGTACACAGGACAAAATAACCAGTTTAACGATGATAAAAAGCAGAAGAATATAGGAACCACAAATGCGGCCGCAATAGCTGTGACAGATATAACGAGCAGGAGAGGCAGCATCGGTGTCATCCAAGTCCAATATCTACTAATGACTCTATCCAACCTCTCTAATCTCCTATCGTTCTCTAAGACGCTACTATAATCCCATCCCGCCCTGGTATGAATGATACCCATACCACCTAAAACCCTAATGTCATCATAGTATGGACATGTAGTTATAACATGCCACGAATCTTCCTGTCCCCTCTCACACCCGCAGTTCGGAGTATCGGACAGACCTCTGCATTGGGTGAGCCATATTCTGTCACCAAGAAACCATTACTCAAGTTGAGGCAAAGTTCAAGCCTTTACGTATGATGCTCATCTAATAGTTCCTTCCTATGCCTAATCTCCCCATTTACCAAGTCAGAAGCAGAAAACCAACCATGCACAGGAAGTGGTAGTCCCTTCTTGATTTTGAAGATAATACTATGACACTTGTATATATTCTAGCATAGCTACTCGCTGACACGACAGGACTTTGTTTCTGCCAGCAATAGACATGACTGCCTCGTACCATACAGACGCGCCAAACGTTGCGCAAGCAGCGAATAGCCCAAACTACAACGCATATACATTCCTCATGTTGAGGCCAAAGTCACGACTATGAATGCGTTAAACCTTCTCTACAACAGCAGTTAACTTGTCCCTA
The DNA here is from genome assembly GCA_932274085.1 of Protocalliphora azurea. Lineage (NCBI taxonomy): Eukaryota > Metazoa > Arthropoda > Insecta > Diptera > Calliphoridae > Protocalliphora > Protocalliphora azurea. Next base: position 177,326,400 of record OW026519.1, read on the forward strand.
ACGTAGGTAAGATGAACTAACAAGTTCATCCTCTCTCCTACCATTATTTCCAGATATTTGACCTGAGTCACATATCTGAGACTAATATTGCCTGACCGACACCCGCGAGCAATGCCACTCGAATCCATGTCGTTGCCACCCAGCACATAAGCCTTTTAGCCGCTGAAATAGCTCTTCCAGAGAGCTAACTTTCGACACCCCACTTCCTCAAGCCTACGAAGAACACTACCCCACTAGAGGTAGTCATTCGAACCCTTAAAGTTCACAAATATGCCTAAGACATATTTGGCGGTCGATTCGGTAACACTACTCATCTCCTGGCAACACTGCTTATAACTTATCGCTGACAACGGATTAAAATTTTTTAACGTACCGATTTTTTCCATATATATATATATATATATATATATATATATTTTTTTTTTCATATATATATATATATATTTCGTAGTAAGAAATTCTCAAGCTTAAATATTTGTCGTAGTTTGTACTGGATATGTTCCATATTTTTTGTATAATTTTTGCTTGAAACGTATATATTGAGAAAAAAAAATGCAAACAAAATATTTTGGACAACTAGAAAATTTATAACGTTCGACTACTAAATACAAACCAGCCGACCAAATAATCTATGGTGTACTTTAGTTAGTTGTTAATTTACAGCTTAATGTGAGTTTATTATTAAAATGAAATTAAACAAAAATACAAATAAAAATTTCAAACATTTTCATATGCAATAATCTATTCATATAACATGTACATAAGTAAAATCAATCGAAAACAAATAGCCCACATTTTGCATAAATAATGATACATTTGTTACAAAGTTGCAAACATAAATAGATTAACATTTTCGCTTCCAATTCCAATTACTATTCAAACTTTAAATTTTTTTTGCGCAGGAAAACTAAACAAAAAGGAATTACTTATTTTTTTTAAACAAATCTTCAAACAAAAAAGTAGTTTTTTACGTTTTAGTTGCAAGAAAAGAAGAAAGAGGAAGAAACTGTGAGAATTATAAAAATTATTGGCGCTACCATGAACTGGGACTAAATCAAGTTAAACGACTAAAGTCAAATTTATTTTTACCCAATATTAATTGAAATATCTTGGTTGAACAAAATGAACAAATGCATACGAGAAAAATATAAGTAAATCTCATTTTGGTTTTATTAACTGCAAGGAACATGTTTGTAAACATATGTACATTAGGGTGGTTCTAAAATAAAAATTATCGATGTCCTCAGCTCAAATGAAAATGTACTTCATTATGAGATACCAGTTCTCAAAATTTTCCTTTTTACTTAACTTTTCGTGAGCTGGATAAAAATGAAAAAGGTCCCTTTTTCGAGTCTTTCGAATTTTTTAATATTTCTGCCAAAGGAACGATATGAAAATTTAGTATCGTAAGAAAGGCCTTAGAGAAGCGCATTTAAAGAAATAAGAAAAATTTTGGACCAGATCCAAATGAGCCTGAAATTTTGCAATTTTTCAAAAAAAAAAAAAAAAAAAATTTAATAACTGAATTTTCTACATATAAATATTAAAAAAAATAAGACCAAAACAGGTTTTTACGTTTTTTAAAATTCGAACTTGGTTGAATTTTATTTATGTATGCTAAAAGGGTATTTATATACAATTATACCTTTTTCTTCTTCCTTCATTGACACAATGTGTAAAGTCCACCAGAGTGGATGTATAAAAAGCTGACCCGAGACACTAAGTCTATAATGCCTATATATTACCTATATTGCCCAGACGACCTATATCTTCCTATAAGAATCTGGACCGCCTAGATCTATTTATTTAAGGGGTTTTTAATACGAGTTCCAGACGACCTATATTTTCATATAGGAAGCCGTAACGTTCACATAAAAGCACGCCTCCAATATAAACACGCACAACTTTTACAGTTATGCGTTATAAGACACTGCACCGGTCCGAGCGAAACGTAAAAATTCTCGAAGGCCAAACAACAAAAACCTACCTGACTGTACTCAAGAAATAATTACGGTGACGCGTGAATTGTTATCCAACCCAGAGCTACTTTACGACTCTACAATTATACCTGTTAAGCAGTGTTGCCAGATAATTACAGTATAAAAACGTCAAAATTCGACGAAAAAATCATCAAAATCGGCACATTATTTTTGAAATTGTCAAAAAATCGGAAAAATTAAAATGCTATTGGCTATTTATGTTCATATTAAAAATAAAATATTAAATTTTGAAACTATTTGTTTATTAAATAAACCTCCAGCATTGTTTTGAAAAATGGGAACAAATTAAAATTACAGGCCCAGTTAAAATAAAAATATTTTCTTTTTAAAGTGCTGATGATGGTCGTGGCGGACTAGAAAATGCATTACATTCTGCCGAGTGTCCAATAAAACTTTTACAATGTATTTTTCTAAAATTATTCAATGAATTTAATTCGAAATATTTACAAAAATTCTATTATTATTATGGTTAATTATTAGCTAACAAATAATATAAAGAATATTTTGTTTACATAAATACCGCAGTTTATTAGTTAACCGTGGATATTAATGGGTAAGAAATCTATATAACTTTGTGATTATGTATAATTAAAATTTGATATCTTTCATTATATTTATGTACAACAAGAGTTGGCTTATTCTGACTTTACCTCCGTGACCAGGGAGTAAATTCAGAAATGAAAATTGTTCTGCAACGTCTCTGCGAAGTGTTTTTTTCTATACGGATTCAGTTGTACATATTTCAAGGCTGTGTTTATGCCGTGGAATTCAAGAGAATCAAAACATTTGAGGAAAACAAGCAATTTAAAAAGACCCGTTGAATTACCAAATTCCACTAAAACGCGCGGAAGAATTTTAATAATTAGTTTTTCATAAATTTGATGTTTTCTATGTACTAACATATGTAGATTAATGAATATTTGTTTTAATTTTGTATTTCAATAAAATAAATTAAAAATATCAAATTGTTTTCATTATAATAATTCACAATAGGAAAAAAAATCTTTCGGCCGAATTGTTTTTATGACCGCTATGTGTACCATATAGTACCTACAACCGACAATGTTCGATTGGCTAAAAATTCGGTTGTCTCATCGAATCAGTTTTCTATGTGTAAAAAATTTAAAAATCAAATTTTTTGTGAAAAATTGCAAAAATTTGGACTCATTTAAACCTGGTCCAGAACTTTTGTTATATCATTAAGGCGCGCATTTATTGATATAACAAAAAGTCATTTTTTACGATAATAAATTTTCATAATTTTCCTTTCGCAGAAGTATGAAAAAAATCCGAAAAACACGACAAAAGGATCTTTTATATTCTGATTTAGCTCATGAAAGGATAATATAAGGACGAAAATAAAAAAACGGTATCTTAGAACGAAGTAAATTTTCATTTGAGCTGGAAAAATCGATATTCACCCCTATCATGAATACTTTTTCCCTCGAAATGTTTTCCCTTTCCCTAATTTTGCAATCGTTATTGTGAATTAATTTTTTCACTTTTCTTATTAATTTATTCACTTTATTTTTGCTGGGGAACAGAACAGAACATGTAAAAAGTTCTTATAATTCGAATATTAAAGTTTAAAAAATTTGTTTAATCCGTTAATAAGACACAAACTGATATACTGGTCAACAAAATGTAAAACAACAGGTCGATTGCCTACGGATTTTTGCAGCTTTAGAAACACGTGGATAAATCAAATACAGAGAATTAATTTAATTTTTAATTTTTGTATTATTGATTTAGGTCTCTTACAATGTATCGGATAACTCCAAGGGGTTAAATGTGTCCCGAAAGTTTCGACGAACAATTCGCTGGTGCTTGCTTTGCTCCTCTTGTAATAAAATTACTGTTTCAATTCTAAATATTTTGCACACTTTCATTTGTTGTAATTCTTTTATTTTGTTGGGTTTTCAAAAAGCAGCCGAGTTGTTTTACTACATAAAAGTTAAATAGTACAATAAACTAACGTTGCAATCAAACTATCATTTTAATACTAAATATTTTGCTTTATTTTTTAACCTTTCTTTAAAATATATAGGTACGTGTATAGTTTTGAACAAAAATTTCTTTGATTTTTAATTTTTTTAATTTCCTTCTTCTTACAATCACTGAGAAATGATAGCAAGAAATTTTTTCCCACGGGAGATTCACAATAGTATTTTTCTCTTCGAGGGGAATAAACATTGGAAACAATAACCCCACTTGTTATTCACGATAGGGGTGGTTATATTTTCTTTTCATACAAACCGCGCCACCCTAATATATATATATATATATATGTACATACGTTGATGTTGTTGATGCTGTTGATGCTGTTGTAAATTGAGTTTATCCAACAAAATATTATGCGGTTATTTAATAAATTTTAATCAATTTCTTTAGGTTTTTAAGTTTTTGGTTTAACAGTGGGCGATTATAAATAAAGACACTTTGTTAAAATTCAATTGATTATTTGTTGTCTTCTTAAAATAATGTCGATATGAAGAAGTCTTCTTCATTGTAATCATGGGTTGAATAAAATACCTAAAATAAATTGAAGATGAAAACGTTTAAAAAGTGAAATTCTTTGTTCGATTATTGAATCTTTATGATCAGATAAATTATTTAAACGAAAAAGGCTTAATGTTATAAAAACAATTTATATGTATGTATGTTGATGTTGTTGTGCAATATTTTTTTATGTTCTTGTATAATAGAGTTCAGTCTGAATAACGATGAAGTTATAAAATTATTAAATGAATTTATTAAGCTTAAAACGAAAGACTTAAGCTAAAAACTTAAAAAAATATTTTAAAGGATTATTCAGTCAAATAATTATATGTGCACTAAAGTTAAGTCATTTTGAGAGACGAACATGCAATAACATAAATTAGTCAGTAAAACAATATTATGTATTTGTACACACATATATAAATATTACTTAAGATTCAATCAACCAATGCTAATAAATTCAAGGAGACTAAAATAATTTCGAGATATCATGGCATAATATATTATGATATTATGTTGTTTTGTTAATCTGTATATAATTTTTTATTAACTTGTTTGAATGTTTGATTATGTTAGATAAAAATGAAGTTTATGGAACACTTTATTTCTTTGTTATAAGCAAGGATACGATACGATTTGTTTGTAACTTCAGTAGTTTTCTGGGAAACCCCAATAACTCATATGTGTTATAGGGATGTCCGTCTGTTGAAATCAACTTTCATTAACTGAACTGTCCGATATAAATTTTTCACCACAAATCGGTTTTCGCCAAAAAATGTAGGATTTTCATTTAAAACTCAAAAAATAAATTTATAGTATGGTTACAACAAATTAAAACCAATTGGATTTGGCGAAAATTAAATTTCAAAAACCAATTCGTTTACAAAACTGTTTTCTTCCCTATTAGTTTTCGTTGACGTATAGATTTCTTAATTAATTTTTATTAAATTTGTATTTTGCTTTGTTTTATTTTTAAAATATTTTTTAACAATATTTTATACTAAATTTATATAAAAAAAGTTCATAAAACAAATGAAATCTTTCAAAATATAACAAAATTTTTATTTATTAGTTCTATATGAAGGCTTATCGTTATGAAATCATTTGAACAGAATGTTTTATAAATAGTTATTGTGCTAGTTTTTATTTGGTTTTTCGTAAAAACTGGTTGAAAATGATTTTTGATTTGTATGTAGTTTTTCTATCGGAAACCGAATAAAGTCAAAAACTACTAGTTTTTGTTTGGTGTAAACGGCATATTAGATTAAAAAAAGTATACAGTGTGCGTTCTAATAAAACATAACACACAATTTTCATAATATAAGCATCTTTATAAAATATACGGTTATAAGTATCTTTCTTGATTACATTCTAGAGACATATCAGATTTAATAGCAGATCAAATTATTGAAATCTGGGAACAAAATAAAATTAGATTTTTTTAAACTTTTTTTGAATTTACCAGAAAATGTTAATTGGATAAATTTTTACAAAATTATTACATTTCAGGGTAATAAAAAAATTAACAAAGACCTAAATAATGAGACGAAACTTGGTACATAAAAATAAGAAAATCACAAGTATGAATTCCAAGCCCAAAAAGTAGAGAAGCTCCTAAGAGCTATGCCAAATAATTTCGTCCGCGTGGCAATGGCACGTTGTATTAATTTCTTCAAAATATGAGCCATGTTATTCTAAAACATTATGCACGAGAACAAGAATTCGGGAAGGGTACTTATATTACATCTGTGGTCAATTTTAGTAAATGTAAAATAAAATATACAAATACAGAATAGTGCGCTGATACTAACATCTAGATGATTTTATTCACTTTAGGGCGATTCCTGGTGGGTTTATATATGGACCGATTCTCATAAATTTGACAATGTTGTTTCTACTTATATACAACTTATTTGTGTCGAATATTAACTTGATATTAACATTCGTTGGGGATTTATGCACGTTAGAGTGATTATCAAAAAAAGGCTTTTATATGGGAGCTATTGTTAATTATGGACAAATCAAAAAATTTGGTACAAAAATTTATACTTGTATGGGGGCTAGGTGAAATAAAGGACCGATCAAAACTAATTTCAATAGGCCTCGTCCTTGTATCATAAAAGTCCCATGTGCCAAATTTCATTGAATAAAAAGTGATTCTAAGTCGATTGGTATATTTTGAGGTGGATGTTGGATAACTTTTTCTATGCGTTACAAACATCAGCACAAACGCATAATACCCCAACCAACTATATATATACTACAGATTACTTAAATCGGTTGAATAATATGACTACTCATATATTGCAAAAAATCTCATTATGGAAAGTGGGCGTAAAATGGGTGGGTTACTAAATAAAAATCTTACACAAAACAATAATTAACCATAAATAAATAGAAAATTACTGATTTAAATGTATTTTATTGTCACACATAATGTAAAAAGTGCTCTTAAAAATCCGAAGTTTAAGAGTCCAGAAAATCGAAATTCGAATTAACTTTGTAGAAATCTTTAGAGATTATATTAATAATTTAATTTCGTGTTCGAATTATAGAGGCAATATTCAGTAACCCTAAATTTCCGAAAAAATTTCTCAACATACAATTTCTGGACATAATTTCTAAAATATTTTTGTAGTTTTTTTTTAATATTTTTACTGTTTCAAATATTTAAATGACATAACTTGGGAATTATGTATGGATTATAAATATTTAATAATTTATTGCAAAAATTCTTTTATTTCATATCGACTTCTTTGGATATTTGCAAAAAGTTATCTATCACCCTAATGTACATAAATATATTATATATTATTATTTAATCATATCTAAATTTTTACGACAGTGTTTGGTTTTGCACAAAATTAATGATTTAATAAAAATAATTTTATTTTTATCTAGAATTCTGATTATATTTTGTTGATGATAAATATAAAAATTGTCGAGTCTTGGTGAAATTTGTAATGTAAAAAAATTATCTTCTGGAATATATCTGAAAAATTTTGCTTATAATAAGAATAAGTTTCTATTACTAATTCCCTATTTATTATTATTTCCACAATGGTTTATAATTTTCTTATCACATATACAATCGTCAATAAAATTCGATTTAATTTGTCTTGTCATATTCACTTTGAGTATTATTATTTTTTTGATCAGCGTAATTTTGCAAAAATTCTTCGTAAAAATTTTAATTTTAAAACAGCTTAAAATTCACTCCTTTTTGTATGAAACTGGGGAAAAAATAAAATTTCATACTCAAGTAGGAATGTTTCTTAAATCTTTTGTTTTCTCACCCACTTAAAAAGTCAAATCTTTAACATATCTTCAATTTATTTTCACTTGTAATTATTATTACTTTTTTTCCTTATAAAATAATTTTGTAATTATTTTTATTAAGCTTTAATCTTTTATATTCTGCACACTTAATCTTTTTCAATCTTGTTTTTGTCTTCTTTTTAATAAAACTCTCCTCCACTTTACTTTTATTTGTAAAAAGAAGTAAACACGTTTAATTATAATTTGGATTTTTTGTGAATTGACTTTAGTTATTTATATATAAAGAGTGTTGTATTTTATTTATTTATTTTTTGCCAATTTTACTTACTCCACTTTTATTAACTTGCACTTATAAAAAGCTTTCGTTATTGAAATTCCCTTTCATATTAAATAATCAAAAGCCAGAAAGCAAACAAGTAACCAACCATTGATTCAGTCAGTCAGCCCATCATATTACTTAGTAATTGAGTTATTTTCTGTAAGATTTTTTATAATGATTTTATTTTCTGCCAATTTATTTATTTTTTACATGATTTATTGTTTGCATATTTATAACTGACAATTTGATGTTAATGATATTTGATGGTGGGGCCTGTTTTGTTTGGTTTTCGATTTTGTTTTTCGAATTTTTTCCTTTTCGTTTCATAAATATTTTCAGTTTTAGTTTTGGGTTTATGTTGTTGTTATGTTAAGAGTTTAATGGTATTAATGTTGGCTTTGTAGGTATATAGATTTTTTACTTTTTGTTAACATAAATGACACATTAACCTTATTATGTCAAAAATTTGAAATTATAGGATGATGATTGAAAAGTAATTTTTAACTTTAAAATTTTATGAAATAATTGCTAAAAATAAACTTAAGGAAAAAACCTTTAGGCGTTAAAGCTCAAAATATATGTATATTTTTTGAGAATATATACTCATAAGAGTAAAATTGTGAATATAGTGTATTAGTAATTTTTATGGAATTATGCCTTATCTATGTATGTGATGTGTCTATATATTATTAATATTAGTCACTTTGACATTTTCATTTTCTTTGTACAATAATTTGCTTTAATTTGGTAATTATTGTAATTACTAGCTATAAGGAAAAAAAATGTAAATAAATCACACCCAAAAAATTAATTTAATTTATGTAAATATTCTTACTAAATTAAATGTACTATTTAATTTATGTGTACAAATAATTTACCTGCGTTTTCCCTTTTTCTGCTTAAAGAAAATTTGCATTTTTATGACATCCACTATAACATGAATGATATTATTATATTTTTCGATTGAGATGTAACATGATGATAGCTGAGGTCTGATAAGTTTTTTTGTATTCATATGCAATTGATTTATATCTTGCAGTTTATAGACTAGAGTACTCTATTCTATAGTCTAATCAATAGTCTATAGTCTAGTCTATAGACTAGTCTATAGTCTAGTCTATAATCTATTCTATAGTCTAGTCTATAGTCTTGTCTATAATCTATTCTATAGTCTAGTCTATAGTCTAGTCTATAGTCTGGTCTAAAGTCTAGTCTACAGTCTAGTATATAGTCTAGTCTTTATTTTTTTTCTATTAGGCAGGTGGAAATGTCATAAGATACCCGATGCCATTTAAGGATCAATGGGTTATTCGGATTCTTACCGACTGAAACCACCTCCTTCATTATCCGTGTGCCCTGCGAAGCTGTCTATTACGATATTGCATCGCAAGGCCCGATAGGCTTAGCTAGTCTCTATCGAGTTTGATAAAAAGAATTTACTTCTTTCTTCCTCCATCCTTAATTCCTTGTGGATATCAGCTACCATGCTACCTATAGTTTCCCAGTGCTCTTTTTTGCTTACAATGTTGATGATGTTCTTAGCATTCAACTTTTGACCGATTTTTTCTTCTGTATATTCTCGTGCTTCATTAAAACGCGGGCAGTAGAATATAACGTGCTCGGGATCTTCAACTACGTTGAGACTGTGGGGACATACCGGCGATTCGTCCAAACCAAACCTGTGTAGATAACTTATAACCTCTGTGACCAGAGAGAAATTGTGTGAGATAGTAATTTATTTCTCCATGTTCTCTATTTAGCCAAACTTGAATGTCTGGTATGAGTCAGTAGGTCCACCTTCCTTTTAAACTTCTTTCCCATCGATACTGGCTTCATACTATTGATGTATCTCTCTCTAGTTTACGTTTAATACTAGTAATATCTTCCTCTCTTTGTTTAAGATCATACATACGTTTGACTTCGTCGGCTAGAATGTCTATTGGAATTATTCCTGCAATGACAAACGCTGCATCTTCCGATGTTGTCTGAAAAGAACTGACTATACGCAACGCACATAGCCTATACACTGATAGGAGTTTTTTTGCTACCGATTTTATTTTAAGGGCTCTTGACCATATAGGAGCCGCATAAAGAATCAGCGAGCTTACTACCGTGGTATTTTTCTTTTAGATTACCGGGGCCTCCTACGTTTGGCATCATTCTTTCTATTGCAACTCTTATGTTTGATGCTTTCTGACCTACATATTTCATATGTGCTTTGAAGTTTAACCTTGAATCTACAATAACTCCTAGATACTTAAGGTTGGGTTTGGATATCACTTCATGCTTTCCCACCTTGATCCTTATGTTTTCGAGTTTCTTACGGCTTGTGACCAGAACGACTTCTCTTTTCTGCTCTGCTAATTCAAATCCAGCACCTTTCATCCATTTTTCAAATATTTAGGTGACTTCATTGGCAATCATCTCTATTTCATCAACATATTTAGCCGTGACCGTCACGGCGATTTCATCCGCGAAACCTATTATATTCGCCTCCTCTGGTATTTTTAATATGAGGACATCATTGCACATGATGTTCTATAGCAGAGGTCCAAACACCGAGCCCTGTGGAACGCCTGCCGTTATATCGTATGTCTGAATTCCATCATCTGTATAGTAGCACAATTTTCTGTTCGTGAAGTAACTACTTACGATTCTTGTCAGGTAATTCGGGATGCCGGGTCCAAGTAGCGTTTCGATTATAAGTCCCCAATTAGCAGAGTTGAATGCATTCTCCACATCAAGGGTGATGACAGCGCAATACTTTTTCTTACCCTTTGATTAATACCAGCATCTGTTTCTTCCACTGATCTGGAAAAATACCTTCCTTTAAACACTCATCAAATGTTTCAGCGAAGATTTTTGGCATTCTAGTCTATAGTCTAGACTAGAATTTCATTAGGCAGGGGAAATCTTTCATAAGATTCTCAGGATTATAGAATAACCGTGAGATTGTCGGATTCATACCGACTAAAACCACCTCCTTCGTCATTCAGCAACCCTGCGGAACTGTCTACAAAGATATTGCATCGCAGGGCAGGAGAGCCTTATCTAGGCTACTTCTGGTGTCTGGGATTTCCTCAGATTCTCTTCCGTTCTAAGTTTATCATGAATATTTTTAATCATTGAGGATATTACATCCCAATTTTCTCTCTTATTAAGGATGATGTCAACAATATTTTGCGAATTCAGTTGGAACCCAAGGACTTCTTCTGTTTTCTGTCGATCGTGGCGAAAGCGTGCGCAGTTGAACACGACGTGTTCTGGGTCTTCCTCTTGGTTTGGACAGTTAGGGCAATATGGGGAGTTATCTAACCCGAATCTGTACAGGTAACTTCGGTATCCTCCGTGGCCTGAGAGAAACTGCGTTAAGTGATAATTTACTTCTCCATGTCGTCTGTTTAGCCATACATCTATTCTTATTTAGTTTAAAGGTCCACCTTCCTTTGCGGCTGCCTTCCCATCTGCTCTGCCATTGTCTTATAGAAGCTTCTCTTTCAAATTTACGTACACGAGTGTCTAGTTAGTTTGGGTCTCTTCTGTTTTCATCCAAGCGTTTGGCTTCGTCAGCCAAGATATCTACGGGAATCATTCCCGCTATGACATGGGCCGCTTCGTCGGATGTTGTTCGAAAAGAGCAGCATACTCGTAGGACCGATAACCAGTATACAGATTTTAGCTTCCTCGCTGCGGTCTTTACTTTTAGAGCTACTGTCCATATGGGAGCAGCGTGAAGTATAACTGAGCTGTCCACCGTGGATATTATCTTCCTTTTGGATTGCATTGGTCCACCTACATTCGGCATCATTCTTTTAAGAGCGGTTCTAATATTTGCTGCCTTGTTAGCAGTATACTCCATATGTGTCCTAAAGTTAAGTCTGGCATCTATTAGAACTCCCAAATATTTGAGATGGGATTTTGATGTCACCTGGTGTTCTCCAAAAGTTATTCTCATGGTCTCTTTTTTACGCCTGCTTGTAACTAATACAGTCTCCGTTTTGTGTTCGGCAAGTTCCAACCCCACACTTTTCATCCAGTTTCTAATATTCCATACTACTTCATTCGAGATTAACTCCACTTCGTCCATATATCTTGCTGTAACCGTAACTGCTATGTCATCTGCAAAACCTATAATGTTCGCCTCTTCTGGAATGTTAAGCTCTAGAACGTCGTTGTACATTATATTCCACAGTAGTGGGCCAAGCACAGAGCCTTGTGGAACTCCTGCAGTGACATTGTATGTTACGATACCTTTGTCGGTTTGGTAACAGAGCTTTCTGTCTGTGAAATAGCTTACTATTAATCTTGTTAAATACGCTGGTATGCCGATTCTGTTTAGTTTTTGAATTATTATTCCCCAGTTCGCAGAGAAAAACGCGTTCTTTACATCAAGCGTTATGATAGCACAGTACTTTCTACTTGCTCCCTTGCCTTCTATCGCCATTCGTGCTGTATCTACTACCATACGAATTGCATCGATGGTTGATCTGGCTTTTCGAAATCCAAATTGCCGATTCGACAGACCATTTCTTTCCTCAACAATGGGTAGCAATCGAGTAGACATATTGGCGGAGGGTTTATTGGGTTTCGGAATTAGTACCAAATTTTGTTTTTTCCAACAGTTTGGAAAAACTCCTTCCTTTAGACATTCATTAAATACATCCACGAATGGTTTTGTTGCTGTTCTAACTGCCAACTTAAGCACATTGTTTGGAATTCCATCAGGTCCTGGAGCTTTGTTGTCTCAGATTTTCTCTATTATCTTAAGCAGCTCCTCTTCTATCACCAACAGTATGGATTTTATTAGGTTCATTCTTATCACCGTATTTATATTGCTTTTATGCTCCGGGAACAGAGTTTTAACTATCTTCCCTAGTAAGATGGGACAACTTGGCTGTGGGGACTTTTTGCCTTTAAAGCGCGAAGTTACCACCCTGTACGTCTTTCCCCAAGGATCATTATCTGCTTCTAGGCATATATTTTTGAAGCTATTTTTTTGGCTTCTTGAAATAGCATGTTGGAACTCTCGTCTTGCGGTTTGAAATTCGTGACACGCTTCTTCGAACTCCGGTTGGCCCCTAAGACGTTTGGTTCGTCTTCTAGCTCTTATACACAATGCGCGGAGGTTGTTGATTTTCGAGTTCCACCAGTTCCTCATCATTCTTCGTTTTGGCATAGCGACGTCACATGCGCTTTTGATTCTCGATGCCAATTGATTCACTTTTTCCAGTGCTGTACCATTCAGTACAAAGTTGTTTCCAAATTCCTGGGTCTATAGTCTAGTTTATAGTCTAGTCTGTAGCCCAGTCTACAGTTTAGTCTATAGTCTGGTCTATAGTCTAATCTATGGTCTATTATGGTCTACAGTTTGGTCAATAGTTCTTTGTAAAGTATTTAATATTCGTTTTGTATTAATCAAGACACTTTTACTTAATTTTATTTAGTAACTAGAGGAGTGGTGTCACTCATTCATAAAAACGAGCAAACGAGAACGAATGTTGTTGGCATAAAATGTTGACTTGACTGCCTTTCTCACAGCAAACTTAATATTTCAGAGGTTAATTACTTTTTTAAAAAAGGCCAGAATTTTTTGTTTGTTTACGATTTTCATAAATTACAAAAATGAGAAAACAAAGTTTTAACACAAATGGTGCTAAAGTTTGCCATTAATTGATTAATTGTAAATTCTTTTTTTTTTTGATTTGTTTTTATTTGTTAGGAATACTTTTTTAAGAAAAAAACGTGTATTTAAAATTGAATACATGACACAAAAAGAGGAAATTGTACTCGTATTGAACTCATTCGTATACGTGTTAAACGGCAACCAATCAGTCTTTAAATACATATGACCGGTGATGTGATTGACTGACGGGTTAAATGTTTTGCATGAATGAGTGACAATTAAATGGTTTGATTTAATTTTTAACATTTACTTAAATGAATTTACTAATTTAAAATATTTTCCAAAATTTAAAAGAAAATTTCATGTAATGTAAACTCTCGTCATGATTACAATCTTTTATAAACTGTTTATGTTATTTTGTTTATCCATAAGTGGATGTATGTTAGTAGGTGTTTTTTATAGTTTTTTTCTTAGCACAAAAAAATGAAATTGAGGCTTTTTTTCGTTGGAAATACTTGATAAATGTTGTTATAAATTTATTTTTGTTGCTATTGCTAGTTTTATTTTTTCTGTTCGACTTCGATCATATTTAATTTTAACAGACTTAATGGCGTCGTATTCAAAACTCAATATAAATAATTAACATTCAATGTACTTTGATATTGCAAAAACTTGTAGATCTTCTCTTTTGTTTTTATTTTTTTACTATTTTTTTTTCTTTATTTTAATTTTTTTCCTTTGATGGCGATAAACAATTCTTGTTCTTCTATGTAATTATGTTTGTTTCAGTTGTAAGTTTTTTTTTTGTTTTAAACAGAAACAAACAGTATAATTTTATTTTTTATTCTTATTACTTGATATTTTACATAAAATTGCTAAAATGACCTTGATATTTTTTCTTAATTTACCACAACGTACGCTACTTTATTTTAGTTACATCGTGATGACTACAAATTATGGGGAGTTTTTCTGTCTTTAGTTGGAAATATTGATGTTTAGTATATGAAATATGTTGGTTTTGAGCTTTTTTTTAATACCCTATAGATGGTGTTTTAAGTTCGAAATGTAAAGATAAAAATCTAGAGTATTGTTTAAGGTAATCATTGAAGGTTTTATATTTTGCAATGTATATACGAATACCTGTTATATAACTTAAGTTTTTTAAACGACATTAGAAAGAGATAATCTAACCATTTTTAAAAACATATTTTTTTTTATAAATTCTTGAAAAATAAAACAAATAAACAGTTTTTTTGTTCTGCTGAAAAGTTGTGTTTTTCGAGATAGAGGGCTTTAAATGTAGGCCCTCGTAATAATAATCTAGCAACCCATAATATATTGACAATTTAAATGGTGTTGCAATATACTCGCCAATACTTACAAACTATACTAAGTTATATTCCAAGTGTTTTTCCCTTGTAGCACCGTGTTATTGGCATACTTACAAACTACACTATGATACATTCCAAGTGTATTAAACTTTTTTTATTTTGTAGTAGTGTGTAATATGGACAGGCATTTTTTATTAATAAGTACCATTTTTAAATATCTACATAAAATGTTTAAAGGATTTTTTTTTTTTGAATTGCAGTTCTAAAACATAATTTATATTTTAGAACTGTACTTCAAAATTCGTTGCTTATGCACAGAAAACTACAATGCGACTCTCAGTATCCTTTAAGAAAATATACCATATTTAAATTTTAAAAATAGTTTTATGTATATTTTATATCAGCAGATTGCTGATTATGTGTGTGTATGTTTTGTAAATAGTCCAATAACAGTCTACAATTTAAAACATAACTATAGACTATAATTCGAAATGGCCTGCTGGGAGGTGTCTCCCTACAATAATGTTCATTTTGACAGATTGTGTGGTATTTAAGTTTAATGTTGAAGTAATTATATGTGCGTTAACATGACATGATAAACTTCCTGGTTATGAAGAAAATCCATTGTTTTAAAACCAAAGGAATGTAAAATATAATTTTATTTTTGCTTAAAGAAAAGAAAAATGATTTATTATAAATACTCAATATTACAACCTAAAACAAACAACCTAAAACAAACAACCTTGTAAAATACAAATTCCTTGAAATTTTATCAATGATTCATTTGTAAAAAAAAAATAAACAAGTGAGAATGTTATATTCGTCTTGACCGAATCTGTATATACACTATCTGCAACTTATTAAAATTTCATCTCATATGGAAGGTGCTTGAACTATTTGTACAAAATTATGTTGCTGATTCACTTTATATGGGAGTTGGGTGCAAAAGTGGATTACGCGGATCACGCTTATTTTTGATTTCCGAGTTTATAGTGAACCTCGAACTATCTGTACAAAATTTCATTTGCTTAAGAGATATCTGCCGAAGTTACCACAAACACCCTATGTATCTAGTATTTGTCCTATTGTTTTTTGTTTTTTAACTGATTTTGAATATTTTCAATGCCAAACAAACTTTATATAAGATAAATATTTGAACCTCACTAGGTGGTCCCCCGACCATATCATTCCTTCAACAAACAGATGGACGTCTTAAATGATTTTTTTCGATATGTTACACACGAAATGACACACCCAATAAACCCCTATCTTTTTGATGGTGGGTATAAAAACTGTATTTCATCACGTTCTATTTAATCTTTGTGAAATATTTTTTCTATTTGCCATTATTAAAAGCTAGAAAATTATTTAATTAAAGTTTGTTAAAGATTAAAAAAAAAATACATTGATATTTTATATAAAATAATTTATTTTAAAAGATTTAATTATTTAAGTGGAACTTTTAGAATATTTTTCTTTTTAAAAGAAACCGACTAACTGATTTTAAAACTTTTTTGTTGCTTATTGTGAAATCTCCCAAGTTTGTTAATATGTTTTGTAATAGTTAAGAGAATGTATTATACGGCGCAATTATTTTGAAGTATTTTTATTTTGTGTTTTGCAAACAAAAATTTCCATTGTATTACAAAATGATTAAACGTTTTTAATTTATTTATGCATTTAATCATATGAAATTTTTGAAAAATTAAATCACATTTAATTAGTTTAAAGTAATTTCATTAAATTAGTGGGAATGAGAATAAAAAATAGTTTGAATCGTAAAAAAAAAAAAAAATAAAATAATTAAGTTTAGTTTAGATAAGTGATGAAATAAATGAATATTTAATGACAGTTTCAAAAATTAACATCCGGTATCTTAAAGCAACATTAAAATTTAAACTTCTAAATAATTCCATAAATCGTGCCCAAAAGGTACAAATACTACTATACTTTTTTGAAAACATACAACACCTGTATGTAATAAGTTATATTGTTCTCAAACATCTGTTTAATCAACAGCATTTGACTACTTGTCAATGCCACCTTTAAATTTTCTATATATACAAGCATTTTTAAACTATTCTATATAAATAAATGATATTTACTTAGTTTTCTTTTATAAACCATGATAATACCGCCAAAAGGTATTTATTTAACAAAATGATTGAATTAATAAATGACCTTAAATTTACACTTACCGCTTGAAACGAAATACATATTTCGGATGCATTTACAAGATATTTAATTTCTCAAATTGCACGTGCCTTTACTGTTGTAGTCTTTATGTAAATATTTGTCAAAAGTCTTAAAAAAAATCGTATACATATCTTTATTTGCTAGGAATATTAAACGTGAAAAAATTTATTTTTCCTAAACAAATAAAATGTTAAATAAGTAAAATGTGGCTTATTAAGGGCTTTATTGTTAGAATACCAACTTTGCTTTTATATAGTCATTTTAATGCAGGAGATAGGCCTGATAAATTTTATTGAAAGTTGTCATTTGATAATAAAAAAATATATATGGAGAAAAGTGGGGTATTGTGGTATTATAGAAGTAAATAAAAAGTATTATTTTATTCACAACCAAAAATGTTAACAATACATTTTATTAGTATGATTGTACATTGTCATATTTACAATTTTACTAGATTCTCCTCAACTATTTTAGTTGTTAAAATTTTAATTAAAATTTAATATTGAAAGATTTAAAATATGTGTCAAAATTTAAAAATTATAAAATATTTTTTCGAAATTGTATGTAATTGGTAGAAAAATAATTTAGCAGACTTTGAAGTGGAATATTAATACACAGAAAAAAGTTTGTGCATAAATATAAGAATTTACTTTCATTGATTTTAGTTCATAATATTTAAGAATAATGTCTTAAATATTAACACTTTTTTACATTTTTTTAAATGAATCAAAAGTCAAGAAGACTTAAACAAATTGTTTAAATTTTCATTTATATTTTCAATTTGTAAATGTATGTTTGAAATTTTCTTTACAGAATTTTTTGTTTTTTAATGATATTTAGGCACTTGTTTGGGGGCAGAAGAATACTGCAGATGCGTTTTTTATTGCAATAATGCATGTGCTATAGAGTGGCAGCAAATTTAAAGAAATTTGTAATCCTTACTTTTACTTTTATTGGAAAATTGCCATTTAAAGGGATTTATTGTTAATATTTTCATGCATAAGTATTTTTATTTAGAATTTAAATTAAATCTAATAAAACTAAATTAAAATTTTAGCTGCATTTTTTTTTATGAAAAAAGTTTGGGAAAAAAAGTCATGTTAGATTTATAATATTTATGAAAAGAAATTTCAAATACGCATATGCATTTTTTTCTCTGTGTAGCTAAAAATGAAGTCTATCTTCAAGAAAGGTAAGTAGTAAAATATTACGTTACTTCAAAATTTGTACATAAAATTTATTATTCCATTTTTAACATTTTAAATTATATTCGAGAATAAATTTGTGACATTTGGGTGATTCTTTGAGACTGTGATTCTCAGGTAACAATAGGATAATATATTTAAATAAAAACACTCATTTGCTTGTAGAACCTAGGAGTGAGTGATTTTTAACATTCCAGGAAGGTCGTTTGAAAGATAAATCATTGGACTCAAGGAAAACAAAATAATTAATCTCTGCAATTTAATTTTAACAAATCCAACACTTATTTGAATTTTAATGATTTTTGCAAAATACAAAAAAAAAAAAAAAAAAAAAAAATTCACTATTAACTGCTCCAAAAAACATGTGGTAAAAAATAATAATAATTAACAAAATATAGTTCGTTGCTTGGTAATAAAATTTTTAATTAATATTACAAATTCGTTGTTGAAAAAAGTTGTTAACTGTTAACAATTTTAAGTAACAACAGTTGTTTTTAAATTTACAAAAGCGGTTGTTGAGTGCCTTTTTAATTAATACTGCGTTTACACCAAAATAAAAATAATTGGTTTTTGTGAAAACTAAATTTCAAAACCCGATTCATTTACATACCTCTTTTCATTTCAACGTAGTTTTTGTTCACATGAAGAATTTTTAATTTATTTGTTTTATCCTTATATTCGACTTTGTTTTATTTTTTATAGATTTTTAGTAATATTTTATATATAACTGATTTAAAAATGTTCTAAAGCAAATGATTTCATTTAAAATATAATAAAACTTCAATTTTTTTGTCGTATATGAAAGCTTAATATTGTGAAATCAGTTGAACAGGATGTTTCATAAATAGATATTTTTTACATAGTTTTTTATAAAAACTAGTTGATAGAAAAACTAGAAATTTGCTTGTAGTTTTTCAATCAATAACCGAATGAGGCCAAAAACTACTAGTTTTTGTTTGATGTAAACTGCATATAAGAAAGTAATTGTATTGATGAATTTGGTAATTAATAAAGCAATTGGTTTGTAGTATTTTTTTCTGGTAATCCTCGATTTACGCGGCTTGTTGGGACCGGAAAAAGTACACGTAAATTAAAAACGTATAAAACAAGATTCCGAATAAATACAAAATTATATTTCGGGACCAGCATTTATAAATTGATTTAAAATATGATGATGTTTCTGTGTTACATATGATCTTTTGATACCGATTTTCATACCATCCTTTATTAATTGATTTAAAATATGATGATAATGTTTCTGTGTTATTAAAATCTCCTGATGAAGATTGTAATTGAATTAATTAATTTTGTGAAAATGCCATTGATAGCAAAAAATTGCTTTTACGGGTTATTCTAAGCAATAACAATTTTTTAAAACTTTTTGTTCCATCATATTATTTTTATTTTCTTTTTATATTATTTTACTAATCTGGTCATACTAAAATTATAAGTGTATTATAATGTATTATATAATAATATATTTTTCAATAACCATTTCTGCAAATGATATAGTACACATTACTGTATTTCGCGCAATTCAAGGTTTGTCATTATTGTTTGCGTTAAATAAAAATGCATATTTCAAGAAATCGTCACTATTATTGAATAGTGTTATAAGGAAATCACGTAAATGAAATATCACCTGAATCGTGGGTTAACTGTACATTGAAAGAGTTTTTTTAAGTGGTGATGTTTCTGAGGAAGATATCCAAATCAAAAGCATTTTTAAATTGATAATTATGAACTTGAATACCTTATTTTGTACATATTTTAATTGCAATTAGGTTTTGTCTCGAAAACCTAATGCTTGTTCAGATCTCTATTTTATATTAAGTAATTGTATTTCGTATTGGTTTAATGACCAATGTCTTGGATATACATATATAAGAAAATCTAACAAAACAGATCAAAAGTACGATGCCTTAGTGTAAGCGATAGAACGCAATATCGTCGTCGATGTGATCGGTTATGTGACAATTTTCAATTTTTTTACAGCATCATTTTAAAGATTTATTGGTCTTACATGGGCCCACCAAACCGTTTTAATATATTTTGATTGGTTCAGAAGTTAGCAAAATCAGCTATGTGTTAGTCATATATAACCCTACAAGAAAAATAATGCGAAAGTGATTAGAATACGTATTGCTTAGAAGAAAAATTTTATTGCCGCAATAATCATATTCTTATGCGGAAGTTTCCCCCATCGGGAGAGATTGTGCGTCACAGGCAATACATCTAAGCAATAAATAATCAATAGCTTGGAAGAAAAATAGGCAATATTGATAGATAATCATCTAGGTAAAAAAAGAAGATACCGCCAGATAATCTTCTGTAAAATGTAATAAATTACTACTAAATAAATCTTGAAATAATATAACAAAGAAAACTTTTACATCTTGTAAAGCATGCATGTAAATACATGTAAATCTTAACGTCATAAAGCTCGAAAAGTCAAATGCTCAATCAATATTTTTTCATCTGTGAACAATTTTTCGACAACTGGAAAAGTTGTGACTGAAAAATAAAAGTATTGCATTAATTTCTTCCAGATGATATCAATGGAATAACATCAATTTATTGCGGAGGTGATAATCACCTTACTGAAAAGCGGCGAAATTTTGAGGATAAGTATAATAAAAAAATTTACTTTTATATATTTTATTACCTAATTTTTTTTCACTGATAAAAATGCAATTATTCTTCTTTCAGGAAGATATTTTCTAAATGTTTATAGGGTATGAGTTATGTATATAACTTCACATATCCGTATGTGTGATAAAAAAGGTTTCGTTTTGATGTGAAATCGAGTGTACAAAACGAACAATTTCATATTTCATTTTTACAGTTACAGTTCTATGTGTTTTTTTTGTTAAATGACAACAAAGTTTTTAAAAAAATTGTTTTTTTTGAATTAAATAAATAAAATTAATTTTTCCTACTATTATTTATTTAATTTTATTTTATTATGCAAAATGAATGTTTTAAAGTTTCTGTATGGGGCTGCTACAAAGGAGACAACCCTTGCTTTCGGGTAAGGGACAGAATTGAAAATATATCACAGAGGAGAAATTAACTTGCTTATACAATTATGATTTTGTGAGGGAATAACAAATTTACATTTATGGTGAATCTGTTTAACAAATTTGTCAACATAAAATTAAGCTGTATGATATTTTCCTTGGTACTTTCTACAACGGTACATTGGAACAGATTTTTATATTCTTTCGATTTCTCTCAGGTTTCCAAATAAATTGTCTTCAGATGGTTGCAAGTGGTATCTCAAAAATCAATCTTTTTTTAAGTTGAGCGAGTGAAATGATTTTTTCTTTGATCTTTTCTCTTTTGTAGTATGCTATCACTGGGAATCATAAACAGAAACCTTAATAAATAGGTATACATTTTTAGGGATGTGTCAATATTTTTCCAATACATTAATTGCTTTACCATGAGTACAAAATACATGCATATAATACCTGGTTGATTACGAATTCAAAAGGGTGGAAAAGGTTATTGGTTGGTATTTTATTGAAGTAAGATTAAAGAATATTCCACAAATTTATTAAATTTAACTGTAAAATTTAATAAATTTTTGTTTTTAATATTATATAGGAGTACTACATTCAAGTTTCTGAACGCCAAATTAATTTTTTAATTGAATTATTTTATGATTGTTATGTCCTTCATAAAATTTAGCTTATTTAAACAAATATTTATTATTTTATATTTGTTTAATCATCAATATTTATAAGACGATTATTACTCAATTACCAAAGAAACAAAACAAAAGATTTAAGCAACAAACCTCTAATTAACAGAATCGATAAACGATCAACAAGCTTCTTATTAACTAAATCCGCCTAAACATAAACATAAACAATTTTTTAAAATATTAGAATATTGTTTTTTTTTTTTAATACAGATTAACTTTTGCTTTAAGTAATATTCTTTAAGTTAATACAAGTATTAATAAAACAACACACCTTCGCAGTAATAAACCTTGACCTAAGATTAAGAAAAAATAAAAAATGTGGAAAAAAAACAAAACAATTCACTTATGCAAATCTTGTACAAAAAATCTATTTAAATCTATTTATAACTTTGCTATGAATATCATTCATTTGATTTTATTTTATTTATTTTTCATTTTTTCTATTCATTTTGTAAAATACTGCAATTTATTTTCAATTGTCGGCACTTAACACGTACAAATAGAAGAGAATTATTAACGACTTGATGGCGATAATTCAGGCTCATTGTTAAAGCCGTAAATATATAAAAGTTAGTAGTTTCGTTATTTTTTTCCTTGTGGGCTATAAGAAAAAGACACTAAAATCCAAAGACTCATATAAAACAGAAAAAAAATGTTTAACCCACGCATTAGATGGCTTTAATGCAATTGTTTCGTTTTAATTTTTTTCTCTACATCTAAGTAGATGACAAAAAAATTTAAATTTATGCAACAATTTGAAAAATACCCTTGTGATACAAAAAACAGTGACCACGAAAATCAACTTCAAGTATACATTTGTTTGTTGCTCTATATTGCTGTAATTTTTTTCCTTCTTATTTTCTTTTCTAAAACTTGGTGAGATGGCTTCTGTTATTGTTTGTATTGCTTTTAAGCCATTTATTTATTATGGCTATGTATTTAAGACCTTCTTATTGCTAAGTCTTGTTATTTGAACAAGATCGTTTTTTTTTTCAATTTTTTCTTTTTTTTTCATTTAGTTTTGCTGTTTTGTTGCAAGAGTCTTGTAAATAAATGTGATTTTATTAAGACATAAAGACGATTTATCACATAAACTTGAGTTTTAGATGAAATGACAAAAACTTAAAAATTAAATGACTAAAATTGTTTTTTGGTCTAAGTATGTATGTTGAGTTTGTTAAATAGGAAATCGTACAAAATGTCATGTTTATTTAAACAAAAATTTTAGAAAAAACTTGTGTTCATAGGGAATTTAGTTTGACAGATGAACAAAAAAAAAAAAGTTTTTTTGCTTTACAAAGAAAGTTTTTTTTGCTTTGCAAAAAAACTAAAGATACCCCCAAACAAATATTTTTGTTTTTTACTTTTTTATATATAATGGAATAGAATCTTTTTTGGATTTTTTTTGAAGAAATGAACAAAAGGTTTATTAGTAGCCGAGATATCGCTCAAAACGCATTTTTAAAGTGTTTAAAGCCCTTATGGGATCGGTCATGAATATTTTTCTAAAATTTCGAATTATTAGACCAACCAAATCAGTTTATAAAGTTACTGGAAAATAGTTTTTATAATTTTTTGTTTTTAGGCTTAAGTTCATTGAATAATTGTAGAAAAATACATTGTAAAACTTTTATTGAACACTCGGCAGAATAGAATGCAATTTTTAGTCAGCTACCACCATCATCAGCACTCTTCAGCGTCCCACCTTGGTGTTCTCTGTAAACATCATCTATTTAACTTACAACTTTTCGGGAAATGGAATCTGTAACTTATTTTCCCTATATGTTATTAAGTAAGACGAATGGTTTATGATAAAGCTTTTTTACAATTATTTTAATTCTTCTTTATTATTTTATTATTGTACCAGTTAGGTAGTAAATCAAAGCAATGTATAATTGTTATTGTTTAGCCACTTCTTAAGTAGCAATGAACAATGTTGTTGTTATTTGATTTATCCCGTCTGTTTGATTTTATTTTTATAAATATTGGAAAATCTTTTTTTATTTATTTAATGGCTGCTTTTCATATTTACATAGAAAAAAGATATGTTGGAAAACGATTACTGTTATAAAAATAGATATCAATAAATCTTCTTTAATTATTGGGTTGAAATCATAATTATAATAGTATTAAGGTTCCTGTAAATACATAGTTAGTTATTTAATCAATTTGATACTTTATAAAATAATTTGAAATCAATTAGTTGACATAACCGAATTAATTCCATGTTTTTAAATTAATTATTTCTAGTTGGTATCAAAAATTAATTTATGATAAAATAGTTAGAATTTTAACAATATTTCCAGTTGCAGTTGCTAGAGCTTAAAAAATAATACAAATCATTTCGGTTACCGTAATTAAATATTTATTAATAAAATCAAATGTTTGAATAACTTAAAAATCTTGTCTAAAATCGATCTAAATTTGTTTTAAAAATAAATATCGCAAAAAATAAAAAATAAAATAAAAAAACTCGCGTGATATATTTTTTTATTAATCGATAAAAATGAAACTTTTTCTAAAATTCACCTTTTTCGACCAAAACTAAATCAATTTAAAATTTCATTTTTTTATTAAAATTACTTTGTAAAAAGTAAAAGAATAGTACTATATTTTTGTAATAAGAAAATAGCAATTTTTCATACTAATTTCAGAGCGCTGATTTTGTATATTTTTCATGACCAGACGAATTGAGATAATCCAAAAAATTTTTTATCATTATATTTCATATTATATTATATTACAAATTACAGAATATTTTTACAACTTGTTTTTTATAACAAAATGTCTAAAAAGATATTTTATACTAAAAAAAGTTTTTGTCAATTAGAAAATTAAGTGCGAGATGGCGTAATGAGTAAGACGTTAGCTATTAAAAACGAGCGGTTGATTTGTGTCCAAGTTAAAATCTCACTGAGGGCAAAATTTTTTTTGTTTTTTTTTTTTATTTTAATTTTCGTTTAGGTACATATTTTTGAGTACCCCCAGATTCTAAAAATAACTATATGAATTTGTGGACAACTCAAACAAAAATAACTAGTTATTCAGGCAAAAAATAAGTAGTTTATTTCTGGTTCCAATTATACCTGTTAGCTTACTAGGAAAGCAAAGTTTTTGCTGGGGTGTAAATTAATTTTTGGGTTCAGGTTTTCCTTAGCTATATTATGTGTAGTATAAAAATAGAAGGAACTTAATTATATTTTTGTATGAGAAAAACCATTGTTCATAGAAATGGATTACAAACCTGAAATTCAAAGTAATGATTAAATTTTCAGATGAGTTGTTATGTAATAAAAAAGTTCAATCTCATTTTCAAAATGTCAATATTTCAAAAAGTAATTAACTAGTTTATCGCTTTATGATTAATTAGTTTATTTTAAATTTTTTTTGTCTTTCAATTAACTGAAATGTCTTATAAATATTTAAAAATTTTTAATTATTTATTTTTGAAGAGAATTCCTGGAATCCCGGGAAATATAAAAATCGGTTTAGATTTCCCAGGAGCGGAAAAAGACCGGTAAAAGAAAAATTCTAATTTCAACCAAAAATAATTGATAATAGAACTTTTTCTAGCTAGAACTATTTTAAAGAAGGATTTTACTATTCCCTAAGGCTTTTTTCAATCTAGTTCTAAAACCATTCCGAAGAAGCGTTTTCTTGTTACCTAACGCTTCTATAGAATTAGTTCTTTATGTGACAATTTCGAACAAAAATCATTTAAAGAACTAGTTCTAGAACTATTCTATGGAATGGGTATAGGCTAAGTAACACTTTCACAGAACTAGTTCTGGAGGTAACAATTTGGAACAAAAATCATTGGTCGCAATGGCAAAATGGAACAAGTACTGACTATTTTTAAGTAATAGGTGATTCAAGTAGAGATACTTTTTTCAATAGCCTTTTTTGATAGATCTCGTATGAGTCGTATCATGATGTCATGTTATTTTTGTTTAGCATTATTTGGCATTTCATAATGGAAAGACTTACGTCTGAACAACGTTTACAAATCGTTCAACTTTATTACGAAAATTCACGTTCTGTGAGGAATTTGTTTCGTGCACTTCGCTCAACTTATGGTCAACATAATCGGCCTACTGAGCGTACTATTCGCAAAACCATCACCCATTTTGAGACCCAGCATTCATTATTGGATAATATTCGACCGAATAGACCACGTCCAGCATGCTGTGAAGAAAATATAGCGGCCGTAGCTGAGAGTGTACAAGAAAACCGCGGAGAGTCGATTCGGCGCCGTTCGCAGCAACTCGGACTGACGTATGGAACGACTTGGCGCATTTTACGTCGAGATCTTAAATAGAAAGCGTACAAAATACAGCTTATGCAACAACTGAAGCCGCTCGACCTTCCCAAGCGACATCGCTTCGCTCTATGGGCTCTGAAAAGTTCCAAGAAGATCCGACGTTTTCGAGGCAAATTTTGTTCAGCGATGAGGACCATTTCTGACTCAATGGGTAAACAATCAAAATTGTCGCATTTGGGACGAAGAGCAACCTGAAGAGATTCAAGAACTGCCACTTAATCCAGAAAAAATAACGGGTTGGTGTGGTTTGTGGGCCGGTGGAATCATCGGTTCATATTTCTTTAAAAATGATGTCGATGCGAACGTAACCGTCAATGGCAACCCTTATCGTGCCATGATAACCGATTATTTGATGCCTGAAATTGAAGCTCGTGATCTCGGCTACACTTGGTTTCAGCAAGACGGTGCCACTTCCCACACATCGCATCAATCAATCGGTTTATTGAGAGAACACTTCGGTGAGCACATAATTTCACGTTTTGGGCCGGTCGATTGGCCACCAAGATCGTGTTATATTACACCGTTAGACTTTTTCCTGTGGGGATATGTTAAGTCTGAAGTTTATGCGGATAAACTCGCTTCGATTCAGGCCTTGAAGGAAAACATCACGCGTGTCATTCGCCAGTTACCATTCGAAATACTCGAAAGAGTCATCGAAAATTGGACTCAACGGATGGACCATCTGCGACGTAGTAATGGCCAACATTTGATAGACATAATATTCAAAAAATAAATGCCAAAGAATGTTCTTTCAAATGATAATAAACATTCCCCATTAAATTTGAATTTTCTGTGTTTTTTTCTTTAAAAAGTAAGGAACCTCGAAATGGATCACGCTTTATTTTGGAACTAATTGTAGAACTAATACAATTTTACTCAATATTTGAATCCTAGTATTTAACTACTCATTTAACCAGTTGTTATGAGCTATGAGATGTGCAAATAACAGCCATGAATTCTTGGAAAAAATAATGAGTTTTTCACCCGATTATATGTAGTTGTATGCTGGAAGCAATGCAAATTGATAGCTCACCAAGTAAGTAAAGCTTTTGCAACGGTATGCTAATTCTGAATCTGAAAGCATGTATGTATGTATATAAAAAAGGGATATAAGAAAGTAAGTTCCTACATTACTATGGATTATTTTATACCAACGAATTGAATTTCAAATTAATTAACGTTTGAAATATTTAACAAATTTAGTTTTATTGATAAATGTTAAAACGTCAAAGTTGCAAACTCATTCATAATTTAAATTAATTAGCCATGTTTTTAATACCAATTTTTAGGGAAATTGCTTTAATTCTTTACAAAAACTTTCGACTTCATATAAGTCATTAATGCAAGAAGAAACATATATCAAAATACCATCAAATAACCTAAAATGATGTAATACCTATACAACGAAACTAAAAAAAAAAACTAAAAAATAAATGAACAATTCAGACTCACATACATATAATATAAAAAAATGTAAACAAAGAAAATATATAATTTCTTTCATGCATTTTGCTTTACATAAAATTTAATTTGTTACTGATACGACGCAAATGCAAACACCATCACACAGTACTTTGTTCCCATATAACGTATAGGTAAAAATAGGGAAATTATTGTAGAAACATAAAACTTGGCACAGTAGTGTCTTGTGGCAAAGTTAAGAAAAATTTCCAACCAAATCGGGTCAAGAACAAGCCCCACCTCCCATATAAACTAAATTTTAAAAATTATATTTTTTTTATAATTATTATGAGATGGCGACCAAAAATGGTAAATTGCCATATATTTGAAATATCTACATATGTACTGAATTTTCAAAAAATCGGTTCAAGGACATGCCCACCTCCTATACACCCAGAACTTGCAATATATATTTTGTCTATAATTATAATCAGATTGCAAACAAATTTTACATGTATTTATGTTATCTTCATCTATACCAAAAAGCTAAATCGGTTTAAGAACACGCCCACTTCCCACGTTAACTATGTGCACAAATACCTGTATTATTTTTAAAATTATTTTGATGAAAATTTAAAGCAAATTTGATGAAAATAAGCGTATCTCAATATTTTGATACAGAAACCAAGTTTACTAAAATTAGTTATGATCGGTCTATTATTTCACATAGCCCTCATACAAATGTCCCTTCTGAATAGGGTTTCCATGCTTATAAATATCTTATATATATATATTAAAATTTTAATGAAATTTGGCGTATAAAATTTTTCTATAAGCATGAATCAGTGTGCTAAATATTAAGAAGATCGATACATAATTGGCAGTAGCTCCCATATAACCAAACTTTCGAAAAGAATACCAACATGTATAAATCCCATATCAAGATAAAATTTTGACACAAACAAGACTTAAAAAAGTAGAAAACACTGCACCAAATTTTATTAGTATTCGTTCGTAACTGACGATAGCACCATATATGTCCCACTTCTGAAAATCACTTTAAAGTGAAAATATCTCATTAAATATTAGTATCGAAATAATATTTTACAACAACAAGTTTTATAGCTGTATAAATCACTCTCCAGAACTCAGAAAGAATCGGCCCTCAATATACCTTAGTTTCCACAAAAGACTCTCTACGAAAACTTCTTCTCTTCCTTTGAGAAATGCAGTTTTATAAACTTCAATAATTTCATTGTAGTTGCGCAAAATATTAGTTAAAATGAAAAGTCCGTAAAATTTTTCTTAATTTTTTTACAGCAAAAACAAAAAAATATTATGAAAATGCAAAAGTGTGTAACCACAGTTTTTAGTTTCTTGCTTTAAAGTTGAGCAATTAAGTGAAATTTGTTAGTCGTTCACTTAAAACAAAAATAGATAAGGCATATAAGACTTTCCAAATCAAATTTTTCTTAAATGGAAGAAAATTTTACGACTGCTTCGTTTATGAAGTTGATGTTACGGCCTTTGGACTTTTCCTTAATATTAATGCCATTTTTGAAGATATGAATATGAAAGTTTTTGTGTAGATGTAGTTTGGATCAGTACATTATAATCAATTAAAAAAACCAACATTTGATCTTTCTGTGGTTACGGCCTATTGCATTTTAGGTGATGATGTATGTATGTAAGTAAGTATGTATGTATGTATGTATGTATGTATGAATTTCTAAAATTACTTCTACAATTTCACATATTTTAAGCTGAAATTTTAAATTTTTTTATATATGTTGTACACAATTAAGTTCTTAATGTACATACGTGCAATAATAAAAAATAATTAAAAATTTTGATTACAAGAAAGAATCATAAATTTCAAATTTGCGGTCAAAAACCTTAAATTTTTCATTTCTTCTATAGTTTATAATTAAGCTTAAAAAATCATGAATAAAAAAATATGTTTTTTATACATTTTTTATTAGCCATAATAAAATATTCCAAAAAGCTGATTAAAATTATCAGAAATTTCTTAAATTTTAAAAAATTTGCTAGATTGGTGAAAATTTTAAATATATAGAATTCTGGTTTGAACCTTTCAATTGGACAATTTCTTTCATTTTTAGTTATACTACAAATATTTTACTTATTTTTATTTGTAACAAATGGCTAAACTAGGCATTTATGTCAATATACAATTTTTAAATTTGCGATCAAAATTTTGGACTTATTATACCCTTCACTACAGGTGTAAAGGGTTTGTTATTCCGTTTGCAATTTTCACAATTTTCGTCGGATAAAAAAAAGTTAATATTTCTGGATCCTTATAAGAAATGAAGTCGATGTCCGTCTGTCCGTCCGTCAGTTGAAATGGCGTTTCTGAAGCCAACCAATAACTGCCATATAAGATATATATATCAAGTTATCGAAA
The DNA here is from genome assembly GCA_932274085.1 of Protocalliphora azurea. Lineage (NCBI taxonomy): Eukaryota > Metazoa > Arthropoda > Insecta > Diptera > Calliphoridae > Protocalliphora > Protocalliphora azurea. The sequence goes on from OW026519.1 coordinate 177,356,711, forward strand.
GTCCAGCAAAGATCGGTTCATAAATGGTGGAGATATATGCGAAAATCCGGTTTTTTAAGATTTTTCTACCTAAAATGGTTTAAATGGCTTTTGTGAAGCCTTCCGATAACACAGATATATGTACGATATATACATCAAAAGATCAGAAACTTTTTCCAGAACCTTTCTATTGAGACCCGGAGAAAAAAGGTTTTTCAAACCGGTTATCGAATTTCTGAAGCCGCTATATAAGCTTGTGACTTAGTTTTTGCAAACCAAATTTGAAAAATTTTTTCTGAATTTTTTCGCTGAAGAAATGAACGAATTCGGACCATTAGTTCCAGAGATATCGACAAAAAAGAATTTTTAACCGATATTCACTTATAAATAAATTACGGGCATGGTTTTTGTATATCATATCAAATCACAAATATTTTTGTTTTTTTAACTTTTTGAAGGACATATGTAAGCTAGAAACTTCATTCTTTCACAGAAAAATCGGAAATTTTTTAAACTAAGTAGATCCAGTATTAACCGACTGAGATGTCAAAACGAGTAATTAGATTTTTTGAACCTCCTATATAAGCTATGGGTCTTATTCTTGCAAAAATCTATTGCAAATATTTTTTCAAATATCGGTTTTTTGAATCAGTCAAATCAGTCCATCAATTTTCCACCATTTTCGTTTTTAATTTAATATTGTCTTATATTTGTATTTGTATTGTTCTGCACCTAAGTGATTATATATTTCTTAAATATGTGCGAACTTTTGTAAATTCTAAAGTATTAAATTTGTTATTTATTAGCTTTACCGGTGCGCTTCGCTACCCATTTGATGTGATAATTAATATTTACTTTATATGGGAGCTACTACTCCCCCTGGATCTATTAACCCTATTCGAAATTTGATATGAAAATTACTTTAAAATTTTTTAAGACTTTCACTGTAATAATCCTTTAGATGACAAAAATTCATATTTTCTGCCCGTTCTATTTTCATTTCATCAATGCGATATGATAGGATAGGGTAAAGGTTCCCACGAAATTTGAGGGCTCTCGCTGTATTAGTTCCTTAGGTATGCTGTAATGAATATTTGCTTTATATGAGGGGTACAGCAGCCTCTGCTCCGATTTTAAGCTAATTGGTTCATCCATTTGAGAGTTTTAAAAAAGTGGGCGTAAAATATGGGCGTTACATCCAATGAAGATTCAGCATAACTTATAACATTTTACAGTGCAAGCACTATATGCGCATCAAATTTAATAGAAATAGCTTCACTTGTAACGTGTAAAACTGTAAAAATAGATTTTTTTAAAAGTGGGCGTGAAATGTGGATGTGACTTCCAATCGAGATCTATCAAAGCCTATAACCACCTCTGGCACTGGTGCTATCTGCACGTCAAATTTTCTGATAATCAGTTCAGTCATTTAGACATGATTGATACACATTTGTATAATATGTATATGGCGATATAAGGATTTATAAAATCTTAAAAAATCTTAAAATCTTCATATAACACACCTTAATACGAAAATAACATGTTTTTCCTAAAAAAGAAATTTATTCTTCATTAAAATCAATTTGATATTGAATTTTTGTTAAAAATTAAGTGAATTTGGAAGTAATTAAAATATAGAAATAATAAAAAATCACTCTTAAAATATATTTTCCTTTTAAAATATTTAGTTTCAGACCCAAAAAATAAGACCTTTTATTATTATATCTTCAAAAATAGAATTTTAGTGAATTTTTTTATAAAAACATAAAAAAAACACTTTTTTCATGATCAAATTGCGCCCAAATTTATATGACTTCGATGCCCTCTATTGTTAACAAATAGAGAGAACTTTTTTTTATTCACGAACAGTTAAGCTATTATGTTAGCTTTCCAAAAATATAAAATTTGCTAACAATCATGGTATAATTTTATTTCTGATTTTTTTTTTGGGCCAAAGCACTGTGCATCAACCAGCTTTTTTATATTGTTACATATTCTTACATTTAGGCACTATGTCTGGTTAGTTGGTTGATTGCCTGGCTTTTATGTTGAACATGCCACCCATTATCAATAATGAGCCATGAACAACAGAAAAAATCAAATCGAAGACAAAAAAAGTAAAATCTTATGCAATTCTTGTACGTAACTTCATATTAAGTATTTAAATTTTCAGTTATATATATTGTTGTTGGTTTTTTTTGTTCATTTCATTTTTTTAATCTCTTCAAGGTTAACTGAAAGGAAAACAAATCACGTCGTAAATTTTGGTAAGAAATACATAAATAAACATTTTAGTTACCTGCGTTTATGAAAATAAATGACAAACCTTAAAGAAAGAAAGAAAAAAGAAGTTGATATGTTCATTTAATGATTGCATTTTTACATGTTTTCACATATTCGTTTTTTAGATAATTTAACTTTTTGTACAATTTTGTACTTTTGATATTGTTGTTGTTTTTTTCTTGGGCGATTAAATTTTATTTTGTTCGCGTACTTGTCCGTTCAAATATTTTATTTTAAGAGAGATTAATGTTGAATTTATTACATTAAATATATAATCAGAGAATGATTAACGATGCTGGAAAAAATTATTTGAAAACTGAAAGTAAATAAATAAAATTATGGTGTGAAAAATGACTCCATCTTGAAATGGGTAAACAATTTAGAGTTCGTCGAAATATTCAAAAAGTTTGTAAATGCCTTAAAATCAAGGTTGAAATCGAAACGAATAACGCTATCGGTATTCGATAACAGTATTTTAAATTATATCGGCATAGGTATACCGGTACCGAAATTAAAAACCTATTTAAAATTCATAAAAATAATCGTTGTAGTTTAGTTTTTATAGCGGTTCAAAGTTTATTTTTTCGTATTTTTGTTAAATACATAAAATTTAAAGCTATGTAAATTTTATATCTATAAAACTGTATAACTTTTTTCTAAAATGAGCACAAAAGTGTTAGCAATAACCTCTCAGGCAGTGGGAACATGTTGACAAAATTAACGATTTATATAAGTAACATCCCACTAAAAAAATATAATAAAAAATGTGTTGTGGATGTATTTTCCTAGGAATACTCACTTCCGCAAAGAGCTTTTAGATTATACAATTGTTTAGGTAAGAGGCAAAAAGATCGTAGATCACGAAAATTACAAAACAAATTATTTATATATATATAAAAAAAAAAAAAAAATAAAAATTTATAAAGGAGGAATAAGAATGGGTTTTATTATGGTTCTATTATATATACTCAAGAAATAAATTGAGCACTCCGTACTTAAATCAATCCGCGACGGCGTCAAAAGAACGGTAAGTACGAATTTTTTTCAACCAAGTGTGAATTACTTGAATCAAGTATGGCGAAAAATTCTTAATTTTAGCTCTATTTAAGCCTATCTTGGATTGAATTAATCTCAAAATTCTCATGTTTTTAGACATCTCGGCCCATACTTAAAATGGGCATAAGAATGATTGAATTCAGAATAACTGGATCTAAATTACTACCAAAATGTATTTGATTTAAAAAATATAGATCTCGAATCAATCCTAATTGCGATGAATTCTTACCTAATAAAGCGCTTGTTTTTAGAATTTTCATACTTACTTTATATATAAATTTAAATTGAAATATATATTTTTTATTTATTACGATTATTTTATTTTATTATTTATTACGTTTTAATAATTTTTGTACTTGAAGAATAACCTTCCACTTCGGTTCCCTTATTGCCTCTCAAATGAAAAGTTATTATTTTTTTTGTTTTTTTAAGAGAACTAATTCATTGATTAAGAAATTATGTCTTGATTTAAGTAAACTTGAAAGCAACTGATAGACAATAAGATAGTGAGAGAGCAGAGAGAGAAAATTTCATTCCGCTCATATTCTCTCACATACAAATATAAGATTTTCCTCTTAATTCAATTCAAATTAGATTTAATTTCAAGCATCAATTGCTTGATTTTAAATACATTTTGTACTTAGTATTAGAATTTTCATACTTGTTTTAAGTATTTCATTCTTTCCCGTTTTATACATTGTTTTAAGAATACCTCATTACGAATCATACTAAAATTTTTAAGTACGATTTTTGCGAAAAAGAGACTTGATTTTAGAATACAGTTTTTCTTTCTGTGTGGTAATAAATTCCAAAAGTAAAAATTGTTGAATCACTTTGACAAAATATTTATGATCGTCAAATTCATTCTTAAAAAATCTTTGAAATCAGGTAAGGAACAAAAATGACTAGTGGTTAAAATTTCCTTATGTTAAATGTGATATAATTTGAGCTTCGCTTCTTCCAAGCTTAAAATTTTGCTCTTCTCTGCTACACCTGTGTGAAATTTTATATAAATCCAACCAGCCGATTAAAAGTTGCAGATCTATTTCCAAAAATGTTTGATTATTCCCCACTGTGTAATGTTTGATAAAGCAATAAAGAAAAATGTCTACATTGAAGATGTTTTTTCCATGAGAGTAACTGGAATTTGTTCACAAAAATTTTATTTTCTCAAATCGTGCTAAATGCACACGATTTTTTCCAGAATTTTATAAAAATACAATATGTACAATTTTTCTGAAAAATATGAGAACAAAAAACTTGTAAAATTTTAAGTTCCGTTCCATCAAATTTCAAAATTAGTTCATTTTAAGACAATTTTCAAAAAAAAAAAAAAAATAATAAAAATATTTAGAAAAAATAAAATTATCAAATAATTAAGCAAAACACACTAGAATACCTGAAGTTGATGGTTCTATTTTAAAATTTTGCTTTAAGAAACATTATATTTAAAAAAAAGGTACACCTAAAGTTTGATGAAATTTGATTTTTTTGTTTTTTTCCAATATTAAAAAAAATGTTCTTTGACAGTTCAGTACAAAAAAAAGCAAGCAAGAAAGATATAGTCGGCCAAGCCCGACCATATGATACCCAACACCATTATGTGTCCATCAAAATTCGTGGAGGGGATTTATATTAGAAATGCAGACAATTGTGGACCGATACTTTTACTAAGTGTAAAATAAAATATACTAATACAGAATATTACGTTAATAATCGTACTAACATTTGCATAAATTTATGCACTTTAGTTAGGGTGATTCCCGAAAGTGGGCTTATATGGAAGCTATGGTAAATTATGGAGCGATCCTCATAAAATTTGTCACAAAGATTGATACTTATACAAAACTTTCTTACACCGAATTTCATTAAAATATTGCTATATTTAGACATTTATAATCTTTAAACCCCGGAATAGGCATTTGTATAGGGGCTAAGTGAAATAATGAACCGATCATAACCAATTTCAAAAGGCTTCGTTCAGCCAGTCAGGCAGACGGATATCGTTAGATCGACTCAAAGAGTCGAGTCATTGTTATGATTTTTTCTGTGCCTTACAAACATTAGCATAAACGCATAATACCCCAACCACCTATGGTAGTGTAGGGTATAAAAAAGAACCAATCACCAAATATATTAGTAAATAATTCATTCAATTAAAAATTTTTTAAATTTTGCACCTCTCACCAATTGATTATATTAATTACTAAAAACAGAAAATTTTTTCCTATTAAAAAATTGATCAAATCAGTCAAGTAGATGATTTCATTTATTAAAAATTTAAATTTTATTTTATATTCACTTGAATATATTTATTTAATTTAGATGCAAAATGAAAAAACTGTGTTAATTAAAAAATATACGGTAATAATTTTTTCTACGCAATGATTTTTATTGCAATTGTTACATAATTTTGTTTATTTTTATTCTGTACCAATTTTTATTACAAAAAGGTAATTTTCAAAATTCAATTAATACCCACATTTGATATATTTTACCCCAACATGATACGTTTCAAGAGATTTGTTAATAAAAAGTTTATACATATAGACTTTGAATGCTTGTATCTTAAAAAAAAAAAAGAAAAAGTAAAAAAAATAATCAGCTATGTCTTCAACGGCAGCTTAGATATCATTAAAGATGATCCTGGCTGTAACTTTCTGAACAAAATTTTTAGTTCTCTCAGACAAAATTAAGAAAATTTTATTCATAGGACACAATGTTAAACAAAAAATCCATCATTAGTTTCAACATTAAATGATGGCTGTAACTTTCTGAACAAAATTTTTTGTTCTCTCAAACAAAATTAAGAAAAGAATATTTATAGAACAATATTCCATTATTAAATTCAACATTAAACGAATAATTTTGGATAAGTTTGGACAAATTAGAGTATTTAAAAATTTACACTCTTAATTCGTAAAAAGTTCTCAAAAGCCGGAGGACGCAAAAAATTAAATTTGTGGCAGGAAAACATTTTAGCAGTGCAAACTTTCTCTTCAAATTTTGTATTTTGAAACGCTTCTGGGTAACTTTGGATAAGTTTGGGTAACTTCGGTAAGTTAGTCGATCACACCTACTATATCTAGCACATGGGACACAATTTTCCCTACCATTTTGTAGACTTGTGTAATTTGGTTGATCACAAACAAATTAAAAAAAAGTCTACCAGAATTGGCTAGAAAGTCATGGACCAGAATTATTGGCAATAAAAATTTAAATATATATATATATATATATATATATATATATATATTTTTTTTTTTTAACTCAAAATTAATAATTTTTAGTAACCTATTTATAAAAAATAATGAAATATACTAAGCGCATAATTTTGAAACGCTGGTAGAGAAATAAAGAAAATTTTGTATTATTTTTAATATTTTCCCTGTATTAAGCTGATCAACAAACTATATGAGAAATTCTTTTTACAATACTTATTACACAGAAAATATTTTAAAATAACGGTATATACCGGTATTGAGGAAAATGGTATTTTTGAAAAATAATAATTTCGGTAACGATATCGGTTAAGGCCACCAATTTTAAACGGTATTTAATCGGTATCGGTATTTATAACGGTATCGGTTTCCAAATTTACTTAAAATATTGATGTGAAAAAAATTAAAAGACATTATGTTGAGCTTTATTATATTGACCTCTAAGTTTAGTATTTAGGGACTCCATGATTTTCCACATTAGCGATGAGTTGTTATTAAAATATCTTATATGATATCTTTGAAAGAAGATTTATCTCCTCATTTGTCATATGTAAATTTTTCAAAATTCTTACATTATTTTCAAATAATATTTTTTCTATGAAATAAAACTAAAGACTTAAACAACAAACTTGAATACATTTTGTTTTATTTTATCTTATTTGTTTAAATCATCCATTTTACCTTGTAATAAAAATAGTAAATAAATATGTTAACTTAAAATATCATCAAAATATATTTATTTCTACATTTTTATATTTTCTACTAATGATTCGTACCGACCACACACCAAACGACATAGAAATGCATTATGATTAAATTAACTAGATCTAACTATCGGATAAACATGTAAAACATCATTGTTAAATAGGTCAACTTAAAATGAAACTATTGCTTTTCCCACAATATTTACAACAAAAATGAGGAGAATTTGTATGCGATACAATAATATTATTTATGCATTCTTTCCAATACCAATTCAAAATGTATCATTTTCAGTTGATCTTAATTTTTTATTTTTTTTATTGCTTTTACTTACTCCTTTTGGCTTAATGCTTTTGTTTTTCACTCGTTTACTATATTTCTTTGAAAGACATTTGTATAAATTAAAACTCAGTCATGTGTTTAACAGAGGCAATAGCTTGTTAACGCTTTTTTAGTTTAGTTTATTAACGACCAAATCTTATATAAAAAAAATAAAAATAAAAATATGCCAGAAACATGGCAAGAAGTTCTCAACTGGCTATTAAAATAATATATGACCATTTGGGTGATTCCATGAATGTTTAAAATATCAATGTTGTTAAGGAACATGACCGTTTGTTCACAAAACTCAAGAAATCTCTATGAAGTCTTCTACAAATGTTGGCTACTTAACACACACAGCATGATTAGTTTGTGTTAAGATAGCGATAAATTCAAATAATATGATTTCAAATCAATAAAGAGCAGGAGGCCTATTCACACACAATCACACATACATATTTAATGTAACAAACATAATGTATTTGGTAAATATAAAGACTTTATTTTTCTTGAGAGAAAAAACGAAAAAACTGAATGTTATTTTGGCGTCATTTAGTTTGACCCAATTTTTCGGGGTAGAATTTTACTCAATTATCAGTTTGAACAATTTTTGATGACCTCAATGTGTTAAATTTTATATTTATTAAAAAACGTTTATATGTAATTATCTAAATAAAATGCAGTGAGTAAAGAGATTGGCTTATTAAGAGACTATAATTATTACCTTGGCACATCGTGTACATTTTTAAAGCATTTAATATTAATAGGAGCTATAATGAAAAGTTAATTATATGTTGAAAAATGCACTTTTGAGATAATAAAAAAGAAAATTTAAACTTTAGTATTAGCGTGAATTGTAAAATCTATAGTTTTTATTCTGTTTAATTAGGTAATCATTCTGTAACGTTATTTAACATATAAAGATATACATGTAAATATTTAGATTATTTAAATTGCAGATGTGTCTTGCTATCAACAGTTTTTTTTAATATTTAAGTAAAACTCAGTTTATAACGATTTCGAACTGCTTCTTATTATGCAGATCTAATAGTAGCATTTAACCCGCTACTGCGTTAGCGGACTTACCAAGGACATGTTTGATATATTTGTGATAAAGAAAGAATAATAATTAAAATCTATTTCTATGTTTTTATTTAGATATTTTGTATAGTACCAATAAAGTATCAATTTTTTACATCCAAAACTTTCGAAGGTTTAAGCGCTACCAAATTATTACTATTATTATAGAATCATACATAGAATCATATATATTTAGTTTCATATTTCTAGGTTAATTATTACAAAAAATTCAAAAATTACCATTAGAAGAAGGAAAAAGGTGTCAAAAAGTCACTCCTTGTGAATTCTCATTAACTTAGGATCACATTTATTTAAGTTCATGTTTCTAGGTTTAATATTATAAAAAATTCATCATTGAGTTTGAATAAAATGTAATTTCCCACTTTTAACTCCTTTTTCTGCCCTGGATGGAACATAAATTGTATTCCAATAAATTTCTAAAAAATTGGGATCCTATATGAAAAAATAAATAATAAATAAATCAAAAATAATTAATTATTCGTATTTAAAAAAAGTACCAAATTTGTATTTGTATTTCTATAAGTTACAAGGATACGTATGGTGCCAAAAAATTACCAAAAATAATATAAAGAAGTACCAGATATCTGTCAGCTTAATTTTTAAATGAATAACGAGAGGTATTAAATTACTTTTATATCAATCATTACGTCTTTATTTGCGAAAGAAAATAATTTGCAAATAATTAACTCACTGTTTATACCGCAAATTGCATAAAGAAATATAGTTCCTTATTTGTCATGCCGGATGGGAAAAATTCAACTATTATCATCGAAATTTCTATGAAATTAAAAGAAAGTGGTAAAGCCGTACGCTTTATTTACAATTAGTTTCAGTAATCGCGACTAGTTTTCGTGAGTTACGAACTTTCAGGTATCATATAAACTCATCGTTTATGCGGCAAAATTTTCATATCGCAATATTTTGAATTGCGAGTAATAACGCAATATATATTAGTTTAGAAGATATAAGATAACCGATTTTACCCGTTTAGTTTATTTATTTCGCGAAATACCAACCTACGGACCAAATTTCATCTCTCTAGCTGCAGTCGTCGGAGATTATACTCTAAATAGAGGTTTACTCAATTATAATTTACACTTTAATACTTTAGATATTATACGTTAAAAATATTTATGGCGTCTGATCTAAAGAAGTAGGTATGCGGTGGCTTCCAGGCTAATATTTAAAATAAAAAAGCTATGCAAGTTACTATATGCTATGCAAATTACTCTCCCAACAAGAGCAGAGATGATTTTAACACAGTATCAGTGATGGAAAATTCTGTACCATTTTAAATTTTTGAACATAAAAATACCGCAGTACTTTCACGGCCTATTTAGTATTATTTGTTTTCTTAAATATATAAATTTTATTTGTTATCTAACAAAACTTTAACTTTTTTGTTTGTTATTACCATTTAATAAACTTTTTGCCACAATATAATTTCTAAATCTTTATTTGCTTGACATATCTGATTTACCTGCACGCAGAGAAAAATATGATTACAGCAATATCTCTACAACAATATTATCTTCTCATTGTTAATTTTCTTGAATTTCAATAACTCATTGTTCATGATAACAATGTTTTTGTTTAAATTTTGTCATTTGCACTTAATAAAAATTGTGATGTATGTTTGTAGATACATTTACCAGAAACAAAATTTTATTAATATGAAAAATATCATTACTTGTATTACCATTAAATATTTGCAGTCTTTTTCCTTGTTCTTAAACCATATTAATATTATTATTCCCATGACAATAAAATGTTTTAAATAAATGTAATAGTTATCCTTTTCACAAACTTAGTAGAAAAAATCATGCCTTGTTTGTTTTTAAATATATTTTTTTTAATGTTTGTTTTGTAACTTCATTGTAATTCTCATTTAGTTTATATATGAATAAATATAAACAGACAAAGTTTGGTTATACTAGGTGCGATTTAAGCAATATAATTTATTGATTAATTACCATTAAAGGGTTTAGTTAAGAAAAATATATCTTGCATTTAAATCACATATGGTGGTACAAATGAATAAATAATATGCAAATATTTTTTTTTTTTTTTTTTTTTAGCAAATGAACACTTTTCTCTACTATTTTCAATAAAAAATGTATAGATGGAATAATAAAACAAAATGAAATAATAACATCATAATATTAGATGGGTATATGACAGCAAGGGATAATAATATAATGAAATGGAGCAATAGTATAAAGAATGTCATAATATTATTATAAAATGGGATCATAATATGACAATGTGATAGAATAACATGATAAGATAGAATTATAATACAACAATATCAAATAATAATCTGACAGAATAGGATAATGATGTAGTAAGATTGTTCAATTATATGTAAAACTAGAATCATAACATGAAAAAAATTATAAAATCATAATAATTATTACTTAATCATATCTATTATTCGCTGTGATCGTATGTTCAATCATAATATGTTGCTCTTAGATTATGGCCACTACAAGTATATTTTTTCTTTGCGTGTGTAGTTTTTACGTCCTAATAATTTGGCAATTTTTATGTTTGCAATAGTAAAATTATGTTGCTTTTTTAAATGTTATTTTCATGTAAAAAGCCAAGTCTATGAGTACATGTCTTCCACCTCTTAACATGTATTTTAATATAAAGACGATTTTCCCGATATTCTTTGGACATTATTGTTTGCTTATATCAATATGGATGAAGTTATTAAATGAAATTAAAAATTTATAAAAGGTAATTTATATTTTATGATAGCACTCAAGACTAGATAATTTGAAAGCATGTCTTCTAAGTCTTTTGTTTCTTGGGGGAGAAATATACATAAAATTTGAATTAATTAGATACATACATATATGTATTTTATTTTAATTGAAGGGTTTTAACGAATATATAAACATACGAATTGTATCATAATATATTATAAAATAAAAACACCTCTAATTGGCCAAAAACTTACACAACCTTTTTTTTCAGTGCTTTTTATCTATTTAAACCACAATATTTAATCCACATTTCCTCTCTAAACATGTTGTAATACAATAAATTTACCTAAATCACTTTTTGATTTTCGGTTATTTTCAATTACCTATAATTTGCTTTAACCAAATTATAATAATTATGCGGAAACTTAACATTAAAATAAATTAAAAAAGAAAAATACAGCAAATTTACTTTTAAACAATTGTATTGTTTTACCATAATGCTTACGTTTTGTTGTTATTGTTACTGTTGTTGAAATTTTAGCTGGCAGCCAAATGTTGTCAATTCAATTTGCAACATTACAAATGTGTATACAATTGAAATTTACTTATTTACTCCTTCATTCTCTACTTAAAGTGAAAACATTATAGTAGAGAAGTAAAAAAATAAATAAAAATGAAAAAAACTAAACTAATCATGAATTAACTTGGGTAAATCAGCATTAAACCATAGATTAAGTAACATATTGTGGGTGCAAAATGCCAAGAGGATAATTGCAACAAACCAACTGCCACTACCACAACCAGCATCAACATTACCAACAACTACAACAAACAGTTGATTAAATAAAAATTTGTTTGATCTAACAATCAAAAAGTCTGTCTTTCTGTCTAACAGTCCTTCCTTAAAGGAGTTTTGTAATAAACTTTATAAATAAAAAAAAAAAAAAACTGTGTGTATATATTATACAAGTATATAAAAACTAAATTGTATTATTTTGATTTGTTTTGATTTTGTTTTTGGCATAATTACTCAATTATATGGGTTAGAGGAATAGGAGGAGGCGGTATAAAAATGAAAGTTTTACGTGACAAATATTTTTTGACTTGTATGAAGTGAAAAAATATATAGGTGGCTATAAATTATGCCTAACTAATTTAAAGTGGATTTTGATTATACGTCTGTGCACATAAATAAATGAACATGTGTGCATATTATTTAAAATGCAACACGTTTACATATATTTTTTTATTGTATAAATATAATTTTTATGGTTTTTGCATTTTATATGTCATAATGACTTGAAATTGAACCTACAGTTTTGGGTCTTAATGCATACACATTTATGTCAATCAATTTTATATTAAGGTGACCATAAGAAGGATTAATTTAACATTTATGGTATTTCTTACGTTAGAATGAACTATAATGATTAATTAGATAAATATATAAACATTTTTTGAAATCAATAAAGATCTTTTCGTTTTTGCAATGCTAAAATTATTTACATTATTATATGACACGGTTTTTTATTTTCTATAAACCTGGTCTACCCTTTATTAGATTCAGATAAAACGCATGTATAGTACTTTATTTAATAACATTGCTTCATACGCTATAAAAAATAATTGTGTATTTAATTTATTATTTTATTTGTTACAACTTTTTTAATTGTTATGAATTAGATCTTTCTTTCACTGCCATGATTATTTTTTTTTTTGCAGTAGATCCTCTTTTCAAAGCATTATCTGTATAATTCTACTAATGAAGAAATACTCTGAATCACTTAGAACTTAGTACTAGGGTCCTCATGCTAATAATGTTTGTTACACTGTTCTCAAAAATTACACTTATTTTATTTTTTAACAAGATGGGTACACCTTGGGTAAAACTAAATCGACGACGATGAATTTAATGGTGCTAACCATTTTTAAAAGTTAGCCCTCATTTTATAAATATTTAATTTTGAAAGGCTAAAAGGGGGGTTAGGAAAATTAAGTTTTCTTATATAAATTTAATAATTTAGTTATTAAATTTAAACCAAATAAACAGTTAAGATGATATTGAAATGTAGTATGATAAATTCTTATTATAAAATATATTTTAAACGCTAAATTGCAAAACTTTAAACAAAAAATAAGTAAGTAAGCTAATTAGTGTTACCAATGAGCAACTTTTCAAACAAAAATATAAATACATTGCTTTAATTTATGATTGGAGTATATATCCAATCGATTTATTGTTTAATTAACATTAATAATGTCCATTTCATTTCTAATTTTCTATTGTTCACAGAAAAAGTAAAAATGAATTTCAATTACAAAATTGCTTATATTAATTAAAAATAGTTAATACCATTAAATTCAGTGTCGTCGATTTAGTTTTAGTTAAAAAAACACTAAATGTAATTTTCGAGTGTAATTTATTTGTCCTTTCCATTTGTAGTAATAGATTTCACATACCTGCAATGACTCAAAATAATAATATTTATTGTCATAGCGCTCGTATTTATTATAAAAACATAGTTAAAAGAAACATTATTTATGCAAATTAAACATTAAATTGGTTGAATATATAATCTAATCATAAAATAAATGAATTTTAGACCGATTTTTAATATATTTATATTTTTGTTTGAAAAGTAGCACAAATTAATTTAATTATGGAAATGGTGATATTTTTTGTTAGATTAAAGTTTTGTAATTCAGCGTTTAAAATATATTTAATAATATGAATTCATGATCCTATACTTTAGTGGAAACATAATTATTTATTTTGTTTAAATTTAGCAACTGATTTGTAAAATTTAAGCAAAAAACTTCATTTTCCTAACCTCTCTTTTATACATTCAAAATGCAAATATTAACAACATTGATTTCAGCGTCATCGATTTAATTTTACCCAATGGGTGCCCATTTTGTTAAAAAAAGATAAGTCCCATATTCGAGCACAGTGTTGTTATAATTTTATTTTTTTCTTTTACCCATTTAACTAAAATTTAATCAAGGTATTAATTGAATCGATTCAAATGTTATCTGAATCTGTACTATTGCATAAAAAATAAAATATAATAAAATTTTAAAACCTTCAAATATTTATTTAAAATATTTATTGTAATAATTATGCATTTAAAAAAAATTAATATATTAAGTATGCAAAATTTATACTTAGGTAAAAGCGGGCATCACTTCGGTACAGTGAAATACGTGCAGAGGTTAGTAAGTTTCGGTTGTAGTAGTATAACCTTTGAGATGTGGACAATAAAAAGAACAACGAGAGACATGTTAGATTATGTTTTCACCAATAGTTGAAAATAACCAAAGCATATTTACCTTTTATTTGTCAAAAGAATATCAGGATTCCCTATAGAGCGCTAATGATAAACTCCCATTTTCACGATGGAAAATTCTGCAATAAACCTAAAACTCTTAACAATTCTTAATTCAATAAAAAATACTTAATGGTTTTACTTACCAAAAAGCAACAAAAAATTCCTGAGAATCCAAAAATTCTTCATATCCCATCAAGATTTCTAAAATACAAAAGATTTTCCGCATATAGCGGAAATATTTTATTTCTTTTTGATTTTTATTGCATATTTTCAAAATATTTTTCTTTTCGTTTTGAATTCTATGAAGAGATGTCAGTTTATGTAAAGAAGTAATTGTAATGAATTAAAAAGTTAATTTAGTTAATTATTAATATAATTAAATATCGAAACAAAATGAAATAACAGATAAATTAAAAATGTTTTTCAAATATTTTTTCTGTGTTTGTGCTACTTCTGTAATAAAGTTTAAAAACAAATATTGCGAATACGAGCGCTATCTTCGAAGAACGGACTCGAACTAGCTTTACCAGTGGACTGTTCAGCTTGTTAAAATTGCGACTATCGTAGTGCTATTAAAAGAATTTAAAAATAGTCTTTTTCGAATAACGCATAACTCAGATATTTTTATGTTGAATATTGAAATAAAACGAATAATTGATACTTTTCATTAAATGTTAACCATTATTAAAGAAAAAGAAAAAAGAAAATGTTTACTTGAAAGTAATTTTGTTTTGGAGTGATATTAGGATTAAATAAAAGTATTACGTGATAAGATAAATCTATCTTAGAAAACCTTTTCAAATCGCAGCATATTAAAAAATTTTGAGCATTTTTCTGATCATGTCTGTAACTTTTTAAATTTTGGATAACACTATTTTTGGGTCATCAAATTTTGCATCAATGATTCCAACGCGAAATGAAAATATACCATCTAGACAGAACATTGTGGACGCGAATTTACTAATCCGTTATACTTACCGGATAACACAAAAGGGCAGTCATTCCACCCAGCTTAGAGTTTAATAACCAAGCCTTTTGTTCGTTATATTCTGCTAGCCACCAATTTCATTCTTAGGATTCTGCAAAATCACCAAAGAATTTAACAATAAATATTACACATTGCATTATATATATGTATACAAATCTTTCCAAGACCTTTAGATTCCATAATGAACTCTTATCCTCAAGAAAGTTTTGTAAAATATGTACATATATTGTTGATATATAATAAATTATATAATGCTTTAATATTTTTATATTTGATTTCAAATTATTTGAAGAAAAATCATATTTTTTTTTCTATTTTTGAAAACTTTTATAACCAATTAAAAATTATTGAATCAATTAATCGTTTAATTAAATTAATATAATATAATTTAATATAAAATCAAACGGCAGTGTAATTGAAAAATTTTAGGCAATAATTTTTTCTGTGTACTAATAGAACACTTATCTGTGTCAAAAGTAAATTATGTGTAAAGACATTCAGACGGACATTACGAGGTCATCATATAGTTTATACTGACCTAAAGTAAATAACATGTTATTAAGCATTGTGTTATCTAGTTGCTCACAAATTTTCTTGATGCTAACTTAATTAATTTTTGAGATATTAGTAAAAAAGCTCTAATAAGTAATATATTTCAATGTAAATAAAATGTTTTATACGTCATTTTGTATAAAAATTTATAAACTAATTGAATATAATATTGTAAATTTTCTCAACTATAGTGGTCAAAATAGGAAATGATATATACTTTTTCTATGCGATTCACACCCTATGGAAGGATAAAAATTTGAAAAAAATTGTTTCCCCCCTGAAATAAACCTTGGTATGTATTAAAATGTTTCCCAAAATATTACGGTTTGCTGATGAGCATTCGTGAGCTGGACCGTTTTTTAGAAAGGTCTTTTTTTAAATTTTATAAATTCTTCCAAAGCAATACGTAGAAAATGTGGTATCATTTCAAAGGTATTTGGTAGCCGCGTCCATTGGTGTATAAAATATATCCAAGAACGACCTCAATATTTTTATGTTCCACAAAATATACTATTTTTCAAGTTTTTCAAAATGTTGTTTGTTATTTTTAATGAAAATTCAAATGTAAAATATATAAATTGTTGGTTTCTGATTAATTTTTATTTTAATATTCTTGCGCGGTTAAGTTAATCTGATATAAAATTGTTCATAAACATTGACTATGGGAACGAATTCGCTCCCCTCCATCAAATTCCGAGGTTGATCCTTTTTTGGTATAATTTTCCTGGATTATATATTAAAAATTAGTTTATTTAAAATTGTTTACTTTTGGTCAATATTTTAGTTATACTGGCTGGAATTTCAAAATATTTACACATAACAAAAAAATAGAAATAAAAAAAATGAATTAAATTTTTATTTCATTTTTCTCAAATTACTAGGATGATAATATTAATATCTATAAATAATTTTTGTTTTGTTTAACTTTAATTAATATATTTAAACAAATTAATTAGAATTTTCATTCATATCAAGTAAAATTTTGATTGTTCCGATTTCAAAAATTAATTAAATCTATTCCACAGAAAATGCTTCCTCCAAGAAAAATATTTAAATTTCAGCTAAATGTATTATTGCATTATAACCAATAGTTACATAATTTGTTTTACAAAAAATTTTGTAATATAACATTTAATAAGTGTAACATAATATAATTAAAATTATTATTTGTAATGAGAGTGTATTGCATTTCGTTACATACAGGTATGTTATAGAAATCGATATTGAAAACAAAAAATATATGAAGCTAAAAAGATATTTGATGTTTTTACTATTTTCATTTTCTTTATTGCGAAAAGTAAAATTTTAACCACCTTTGATATTTTTTTTTAATTTTCGGAAAAACTGTCCCGACAAGAGACCCAGGTAAATTTTATAACCTAGAGAATGATACGTCAGTTAAAAGATTAAGCAATAAATTGTCTGAATAAACGATCGAATAAAATATTTACCACTTATTTATAAATTTTTCCAAAGAATAGCCTACAACAATATGTACATCGGATATAAACTCGGCCATTTATGTTATCCTCGAGTGCCAACGAATATAACAGCAGACTGATTAATAATCTCAAAAAATTTAAAGAAATTCTATTTACCTTATAATTATATGTATCTTTAAAATCATATTAGTCATCTGAATGATTCCACACAATCTGCATTTACCGTAGTTTTTTGTCTTTTGATAGATCACAAATTAAAATCAAAAAACTGGAAAATATCGTCTATGATTGAAATAAAAATATATATTTTTTTATAAATGTTATTTTCTTTTTCTTTACAATTTTTAATCTTTAAAGACTTGCAGTTTTTTGACAAAAAACTAAAACATATTGAAGTCTTAATAAATTTCATTTTAAAATTGAAAACTCAAAAATTTTATGGAATAATTATATTTGTGAATATTTCACAATTTGGTCAGCTCGTATTATAGCATTTTCCATAATGCGCATTTTCTAAGGATAACAGAAATTGATCTCCATTGAATTTATAGCATCTATGTTCACACGCCATTGTAACGCTTTCTATTTTTGACATCTGTGGCCAGGTTATTGTGAAAAGTTATCCTTATTTTTCGAGTTCTTTGATAATTTGAAACTTTTCACAATTTACCTTGCTTTTCACTCTCTTATGATTTGTTTAATTCAAACGTTTAAAACATTCTAATATCTTCCAAATGTGATTAGTAATAAGTTAATAATTTTGTAATAAGTATAATACACATCAATGTCGACTTGAATCCTATTAACTACTTTTACTTCACCCAAAAATAATAATAATAATAATAATAATAATAATATATATATATATATATATATATATATATATATATATATATATATGTATATTGTTGTCAGTCAGTAATTACTCATTCATCACTTTTAACCAAAAAAAAAAAAAAAGAATTTCTCTTCCGCAAAAATTACAAAATAAAATTAGAAAAAAAAGAAAAACAAGAGTTAAAAAATGTTAAAGAAACAATTTATTTTGATTTCATTTTACAGAGTGTGTACGTTTATGTGCATGAGTACTTTTTATAAATTACTATGTCGACGCTTGGGAGCGGCTTATACGAATATTATATCCGAATAGTAAGTTTTCTATTTCTTCTTCTACTGCTAACTCGAAAAGATTTTTTATTTTTCAAAAAAAGTTTAGTTTTTGCTGTAATGTTGCATGTTTTATATATTTATTTTATTCAATCTTTAGTTTTATACTTTGATGTTGAATGAAGAACAGTGGTGGTTATAGAGAGATTTCAAATTGATTACATAAATAATTTAGGATATTAGATTCATTCTTATTATGATCCTTGCATATTTCCTCACAGCCGTATTCTCTATACCAAATATTTGTACACAAATGAAGAAGGGAAGACTTTTTTGACGAATCATATTTCTTCGAGGATAATAAAATAATGAAGGACGATCAAAAAAAGTATATTAGTCTGTTGTAGGAATATTTCCTTTACTAAGTTTTTGATCACAACTGTTTACAGTTTTTTACTACATAGTGTCAGTATAGTGATTGAGTAATTTTTTGATTGTCTTGTGGCAGAAGTTAATCAAAATCATGTTTGATGACATGCTCTACACTGGAGTGAGCGGTAGTAGTGCTGATGTTTAATAACATTTTAAGACCAAACAAACAAACCGGCCAGCTGATGCAACCGACAGGCAACTTGTCATACAATGTTGTGTTTTGTTAATAAGAAAAATAAAAACACTAAAATTTAATAACAAAACAGACAGACAGTCCGATAGATGTATGAATAAACAAAAAGGACAGACAGACTAGTTGAGATCACTTTTTAACATTGTGCTCATATTATATTTTATTATTTTATCTTTTAGAAGAAAGAAAAAAATATATATTATAAAATAATAAAAAACAAAACAAAAAGAAATAAGCATTTGAAATAAGTATCCCCCTCCTGGTTGTATAATAACTTTCGTTAGAGACACGTTACATTGAGGAGTGTTCGAAAATCAGTTGCTTATTTAATGTATGTTGTATGTTTATAAGTCTGAGAATGAGTAAGTGCATCTACCCAGCTTATTTCATACTTTACTCTGTTTACGACAGTCTGTAGTTTTTTTTTTTTAATCTTTTTTACGGGTATGAAAAAACTACAACAAATCAAACCAAATAATATATTTTCCGTGTACTGCATACATAAAAATAATAAAAAAAAAACTAACCAGAAAATAAAAATTACATTAAATTTTTAATTTTTCATTAAATTACTATCAAGTCAATCAATCTTTTGGGAAGTTAAATTATATTTATTTTTTCTTCTTTTTTTTCTCTTAAAACATTTGAAAATTTCAGTTTTTTTTTTGGTGGGGTTTGTTTTAGTGTCAGCTATGCAACTACTACTTCTGTTACCGCCGCTGATGGAAAAAAGTAACATTTCCCAAAAATGTACTTAATTCATTCATAGGCACAGTGGCACCAAACGCAACATAGTTGGTAATAAATTTGTATCTCCTGAACTACTGTTTGAATAGAATTGAAATATATGGAAGAGTTCTAGAGGAGCACCTAAGCTTTCAGAAAAATTGTCTTGTAGTTACCTTACGATAATATGGGATAAGCTACAAGGTGTCAAAGTTGACTATCTCAAGTATGTAAAAGTTTCAAAAAATTGTAACTTACAAGTCAAGTCCGATTTCAAAGATTTTTATATTTCTGTAAAATATTTGGTAAGATAAAAGAACATGGTCACTCATTTAAATTATCTCTTATAGTTAAAAATATATTTATACTTGAATTTTGAATTTTTGATTTTTTGTCCCGACTTTATTTCTTTTTTCGGGAATAAGTCCTGAGATGTATGAGGGAAATATTTTTTTAAATTATTCTATAATTTGTAATGTACTCTGAAATATTATCCTGAAAAAATTTCTTGATTATCTCAAATCGTCTAGACGTGAAAAATATTCAAAAGTAGCAATCTGAAATTAGTATGAAAAATTACTATTTTTTGTTTAGAAAAATATAATACTATTCTTTCATTTTTTTCTTTACATATTTCAAAAGACAAGATTTCAATGGCTAATAAAGAAATTTTAAATTGATTTAGGTTTGCACCTTACATCCTGCATTAGTCTAAAATGATTGATTTTAGAAAAAATGTAATTTTTATCGATTCATATAAAAATGTTACGCAAGTTTATTTAAAAAAATTTTTTTTGACGACATTTATTCTTAAAATAGTTTTAAATCATTTTGAAACTAAATTGTTTCCTAACCGGCCATAAACGAATGCAGCAGTGCAGATTTTATTATTTCTTATGCAGTGTATAAAATAAAAACTAGTCTTTCATTATTGCAAAAATCATTTAAAAAGCTTTTTTTTTTTGTCAATTTCATACAACTCTTTCATATATTTCAATTCAATTCGGCCAGTAGTTTAGGAGATATAGATTTATTACCAAAAATTTTGCGTTTGGCCCCACTGTGATACGATTACAACAATAGTTTAGTATATGCTATATTTATGCAATAAAAAATTACTGTTGGAAATGTTTTTTCTTTCTTGATTTAATTTTCGCATAAGAAGCAGTCCCACCTTAGTGGAAAAGATTGTTTACTTGTATTACATTAGAAATACATACCTATGTATCGCAAGTTGGGTGGGTCTGTTTATGTAATACTCCTTTTTTAGAATCGTACATTTATTTAATTGTGAACTCTAGAGATTTGGCCATTATAATACAATGTATGCGGCAATGTAAGGGAATATATTATTTATTCGTATCATTATGTTGCAATATGAATTTAATTTCAACTTTTTATTGTTATATATTCTCTGGATATAAATTGAATTAAAATAAGAAATGTTGTCAGTAGAGACCTATTAAAAATTGTAATCGGTAATTGCCCTTATTGGCTCTGTTTAATAGCATCAAAGTAGAGTTTGTGAACTTTGCCGTAACGCACTTCATCATTCTTCGTGGTGCCTATTACAATCGGGTTTCGTTGAAACAATTTTGAGGAGACAAATTTGCAGCCCAAGACATTTAATAATCTAGTATTTTTAGCGCTGAGGTTGCAGTATCGTCAATTATTATCCGGTTTAAAGGACCATAAATATAATGAAATCGGTAATTGCTTTAATTGACTATGTTAGACTCAGCAGAATGAAATACGTGTTTTCAGAGTCGCAACATATTTAATCAGCATTCATGATGTCTTTTCCTGTGGGGCTTCATTGAAACTTGAACTTGGCACTCACCTTGAACAGGGAAAATTTTGAGAAGCTCAATCTGCAGTACCAATCATTTGGAACATATGGTTATAAAGTTTTCTTCTTAGAGGACCTTAAACAAGCTACAGTTGGTAACTACCATAGTTTTATATTTTTGTCTGTAACAAAGTATAGTTTTGAAGTATAATTACAAATACGTTGTTACTGTGGCACAACATACTTTATCAACATTTATGGTGCATTTTGAAGTAAATTTTTAAAACTTATTGCATATAAATAGTAAGTAATAAGCCAAAGGATAATAAAAGTCTGTTATTTGTAATTTTTATACACTAATATATACATATATACAGTGTCGGCCAAAACTAACTGAACAAATCCTATATTTA
Organism: Protocalliphora azurea; assembly: GCA_932274085.1. Taxonomy (NCBI): domain Eukaryota; kingdom Metazoa; phylum Arthropoda; class Insecta; order Diptera; family Calliphoridae; genus Protocalliphora; species Protocalliphora azurea. The sequence goes on from OW026519.1 coordinate 177,379,056, forward strand.
GAAGACTGTCTTCGCATGAGCAAAATAATACTATTTTTTAGAAAAATATTTACTTCTATATAAAGGCTGTTTTCTGCTCTACAAAACATATCAATGGCTTAATATAGAAAAGTCGTATCTCGACTTTTTGTTACTTTATAGTAAAAGGGAAAAAAAAACTGAATAAAACCTAAAAAAATTTAGATGCGAAAAAAATTAGTATGCAGTTTTAATTCAAAACAAAGAGTAAAATTAATGCTGACTTTTATTTTTGTTTTTTTCCACTCCTTAGGAAATTATCTTAGATGGGGGTTTTTGTTACTGAAATTTTTGAAAATAAATGTAAAGTTAGGGCTATTTTCAGTAATTTAAAATTGGAATAAACTAATGATATAAATGATGTTTTAATTAATGAAAATGAATGTTTCAGTAGAGCACTGCAAAAAACTACAAAAATTATATTTTATAAGGTAAATTTTCATAAAAATGTTGGCAATCTGGTGGCAGGATTATTTTCGGATTTGGAAATTTTTTCCATTTTTTAAATAAGGGTATTTTTTTGTAAAAAAATACAACCAGGAGAGATATAATCAATTGCAGATTTCGATCTTTAGGGCGGTAAATGGTATTCACAAGTTATATTAATTTTGAAATAAATTATTCCTGATGAGTAAGGCTCGAAGTATGTTTACTATGGAGTACTTCCATTTGAAATTTAAAAAATTTTGACCACTCTGAAATTTTCTGCAGTTAGGATATCGATAAGGCTTCCAACCAAATAAATTTTAAAAAATATAAAAAAATTCCAGATGGAGCTTTTTTAAATATACGTCCCTAAAGACAATTTCAAAAAATATGTTAAAAAATATTTTTTTTTTAATTTGTATATGACATCTTTAAATACAAGTCTTGACAAATCCACTGCAAAAAAAATATTTTAATATTTTAATTACTAAAATAAAAATGAATAAAATTCATTTTACGTGCCTGTGTATTCTTCTCTACACATGCATCAAATTTTATAAAAAGCGGTCAAAATTTTTTAAATGGAATTGCCCTATGGCATCTTCAGTGCTCCTTCCTGAAATATAATAAATTTGAGGTAATGTTTTTGATGAATGATGAACATGGCTTCCCTAGTTTCTAGAAGGATTGTTACAAAAATCACTTTTAGAAATACACACATTTTGCTCACCTTTCATTCATTTCATTTATATAAGTTTGTCATTCCGTTTGTAATTTTGCACTGAAAAACGGCAACAATAAGCTGTATCATATTTGGTTTTTTCAATCTTTTGTAGCCCTCATATAAGCTAGACCCTTTCTTCTTTCACAAAAAATTCAGAATTTAAAAAAAAAATGAATTTGAATCGGTCCATAAGTAACCGAGATGTCGCTCAAAACCCGTTTGTGGAGTTTTGAAGCTGCTATATAAGCTACGTTTTTGCGCAGATTTGTCATAAATATTTTTTTCGAATTTCGGATTTTTAAATTAATCTAATTGGTCTATAAATTTTCAAAAGACCTTTTTTTAGTGAATGTTGTCTTCATTTTTTTTAATTAATGTTATCATTTGGTATTGTTGTTTCATTAACTTTAAAATATATTAATTTTTCATATTATTTATTTTAATTTTTCTTTCGGCTTTGTTTGGAACATTTTTTCTCATTCGAACATTATTTGAGTCAAAATTTTCTTTTTCACAAATCCTTTTAATAAAAACTTTATTTTAAGAACTCTCCAACACATATTTTGATATGCAAATGTTTCATAAGAATTATTTTCATAAATTATAAATTTTAGGAAATTTAAAAAAAAAAACATAAAAATAGTAAATTAAACTTCCTTTTTTCCATTATTCGCTGTCATAGCGCTTCACGGACCCTTTTAGAAATTTTCGCACATTTTTGATTTTGATTTTAATTATAGTAGAAGTGAAAAATATTAAAAGCTTAAAAGGTATTTATTTTAAATAAAATTGCTTTACCAAAATTGATTTATTTATTACATACAAAAAATAAAAACCTTTTAAAGCTCATAAATAATTTAAAAATATTAAATGCAATACAATATCTTTGCTTCTACTAACGTTTTAACATGCGAAGAAATTTCTGATAAAGTACATCATACGAAATTTTCCACATCCAAACGTGATCTAAAATTGGATTTTATGAACAGAAAAGCTAGTTTTGCCCAAACATGTAGATATGTAGATACAAACTGAACCTTGTAATATTTTAACCAAAAATATTCAACCAACATAGATTCAAAGTCAGCTTTGGCACGCGAATTACTTTTTAGTTCTATTGCTTATTTTTAAAAAATTATCGTCATTAATAGCAATGTTGAATGGATTACGAAGTAAACTGTCTTTGCAAGATGGTTTTGAGCTCTGGATTATATCGGGAAAATTCATTAATGAAGTGAACCCAACTATATTCATATTTTCTTTTTGAACATCATGTGGAAATGAGGAATATTTTGGTAGAGGTAATTAAAGACGTCTTTCTTATAAAGAAATTTTACACATAAAGGCACTTATTGAATCAAATTCATTTAATATATTTAATTTAATCTTAAGATTGTTTAACGTTTCGAAAAAGAGATATAAACAAAGTAATGTATATATATATATACAAAGTTTTCTCTAAATTTTCTTATTTATTCAGCACATATAATCTACTCCTCTATGTGCTTCATATAGCGTATTAATCTGCACCATATTGCTAACGGTTCATATTCTATGAACCTCTATAGTTGGACAGTTCGAGCTTTTTTTGTCAAAAATTAGCAAAATTTTAGCTTAAATAACTTTTAAGTGCATTATGAGATTTCAACAACCTTGGTATCTTTGGATATAATAGCTAAACATCCTCCTGGCTCAAGGACCTCTAAAATTAAAAAAATATCCTTTATCCTTCTATATCCTAAAAAAGGGTCTTTTAATTTTCATTATTTTTTACATGATGTTTACAATCAATTTGTTTTTATGATGTAAAAATTTCAAAGTTAGATCTCAATGGGGTCAGATTTTAATATAACAGATCATTATTTATTGAAATAAGTCGCATATACAGCACATTCCTATCCCGAAAAAATTATTCGATATTATTTTACAACTTTCAGGAACACATTAGTAGACCTTTACCACTGTAATGCACTTTACAAAAATTGCCGAAATATTTGTGACGATTTCAAAGATTATTTACTCCAATTTGATACATGGGGTTACAAAGGCAAGATCTACTTAAATTGATCATGATCGGTCCATTATATCACTTATACGCCTATACACCAATACAACTTTTTTCCTCTGAATAGTAGTTTAAGGCATATAAACATCTGAAATACGTCGTATTTATGTAATTTCAGCACACATAATTTTGTACAACTATAGATCGTTGTACCAGATATTTTAAAAATGCTGTCCATAATTGATTATATCTTTTATGTAGGTTCCCACATTAATGTTAATATCAGTACAAAATTTTATATACTTGAGTTTTACATATGTATAAATCATCATAAACAATTTCATAATAATTGGTATAAGATTGAACATGATTCCATATAATCTCCTTTCCCGAAAATCAATTAAACTTTCGTAAATCTCACATGAAAATCAATATCAATATAGAAATAGAGTTTGACACAACTAAATTTTATAGATCATATAGATCATTAAATTTCGTAATGATAGGTCCATAATTTACCATAGCTCCCATATACTCACATTCCCGAAAAATACTTAAACGTGCATAAATCTCACATAAATGCCAATATGGAAATAAAATATTATATATATAATTTTCATATATTCATGAACTATTGAAATAAATTTCACAAGGATCGTTCAACAATTGACCATAGGTCCCATATAAGACCCTCTTCCGATAATAATTTTAGTGTCTATACATAAGAATGTAGGGTATTATATGGTCGATCTTGACCAAAACACTATTTGTTTTTATCTTTTGCTATTTGTTTTGACACTAAATTTAAAATAAAAGTATCAGATCACTTAAGAAGATATTAATTTGTTAGTAAAATTGTAGTGCAGACAAACTGTTATAAATTTGGATCTCATTGGGATTTCATTTTGAAATTTTTTGCACTATAATGACAAATTATTTACAATTATGTAAAAAAATAATTAAAATTAAAAGACCCTTTCAGGATATCTTAGAATTAAGAATATTTTTTCATTTAAGAGGTCTTTGCGTCTGGAAAATGTATAACTTTTATGACCTTATGATAAAGAGGAACATCAGTCTTTGCCGTTTATACCAATTTTCTTAAAATCGGATAATGTACTTAAAAGTTATTTAACCATTATTCATTTTTGACAAAAATTCCGGAGGTATTCTGATTTAGAGGTCCATAAAACATGAACCATAAACGATATGGTACTAATTCATATGCGATAAAATGTGTGACTAGTTTCATGAACACCCCAAATTTTAAAACTGTAATTTTGGGTCAAAATTTTTTGTAATTACCCAATAAACATACTAGTGATCTAGACATACAAAACGCAAACCTTAGAAGGCTCTTGATGGAAATCGTTTGTGAATATGTATGTCAATTGGAATAGATCGTTAGAACTGACTGGATTCTGTACCATTTTAATCTGAATAAATGCTAAAAACTTTGGTGTATATATAGAGGATATTTATAACTAATATCCTAATCATCTGCGAATTACATTTTCTAAATCATTCCATAATAACCTATAAATTCTTTTTTCATGTCTTTTAAATAAAAGTATTTATACAAAATAATACTTTTACTGTTAGAGTGATTGCAAGTCAATCATGAGTGAATGTTTAAAAGGCATTAATTTATTTAATGAAATAAAAACTTTAAGTACTAAATATTAAAATATAAAACTAAACTAGAACACATGCGTACATCAATATGTGTTTTTCCTTAAGTAATAAAAAATCCTTGATAAGAACCCAGCAAACCAAAGGTTTGTTCTAAAATTTGGGAATGATTTGAAATCAATTTTTTTCCTCAAATGTAAACGTTTGAGAATGATTTGATAAAGATTTGAGAATAAAAGCATTCTCAACAAAAAGGCGATTTTTTTGATATCAAAGGGAAAACAAATAATTTTTGATTAATGGGAATGTTTAATGGGAATGTGCCTAACAAAATTTATGTCAAATGTTTGAAATATGATGATTTTAACGTTTGATATCAAATGTTTTTCTCGACTTTGTTTCAAATGTAGAAAGATGTTTGAATTTTAAGTTTGATTTCAAATTGAGAATCATTTGAGAAAAAACCTTTGAAAAACTGTAAATTCTCAAATTGATATCAAATAATATTAATGAATCATTTTCAAACCTCAAGATAATTTTAAAAATATTTGAAAAATAGTATACTCTTAGTTTGGTATTAAATTTTATTATGAAATAATTCATAAATCTAAAGAGACAAGTTAACAAATATTTGAAAAATGGAATTTTATCAATTTGATATCAAATATTATTAACAAATCATTCTTAAAGATATTTGAAACAATATATTAAAAAAAAAAAAAAAACAAAAAATATTTGAAATAATATATACGAATAAATAAATACAATTATTTCAGAAAATATTATCTAATTAATGAATATGTATATTGATAGCACAAAATTACAAGTCTATACAAAAGAAAACTTCGCAAAATATTAAAAATGCAAATTACTTTTATTTATGTTCCACATGTGGTCACAATTCACATTTGAAAAAAGTTTGAGAATTACTTATAACAATGATTTGATAATAGTGGCACTTCTCAATTTGACAATTAATTCCCCTTTTTGTTGAGAAAGCTATTATTTTCAAGTTATTTTCAAAAATCAAATATTTGTGTTTGCTGGGTGTTCTCTTATCTTAAACACAAGTGTGCATGACAAGGGTTGTTTGTATACATGTGTGAAAAGCCGATATACATATGCTTTCTTAGGAAGAAAATGAATAAATAAGTGAATATATTTAAATATAGAAAATAATGAAAAAGCAAATTCAAGAAACTTGAACACCTCTTAAATTTTACTAATAACTCCTCCCATCACTTAAAAACCTAACTATTATATTTAAGGCTTAGATTTACCACATAATAATCTTTAAAATCTAATTACATTCATATTTGGTAATGTAAACTCAAAACCAATTTCCATTAATGCGCTTCTTTTGCTTCCCAAGAAAACGCATAAATATAAAAAAATTACAACAAAATTATAATGCTTTTAAAACAGTGTGTGCCTAATTACCTTCATGTTTTTGAAATCGTTAAAGCAAAAAGAAAAAAACAAATATTTTGTTAATTCGTTATATTGGCAAATTTTTAATAAATGACGAGCATTTAAAATAAATTGACATGTAACCTAAAACACACAGTCAAGTCAGTTATAGCCATCATCATCTTCACCATCATCATGGACATCATTATGGACAACGCTGTCATAAACCACTACACGAATGAATACATACAACTATCTATTCGTACTTGTATTCTGTAAAAAATTCACATTTTAAAGTTCAGAGTTAAGAAAAACAATTTACAAGCAATAAAACTAAAAACCTGACAAAAAATTTGCAAAAGAAACATTAAAATAAAACAACTGCCGCCATATGTTTAAATGAAAAATTTATAAGAAAATCATTATTGAAAGAGAAAACGGACGGACGCATGAATGGTTAAATGAATGTTTATTCAGATACATACATGTTCGTGACTAATAGATAAAATATTGATTGGATTATAAAGGATATATTTTAACCGTCTCATAAACACAAATTTAGTAATTGTCTTTAAGCATCAGACTCTCAAAACATATCAAATGATTGATGAATTAAGTGTTGGGTCACCGAAGGTGTTAAAAATGTGTTATGATGCTGTTATTAACTGGTTGTTGCTGAGATTTTTGTTTTTAGTCTAAAATTTCAATTCCCATCAAAATGTGTTTATTTAGGTTAATTTGTGTAAAAAGTTGAATGAAATCTTTTTTATTCTTTTTATACCCCTCATCACAGTTGTAAAGAATATATATAAGTTTGTCATTCCGTTTGTAATTTCCACAATTTTCATCGGAGAACAAGAAAGTTTATGTTTTCTGGATCCTTATAATATGTTTAAATGGCGTTTGTGAAGTCCACCGATAAGTACCATATTTAATATATATATCAAACGATGGGAAACCCTTTCAAGAATTTTAGTATTGAAATTCAGCAAGATTGGCTCATAAATGGCGGAGATATGTTTAAAAAACCTGTTTTTTGAGGTTTTTAACTTTTCTATTGAAATCCCGGTTCAAAAATAGCGGAGATATTTAAAAAGCAGATTTTTCAACCCGGTTTTCGATTTTCTGAAGCCCATATATACGCTTCGGACAAAAGTGGAAAAATTTTTTAAGAATTTTTGCGCTGAAGAAATAAAGGAATTCGGTCCAATAGTTCCGGAGATATCGGCCAAAATAAGCCAAATAAGCTTCTGACTTGGTTATTATATTGATCGATCACAAATATTTTTGTTGAATTTCAGTTTTTTTTTTATTTATTTAATGCCTGCCTCCCTTGTAGTTGTTGTTTTCAAGGGTACTGAAAAACAACAACAATAAATTGAGGCATATATGTTTTTTTTTTAACTTTTTTAAGCAATTATGTAAGCCCTTCATTCTTTCACAGAAAATTTGAAAAAAATAAACTAAGTGGATCCATTATTGACCAAGTTGTAGACCAAAACGCGTTATTAGATTTCTTGAAGCTCCTATATAAGCTATGATCCTCATTCTTGCATAAATCCATCACATATATTTTTTTTCGAATTTCGGTTTTTTAAATCAGTTAAATCGGTTCATAAATTTTCAACCATACTTGTTTTTAATTTAATATTATCTTACATTTATAAAATATTTGTTCTGCACTGCAAACTTTTGTAAATTCCAAAGTATTAAATTTGTTATTTATTAGCTTTACCGGTGCGCTTCGCTAAACTATTTAATGCGATAACTAATATTTACTTTATATAGGAGCTACTACACCCCCTGGGCCTATTAACCCTATTCGAAATGTGATTTGATTTTTTAAGTCTTTCACTGTAATAGTCCTTTAGATGAGAAAATTCATATTTTCTTCCCCTGAACCTATCTGTCCTATTTTCATTTAATCAATCCGATAAGATACTTTATCCTATCATATCGTATTGATTAAATGAAATTTGTGGGCTCTTGCTGTAATAGTTCCTTAGATATGTCATAATGAATATTTGATTTATATGGGGTTGGTACACCCTCTACTCGAATTTTAAGCTAATTGGTTAATCGGTTTGAGAGTTTTAAAAAAGTGGGCGTAAAATATGGGCGTGACATCTAATCTAGATCCAAAATAACCTATAAAATTCTACAGTGGAAGCTTCTGAGTGTCTAAGTTAATATAAATAGCTTCATTAATAACATGTCAAATTGAAAAAATAGATTTTTTAAAAGTAGGCGTAAAATGTGGATGCGACTTCCAATCAAGATCTAACAAAGCCTATAACCACCTCTGGCACTGATACATCTGTGTATCAAATTGTTTGATAATCAGTTCAGACATTTGGACGTAATTGATACACAAACAAATAAAAAAACAAACTTACTCCATATTTGTATAATATATATAGCGATATAAGGATTTATAAAATCTTGATTCTATTTCGACTTTATATAAAAATGCAAATTATCTAAAGTCTTTTGTGTTTACATAGATATAGTATAGTTAAATATATTTGTAATTATATCGAATATAACGTTTTTCATTTTCATATAACAGATCTCAACACGGGTGAAGGGTATATAACATTTGGCACAGCTGAATATAGCATTCTAACTTGTGTAATTTGTTAATGGTTGGAAAATTGTTTCGAGTAAAAAGAAACTACAGCAAGAAGAAGAAGACAAAAAAAAGATATTAATATATGAATTTGACACTTTTATTTGAGACACACCTTGAGGGGTTTTAGAAAGTAACTAAGCAAATGTTTTAGAAAAATGTTTAAAGAAAATTATAAGATTATAAGTCATCATTACCAACTTTATATACATAAGTTTGTAATGATAATTTTATTGAAATTTAAGAAAGCTATGGAAAAGTTAACTAAATCAAATGAGAATAATTCGCTAGGCAATGACAATGTGTATTTGAAATTATTTACAAAAGCAATAACTAAAGGTTTCTTAAATTAGAAAAATAAAAATGGAAATAAATGTCTTAGGGTAGCACGCTTTTCTAAAGTTTAGAATTTTAGAACATTATTCCGATATTTAGGGGGATTGAAATAAACATTATGATAGATATATAAATATCTGTTTCCGCACTTCTTTCTATAATCATTATCATGGCTGCTGAAGCACTAGAAGCTGATGATGTAAACTGATTGCATTAAGGTAAATTTGCACATATGAGTTCTCAAGGTATTAACTTTTATGTGCTCGATTGAATACATTTATAGCAATTGAATTTTTAAACTGGAATTGAAAAAGTTTTTCTACATCAATAGGGTTCGAGACCACACTTTTAAAATGACCATCTCCTGACCACTACAAATGTTAGTCACAATATAAAATGTATGGAAATTCATAATTTTTTTAACTGCAAATGTGCAATTAATTAATCAATAATTTCGAAATGATTGGACCGATTAACACAAAACTTTACATATGCGTAACAGAGGAGTGTACGTGTTAAACATTTCTTTAAAACCTTATAATTATTTGTGGAAAAATAAGATTTTTTCAGTAAAAATTGGTTTGAATTTTCAAAATATCAAATAAAATTTTCAAACGATTATTTTTAAACCTTTTGTTTTCATTAAAATTTGCATTCATATAACAAAAATTCATAGTTGTTATTATTTCCGAGACCGAAGATATATTGCTTTGAATTGGGAAATTAAAAAATTTTGATTTTTTTGGCTGAAAAAGTGTCTTTACTATTTTCCTCATAAATAGAAAATTTGCAAAGAAAGATATATTTAATACTTTTGTACTTTTGTGAAAGGTGTGCTTTTGGAGAAAATCAAGTAGAAAATAAGATCTTTCTATCGATAGCCCTTTGTTTACACCCCTTTAAATTTGACCCATTTTACGTAAAAATTTTTAATTCATCGTAATTATTCTAAACCTGCGCTCGACAAAAGCAAGGAATTTAGGAAACCCCTATGTATTATAAATCTATTCTTATAGATTTTTCTTCAAGTCTGAGTCAAATGTGGACTTCAGGGACATATATAAGAAATATCTTCAATTTTGCGATTTCTACTTCTTTATTTAGGAATTGCGGGATTCTCTTTGTCCCATTCTAAGTTTCTTGCTCATTTTATTATTTCTTATAAATGAGTCCATATTCGCTGAAAATTTCATTAATGTGAAGTAAAAAAAAACAATTAAAATCAGATAAAAAGCAAAAATTCAGTAAACTTTAATAAAAATGTATATCATAGGTGTCCGAATTTGAGACAACATAGCTTCTCCATGAAAGGGTCCATGAGACCAGCTTTCATAATTTACATCCATATTCTCCTTCAGTGTATCTGTGAGATATTTTATATATGTATATTGCATCAAATGCATAGAAGTTAGTTATTTATTTCTAAAATATTATACAAAATTTTAGACTAATTTCCACTAATTTATATACTAATTTATAGTATATATTTATGTGAGACAAAAAACCTGATTCAATTGTTAAAAACCTAATTCATGCAACAACAAAATACATGTAGCCATATATATTTTGTTTTTGTTTTTATAAAAAAATGAGCAAATTTTTGAAAATTTAGTTCGAGGTGCCTCTCACATAAACTTCTAGCTGTCAAGTCAACCGACAGTCTACGTAAGTTTACACTCCCGAGCACATGAAGGTTAGCCAGAACTCTAAACCTGAATAATATAAAAATTTAAAGAATTCTACTTAAGCTTTTAAATGAAGCTAGGGGAAATAATTTAAAGACTTTTAGCAATGTGTAAAATGTTAGAAATTGATCAGTTGCGGCTTGCATCAAGAAATATAATCTTAAGAACCAATTTAGATTAAGTCATTAATTCTGAACGAACTTATCGGACTACCAAATATAATTTGTAGAACATAACTAACGTTATGATGAACGTATTGATTATCAAAAACTTTTCTTCAGTCTAAAGAGGCATATTTATTTATTTCAACACGGATTTATGACTGGAAGATCAACCTGTACTAATTTGGCTCTTTTTACCAATTATTGTGTAGTTGTGTAGTTTTGAAGACCGATTGTGTAGTTTTGAAGACCGATTGCAGATTGATGGGATTTACATTGACTTTGCTAAGGCATTTGACCGATAACCACATGAACTTTTATTATTAAAATCATATAAATTGGGTTTTCATTTCCGAATGTTATCTTGGTTTAGTTATTACTTGTTGGATAGACAATCCGTAGTTTCTCTTGAAGGTGTTTGTTCTACATCATTTATTTCTACTTCTGGTATTCCACAAGGTAGTATTTTGAGTCCTCTGTTATTTAATATATTTATTAATGACATTGACCTATGTTTCAGAAAGTCTCATTATTTATTGTATGTTGATGATTTAAAAATTTTTAAAACAATTTCTAATGCCAATGACGTCTTTAATCTGCAGGAGGATTTAGAATGGTTAACCTTTTAATTTAAATAAATATTTTTCTATGTCTTATCATAGATGTTGTAATACTGTTGTAACCCGATATAGAATACATCAACATTTACTATCATCCGTGAATGAAATTTTAGATTTAGGGGTATTATTTGATAAAAAATTATCATTTAATAATCACTTAAATTATATTATACCCAAAGCTTATTCAATGTTAAGCTTTTTATGCCGTAATTCTAATAATTCTGATCATTACACAAAAAAAGTTCTATATACATCCTTTGTGAGATCTAGATTAGAATATGCTTCATTTATCTGGAGACATTGTATTCAACTACATATAAGTAGAATTGAAAAAATTCAAGTAAAATTTATAAAGTTTGCTCTTCCATTTTAAAATTTTTCATTTGTGAGCCCTCAAATTTCGATTTCTATATACCCTGATAAGTGTGTCTTGATTTCTATGAAAACTTTAGAAACAAGACGTATAATTTCTTCTGTATATTTCCTATATGCTATAATTCGTAGATTAGTTGATTATCATGATTTGCTTCATACCATAAAACTATATGTATTTCCTAGACCTCTAAGGCAAAATAATTATATCTTTTATACAGATAATCATAGAAGAACAAATGCTTTGAATGAACCTTTAATAAACCTTTAAACAGTTTGTTTAAATAATTAATTTAATTTGTATATTAAATTATCATTGATGTCTGTAAGGATAATATTGTATCCATAGACTGAAACTAATAAATAAATAAATAAATAATAGTGCATCTCAAATATTTTATGACAATTAAATCATTGTCATCGTTGTAGTGCACATTGGGGTAGAATCAAAATTTTTTATAAATAAATCTGCAATTAAAATGTTATGTATTGTTTATAATGTTTTTTAAGCTTATTTATAACTATCAAAATAACTTATAGCAAATTTTGTTGTTGGCCAAAAATTTAATATAAACAACCGCTTTCATTGTATATTTCTTCATCCCAAAAAATTGTTATCATTTTTTTTCTTAATATTAAATTTTTTCTTTAAATTTTAATTTAAACAACCACAAAAATTTATATACATACTTACATACATACGAACATACATACATATATACATAAATACACACATACATACATTCATACAAATTTATGATATTATTAAGTTGTAGCAAAAAATTTTAATTAAATTTTTGTTGTTTATCTCTATTTGTTCAATTTTTTAAATATTCAATTATTTGTTGTTTGAGTTTATTTTTACTCATTTATCTCAATATATTAAAATTAAAATAACATTTTGTTTGTGAATTCATTTTCATTTATTTTGTACACATGTTGTTAATACTGACATCGTACGTACCAGTACTAATACATATTAGTTTGATTTTTTTTTCTAGCGGGCCAATTTTATTTTCTATATTTCGTATTTTGTAAATTTAAAAAGACATATATCTTATGTCAATTTACATTGCAAACATTTACTTAATTTTCTTTGGTTTTAACAGAGTTTTTTTCTGTCTTTAGTATTTTTTGTGTTTTTAATAATTTCCTTAAGACTGGCGCTTGTAGGCCATGTTTATGTTGTTGCTGCTGCATGTTTAGACTTGACCAACATTAATCAACAAATCACGGAAATCGGTTTTCATTTCTTTTCTGGCCGTTGGTTTTTTTCATCTCTGTTGCACTCGTCCGTAGTTTTGGATAACTATTGCAAAATTTATATCTACACACACAATGTTTTGACGTTAAAAGTCAAAAGATTTTTTTTCTTCTCCACTTCTATCTTTAATATGGATTTATAAAAAAAAAACTAAATAAAAGGTGGTGGATTGGGTGAGATGGAAGTAAGTAAGAAATAAATAAAAATAAATTTGAACAGAAACGAAGAAAAATGAATGTGTGTGAGCATTAACGAATTAAAAAAAAAAAAAAAAATCAAGTATAATGAAAGTTTCCAGTGGTGAAAATCGACAGTAAGTTTCCCTAAATCAGTTCTAAGCTATACTCATGCTACATGGATTTATCTTATCAATTTGCCTCTTTACTCAACAAAATACCATGCTGCCATAATCCACAATAGCTTTTGTAGTTTTTGTGATCTTATTGGTTTCTGAACTTCAAAAACAAATCAAATTAATTTAAATTGAGACCAAGATCTATTTTCACCTTCAAACCACTTAAACCTTAACAGAACAAATAAGATGAAATTGTCTTTATAAGAATACTCAAAAAGTAATATTTTCCTATTGTATCTGGAATCGTGTGGCATATTATTAATATGTGATTGGTTATTAAATTTAAATTTAAATATAATTGTACATCTTTATTTAATTTACTTAACATATCTTTTATTACGGTGAAGAGTGTCTGTGCATAAATGCAAAACATTTTTCCAGACATTGTTTGATGACCATAAACACATACCAAGTCTTGTTCAATGGAAATGTTAACATTAAAATGTAAATAATGTAAAATTTGTTAACTGATAGATAACGTTGTACATACGTATTCATAAAATCAAAAACAAATAACACAAAAAAAAAAAAAAAAAAAAATACAATCGTAAGAATAAAAAATATTCATCTTAATAATAACGAATTACATGAATTTTGAAGAGTTGAAAATACTACTCTTGATTAGAGTAAACTTTGGGATACCGTTCGGTACTTTTAGAATTATAAAACCCATTTATGATGCCTCTAAAAAATATAAGGTAATAATTTTAATCCTTGTAGTTATATACATTTTACTGTATGTAGTTTAAAATTCTTGAAGCACCCGTTGTCACAGATGTAATTTAACCCAGATTTCCTTTGAAAAAATAACTGTTGCCTTCATTAGACTACATAATTGACTGAAATTAAATGCATGATTGGTCAAACAATTCATAAAAGACAATAGATCTCAGAACACTGATTCCCCAGAGCAGAACCGCACGTATTATACATTTTCCTTTTCATTTTTAGCTACACAGCTTTTGGAAAAGTCGAATGTGATTAGGTATTACAGAAATTTTATCTGGCAACATTGTAGCTTTATAACCCTTCTCAGAATAGTTATTTTTGGCTTATAAATCTCAGATTACATTCAACCTCTAACGGAGCTTGTAAATTAGTTCTCGAGGATTTTTTTTGTATGTAACAGTGATTTGATCATTTGCAGAAGTTGTAAACAACGCTCAGTTTCAACTAACGCAATGACAAAAATTTCTATCTGAAAAACGCAGAAGTGATGCGTAAGCTTTTGTGATAGATAGAGGCGAGGATAACTGGAATATTCCCCATTATAGTGACTTAGGATGGCATTATTATTTCCGTCTGTGTGTACTCTGTGAATTAGCTAATAATGCAAAAATTCATTTCTCCGCAATAGGAGAAGATATACCATTCTCTCCAACAAATGCAGTGTACATTTAATATTTACTAAGTATCTAAAGATTTGATCCACACCGCCTTTTGTTGCTTTCTCAGTTATTTTTTGTTGTAACTGAAGTCCCCAAACAATTATCCCAACTATTTATTGTAAATAGTACGGGAACATTTCGTTTTTGAGAGCTACACGCAGAGAAAAAATATGGTTGTGGAGTAACATATTATGATTGGGATATATGATTACAGTTAAAAATTATAATGATTATAAATAATAATTATTATGGTTCCACTTTATAATTTTGTGATTTGACTTTATAATATTATGAACCTATTTTATCATATTATATACGATTTTATAATATAAAAATGTGTTTTTATCGTTTCATGATTCGACTTTATCTTATTGTAATTACATTTTTTTACATTATGGTGCATTTTTTATATTTTGAGCCCATTTTATCATATTATTAATACATTTTATCATATTATAAACCCCTTAAATTATATTATGTTTTCATTTTATGATATTATTATCTCATGTTTTCATATTATAACTTGATTGTAATATATCGCATTTTATTATAATATGACCAAAAATTATATGTTTCATGTATTAAATTTGTTAAAATAAAACACATTATTTCGACATTCTTTTTTTTTTTATTGAGTATATTACATATTTTAGATATTAGGAAATAATCTTTATTAGATTAGATTAGGTAAAATTAGATAAAATTAATTTATATTTTTATAATTTAGGCATTAATTAGAATTAGTAACATTTGGTACTTATTTACATAAAAATATTTATATATGAAGTTAATTCGGTAATGGATAACGAAAAATAAATATCGTCGGGAGCATGATATATATTATCTTATTTTTTAATGCAATATATAATGCCACTTTTAGGTTTTATGCTTTATCCTTTTTGTTTGCATTTATTTAGTTTTATTTAATTTTTTCTCAAAAATTCATTATTTTATCATGAATTTTTAATAAATACATAAACACACAAAACAAACTGATTACTTACTGACAGACTACACAAAAATGTGTATCCAATAGTTTTGGAGAAAGAAAAATGTTTTAGAAGCAAACACTCAATAGTTGTGTAAAACAAAAAATGGTCTAAAACAAACATTCTATCTTTGAGGAAAACATAACATTTTAAAAACAAACATTTAATAGCTGTACAAAACAAAATATAAATAAAAATATTGGCTACATTTATTGATTGTAGACATAACTAAATTTTTGAATGTTTATAAATTTGTGTTTCTGGTAAAAATATTCTCCAAACACAGAAAAAATAAAAATGCACTTCAATTACGAAATTTTTTACTTTAATGAAATTTTTTTTATTGATTTTTCTCCAATCATCAAAATGATAATATTAATTAAGTGATAATAATTGATTTTTTGAGTAATTTCAATTAATTCTTTTTTAATCAAATTAATTATACTATAAAAAAACTAAATCTTTTAAAAAATCCTTCTCCTTATAAAAATGCATATAAATGCATACAATCATTATTTCACATTAATTTATACGTGTTATATGTTATGTACTAGGCTCTAAGTAGATTTACCAATGTGGTGATTTGGGTTGTAAAATGTAAAAATATATGGTAATAAAAATAAATGTATATAATTATAACATCTCCAAACTCTTTCATTTATTTCAGCATTCAAATTTATCTAATTTTGATACAACTTACCATTGGGACACTCGTAAATTAATTAGCAGATAAATTTTTTTTTTTTCAGAACTAGCCAATCAAGACAATAACATAAAACTTTTGGATAAAACATATATGTTTATATATATACATACATATATATGTATTTTCGTGTGCAAGGAAATAAAATTAGTTACCTTTTTATATAGACTGATATTATTTATAGTCACGTATTTTTATTTGGGAACTATCTAAAATAATAAAGAAATACAATATATTCAACTTAGCCCAGATCCACTAAATATAATTTAACTTACCCTTGGAATTCTTCACAAAACATAAATGCCGGAGTTCATCAAAATATTTACACATTTTCATTTTCAAAAATTAAGAAAAATTTATTTTTATTTTGCAGCTGTCAGAATAAAAAACAAAATGTTTTTGTTTATATTCAACTTTTTTATATTCAATAAGGACTTATATTAATATAATTAGTTTTAAATTAAATTTAAATATGATATCAATTAGCACTTTATTTAAAAAAAATGTTAGTTATATTTTTCTGTGAATATGATATTTTTGTAGTCAACCATATTAAAATTTTTAATTATTAAACATAAAGAAAAATATTTTTATCATGAACAAAGTATTATTAAGATCAATAAAACATAACTACGAGAACATTATATTATTGTGGTGACCATGCCGCAACCATATTTTTTCTCTACGTGTACATTTAAACGTAATTAAAATTGTGAAATCGGACATCATTTAGAACACTGGTCAAAGTTTAACTCCCTACGATGATTGGAATAGCATGTTACACGACTATTTATGTTGATGATCTTATGATGATGAAATCTTAAAAATGGCTTTCCCACCAATATTAATGATATATACATCAAAATATAGCTAAAGGAAAATAAATATACTCATATTTTGGAATTAAAAAAAAGTTATTAAATAAACTAAGTACTTATTATAATACTAAATATGTATATACCAGTTATTGTTGAATATGGTCCAGCTTGACCGAATATATCTTAATTATTTGTTATTTGAATAACTTGGGGTCTCATACCGGTTCCCTAACTGATTATACCCACATTTTTTCCTCAAAAGTAATAGTCTTAAATAAGATAAACATTTCACAATAGTTGTTATTTTTTTCTTTCGTTTCTATTTTTTTCTCAGGTACTCAAATCAAGGATAACAATTGCACTAAGTACCCAAACTTATGCTCATACATAAATATATATACATCTCTTTAAATTTTGAATGGTCATAGAAATATTAATGGTCTTTGTTACATGATTGTGACAGAAATCAATGAGTGATTATAAACACAGCGTGGGGTCTGCTAAAGAAATGCGAAAAAGTGGAAATAAAAGTTCCAACTGAAGTTTTATTATTATTATTTTTTTTTTAATTTTATTGTGCTTTCACAGGGTATCAATATATTGACATATCATTTGAAACATTATCCAAAGTTGGAGCCTTGTTGGCAAAACAGTTCCTAGAGTACAATTTATTATTTTATTTTAAAGAGTTGTCAAAGATGTCTAAAGCTGTTTTTTGTTATTGCAAATGATAACGTATTAATGATAGAGTCTAGTGCCTAGCTTATATCCAAAGTGTCTTAAGTGGATAAATAAAAGTGAAATATACAATTTTAAGTAATAATTAAGTTGATCTAATTAGGAAGTAAAGAAAATTTCTGGTTTTGGATTGTGAAGACTTTTTAAGCAACAATATGTCCTATATTTTAAATATAAGCTACAAGTTTTTCTTAATGTTAATATTAAGCTAAATAATTTTCAATTGTTTTAATTGTTATCTATTTATTTACTAAGGCAATTTTATAAATCATTAATTAGTACTTTAAGCAACATATATAGAGAGAAAGTTTAATAACTAAACATGACGTTATTATTTTGTTTTACAGGCCCACCATTATTTGGAGTGGCATACTAATTATTCCATTGAGTTAAATTAATTTCAGAAAAAAAATCATTACTCATACGCTTCGATTAATATTTTTACTGAATATGAAGCTATGAACAAAACCAAATAATACATAATTAAAGAAATTACTTTAACACCAATAGTGTGCACCAGTGTTACCGATTTCTGTACAATTATCCAAAAATGAGACAATTTTAAATTTCTTGGATAATTTTTGGATAAGGAAATTCCTGTGTAATTTTTGTATAATTTCAATGGAACTCATTTCATAAATTAATAAGTTAACTGTTCATAAAAAGTATCTAATGCATATTTTTTGTACAAAATTGTTCCAATTCAGAGAGTTAAGGCTTTACAAATGAAAAACTGAATTTCAAAAAAAAGTAAGGCTCAAAAACACAGTGGTATCGTAATACAAGATTGCAACAGTAGCAGAAATAAAAAAATGATTTTCAGCAAGTGCTTCCAAATGATAAATTTAAACACTCCAAAGGTAAAATTAAGAGCATATTTTGAACTCTTTTGGAAGTTATTAATAATTACTTAAAAAAAGTGATAATAAAGGGAAAAGGTTAATTTCTAAAAAAAAAAAAAATTAAAATTTCAATAATTTATTACTATTTTTTATCTTTTAACAAACTTAAAACAAAATTTTTATTAAATAATGTTATAAACATTCTTTTTAAGACAAGCAGTGAATAAAATTCATAAAAAAGACCACAAAAAAGAATTCTTATTGGTAGGAAAATTATGGATCAAAAATACTGCAGTTCTTTTTCAGCAGTAAGAATTCCTCCCAATGACAACACATTGATAAATTATCTCTTTTGCAGATCTTATTCAGTGCTTTTTTTGCTGGGATGTTTATATTTTAGAGATCATTGAGCTACGGTAAAATAAATCTAAATTTTTTGTTATTTTTTTTTATAATTAAAACAAATTTTTAAAAAATGTATATTTTTGTGTAATTATTTAAGTTTTGGATAATTTTAAGGCTTTGATTGTGTAATATGAACTATCGACTACGACAACACTGGTGTGCACTCATAAGTGGAAAATTATATACATACGACAAACTTCCTTTATAAAAAAAAAAAACATATAACATCATATTTTATTACAAAAAATAGAAAATAATAAAAAATAATGATGAAATATAGCAATTAAACTACCAGCATAATTTTTAAATATGAGTACAAAATAAAAAATAAACAACTCTTTGAGTTGTAATAAATATGTATGTATGTTTAGGTTTTTTTTATTTAGACAAATAATAAAAATTAATTAAGACAAACTGAAATTTATTAAGCATTTCATAGAAAAGTCTATTTTTAACTTCATACTCATTTTCAGACCATAACTTTAATGTGGAGTTATAAAACATTTTACACAATATAATAATATGTATATGATTAAAAAAGGCACAATAAGCATTTCTAACAAATTAGAGTAGAGTTTTTATGATTTTGTTTTTAATCTATTAAAAAAAATAGTTTAACGATTTTACAAATTAAGCTCAGATATGATATCATTGATTTGAAGAGTTATTATATCGGTATGTAAAGCAATCAATAGAAATGTTGATTGTCTGTTATCAAAAAGTTTCCAAAAACAAACATTCGCTAGTTATTATTGATTAGGCTTGAAGAACAGTTAATTCCTAAATTTTTTGCTTTATATTTGAAAATTTTGATGAATCCAAAATAATTTCGCTTCCAATAATTGTTACAATACCTCTTTGTATGTGATCCAATAACTTCAAACTGGATTTTGGCGCATCAATCCAAATAAAGGAATACGAATTGATCAGATGGAGTAAAGCATGTCAGACAACTTTGTAAGATACTCAATCACCTAAATGTTTCATTCCATAAAGTATCCGCCTGGATACACTGTGAGAAAAGCTAGACTAGGAGCTGGTCATAAATAATTTTTTTTGTTTTTGTTTTTTGTTTTTAATTTATTTTAAAGCTAACATATCATGAACTATTATGTAAAAATATTTCAAAATTCTAGACAATATAATGGTCTTAAAATATTGGCCAAATTAATTACAATTTGTGTAAATTTTTTAGTTTCATTTCAACTTTTATGATTATGAATTTTTATTTAATTTATTCAGGCTCGAGTTCGTATTAATACATTCCATTCTGCTACTATCTTATAAATCTTTTTCACTGTATTCTTTATTATAAATTAAATAAAAAATAGTTAAATAAAAAAAAAAAAATAAATTAAAATACATAAATTTAAATATAAAAGATTTTTTTTTGAACAAAAAGCTAACACATTCTAAAGAATATTATTTTCGCATCTTAAACTTTGTGGAATATAATTTATAATATTTTTGATAAAGAACTTAACGTGAATTTTATTTTTAATAATAAATTTCAAAAAACAATAAACCATAGTAAAAATTCTTGTACAGATTACATTCAAATATTTTGGGTGAAAAATAATTTTTAATGTAATGCATATATATTTTAAAACGAAAGACTGATAATTTTTGTATAATATTTTTAAAATTTTATTTGCGGTTAATATATAGCCAGGGGATAACAACATATTATCTCTGCCTTGGACATACGAACGGACGGATGTAATTATACCACCAAACTGCTTTAAAATAACATGGCAAACATATACATATGTGATTCACTTTTATAACCGTAATACGTTTGTAAATTTCCAACATCAATTTCATATCAATTGATTTCTGACTTTTTAATAAAAATTACTTGGTATATTTTATTTTTTTAATTAAAGTGGTATTACTTAAAAGAAAATATGTTACTTATCAAAACGTTTTTGGGAGAAAACAAAAATTTGGTACACACATTCATACGCACATGTCAATATAAAATTTTAAGTTATTAAAATTTATTGTAGTTAATTTTTTATCGTAGTTCAAAATACACTATTTTCAGATTCTTTTTTAAATACATGAATTTTAAATCTATATATCTTTGTCCGATATAAACAAAATTTGGCTCAAACTTATGCTT
The DNA here is from genome assembly GCA_932274085.1 of Protocalliphora azurea. Lineage (NCBI taxonomy): Eukaryota > Metazoa > Arthropoda > Insecta > Diptera > Calliphoridae > Protocalliphora > Protocalliphora azurea. Next base: position 177,400,701 of record OW026519.1, read on the forward strand.
CACAAATCTAATTTCCAATTGTTTTTTTGTAAAATGCTCTATTTAAAAAAAGGATAATGAAATCAATATTCGTCTTTGTATCATGGATATTTATAAAAGCATATCTCCCATTTTTATAATTTTTCTTTAAAATGTTCCCTAAGAAGTTGACAATAAGATATGAGAAAATATAGTGGAGCCAAGAGGGGATGCTAAGAAAATTAATGTTTAGTAAAACAAAAAAAAAAAAAAACAAAAAAAAAAAAAAATATTTATTTCAGTAATAATTTGAAAATTTCAAATCAGTTTTTAATTAAACAATTTGAATATGTCTAAAAGACATATACGGCTTATTATAAGCGATTCTATTTTATTAATTTGAAAAAATTAAAAAAATATATATATTGGGGTAATAACAAATAGGGCTTTTAATTTCTCAACATTTTGCAACTTCTGAGAATCGGAGTTTTATTTAGGGCTTTCCCGGAAATTCCCGGATATTTAAATATTATTTAAAAAGCATGAAAATTAATCAAAACAAATTATATTTTACATATAATTTGCACGCATCTTTCTATTTTGAAATAAAAATATATATTTGACGATGAATTTTTTAATATAATTTTATAAGTTGTAAAAGGTATTAAAAATAGTTTTTTATAAATATTTCTGTTGGGTAATAAATAAAACATACATTAATATCCACATCTACAAAAAAAAAAAAAAAAAAAGAAATACACTTTAGGGTCAAAATTTGTAAGGAAAATTTATTTTAAAGGAAATTTTAGATTTAAAAGTTGTCTGTGAATACGAGTGTTTTAGTATTTTCAAAATGCTTATTTGGAAATTCATTGTTATATTGAAAAATATATTCTTACCCACATGTATTAAAAAAAAAGAAACAAACAAAAAATGTTTTATATTTAGGCATCTGATTATTCATCATTGACAATAAAAACTTAAAGAAAGAATCCTCTATATTGTTCCTCACTCTCACAGATCATTTTTTAAGAAACCGTAAATAAGCATGTCTTCGAGAATAATTTTTTTAAAATCTCACTTGAATCCCGATTGATTTCTAATAACAAGGGTTTCAAACATTGAGAATTTTTTTATTATTTAAGTAGTTTTGTCATTTCAGGATTTCCTAGTTCGGAAATTGTTTTTTCCGGCATTTTAGTAAACTTTTTAGAGTTAATTACTGGGTGCAAAGTAATGTAATCGTATATTTGTTTGATTGTGGTCAATCAACGTTTTACAGGGAATTTTTGATTTTCAGAAATGGTAAAAATGCATAATTTTTGTAATTTTTAAATACCTTGAAATGAAAAATTGGCAAAATTCTAGGGAAATCAATCCCGGGAATTCTCGGAATAAAAATCCTAAATACAAACAACTTTAAAAAATAATCCTAGAAACCAGGATTCTCAGTGCGACAAAACGGAAATAATTTGACAATAAATCAGCGATTGATGACATATATCTAAACTGTTCCAATGAACTAAATTATGATTTTTTTTCTAGTTTTGCGAAATTCTAAAATTTCACGATTTTTCTTTATTTATTGATATTTTGAAAAACTTAAAAAATCATAAAAGTATGTAATTTTAAGCAACAATATCCCGGAGATCACCTAACAGATTAAAATAATTCAAACTGCATTTAAATTGTATTGTTGTCATCCTCAAATATGTTGTCAAAATTTAAGAAAAAAATGCATTTTTGCTTTTTTATGTGTTTTTTAGCATCTTTTGAAATTATAGATTCTTTTTATAATAATGGAAATCCAAACTTTTTGGGACACACTCGTTTATTATGTACGATATTGATTTTAAAAAATCTATTCACATAAAACAAAAATATCGATATACTGAAAACATAAGCTAATTTTCTCAGTATTCCCTCATAGTCCCATTCTGAATTTTGTGCATGTTATTGCGAACCCTAAAACATTTCAAAGAAAAATTATGAAAATGAAAGATATGCTTTTTTAAATACCTTGACACAAAGACGAAAATTTATTTAATTATTATTATTTTTTAATTTTTTACAAAAACAATTAGAATCTAGATTTATTAGGCATCAATTTGATCCAAAGCTTGTTTAAATCGGGCAAATAGGTCGGAAGATATATAGTTTTAATTTCATGTAGTTTAAGCAAATTTCTGAAAAAAGAGAACTTTAAACCGCGATCGGAGATGTTGAGGTTCGTCGAATGTTCGAAAATTTTTGTTTTCTCCCTAGATTTATTATGCATCAATAACTGGAAAACCTAAGCCAGGAGGCGTTGTGAACGATAAAATTATTAACTATGATTATTTCAGTAATCTCCCAGGATTTAGAAAATAGACAAAGTCTGAGATACCAAAAACAGAAATGTACAACAAACGAATCTGAAGTTGCTACAAGATAGTGAAAAACTAAAGGTTCCTAAAATTTATATAGTTCTGAGTCACACTACCTACTACAGACACTTTTTTCTGTAACGTTACGTGTGAATGTATAGTTCAAATATCCACCACAGTTTTGCCGAATGATGCGCATCCCAAAGCATTATTAAAAAATTAAAAAGCTATCTCATAATAGTAATATATTTTGCTATTAGTTCTTTCTTCCATAAAAACGGTTTGTCTTTCCGTGTGTAACATATCGAAAAAAATCGTCTAAGACCCTATAAAGTATGTATATTCTGCGTTCTCGTAAGATACTGAGTCGATCTAACAATGTCCGTTCGTCTACATGTCTGTTTCAAGAAGGATAGTGCTCGGGGCAGACCACCTAGGGGAATGAAATGTTGCTCAAATATTTTCCTTATAAACCTTATGGTATTGAAAATGAGCAAAATCGGTTCATAAATAAAAAAAGTTATGAACCAAATACTAGAAATACAAGGTGTTTGTTGTGACTTCATTTAATACTTTTCCGCCGATATCTTTTACAAAAAAAGTATGTACGCCAACGAAATTTTATACAAATAGTTCAAGGATAAACTCGCCATACAAAATTGGACGTGATCCGTCTACCTCCCATATAAGGTGAAATTTTAAATTACGGTGGAACAAAAAGTTGCAGATGTTGGGTATATAGATTCGGCCAAGCTGAATATAACATTCTCACTTGTTTTTTAATTTGTAATATATATTGTATATGAAATAATGTAATGAAAAAAAAAAAAAATTTTTTTTCCAAGATTTTAAATTAATGCTCATATCTAACATACGTTAAAATTTTCTATTAAAAAACTATTAGGTATATCATTTCTCATATTAATCCTAGGTAAAGAATTCTCTTTTAGAAAAGTTCATTTACCTTTACTTTAAATCATTTGCAAATAAATGACGTTCGTGTTTTAAATCTTTTATTGCATAATTAATTCTTCTTTCAAACATACATGTTCACTTTTTTTCCTTAAATAATCACTTCCTGAACTTAAATTTTATCCTATTGCTGACTGCAACTTCTGTATAGTAGTATGTATCTTCTTGAACATATTTAAGACTTAACTTTAATTTCTCTTTTATAATCTATGACTTATATCTACTTCTGGAAAACACCTCCTCTTAAGATCTTTATTAAAATGCAAAAAACAAACAATCAATAATCATAAGAAAAATAAAGCAAACAAACAAAAATTTTTAATCTTTCTCTCTGTAGTCCTGTAAAATGTATTTAAGTTTGCAACATGGATTAGTTGTAGTACTGCCTGCCTGCTGTTACAATGAACATGTTTAAACAAACAAAAAATCATAATAAATAAATAAAAACATTTATTAAATCGAACAACAAAAAACAAACTGAAATACATTTATTTTTATTATTATTTTTTTTTCTAATCAAATTCAACATTAATCTTTTATTTGCAGAAAAGGAGCTTGGCTTCAAGTTGGCCCGCGGTAGTTTGTGAAAAAAAAGAAGATGAACGAACTAAAATTAAACTATTTCATGGGTGAGTTTTCATTTTCATTTTTTTCTCCTATTATTGTTAATGGTCTAAAACTAACTTATACGTATATGGGGCATTATCAAAATTTTTTTAAGCTGGCTGAAACTGACTTAAGTCCTTAATAAGTTTTGTGGCAATACTATTTTAAAGAAAAGGCTTAGAAAACTGAATGCATTAGACCTGAAGCTAATTTTAACAATTGTACTCAAAGTTCAGAAACATAGAAAGCAGCGCTTAAAATTAATTAATTTTTTCCCATTCTTCTACACTTGTTGTTCGTGCGATTATATTTTTTTGATCTCATTCGATCTTATAGAAACCAATCAGACTTTGTGGATAAATTCTACATCTTCCTTGTTGTTGTTCAGACTTTCAACAGTTACAGGGAAATCAAATTTTGATGACAAAATTTTAAAATTATTAAAATTTTTTGGTTTTTTTGTTATTATGCGTAATTTGCGGTATATCTCGTTGATATGTCTAGAATAGTCATAGTCAGAATAGTATATATTCTCAAATTTTGAAAAACAAGAGCGAAGACTTTTAAGAAAGTCAACTTTTTCGCGAAGAACATTTCATATATAATAGTATGGAATATTGCGTGAACTTAGTTTTTTGTTATTTTACACAATTTTTAAAAATTGAATAAAAAATGTATGGACTTTTTTAAAATTAAGCAAAAATTGCACTTCTTGTTTTTATAAATTTTATATAACAAATTGCAATTTATACAAATCTTGCATATATAGATTTTCAATGCCTAATGGAAATAAATTCCCAAAGATAAAAATTTTATGGACCAAAAAATATTTACTTGGGTTGAAAAAGGATTACAATATTAAGTAACATTTCTTTGTAATAAATTCCAATAAAATGTATTTTCGTAATATATATGTAGAAATAACTTAGATTCGATTGCCATTTTTTGCAAAATTTTTAAAAACCGCGATTTTGAGTATAGACATTTTTTTTGATAATTTTAATATTGTCGAATTTATTATATTATGTGAATTTATTCAAACAACCGCGATTATAGCGCGATATTAAAGTTAGTAATATTTCGTTTTTCGCAACTAAATTATTTTGAATTTAAATTAGTTTTCGGTTTTAAACAACAAAAATGCATCACTGCTATTTGTTTTGATTTTTATTTTATCCACTACAATGAAAAAAGTAAGAAAAGAAGAAAATCATGTATTTTTTGTACTTTGTTTAAGCTTTGATATTTTAGAGTAGCACTTTAAATTCTCTTTGAGTTTACACTCTAATATATCTTTAGTTTTTCTGAAGTAATTGGGAAAAGTTTCCTAATGAGCTGGCTTAAGCAACTGGTGAAATGCGCATAGGAACTAACTTACCCTAACAAATAAATTGTGAATTTATTCAAAGTAACGATCACGATTATTATCACAATATTAATTACGAGTATTTATTATATATTACTAACGATTATTATCACAGCTAAATTATTTTTAAAAATTTTCAAGTGTTACTTGGAAACCCTAAAATATACCCACTAATATCATGATATATTGAAAATATCATAAATTTTATTTGAATATCTAATTAAGTTGTGATTAGGGATCGCAATTTCCCGAATTTTTTGATTTCCAGGGACAACGGGAAAAATTCTTCGGCTTCCCGGGTTTCTAGATTAAAGATTATAATTATCACTACACTCATAAGCTGAGATTCAAATAGGATATGAGTATTTGCATTAGCTGATTTTAAACAAGACCGTAAATGTATTGAGACAGGAAAATTCGATTAATTGCTTAAAATATCGATTAATAAACTCAAATGAATTCTGAAAAGTACATTGTGTTTGACCTTTTTTATTTTCCTGTTCACACAGAGTTCTATAAAAATTTTATAAAATTCAATTTGTTTGAATTTTCAATACTAAAAATTGAAACTCTGTTGTACATCTTAATTTCTAAATTGTGTTTTGTGCGAATTGGACCCATTTTCAAAATAAAAGTGGGCTAATTCTATTCCAAAAAAATATAGAATAGTGTGTGATTGTGCAAAAAAATTTTAAAAATCCTTAATAACTAAAATATTTGCATGTAAAATTTTTGTGTTTTTCCTTTGTATTAGTTCTCTCACAATTCACACGGCACCCATATATGAGAGAGAAATATTACCAAAAGAGATTCGGACTACTTGTATATACTTTGGTATCAGTGTTGCTACGGCAAAATTATTTTTCTAACCAAAATTTTGGAAAAAATAACCAAAATAGAAAAAAATAACCAAATTTTAAAAATTCAAAGTTATTATATAAAAATTAATATAATATATGTATTCAGGTTTTAAATATTTTGCATATTAATCATAAACTTTAGTTAGTTTTTAGAAGAAAAAAGTATTTAAAAATTAACTGTTTGGAACAGTGTTTATCAAAATGTGATCCCTGATCCAATTTTGTAGCGGATCCGCATATAGAGTTTAATAATAACAATTTAATTATTCTCATATCATTATGATATGATATCGTAAATAAACCAGATTGTAATAATAATATGGTATCCTTTTTAAATTTTCATTATTTAATTATGTTGTCTTGCACAATTTTAATAACTGAACTATATACATTTTTTATTCCCATCATCACGATATTGGTGAGCCCTCTAAAATATAGCAATCGACTCAGAATCTCCTTAACTGGTCGAAAAGGATGGCTTTAAAATTAATTGTAGTTTCTATGTAGGGATCTCAACCGAAAATCGGTTAAAAGTGCTTAAATCCGACATATGTAAATCTTCGTATGTTAACAAAATTTGGCTCAAATAAGATTAACCATAGCTCCCATATAATGCTCTCTCTCAGTGTGTATTACTTTAAAGAACATATATAATAGTGTATAATATAATAAAGTTGGTCTACACTGAATATGCATTTCTTTTTTAATAGTAATTTATTTTGTAATTACAAAAATTTAGGTTGTTTGTTACATAACTAAAACTTTCTCACAAAAATCTTCCAATCAATTTCACCTCTTGGTTAAATATTAGAAAACCTTTGTATTTTCTGTTGATCTAAATTGTTTTCTTCATTTGTCAGTTAAAATTGGAATAAGAAGTTATAGGAAACTTTAGTTTTTAAATGTGTTGAATTTTTAGCAAACTATCTTTTTATTATTGGCAATATTAATAGAATAATTAGCATTTTTAAAACTAATAAATGTAAAATTATGATTTAACAAAAAAAAAAAAAAAAAAAAAAAAAAGCCATCATCACCACATTGAAAATTAAAATAACTAATTTTGGTTAAAAATAACCCAAACGGCAACACTGTTTGGTATGTATCATAAAACAATATCGTATTTGTGACAGAAAATAGATATATTACATAACAAAATATTTACTCAGACATTAATGTTATTTAAACAATTTTTAAGAAAATTTCGTAAATATCCTTAGAAACTAAATTTATCAAAAATTCACATGTAGAACTTATTGGTGACTATTCTTGTAAAAGCGTCGAAGAAGTGAAAATTTTCATTAAAACAAAAACAAAGTTTAAAAAATTATTTACCGTTTTTAAAAGAGAGAGAGAGAAACGCGTTAAAGTTCTCACGTTTATTACACTTTAAAAATATATGGTAAACAAAAACTATTTTTTAAACTTTGTTTTTGTTTTAATTGAAAATTTCCCTTCTTCGATGCATTTTCAAGAATAGACATCAATAATTGATAAATGATTGATGATCGCTTTTTTCAAAGCCCTTCGGGGTCGGTATTACAATGTTTGTAGCTTCAAAAGGATGGTCCAAAATTCTACGAAAATAGTCAAAGGGTATCGCACAATTAAACCTGCCTAAAATTATCAAAGAAGACATCATATGTGTATAATATTATGGTAAAATTTCAACTTCTTACGATGACTGTTGATATTTTTATGGAATTTAAACCGAAAGCCTTAGATGCTAGTGTTACTTAATTTTTTTATAATTCTTATTATAACTAAATAAATAAAAATTTTTGTGAAATCGAAAGCCAATTAAGAATTTTGTATTTAATGATTTCTATACCACTGAAAAATTAAATATAAATTAAAATATCTATAAGATTCTTTAAATCAGTTGTAATTTTAAACTTGCTGGTGCTGACATTTTATTAAAATGTTTAGTTGAATTCATACATAGTGGCCAAATAAATAAATAAATAAATTTTTAGCTTAATTTTCTTTTAAAAATTACTAAAATATATAAGTTTTTATTAAAATTCAAGTAGTTTTTTCCATTTAAGTGCTTTTAAGATTCCGGACGAAATTCCTGGGAAAGCAGGATATGAAAAATTATAAATTTCCTGGCAATCTCAGGACGGGAAATCGCGGAACGCATTCTCTAGTTGTGATATTACGCATAATTTTTATCAAAATTTTACATAAACTTCTAGTTTGTAAAATTGTTTACATGTTCAACTTAAGACCGCTATAACTTTTACTCCCCTTGCACGTATTGATTCTACATGTATTCGAGTCACTTTATATGAATACAAATGGATTTTAATGTACCATCGAAAATTTTTGATAGTGGCCCATATATGTATGAAAGTTAATACACATGAAATTCCTACTATGGCTTGTAAAAAGAAAAAATGTTGAACATCCTTTTCCTTTTTATTTTTCTTTTTTCGGTTTCATTGTACTCTACATGTATGAAGGCTGCCTGAGTTTAAAGATGATTTTTACTTTTTTTTAAGTATTTTTCTAAGGCGGCTTTTGCAGCGTCTTCATTTTATGTTATTCTAAGTGATTAATGGGTTTTTATTGCAACAAGTGTTGGTTTTTTTCATTGTATACTGCTGCCAGTCTATAGCTATTATTTCTAAGCTTTAAGATTTCTTTGTATGTTCTTTGTTAGGCGTTTTTTTCTTTGTAAATAAAAAAAAAATATATTACTTATATTTTTTTCCAGTAGCTTAAAACTTTATACTTCATGTTTAACACTTTTTCTATATTCAGTTTAGTTTTTTATTTATTTTTGGCCTGCAAACATATCAGTGCCATCTTGTCTCTTTGATTCAATGTTGGACGGGGGAAAAAGTTTATTCCGTTATTTGAATATATGTTGAGAAAGAAAACATTAACCAAAATATAATAAAATTAAAGGTTTAGATATCATTTAAAAATCAATAAATTTTAATTGTCACAAATTAGCTTAAATCATACGTTTTTTAGCCCCAAATTATATTTAGTCGTATTTTTATATAGTTCTAAATTAGATTCTGTCGCAGGTCTTTGTAAAATTATCAATTAGCTTCAATTGTAGTCCCAATAGTACAAAATTACCTTTAACTGTAGTCCAAATTTAACTTTAATTGTACCTCTCAATACAATTCTAAGTTAGCTTCAGCTGTAAGACTTTAAACAGTCCTAAATTAGTTTGAATTACAGTTCTAAATTAGCTTCAGTCGTAGCTCTTAATACAGTTCAAAATTAGCTTAATTTATAGATATTTATATAGTCCCAATTAATCCTTAATGGGTGTCCGAAATTAGTCTTTCTTCAATTAGTCTTAGATTCAATTATAGGTCTTTATACATTTCGTAATTAACTTCATTCGAAGGTCCTTGTACAGTCTCGAGTTGGCTACAATTGTAGTCTCAAATTAGCTTCAGTCGTAGTTTTTAATGTAGTTTAAAATCAGCTTCATCTGTAAGCCCTTGAAAAGTCCTAAATTAGCTTCAATTGCAGTCGCAAATGAACTTCAGTCGTAGCTTTTAATATAGTTAAAATTAGCTTTAACTGGAGCTTTTTATGCAGTCCCACGTTATCCATAATCATTGTCCGAAATTAGCTTTGATAGGTCATTATACTATCCTAAATTTATGTCAATCATGAGTACAGCCTCAAATTAGCTTTAATTGTAACTCCTAATATATTCTCAAAGTAGCTTAAACTATAGGTCTTTATACAGTCTCAATTGTAGTTCCAAGTAAGCTTCAATTGCTGCCCTTAATACAGTCCTAAATTAACTTTATTTGTAGTTATAAATTGTGTTCAATCAAGGTTCAATCATAAGACTTTACATAGTCCCAAATTAGTGTATATAGTAGGTTTTTATAATGTCCTAAATTAGCTTTGATTGCCGTCTGTTATTAGCTCCAATCGTAGTTTTTAATACACTTTAGTCAAATGTCTTTACACAGTCCTGAATTAACAATATTCTTAGGCATTTAAACAGTTATAAGTTAGTTTCAATCGTAGTTTCAAAATTTGCTTCAATCGTTGTGCTATTTTTTAGATTCCATAATGAGAAATTTATCTATCGCAACTACTTCCCCTAATTTATAAAAAAATAAATAATTCTTTAACAACTATTTGCTCACATGAATCTGACAGACTTGTACGTTCAATTGTATGTCTGTTCATCATTTTCTTTGTTTACTCTGTATAATATTTAGTTATTATTATTATTTTTTTTGTTTACATTTTTATTGTTAATGTTAGTTTTATAGAAGTGTGTATTTTGTCTTAAGATGATGAATATGGTGTTTTGCTGTTTATTTGCTAAAAAAAATGTGTAATAAATGCTAAAAAAATTTAAAAAAGAAAAACAACGTCATTTGCATCATAAGAGTACACAGTGTATTTTAAGAAGTTAAATATTTCTGTTATTTTTTTCCTAGTAACCAGGTTAATTGTATTTCAATTTCATAAAGCCATAGTCATTTAAAATTTACACTTAAACTAGAAGCCGAAGAAGTGTGGCTTGGGTCGCACTTTATAGTTTTATCATCATAAAGTTTGTTCAGCTGCAGTTTGTTGAGTAGTGTTCTGATGTATGTTGTGTATTTTTAACACTTTTTTGCTATATTTTTTGTAAAAATTTTTTGCTGCATGTTTTTTATTCTTTTTTTTTTTGCCAACATTCCGTTTGGCAATTAACTTAACATGACACCTGTTTTGCACACCTCTTTAGTTGGCTCACTGGAAGATTTTTTTAATTTCTATTTTTCAGCAGATTCATTTTTTCCAGCTTGTTTCATCTTTAAGTGTTGTTAGTTAAGACGTGTAAAAGTGTGTTTCGTATCATGCATATCAGTTTATTTGTTAAATTTTTTTATACAAATTTGTTCTGCTTTTTTTTGTTGGCATTTGGCTTTTTCTTTGGTAGCTATTTGTTTCCATCTCAGAATCACTCTCACTGTGAAAATCTTAGGTTTATTTTTTTGCGTTTTGTGAAAAAAGTTCTTTTATATTCTGACACACTTTCTGAGGATTTGTTATCTTTTTCTGTTTTTTTTTTTGCTGTCTTTATTTCTATTTCATTTTTTGAGTCATTATTGCTCTACTGAAGTTGGAGAAGATAGTTGGTGTTTGGGAAAAGGTTTGGAAACGTTTCAAAATAATTAACAATAAAGAGCCTCACGAAAAAAGTTGCAAATATAGCCTTCCAGAAATGAAGATTAGTATGTTTTTATATGATTCCCAAAATATTAAATCTGAATGTTTAAATTTGTTGTCATATTTTCATTACTTAAATATGTAATTATATATATTTCGGATATTTTTCAACATATATTGGAATGGTCTATCCTGGTACTATACAGCTTATACGTAATTAACCCTTTAACAGCAAGAGGGTCAATTTTGATCATTTTGTTCTCTGAAAGTTAAATTAGCGATTTTTGCAAATAAGTCACATGGTATTTATTTCGCTATATTTAAGTATTTATATTACTTAAATATATCCGTATTTATGAAAAATATAATAAGTTCCTTTAAAATGGCTATAATAATTGAATTAAAGAGATTTTTGAAATTTACTCACCATTTATCTTAACCAATTATGGACCGGAAATCCCAAAATATTACTTGTACAACTAAAGGTTTAAATGAATACATATGTCAATAGTATTGAATGAGAACTTTGCAATGATGCTGTAAAATATAAAATACGGTGGAAAATGACCAACATATTCAAACTTTAATAAAAATAGTATTTAAAATAAAATATTAGAAAATTTTACTAAATTTTTAATTTCGCGAGAATGAAAACTAATTTTAAAAATTTTTTTACAAAAAGTTAAAAATTATGTATACTTTTTTTTAGAATTTTTGCATTCGGGCTTAAGTTCATAGAATAAATGTAGAAGAATACATTGTAAAATTTTTATTATTTTAAATTATATTTTTTTACCGATATCAGCACTCTTCAGCATCCCACCGTGATGTTCCCTGTAAACATCATCTATTAACCCACAACTTTTCGTAAAATGGAATTTGTGACTTCTTTTCCCTATGTTCCCTATATTCAATGAACTTAAGCCCGAAAAATTCTAAAAACTCTACAAAAAGTTTAACAAGAAATACAAACTAATTATGTACACTGTTAAAAACCATATTTTTTGAGGTATTTTAAAAATGGTCTAGCTCACGTGAATGAAATAATTATACCAAAATATTTTGAGGATTAGTTTAAAACATATCTATTTTTAATTTTAGGGGGTACATTTTCAACATTTTTTGTCACCAAACAAATCAAGGCACTTTAATATACATATTTGTAGGACTAGAGAAAACGGTATTTTTATAGGTCTATGCAAAGTGGGAAACCGATACCGTTATAAATACCGATATCGTTTAAATACCGCTTAAAAAAGGTTACCATAATCAATACCGTTACTGAAACTATTATTTCTAAAAATACCGGTATTCAGATACAGTTTCCCTCAATACCTGTATGTACCGGTATTTTAGTTTCGGTATTTTAAAATATACTATTTTCTATGTAATATGTTTTGTAAAAATAAATTCTCATATAATTCAATTCTACAAGAAAGATGAAATTATTTTTAATAATAACAGTTTATTTAATGTAACATTTGAGCCGTTTATTTTGAAAGTTGCCTAAGTCCATACACAAATATGAGGAAATTAGGTATGAAAATATTTCAATTTTTATGTAATTATTTGATTCTTATTTAATTTTTTTATTAAAACTTGTTAAGATTTCTGAATGAATAAAGAAGAAAACTTGAATTAAGATAAAACTATGATGTAACATTATTTTTATGACTAAACCCGTTTTTTTGATAAAGGTACTTAGGCCACTTTCAAAATAAACGGCTCATTCATGGAATCTGGTTTTTAACAAGATTTTAGAACAAAAAATTTCCCTCTTTCAATAGATTTCCTAAAACAATCCCTATTGTTCAATTTAAGATAGGAAGAATATTGAAAAAAAAAAAAAACACAAATTTGTTTTTAATGCTTTACCAGCGATTAAAAATCAAGCACTTATTATATTTCGCCCAAAATATCTTTAGTTTTTTTTTGTTGTAAATAGGTAAATAGGTTTCTAAAAATTCTTAACACAAGTCAACAAAGTGGTGGAGAAATTTATATCGCAAATAATTTTACCTGATTCAAGTCCTTTGTGCTAGATGTAGTAGGTATGTTCGACAAAGGTACCTAAAGTCACCCAAACGCGCTCAAAAGCAAAAGTCATCATTCTGAAATATTTTTCGACCAGAAATTTGAATTTTTTTGCATTCCTTTGCTTTTGAAAACTTTCTACAATTTGAGAGAGTAAATTTGTTAATAATTTCATTTTTCTAAACTTTTCCAAAAGTTAGTCGGACACAGCGAGTGTATAGAATTAAATAAAAATTCTCCATGACGTCACTGTTTTATGAGGCTTAAAACTATTTTGTTATTCAAACTTGTTTTCCTATATCATTTGTATGTGGTTCTCTCCATAATATTCTCTGAGAGAATGTAATATTTGGTCAGAAATATATAGCTAGGACCATTTTTAATAAGATCCAAGTTGCATTTATATATTCATTAACTGTGGACGTTAATTTTTGTAGCACTACCTTGGAAATGGATACTCAAAAATTTAAATAAAAAATTCTTAACGAACTACCATTAATGCGCCTTTATTATAGGTTTAAAAATTAATTTGACGATCATAAATTTTCTATCAAGGCAATTTCAAAATTTGCACTACATTTGGAATTGGCTGCTATAAATATCACTATTATAAAGCCCATTCTTATCCCCTCTTTACAGGATTTATATTTAATATATTTTTAAATAATATTATCCACACATTTTTCACGTTGTAATTCGAATTGTTTTATAATTTTCATGATCTACAATCTTACATTGATCACACGAGTCATAACTCTCTCTCTCGTTTTTGTAATTATATCGTAACTACAGACAGGTAGTTTTTTGTTGTTTGGCCTTTGAGAATTTTGGATATTATTCTCGCATTGGCTAAGTTTGTACCTTTCGAATGACTTTACCGCCTTACAGTTTTTCGAGACTTTTACATTTGTCACATGCAATCGTTTTAACTTTACTTTTACTTAGGATTATTGTTGGAAAACCATAAATAACTTTAAGGATTTATATTGGTGTGCTCCACAAAATTCAGGGAGATGAATTAGGAAAAACTGGCTTTCTATACGAAGGTATAGATCGAATGGATAATATGCGAAGCAGGCTTTTTCTGGAATGAACGCCCAGGCAATATGTAAGCAGCTTCGCCATTTAAACTTTTAAAGCCCCCTACCCCAAAAAAAAAAGAAAAAACATTCATCATACATTCATGCTCGCTTTACGCGTTAAACGTGATTTTTTTAATGTTTCAAAACTTATAGTGAGTAAATGGGCGAGAAAGAAACCTAATTGCTACTACATTTTTTAGCACTATTTCTTCTGTACAAAATGTAATTAACATATTTGTTCTAGCTTTTAACTAAACAGTTATATAACATGGGAAATTATATTTTCAATGGGTTAAATTTCTAACGAGATGTTTTTCGGTGATTGGAATGAGCGACGCATTTTGCATTATACATTTTTAGTTTTAACTATTATGAGAAGTTGTTGCCAAAATTTTTGTGCGCATTTTTGAGAAAAATTATAGTTTTATTGAGCTTATATGAATTGAAACTAGGTTAGAAAGTTTATGGTTTTCAATTTCATGTGTTTAAAAAATCAGAAAAAAGTGCAAGAACTAAATGGCGGCTTAAAACATAAAATATTTTTATATTTTATGTTTTAAGGTGATATAAAATATATAAATATATAATTAAGAGTTTTTTTATGAATTTTAAATAAAAATAAATACAAAATGTAACTTTTTACTATTTTTATGAATTTAGATTTATCTAAAATAACCCATTTTTATGATCAGTTCCCATTATAATGCATTATAGTATTCTATACTCAACAAAGTAGGGTATCTTACAGCCAGTATCGGCCGCATCACACTTTCTCGCTTGTTTATTATTTAGAAATGTCAGTGGCTGTTGTATCATTGGTAACTTGTTCACATCCGTGTTAATTAAGTATTTAATTTATGGGCCTTGAACTCTCTTTAACTATTCTTCTATTACTATTGTTTTTCTTTCGTTTTGTTAAATTTTTTTTCGCTGTTAAGAACTTGCCTGCTTAACTCTTGTTTTAGTTGGGGCATCAGTCATGTTCATATAGCTGTGAGTTTGAATTTTAACTACTTTCAGCGTATTTTATTCTTGTTATTGTGTGGTTTCAGACATGCCCACTTTTGGTTTAAAAATGGCCTGCTGTTTTTAAGATCAAACAGGTCATTAATCATTTCTCTAGAAAGCAACAGCATCAGTAGTAGCTTTAGTATTAAGTTGGTGAAAAAAAGAAAAACATAACGAAATCAAATCTCTTGTTTTTCCTTTCTAAGTTAAGAAAAATGTTTCCATTTTCATTTATCAAAATTGAATCTTGGTTAAATGGCAAAAATATGAAAATTATATGTATTGTGGCAAATGATGGAATTTGAGTTAGATATCTGGAAAAAAAGGCAAAAATTTACATAAGCAATCACATGTAAATTAAATAATTATGATTTCATCTTGCGGAGATCATAATGCCAAATTTATGATTTGAGAATTAAAATATAAATGACAAAGTTTCATGAAATAAATTGTACAACTGTTGTAAGTAGGGAATGCAATTTCCCGGAACAAATTTTTCTATATCCCGGGATTCCCGGGATCCCGGATTAATTATTGTTAATTGATCTGAGTTGAACATTTGAGGTTCATATAGGAATATATGAATCTATGAATTAACAGATCTAAAACAGGAGAAAAGAAAATCTGATCGATCTATTGAATACTTAACTCAATAAAAAATTAATACATACATTCTTTAATTTTCTTAAAAAATTAAACTGGCTAAAAATTTTACATAGAGTTTTAGTATAATACATACATACAGTGACTTTCGAAACTGTTCACAAAAATATTATTAAAATTCTAAATATTTTCGATTTAAATTCAGTATACAGTGACGAATTAAATAATTAAATAAAATTTTCTTTGCAAAATTAAAAAAATAAGAAAAACTTTTTCTTTAAAGTTATTTCAGAATTTAGATTAAAAGCGCTATAAATTAATTTTATAAACCAAATTCAAGAGTTTTTGGTAGTCATTGTTTACATACATATTTATGTAGTATGCTGATACTAATTTAAAAAATACCAATTGACAAGCATTTTTACTGAAAACCTCCCGAGTGATTCAAAAGTGAGTTAAAACGGTATAAAAAAGTATTAAAGAGTATAGCATTGTAGATCTGATCAGACCTTCTTGTAGATATTAAGCAAAATATATTTTAAATGCATTGGTAGTTAGAAATCATCTTATGTAAATACCAATGCAATTGCAATAATGACATAATAAAATGACACTTTACTCGTCACCAAAGTTCCAGTTGAGAACTAGTTGACACCACCACACTCACTAAATATCAGTTAAGAATTAATTTCTAACATGTCACATGGTTAGTGTTCAAGACTATAAATCGTAAGATACATAAAAAGAACAACATGGGTTCTATTCGGGGTGCCGACATCGACATTAACGAAATGTTATAAAATAAAAATAAATATAATTCAGTAAAAAAAATAATAATAATAAAAAACAATTTGAAAAGTAAACAATTTTTATTGTATTAAACGCCTCTGAACATGTCATCTTGGACTAGTCCTGTGACCTGTCCTATGACCTGTTCCAAGGTGCTAATTAGCCATCTTCAATAACAACCCCATGTAAAAGTGACAGGTTCTTCCTATATAAAGTTCCGGAACTGAAACCGGTCACTAGCCCTGGGAACCTGTCATGTGACTAGTTTTGAACCGGTTCTCTTTCCTCAAGGGTACATGAGAAAAAAACAGGTCCCAAAAAATAAGTTCAGAAAAAAGTTAAAAATTTTCTTCAGTTTAACTTAATTCTTCTTGTTGTCACTACTTTTTGATATTTTTTGAAAGATGTAATAAATTTATAAATAAAATATAGAACGGCGCAAATCGCTTAAAAATTCCCATACAAATTGGGTTATATCAAGTTTCAGAATTTTCTTCATGGGAAAAATGACTCAATGTTTTAAAATGATTTTTTCGCTATTTTTCCTTTTTGATTAAGCCTTTTCATTAAGCGCTTTTATATGATTTTTTTTAAATTATATTCATGAATAGTATCCAAAGTTAATGAACTGTATGTATATAAAAAATTATTATAATCGATTTAGTAAGTCCATAAAATTTGTTTAGTTACATATTATCAATCTCGATTTTTGTGCAAATAAATTCAAAAGATTGTTTAAATAGATGATTCTGTTAAAATAAAATTATTTTCTTCGTTTTTGAAATACTAATATTTTAGCCTTTATAAGGCAATTTTAAAAATTAAAAAAAAAGCTAGAAGCTAAAACGAAAATTCTGAGGCTAAAAAGCAAAATAAAAAGTCTAGTTTTGTGGCTTTTACATATATTTATTTTATCAAATTTCTGCAAGACAAATTCGGCATGTTGTTAATATTATTGACAAATTTATGACAAGATCGTTTCAACCAGTTCTTTACTTGATGGTCTCTAGTGCTGACATATATATCTTTAAAGTGTTTAGTAAATGAATTTATAATAAGTCTGTCATTAGACAGTACTATCAGAGTTATTATGAAAAGGAATTCACATGGAGTCATTCCATGCCTTAAAACACAAATATGACTCAGTTTCCATCTGGGTTTTCTAAACCCCGTTTTATTAAAAAAAAAATCACTAAAATTAATTAGTATTTGTTAAAATTTGTGTAGTTTTCATAAATTTAAATGCTTTTAAAATTCCCGGACGAAATTCCTGGGAAAGAGGGACGCGAAAAATGTCAAATTTCCCGAGAATCCCAGAAAGGGTAATCCTCGGATACAATCTTAGTTTTAAGTGTTTAAATACAAAAATATTTAGTATACCATTTTTATAAGTTTTAAAATTAAGTCAATTCAGTTTTTTTCCTCCAATTTAAGTTTATTAAAAATTTCTCATTGTAGATTATAATTTCTCTCACTGCACAAAGCTACAACAATTGTCCCTCTAATTAACACTAATATAAAATTATATAAAAATATCTAAAATGAACAACTATTGTAATTGTAATAACAAAATTTATTTATTACTTCATTTGAAAATGTACATGAAAACAAGCTAGAAAAAAGGAACAAAAAATTGAGACAAAACATAACCATAACTACTAATTGCAACACTTATCATCTCACACATCATCCTCACTATTCATTCCTAAAACCTCAATATCGTCAACACCATCATCACCAACATCACCATCATCATTGTCATCATTTCTCCGTAAAAATAAAACTGCAGCCGAAAATAGGAAAAAAAGCACGTAAGAGATCATGTCATAAGTTATAAGTGTCTTCAACACTTTTAACCATATTTATCAGTAATATATTTTATACAATGTTTGCTTGCCATTGTACCGCCGCCAGTACATTTTATTATTAAGTTTTATTAACATCAACAACAATAACAAGAAAACAAAATATGTAATAGAAAAAATACATTATTAACTAACATTATCATTAAATGAAATCATTACTTGTTAATAGACAATTGCATATGTATGTTTGTGTGTACGATTGTTTGGTTGTAGCATAAATGAGTTTTGGGATGAAAGAGTTTGCCACAGAGATTATGTGATTGAATCGGTGTGAGTCATGCTTAGCTCTTAAAACGAACAAGAAACAACAATATTATTTATAGTGAAAAATATTAAATAAAGGAATTGCTTTGCTCTGGGCAGTGCTTTAAGGAGAGGTAGTCTTTTGTACTATATAGAATTTAGGGCATCATGGAAAAGTGGATTGACACTAAAACTACATGAGAAATAGATTTCGTATGTAATCGACCCTAGCGTCGATATCAAAACTTGGGAAATTTAGTTTCGCACATCTGTAAAAGTAAAGCTTGGACGCGTATGAAGGCGTATAAACCATAAAGAAAATTTTACAGGAGACGATAAAATTATCATAAAATCATAAAACTTAATCGTTTTCTTAACTTTTTTCAATATTTGGTAAGATTTATTGATCATCTATCAGAATGCAAAGTATAACTAAAAAATTCGTATCAGAGAATACCAAACTTTGCGATGAAAATAGCTTAAATGGAATAAGATCTTATAATTATTTATTTTTATAGAATAATAGTAGTAATGGATGTTTATAAATGTTTTATATTGTTCACGATTTCATTAAAACATGGACCCAGTGAGCTGTATATAAGCAGAAATCAGTGTGCCAAATTTCGTGAAGATCGCTAGAAAACTGACTGTGGCTCCCATATAAGCCCTTCTTCCGAAAATCATATTAAAATACACATTGAGAAAAAATATAGTTGCAGTGACCATAATCTAAGAGCAACATATTATGATTGGAACATATGGTCACAGCTAAAAATAGATATAATTATAAATAATAATTTTTATGGTTTCATCATATTGGGTCCGATTTTATGATTCGTTTTTACATGTTATGGTTCGAGTTTTCCTTATTATTATCCTATCTTTACATTCCATCAGATTTGCTTCAAAATAATGAATTACACCAGATATAACAAAACCTTGTCTACTTATATTAATTCATGTATAAACTAAATGAGAATTATAATGAAGGTGAAAAACAAACGTTAAAACGAAATATATTCAAAAACAAACAAGTTATGAATTTTTCAATCATATTTGTAAAAAGCATATTTACTTGTAACATTTTATTGTTATGGGAATAATAATATTAATGTGGTTTGAAAACAAAGTATGGTTTAAAAATAAGGAAAAACATTGATGGTTGTAGAAATAATGATATTTTTATATTAATAGAATTTTGTTTCTGGTAAAAATATTCAAAAACGAACTATAGTAAAATTTGAATTTAAATGTAAACACTGAATATTAAAACTGAAACAAAAACATTGTTATCATGAACACAGTATTAATAAAATTAATGAAAATTAACAACGAGAACATAATATTAGTGACAATACCGTAACAATACTTTTTCTCTTTCAATAATATTTGCCAATAAGTTTTACAGAAGTAGAAAACCTAATGCATAATAAATTCCATGTAAATGATAATTTGGCGATAATATTGCATATACATGTTTTACAGAAATATAGAAAATTTTAATTTCAAGTGTAAATATTTCCAGATGTACCAATTTTTACAAAAAAATGGTATATCAATGAACTGGCTATAAAGAATTCAAAAATGAAAAAATAAGACTGTTGCATATATCATCTTATGTAGTTTTTCCTTATTGCCACATAAATAATGTGGTTAAAAATACAAGCAAATAAGAAAAATTTTACTTTAAAGAAAACAAATGATTCACAGTTAGCCTTTCGTAAATAGGTCTAAATTTAATAAATTTTCGTAAAGAATTCTTAATGTATTTGTTATATGTTTAAAAAGAAAAATAAAATAAATAAAGGATCTAATAAATAAATATAAATATAAAAATAAAAAAGAAAAAAATGTTATGGCGTTCAAAGATATACAATTTTCATCAATATTATTGAGTTTTTTAACGTCTAAAAATTTTTGGCCGGCTAAATTGTCAAAATCTCACATTGTGAGCCGCTGTATTTCAGCTAATTGTACATTCATTTTATAATTATGGTTGTTGTTCAAAGTTCGAAAACTTAGAAAAAGATCATAAAAGGGCTTAAATTTTTACCATATTTTTACATTTTGTATTCGGGTGTTTATACTTTTGGATCTTATTCGCTCCTAATAGACTAATCGGACTTTGTGGAGAAATTTTATCGTGCAGGCTTTCAACAGTTTATTCGAATTTTGATATTAAAGTTTTTTAAATTTAATTTTTTTTTTTTTTGGGTAAGATCTGTGCGCCTCTCAACGAAATACAAATGTTGAAACAGAGATTGGTACTTGTTGTAATAAAGCATATCATGTGCTATATCCTGTTGATGTGCTCCAAATAGTCAGTGCGGTATATGGTCTCAAAAATCGAAATTCACAAACTATAAGTTTTTCTTTCCTCAATACTGTGATGTTAGTAGTTTTCTTTATACTTTTAAGTAAATACTCATAACAATGTAATTAATTAATTATTTTATAAAGGTTTGAATAAAATCAATAATAATAAAAAGCCATAAGTTTCTTTTAGTTGGCAATATTTTTATTCATACTTAATTTTTAAGTACATGATTATGGTATTGCCACTACAAAGATATTATTTTCTCGTTGTTAATTTTCATTAATTTTAAATAATACTGTGTTCATGACAACAATGTTTTTGTTTCAGTTTTATCATTTAATATTTACATTCAATCAAAATTTTAATATAGTTGACTACAAAATTTTATGTTTTTTAATATTTTTACTAGAAACAAAATTGTATTAATACAAAAAATATCATTATTTCTACGACCATTAAATATTAATATTTTTCCTTGTTTTCAAACCACATTAATATTATTGGTCCCATAATAATAAAATGTTACAAATAAATATGCTTTTTACAAATATGTTTGAAAAATTCATAACTTGTTCGTTTTTTATATATTTTATTTTTAACGTTTGTTTTTCACCCTCATTATAATTCTCATTTAGTTTATACATAAATTAATATAAGTAGACAAGGTTTTGTTATATTTGGTGGAATTATAACAATTATTATTTATAATCATATCTATTTTTGGTTGTGACCATATGTTCCAATCATAATATGCTGCTCTTAAATTATGGTCACTGCAACTATATTTTTTCTCTGCGTGTAGTTAAGAAATTTATACCTAATTAAATTTGTACTGGAAATTTATATAAATTAAAAAAAAAACACAGCTATTAAATAGCATTTCTTTGTAATAAACTTGAATGAAGAATATTTTCGTAAAATATGTGGAGAAATTTCAGATACAAAAGAACATTTTTAAAATTTTACTCGGTAACCCGAAAATATACTACACTTGAAAATATCATACATTTTATTTGAATAACTCAGTAGGTACTGATATTAATATTGATCATTTTTACCAAAATTATACATAAACTGCAATAATATAAAACCTTTTATATGCTCAAATTAAAACCGCTTTAACATTCGCGCCCGTTGCGCAAAATGATTAACGCTAACATAATGTACATTTATTCGAGTCACCTAAAGAAAATCAGGCCTCCAAATGAGACTTTTCAGTAAGTTGCCCACAAAATTAAATAACTCATTACTCTATTATCTGTTTGGATATTGTTTGCTCTTACAAAACTTATGTTGCAATATGCTCTATATTCTCCAGTTTAAAGAAAAAAGTCACTGAAATAAAGCAACCACGATTTTCTTTTGACCTCGTTGTTCTTAATCTTGTTAATATTTTCGTTTGAATGAAAAAATTAACTTTATTTAAAGCTTTTATTTAAAATTACAAATATTTTTATTGTAATAAATTACTACTGACAACGACTTTGTGGCGTTTAATTTTATATAAATCTTTGCAAAACGCCTACTGTTTTCCCATCTAAACTAATATCATTTTCGACTCTAAAAATACTAACTTAATTAATGGGTTCTTTTAAAACTCTGTTATCAACAAACTATAACAATTTTTATTAAATGTGTGTGTTAATAATTTTCCTTTTTTTCATCTTAAAACACCCACACATTCGCACACATAAAATAAAATCATCATTATAAAAGAAAAACAAAATATGCTGCGCATTTTCTATTATTTTCAGTTTCTGCATCATCATAGTCGTAGGTCTGTCCATTGAAAACATCTTCCAATGTTGTACATTATAGTACACACACAACAACGACACAAGTTACAATTGCCAAGAAAAAAAAAATTGGGGAAAAAAGTTAAATGGGGTTAAAAGCTTTAACTGTACGTTTATTTTATTTTGTTTTTATTTCGTATTTTAGTTTGTTTTGTTTTCTGATTTAAATGGCATCATTAGTTTTATTGCATATTATTTATTTGCCGTTATTGTTGTTGTTGATGTTGTTTGCTGTATTAAAATTAATTTATGATAGTTTTTCATTTCGCGCACTCATCTTGCGTGTTGTCTTTGCTGATCTTTAGTTTGTTTTTCTTAAGTTTTTGCAACAATTAAATGAGCATAATTTATAATTGTTAGTTTTAATGTTAGAAAGATAAGAACTAGAGGAAAATACATATTAGGGGGTCTCCTTTTTTTCTTTACTTGGTCTTGTTAATAAAATGAGGTTAACAGAAGTAGTTAGCGAAAATTATTTGTCTAATGTAACATATTTTTTTGGCTAAAAATTAACATTATTTTAATGATGTTGATTAAGCGTTTATTGGATGGAAAAAATATGTATGAAATAAGGATATACATATATACAGTTACGGGAAAAATAGGGTCACGTATATTTATTTAACATTTCTCGAGTTTTCGATAAAATCTTATGCAAAACAATAAAATCTTTAGTGGAAAATCATTGTGAATCTCAATAACAGTACATCGTCTCAAGTGCAAATAGTCCTTTTTCAGTGAGGAGAAAATAGGGTCAACAGTAAATTTGTCAAAATTTTGTTAAATTTTTTATATCTTTTCTTTGGAACTTTATTTTTTTAAATATCGATAATGATATTAACAATTAAAAACTAAAAAACTAAGGATTATTAATTCCGAGAAGCATTCGTATCAAAAGAGGATCTATAATTTAAGGGCTTCAAAAATATGGGAATATCGAAGTTCCAAATAAATGCTAAGTACCGATATCTATCATTATAGTTAAATAATTTTATTTTCAATTAAAAGAAAGCACTGAAAAGCAAAGAAAGGTTTAGTGTAAAAAAAGTTCTTCAGGAACAGAAAAGTTCAAAGTCTACTAGGGACTTGATTAAACAGATGATATGTACCGTATTTTTGAACCTCCACGAATGTTTTGCGATTAAATTTAACTATTATAGATCATACATAAAATAAAAAGGACTATCTATTATTTTACTTAATATTACGTAATTTTTATACTTTTGTTATACATGAAGGTACTATTTGTAGCCTTTCTCGGGACTTTCCGGGATGGTATTTTGAATAAATGATATTTCCGCCAATTGTCTTCTCATATTCTGAAAAGAAATCTATTTTCCCATGAAAGTTTGGATCCACTTAATGACAATAAAGGACCCCGGCTTGAAAATTTGTTTTGGTGATTGTTCCGCCGAAGTGCTTTTTTTACCCTTTTAAATTATTTAAATATATCGATCAATTTCTGTTCTAAGTATTTGTTTGGACCTTTCCGATTTTCTTCATATTTTTAAAGTGTTTAATTTATAGTTATAAACAAATACCAATCTTTTTCCAGTTTTTTATTGCTATTATCAT
Organism: Protocalliphora azurea; assembly: GCA_932274085.1. Lineage (NCBI taxonomy): Eukaryota > Metazoa > Arthropoda > Insecta > Diptera > Calliphoridae > Protocalliphora > Protocalliphora azurea. Next base: position 177,425,292 of record OW026519.1, read on the forward strand.
TATTGAGATTTCAAAAAAAAAAAAAAAAAAATTAATTTTTTTGAAACTTTATATTTTTGCTTTTAATATCAATAGTGATACTATATATATATATATATATATATATAAGATAAGATAATATAATATAATATAATATAATATAATATAATATAATATAATATAATATAATATAATATAATATATTATATTATAATAAAAAACTAAAAATATTCATGACCACCCACATTTCATATCAAAAATCCAACCAAAAATTCTCATTATTATAAAAAATTTTTGAAATCTTTAATATTTTGACTATGATTTTTCACCAATAATTTTTTTTTTTTTATATAAAATAAAAAAAAAAAAATGAAAACGAAACTTGACTTGGATTCATGATCACCATATTTCTTGCAAAAAAAAAAAAAAAAAAAAAAAAAATGAAAAAAATCGTAGATCGGAAATAATTCATTATATTTCTATGAATTCTTCAAATAGACTCAAATCAATTCAATTATTAGTATTTATAATAATTAAACATTATTTCACGCTTATATAACTCATTTACCACTATTAAGTTAATTCTTTAAAGAGTAATAAAATCAAATAAATTCAAGTATCAACCCGCATTTAAATAAAAATTTCCCAAACAAAAATCTATCATCTTTCATCAATATCTTTGTATTTAACAACAAATAAAAGAAGTTGAACCCAAACAAAAAAAGTCAACCCTCTTTAAGTATTTTTTTTATTCAAATATGTACATAAAATTGAGAAATAATAAAATATGATAAATTGTATTCTCCTACCTTAAAATTAAAACCCGCATGCGTGCCAACGCAATAAGAGTGTGCATTTATACGTGCAAGCGTAAGTGCGTTGTTGCAAATGTATTTTTTTTAGATGCATGATTGTCTAACCTTATGTTTTTCTGAATGACAATTTGATATAAATTTCGTTTTGTTTCATAGTTTATATTCTTTTTAAACGGAATTTAAAAAATGTATTTTTATGGCAACCAACTCTTGTCAACACTTACTAACTTTCAACTTTAATGAATGCTTCTGTTGGATAAAATAATGTATATTACCAAAGAATATATAAACATATAGTAGTTGAAAACATTTGTTTAATATATGAATTTAAATGTAAAAAAAAACTGTGAATTATAATTCGAAAATGATATTAACCTCCATGATACTCGTACTTACACTTCAGGCTTAGAAATAATAATCTAAACTTTATTATTCATACGAATAAAAGGCTGACAACAAGTGCGTATATTTTTTAATGAATGAAGCATTAAATGAAAAAAAAAAATCAAATTGACCACAAAATGACATTAACTGCATACATGTGTTGCAATTAAATTTTATACAACTAAGAACGGAGAGTATTTCGTATATGAACTATCAAGAATATAAGTCGGTTTCGGTTGAGTGTTTTTAAAATTAAATTATTTTTATTATTGTGTTTTGGCATTTTATTTTATCCGTATTTTATTGTAATAGTTAAATGTGTATGGTCAGTTTCAGTTTAGATACCCTACATGATGTGCATTACGGTTAGCATTGTTACTAATGACAATGCAGAATGTGGTTTTAATTTATGAATCATCATTTTATAGATAATTGTTAAACTAAGTCATATGTAAGTTAGCATCATCGATATTTCATTTGTCATGTATAAGAAGATATTTGCATGTAAAAAATAAAATATACGCATAGTACTCAGGTTCCTAAAAGGTTGTTTTAAATAGACTTTAATTTTCTTATAATTTATATGAATTTTATATAAAAATGTGTTATGTTAAAATAAGCTTGTGTCAAACTTCATTTATACACCCGTTTTACTATAAATTTTGTTACAGAATTAAAATTTTTATACCCTTATCACCATAGTAGTTGGGGTATTATGCGTTTGTGCTGATGTTTGTAACGCATAGAAAAAAGTTATCCAACACCCACCTCAAAGTATATCAATCGACTCAGAATCGCTTTTTAAATCGATCTAACGATGTCCGTCTGGCTGGACGGCTGGCTTGATGACTGTCCATGTAAACTTTATGCAAAAGATACGGGTCGCAATTTTAAATATAATTCAATGAAATTTAACATGTGCGACTTTTATGATACAAGGAATAAGCCTATTAAAATTTGTTGTGATCGGTCCATTATTTCACCTAGCCGCCATACTAATGTCTCCACGGAATAGAGTTTAAACACTCAAAAATGCCTTAGAAATAAAAATATTTTAATTAAATTCGATGCAAAGAAGTTCTATACAAGCATCAGTCTTTGCATCAAAGTTTATGAAGATCGGTATACAATTGACCATAGCTCCCATATAAACCCGTCTTCCGAAAATCACTTTAATGTGCATAAATTCGATACGAATGTTAGTATCAAGTTAATATTTGACACAAATAAATTTCATGTAAGTAGAAACAATTTTGTCAAATTTTATGAGAATCGGTCCATAATTTACCATAGCTCCCATATAAACCCATTTCCAGGAATCGCCCTAAAATGCATAAAATCATCTAGATGTTAGTATCAACGCTTTATTCTGTATTTGCATATTTAATTTTACATTTAGTAAAATTGGCCACAGGTTTAATATAAGTCCCCTTTCCGAATTTTTATGTTCGTACACAATGTTGTAGAGTATTATATAGTCTGTCTTGACCAACTATATTTTCCTTTCTCATTTTTATTTTTTTTTTCATCCAACTCTTAACTTTTATTTTTCATTTCAAACAGAGCGTAACGTCATTCACTTATTATAAGTAAGTAGTTGCACATTATTGTTTTGTTAATTTCATTATTAAATTCAATGAAATTCGTTTGTTATGAAAAAAAAATGTTTTATTATTTAACAAAATGCAATTTAGCGGCCAACAAAAAACTCAACTCAAACGCTTGTTTTGTTGTTCCTTCCTCGGAATAATGACATACAGTCGGACGGACAAACAGACTACAACAATGTTCATGCATTCTAATGTTTAATGCTTCAATGCATCATAAACTTTCAACATGATGTACACAACAATGTGGAATACATATTTTATTTTGCAATAAGCTTTGAAAAATAAAAATTATAGAAAAAATTCTAAAATACACGTTTGATAGATCGACCTTAGTTTTAATTAATTATGCAGTTGAAATTTATAAATGAAGTTCATATAAGGTTGGTTGGTTTATTTTTTAAATAACTATTTGGATAACGTTTGAATGATAAATAATATTTACTTATTAATAAGAATTAATTTCGCAATATTCTTTGAGTAAAAATAAGGATTATCCCCTTTTTATGCATTCTTAATTTTTTTTTTCATATACAAAAGGAGTACCTTCAAATAAAATATAAAAATAAATGATGAACGGAATAATTTGGGATTAAAATTAATTCAACTACTTGTAACATTTCTTCTCCATATTTTTCTGATATATCGTTTTATATAAAAATTAATTGCTAACTCATTTTTTTATGTATGACTTCTGAAAAAAAATTTTGAACTACTTTTATAAGAATTTAAAATTTATAATCACTATTAAACATTACTGGGTCCTTCTTATATTCACTTTTTACTTAGATAAATTGTGTTCACAATTGCCAAAATTTTGTTTAGTTAAATTAACTAATAGTCTGTGGTACTAAAATAACATTCTCATTTCTGGATGGTTATACTGTAACGACAAAATTCTAAATTTGCCCAGAAAATGTTAAAAACTCTGTTGCATGTAACGAGTGTCATCAATGTCCTTTTATAAAACTCTTTGTTATGATAATTATTATCACATATCTTATCGCATTTTGAGTAAATTTGTCACGCAACAAATTGTTCTGTAAATTTTTATCATTTTTATTCAGGATCACTTTCTCTATTATTCCGTATACAAAACTTGTACCTTTATTTTCCATTCTGATACAAAATATTGAAAATGTTTTTATACATTTTTTTTTTGTATTATTTACAATGTTGCCAGAAGGCGAGAGAAAAGGAGACTAAATTTAACTTTAAAAAAGGTCAACAAAAGACTAAATGTCTCAAAAAATAAAGCATGTGAGAAATTAAATTTTTTTCTTTAAATTAAAAACTTATTTTTGTATCGTTCTCATTAGTTTTTCATATTTTTTAAAGATATTGTAACATATTTATAAATAAAATATTAAAATGACCCAAATGAAAAATCGCCCAATAAATTCCCATACAAATTTGGGTTATATTTCATATGAAAAATTACCGAATGTTTTGAAGTGATTTTTCGACATTTTTAAACTATAATTCTTTTTAAATAACTTTGTTATTTACATTTTTTTTACATTCCATTGACCAAAGTTTATGAATAACTTTAAAAGTGCAGAAGATTTAATGAACATGTTTAGCATAGCCTTTTCTCTACTTTTGGCCTTGGAATTTATTCTTGTGACTCTTTCTTTTTCTGAAATAAGTTTCATCTCATACTTAAGGTCATTGTTAAGCTTACCTGAAATGTAGTACAATAGTGTAATAATTTTGTCAAAAATTACTCAATCAACATTTTCTAGTAAGTTAGGAGAAAAGTTAAAAAAAATTTTTTTTTTTTAAAAATTTTATTTTATACTTTTTTTTAATTGCCATCTTTTCAGGCAAACGGCCGAATTTCAAGAATTCAACTTGTTGTTAAATCTGTTAATACGAAAATTCTGTCTTATGTTTTAGTTAGGTTGATCGGCTCGGTTTTCCAACTGGTTTTTTCGATTTAAGTTCCGTCGGTTTTTTCAAAATGTTCATTTTTTGAATGTCGAATAGATCGATTTTTTTAAAACAAAAAAACCGATTTTAAAAATAACATTTTATTTCAAAAAACATGTGTACTCAATACTAATATTTGAATGGAAATTTAGGAATAATATCTTAACTGATTAATATTCATAAAGTTTAATTTGTTATGTTTTATCAATATAGCTTAAGGTTAAATTTAAATGAATTTTGCAAGTTATCAGTAACAATTGAATCTTTGAAAGAAGCAAGTCTGTAAGAGAGAAAAGTAAAATTAATATCATTGCCCTTACGAATGGCATTCATTTTTTTGTCGCGATGTTGAAAAAGAAACGAATGTTTTAATCATAATAAGTACATAGATTAGTTTCACGTATATATTATTTTTTACTTACACATATACGTATTATTTTCTTCCTTAAAATTGCGTACTTATTCGCTTAATCTAGTGCATTAGTGAGGCATTAGTAAGGCTTATTTCGAGGCACATAAAAGTGTACTTTATTTGCAAAATATTACGTTAGTGCATCTAAAAACTTTAAATTTTTTACTGGGTATAAAAAATAATTAAATAGTTATCTTGAGTGAAATATGCATATCAACGGAATTAGTTTTCCTGTAAAGTCTATAACATTCTTTCAAACAATTTATATATGTTAGGGGTTTGTTTTTTAAAAAAAATGGAGATACGACTTTTCAATATTGAGCCATAGTTAACACACATAATACATAAAAATTTGGTCTCAGTTTTGGTGATTATTTTCTTATCTTAATTACAAGTTGTTTCTGAAAATAAATTATCTAATAAATTTTAACTTTTTATTATTAGATTTATTGAGTTTTTATTAAGAAATTTAGTCTTTTGATAGAAATATTAACTATTATATAAAAATCAGTTAACCGGTTTTTGGACTTTCAAAAAATTCTAACTAATTGAACTATTAGAAAACCGGTTTCTCCAAAAAGTTGAATAATTGATCACCGTAGTTTTAGTCCAATACACATTTGATCAAATGTTAGGAGAACAAAATTGTCTGCTCGTTGTAGTTTAAAGTAACAAACAATTTTCAATCCGGGGCCACGGCTTGACATTAAGTTATTTCCACAAAATGTGTCCATAAATACCTTAAACAGTAAATTTCACTAGTAACTACTCTACCTCTTTCACTAGAGTCTACTCTCATGTTGTTACTTACTGACTCTATGGTAAACGGGAAGAAGTCGAAAAATAAATTAGTAAACAGTTTTTACTGATTAATTGTAGCCAGTAAAATGATTATGTAACATTTTACTGACCCATTGGTAGACGCGTAAGTGATTGCTTATGTGCAAAAAAGGGCTACGTAGTCGTGGAGGTGGCAATTGACATTTTTCTAGGATATGCCATGTTAATTTAAATCATAAGTGGTACCCCAATGTTGTCGGTAAAATTGGGTTACCACTTATATAACTAGTTCGGAACAGCCACCAAAAACAGCTGGATACTTCATCCAAGTGTTATGTGCAGTAGCTCCAGTTTATAAACTAAAATTGCGGTCAAATGTGACCCCTAAAATTCTCTAGTGGAGTTTGTAAATTTGGATGTCGAACAGTGTGATTTAGCTAAAACTAAATTCGAAACAAAGTCAAAGCATTTCACAATTTTTTAAATGTTTAAATCAATTCTCTGAAAAATATTTTTTTGTACGGCTAATTATTTAATTCTAGATACTTTTTGCGTTACACTACATTATTCTATTTTCTATTCACATTAGTTTAGTAAATTTTTTCTTTGTTGGTTACTATTTTTATATATAACTAATTTTTTTTTAGTATTTATTTAGTATTGCTTTTACTCAGTGGCCTGTGGTTTATTTTAATAAACGGAAATTTCAGCTCACTCATGTGCGATAAGTGACTTGCGGTTGAATGTCCCACCGACCAAGCAATCAACATTATTATTTCACCACTACCTATACACTATTACAGCTATTTATAAATGCATTAAAAATGCATTTTTATTGTAAACACTTACTATTTTATTTAAATGTTATCTGTAAATTACAGAATGTAATAACGTTCATATCAGCAAAATAATAACTGAAAGGAAGTAATTAAAGTCATGAGTTTTGTTATAAATAATTTTAAAGTTTTATGCAAGTAGGAATATAAAAAAACATAGTTTATACTTTTATATTGCAACCTTGTAAAAAGATAATAATAAAAAAGATAAAAAATAATGAATTATTTAACAAAAGAAGGATTAACAAAATATTTAGCTTAAATACTACACAGAAAAAAAATTCATATATTTGAATTTTTTTTTTCACAAATATTATTAATCGAACATGACTGTTTCTCCCAAACATTTTTCATAAAAAATAAAATTTTTTCATAGATATTATTAAATTGTTCATAATGAAAATTTTAGTAATTTTGCAAAAAAATTTTTTAAATATTTGGTTTAGTTTTATTAGATTTGATTGCAAATGATAAATGAAAATATTTATACATGAAAATAATAACAACAAACGTCTTAAAGTGGTAAAATTCCATGGAAAATGTGTTAAAAAAAAGAATGCTTAGAAATTTGCATAATTTCGCTCGCATTTTGCAGCACATTATTTTTGTAAAAAGCGCTTTTCTTCTGTTCCTATAATGTAGCTAAAAATCATTAAAAACCTTAAATTTTCCGAAGAAAATTTCAAACATTTTTTACAAATTGAAAATATAAACGAAAATTTAAACAATTTATTTTAAGTCTTCTTGACTTTTGATTCATTTCAAAAAATGTAAAAAAGTGTTAATATTTAAGACAATATTCTTAAATATTATGAACTAAAATCAATGAAAGTAAATTCTTATATTTATGCACAAACTTTTTTCTGTGCATGTACAAAAACTGTAATCTTCAAAAAAAAAAACTAGTTTGAATTTTAACAATAAATTTGATCAAAACTGAAAATGGGATAAATTCTGAACTTATCCTTTGGTACATATATCACATGATATCTGATATCATAAAATCTTTACATATGTAATATCTTTGCTTTATAAACTTCCATTTTGAGGTTTGGTGTTTTAAACTTATCTCCAAGCAATTAACCTCTACCATACTACATCGATTAAAATCTAATTGATTTTTCTCCATCAAACTGAAATCACTTGAACTCTATGAACTTCTTAACCTTAATGGCTTTTGAATTTTTCAATTTGAAAAATTAAAAGATTTCTGTTTAAGGATTTCAATATATGAACATTTCCTTGTCATATGAACTCAGGCACTTAACCTTTTTAGATTTCAAAAAAATAAAAAAAAAATGTTAAAGTTTTTCACACCACGATCTGACATTTTCCAAATGAACAGAAATTGAAAAAAACTCCAGACAATCTTCATGAAAAAAAAAAAATATTTGCAATCAAGGAAATGAGGAACATTAAACAAAATTTTCACTTTAAACAATTAGAGGCTAAAAAGAGTAAAAACTGCTAAAAAAAATTCCCCCCAAAAAAAGTAGTAAAGTAAAAACAAAACTGCGTGGTTGTTATGTACGAATGATTTGTATTTGGACGATGTGAAAAACGAAACCTTTTAACACTCCAATCTTCTGGTACAACAATACTGAGCACAATATAAAAAAAAAAATAAATGTAAAAAAATCATCATTTACTTTCATTACGGGACAAAATGTTTGTTTAATTAATCGACATACTTACATAGAGACGTCACATTCACACTTATTGAAAAGCTCATTCACAATTCCTCTACCAAAGAGAAAGAGTTGAAAATTGAAATAGCAGTAGATCTTAAAAACATTTTGAAATATATTCAATATTGATTAAGGGAAAAAGGAAATTTCAAAAAGATCCTGCAATACTGGGAATATGCTTTTTTTAGTTACATTTATTTGCGATCTATTTTTATATAAATAATAAGCAAATCTTACAAGAATTTAAAATATTACAGAAACGTTAAATTCCATTTTCCTTAACAAAAGATATATTAATTTGTATCTACGAGCTACTTCAATTATCGTTGTAAGTAAATTAATTAACAATTTTTTTTATATTTTAAACATAATTTCTTAAAATGACTTTAGTATAAAAGTATAAATGGAAGATCTAGAACATGTAGTCTTTTTAGCCGTCTTACTTCGTCACTGTCATCTAAAAGATCTATAGCCAAAATATTTTAGTGGTTGCTAAGTCTGTTCGAGTATCTCATGCTATATTTCTTTATTTCTTCCTTAACGTCATGTGAAAAAAGGTTAATAGAACTAAAAAATAATTCAGTTCAAATTTTTTTGATCAATTTAAGCCCAGCAGACAACAATGAACATAATTTATGGAGGGCGACTAAATATCTTAAGCGTTCTCAAGCACGTAATATTTCAATTAAAGATGTTAATAATGTCTGATGTAGATCAGACTTAAGCAAAGCTGAGACATTCAAAACCTTTCTCGAAGACATGTTTACTCCTTTTTCATTCTGTACATTCATTGATATTTCATGTCAAATAAGTCGTCCTATAACACCATTTAAATTTAAGGAGGTAGTTTCAGAAATTAAGAAACTAAATTTGAATAAATTCTCTGGATATAACAACATAGACTCTAACATTACTTACGAATTTGCCACAGAAAGCTTTGGTCTTTCTCACAACTTTGTTCAATGCTGTTTTAATGCTATCCCATTTTCCTTCCCAATGGAAGCATGCAAAGGTAATAATGATCCTAAAAACGGAGAAACCAGAACATTCTTATAAAATAGGTTTATTCTTATATAAACCTATTAGTCTGCTGTCCAAGTCTTTCAAAAGTACTTAAAAAACTTATTAAAAAACGAATGTCTCCGATTTTAGAAACTTTAAAAATCTTACCCGAACATCATGTTTGGTTTTCGGCATAATCACGAGACCCCTGAACAATGTGACAGAGTTGTTAAAACAATAAGTGATGCATTGAAAATCGGCAATACTGCTCTTCTGTATTTTTTGATGTTAAGCAAGCTTTTGATTGAGTCTGGAATAATGGCCTACTATGCAAATTAGAACAACTACTGCCTGCACCTTTTTAACTATTGTTGAAGTCTTACTTAAATGAACTTAGTTTTTATGTCAACGTAAACGATGATAATTCAGAAATAGGCGTAATAAAGTCCAATGTACCGCAGGGAAGCGTGTTAGGTCCAATCCTTTATACAGTATTTACTGCAAGCATATCTTCGAATACGGATGTTATGATTGCTACATATGCAGATGATACTAATATAGTTCAATCACAACTCCATTTAATAAACGTATGGTTAAAAAAGCGGAATATAAAAGTGAATGCTGATAAGTCAACTCATGCTACTTACACTTTTAAAGAAGGTGACTGTTCGCCCGTTTATCCTAATGGAACTTTGATTCTCAAATCCAATTGTTTTAAATATCTTGGCATGAATATTGATAGACGTTTAACATGGAAAAATCATTTACAACTGAAGAGAAAGCAACTTGATATAAAAAAGCAAGAAAAATGTACTGGCTACTAGCTCCAAGTTCAGAATTGAGTCTAAACAACAAATTAATACTATATAAGACAATTTTAAATCTTATCTGTACTTATGGAATTCAGTTATGGGGAACAGCGTCGTACTGTAACATTGATGTTATTCAGAAATATCAGTCTAAAACTTTAAGACTTATAACAGGAGCGTCTTGGTTTGTTAATGTTAATAATGCTAATGTCTAAGTATTTTTCAAAATATAAAAAATTGAATACACTTGGAACGTAACATATAGGTGAGTAAATTACTATATTATTTATAGAATTTTCGATATACCCCAAAAATCGGGAGTTATGTCCAAAACACCGATTTTTCGGAGTTCGCAACTTTATCAATTTTTATCTCTTTATTTAAGTTTCTGAAACGGCATTAGAAAGAAAAGGTTTTACCTTTTTTAAAAAGTATTTTTGTTCATAGCAAAACTGAAAAATATTAAATACACAAACTGGATTTTTTTTATTCTTATTTTTCTAAATTTTCAGCCATTTTTGACACACACTTTCTAATAAAGTGTGTATCATTTATTTTTTACTAAAACTATATTTTCTTAGAAGTAAAATGAGACATCATTTGATAAAATCGGATTAGACTTGTAGAACATATTTTTTCCTAATACTATATTTTATTATGAATAAAATGAATTATCGCTTGATAAAATCAGATAAGAATTGTAGAACATATAATTTTTCTCAAAGTTTTAAAACTCATTATAATCTGTTATTTTACGTGCATTTATTTTTCTAGAACTTTGAAAAAAATTTTATGTTCTACAATTCTCATCTGGTTTTATCAAGCGACAGCTCATTTTGTTCCCAATAAAATGTAGTATTAGGAAGAAATATGAAAACAATATATTTTTTAATAAAAAGTGGGTCAAAAATGGCTGTAAAATTAAAAAAATATTAATAAAAAATAAAAAATTTAATCTTTAATATCTAACAAAGTTTTGCTATGAATAAGAATGTTTATCTATTTTATAAAAATGCAGGTTTCTAATGCAGGTTGAGAAACTTTAATTCATTAACGGGTATTCAAGATAATAGTTTTTAAATCTCGAAGTCCAAAAAATCGTTTTTTCCAATCTTGGGGGTGTATCGAAAATTCTAAAAATGATATAATTATCTATTCACCAATAACTACAAATTTTTGTATTGATATTTCGGAACGCCTTATTAACCAAGTCAAATTTAATTGAAGTGGGATTCTATATTTATTTAGTGTTCGGATTAATAAAACTTCTGTTAAGTTTTGAGTAAACAACTTGTAAGAAAAAGGGGGAGGAAATGAGTAAGAAAAAAACATAGTATAATATAGCTTATGAGAAATATAATAGAGTGAGTAGTGTTTGTGGACATTATACTTTAATTTTCCTAAATTCCAAATAACAGGAAAGACTTTTGCAGGGAGTTTATTCCATATACAAAAGTACAGCTAAAGAAAGAATTTTCCATATAATATGCCATGTGATCTAGTGGCTACTAGTTCCCTAATTTCATAGAAACACATTCCATTGTTATAATGATAGAACAGTTATATACCACTCGCATTTCAACTATGCCTCAATGAATTAATAAAGTTGAATTCCCAAAGGTTACCGTCAAGTACAACCACCCGATCCTGTATGCGATCGAGAAGCTCTAAAACATATTAGGAAGCCTCGGCGAATACTTGAGAGTCATATTTAATTTTAGGATGGATAAAGGTAGTATAAATAGTAAGACGATTAGATTTATTAAGTATTAAGTTTTAAGTTTACACTTTTCCAAAAATTCGGGGGACTTGAATGCTTCTCTAGACATCACACTGTAATCTCACATCCAGAATATCAACAGCTCTTAATAAATTAATTTGTTCACCATGCATTTGCGTATTAACATATAATACTGGATCTCACTCCAAAAAAGGTAAGAAATGGAGTAGGAGAAAATTTAGAGAAAGCTCGATTTTAACTGCGAGGCATTACTACCAAAACAATCTAAATCTAAAAGTTTAGAAAGAATTGCTCCATGAAGCCCGCAAAAAAATTATATCCAATCTTCTTCAAATGAACTAAACTGTTAGTTATTTATCCTATTTCGACAATTTTAAGATTTGTTAGAGCATATTTTTATATATTTTAGTTTTCACAGTATAGTTTTGTATATTTTTTTCTTAGCATATTTTCATAGAATATCCTTATTCTAGAGCATATTTTGCAAATTTAAATGACATATTTTTTTAAGTAAGAGCATAATTTTGCATAGATTACAATAAAGAGCATAATTTTGCATATTTTACACTTAATAGACAAATTTTACTTATTTTGCACCAAATTAATTCTTTTTTACATTAATGAAAAATGCTTTTTACTGTAATTTTCATCTTATAAATTGATAGAAAGTTATTTTTTAGCATGAAGAGTGTGGTGTTATTTTCACTGATGAAAAAAATCGATATATGCATGAAATTAGAGACTATGCGTGATAAAAAAGAACGTCAAATTTCCTTTTAAAGGGATTTTAAAGTTTAGAAGGATACACATTTTTTTAAAAAAATTATAAAATATTTACGAATATTATGTCAATCCAGTATGGGTTTGCCATCCACGGTAAAAATGTGTACCTTGTTTTTCTCCGGGATGTAAAATTTCTTCTCAAAAAGATTTCAAAGTTTCGCAAAATAAGCAATTTTTAAGAATATTATAAAAAATTTGCGAAGATTGTATCAACCCAATATAGATGGCAAATGAAAGCTGTGAATCGCTGCAATAGAACATCATCTTTTACTTAAATATTGTAGTACAAAATATTAAGAAAGTAAGAAAATATTTGTTAGTTAATTATATACTTTGTACAAAGGTTATTTTCTTGACATTTTGTTCTGTATTTACATTTAAATAAAAAATTTTGGTATTTTGCAGGGATTCTTAGTTTTCATTTCACATCTATATTGGGTTAATAGTAGTGTATTTTTCGAAATTTTAATGTACTTTTCAGAAAAAATTTTACGTCCTGGAGAAAAATTAACTACGTAGTTTAATTATGTATGTACTCTGGTTTGATGCATATATCGATTTTTTCATGTGTGAGAAAATTTTTGGAAAATTGTTATACAGTGGTATGATAATTTAAAATTTGGCCAGAAAAAACAATAACAATAACTCATTTAAACGCGTAACTTTCCTATTTATGCAATTATGCAAATTTGTGTGAAATATTTCATGAATACCCTTTTCAAATGTTAAATTAAATAAATAATTGTAAAATTTTGTTGAAAGCAATGTTACATGTAATGATTTTATTATAGTTAACGTAACTGTAATTTTTTATATAGCTTTTATTAATAATTTTTAAATATAAACTAAAGATAGCTGATTTATAAATGCACAATTAAACTTATAAGTCTTATGCAAATGATTTTCCATACCATTTTAGACAGTTCATTTGCTAGTGTGCAAACTTGCACACATTATACAGTTTGCAAAGATTCTGAGCGTTTTCATGAGGTCCCTTAATATTTTAAATTTCAAAACTTGTTTGAAAGCCCTGGTAACCATTTATTGTCTTAATTTCTTAAAACCAAGATAAAATACCGTTATCTGATTAAAAATTAAGAAAACTTACATCAAATTTTGATTTATAGAACAAATGAAATTCGACTTTGAAAAATATAATAAAGGAAATATTTCAGTGCATTTTTGGGAAAATTACGTGCTTTTAACGTCGTAACGCGCCGTTTTGGTATTTTATTTTTAATTAAAAGTGGACAACGATGCATGCCGTGCATTCTATCAATGCTCCTCTTAGGAATTTTCGTTGCACTAATAACTTTCCAACATGCGGTGTATTCATCGGCATCGTATTGCTCTGGGCATGATTGGATAGAGAAGAGTTGATGTACTATGTGGAGACGTGGCAACATTCTCAGAAATCTTCACCTTCAGAGAACCTAAAGAAGGATATTTATAAAACACAACTCAGGCTTCTCATCGCGAATTCCGAAAACATTTCTGTTTTAATATTCTTGTCAATTGTACAAGACTTCAATGAAAATCATGTTACAGTGAATTGTATACAAGTAAGACTAAGAAACCCAAACTCTGTACTCCTACGCTTTTATTAAATATACGTTTTTTCTGAGTAGTTTTTCCATTTGGAGTAGATTTCCTCTATTAGTAAGTAATTTTTATCATTACTTTGTTGATGTAATAAAATTTCAACAAAGGAATAAGGAAATTTTTAATTTTAACCATTAACATACATTTTCCTCAACAACTGCTAACATTAAATCATACAACTATATCTATCGTTTATAACAAATTCTGCGCTATAAAGAATCTATAGCTTAGAACAAGCACACATTTAAAATATAGTTTTCATTTTTCTAAAACATTTACTAATAATAAAAGAAAACAACAATTACTCTCACCTAATAAAAAAATCTTAAAAAGGTTTCTTTTATTGCACTACAAATAATTTTCTCCAGAAAATTTTCCAAAAAAAAAAAAAAATGCTTTTAACATCAACATTTACCAATAATTAAACGGAAAAGGTCGTAAAACTTAGCAATAAACAGAGAGGGTCAACGGAACAAAGGCATTGTGCATTATTATCATCCTGAATAAATATAGAGATAAAAAGTAATAAATTAATGAACCATATCAACCACCAAATAAATATACAGGTTCTCAATTTAAATGCATCGCATAAGAGGGCCAACATATGAGAAACAACTTCCTATATAATTTACAAACAATAATAATAATAACAATAACATAAAAAATATTAAACCCTCTTAGTAAATAACTTCAATAATATTGATCTTTTCAAGTTAATGGGAATATATCTAAAAATCAATATATGAAGAAAAAATGAAATAAAAAATAAATTAAACATAAAAGTTGTTGAGTTGTTAAATGCATTGTTTTCATTGCTTCATCTCCACCAAACATACCATCATTCATATAAGCGAATTGTATTGAATTCGATCCAACAACCATCGCACTTTATCATAGATCGAATTGTTTTTGTTGTTAATTGTCAAAACAATACCAATGAATTGTGATTCATTTAAGATTTTGTAGAAAAATTTGTTGCTTTGATGTTGTTGAAGTTGGTGTTGTAGTTGTTTTTGTGTGTTTGTTGCAATGTGCTGGCGGAAATCAATCTACCACCAACCAACAACCTCAACTCGCTTATAGTTAAACTCATGCCATTTTAAGTCATGTAAAAGTAGTCGTACCCATACGATTCAATCAATATGATTCCACAATGTGTGTGGGTGCTGTTTTGAAGTATTTAAAGTCAATTAAGCATAACCTATGACGACGACGTCGTTGTTGATGATGAAAACATCGAATCCCTTCACCACCAAACTCTTCTCTACATGAATCCTGTGATCACACACACACTCACTCACTCACATAAACTTTTGTTGAGATTCATTAAAATGTAAAATGAATTGTTTTGTTTTCTGTGATTTTTTTTTTAATTCATTTTTTTTGTTGTTCGTCGAAATTCAGTATTGTTTCTTTTCCTAGAACCCGCTAGTTACAAATGGTTTTGGGGAGAAATAGAGTTAAATCAATACTTAAATAAGGAAAAACTTTAATCAACAATTAAATTGTTGACTTTAGCAAATTCGTAAAATAAATAAAAAAAATTTTTGTATTTTTTATTTTTTCACTAAATAACATGGAAATGTCGTTTGTAATCAAAAATTGTGCATCTCTCTTTAGTTGATTCCCACTTTATGTTGAAGAAATGAAAGAAAATTAAAGCAACTGTTATTTTCCACTTCAATTGCAATTAACCCAAGACAACTTCTTCTAGTTTAGAGGAGGTTATTTTTTTCTTGATTTTTTATTTTTTTACTTTCTTGTTAAGTTGCAGTATAAAAAAAAAAAAAAAAAAACAGTGAGGAGCAAATTATTAAGTATTGAAGGGCCTTCAAATATATTGGGATATTCGATAGACCACAAAATTTCCCGAAGTAATATATTTTTATTCAGCGTCCTGTCTTTTTAAATGTCATTGACTCTTTTAAGTGATAATATATTATTGGCAATTTTAACTAATTGCCACTTGAAGCAATATAAGTAGCCTCATAACAATTTAATAACGATAGCAAAACAATTATGATCCAGGCAACCAAAAATACACAAAATCAAATTTTTTGCCGGACTTCAAATGAACCAAACTGTTACTTATTTATCCAATTCAAACAATTTAAAGAATTTTGGTATCGATTTGTTAGAAAATATTTTAGTCTTCACAGCATATTTTTGCATAGTTTGTGCTTAGCATATTTTGCCATACCGTCATAGAAAATCCTATAGTTTTAGAGTATATTTTAGTAATCTAAATTATATATTTTTTCATATTTTATACTTAAGAGCATAATTTTGCATATTTTACACTTAAGGGAAAATGTTGCATATTAATTTATCATTAGTAAAATGTTCGTTTTACTGTCTCATATGAATTTCAATTGCGTTCATGTTATAAATTGGTAGACATTTTTTTAATTTTCTGATACTTTGAATAATTTTTAAGAACAAAAATAAATTATTTTTTAGCAATTGCTAGTAAAAATCAAGTTATTTTTAGTAAGAATAAGTAGTAGAGAATTAAAAATTTAGTCAGAGAAAATAATATTTTGAAATTTTTTAATTTTAAGGTTATGTATGCATCTTTTATGAGCATAAAATACATTTTTAGAGCATATTTTTGGTTTCCCTGGTTCAGGTGAAATGAAAATATCCTTAGGAAATTAAATATTATTTCTTTAAAAGTATTACCGAAACTTCTTGAGTTGCAAATCGAAATTGATCAGAATCAAAGGCTTTTGTTTTCAAAGTCGAATTTCATTAAAATTGTATCAGAGTTAAGGTTGATTCGTTTATTTGGCCACAAAAAGAAAGTAATGAACGAAAGAAAGAAAAGGAAATTGTTATAGATTAATTCCAAAGAAAGAAAAAATAAATGAATGGAAGTGAATGTAAAATAAAGAAGCCAGAGAGTCGGATATGCTGCAAATCCAATCAGTAATTTCATTCGAAGTAGTTTCCTCTGCATGAATATTGGATACATTTAAAAAAGTTTAATATCAAGTATGGGATTTGAATGTTATCCGACTCTCTGCTATCCCTCTTTTACTTACCTTATTCTTTTCATTCATTTCTGTGGACTTTTGACCAAAAAACTTTTCTCAAAATTTAAGCATTTTTAGATCTAAAACACTTTTTACCAACTATAATTAATATGACTACACTTGTTGCAAATGAGAATGTATTATAATTTTTAGATGAGATATCATCAAATGAGTTCAAGATTATTTCTTCTTTCATCTTTTTATATAATATCCCATTATTTGGTTATATATTTAGTTAATGGAATAAATTAAGGCCCAGTATTATACTACCAACTTAGTGGCAAAATCGTACTTAAGTTCTTAAAATTGTTTTATGATTGAAAACTTAACCCTCTTATTTTGTAAATCGCTTCACCTCACTTTGAAAATTTTTTTCATACAAATTTTTTAAAAACAATTTATATGAAAAAATTTTCAAAGTGAAATGAAGTGTTTTACAAAATTAGGCCCTAAGTATTCTTTTTACATCCCTTAAGTTCTTCTCAAGTATGAAAATTGTTTGACGTCTTAAAAAATATTTATTGAAAATAAACAAAAATAAATAAAAATACAAAATCTAATAAAATAATTTCAAATCTTAAAAAGTTTTCAAAATACCCTCTAAATTTATGCCCTTATTTTATAAGTTAACATACCTTACTTTTGATCACTTTCGTATTTTGTAAATCACCGGAATTTTGCTCGTGATAGAAACAACCGACGTTAGGTTATTTAAAATAGAAATGTGTTGAAATAGAATTTTATAAATCACCGCGTTAAAAACTTTATCACTTTAAACTTCAAATTCAACACCTAAAATTTTAAGATGTAGACGCTTTTAATTCATAATTTTACAAAAAAAATATTATATTTTTATTTTTGCCTTTTTGATATGGTTTTTGTTTTCAAATTTTCTTTTCAATTGATATCAGGATTGCCAGCATATAAATGTAGGTCTTATAAGAAACTAAATTTTTATAATATCATGGAAATCCTGAAATTATTTTAATTTGCCATTTATCAGTGATATCGTAAAATTCCAATGCAAAGTCGTAGTGATTTATAAAATTACATTTTATAAAAATTACATTTTTCAACGCAGGTGATTTATAAAATTAGTGCATTATATTTTATTTGTGTTTATATATTTTGCACCAATACTTTTTTTAGTTTTACAGCCCATAAGCTTAAGATTCATTATATCTTCAAAGCTTTTTTCAAATTTTCTTTTTTTAAATTGTTGATTTTTTTTATCTATTTTTGGTGCCACATTAGGGTGGCATCAACAATTTTTTTGCCCAGAAAAGTAACTTAGATGTTTACAATGAGTTTTGGCGTTACTGTAAGCAAATGGTAATCTAAATTAAAATATATTCAATAAAAAATTAGCGTAACTAGGATAAAACATTTTAGGATAAATAAAACGTCTATGATTTTTATTTGAAGAAAAATATTTGGAAAGTATTTTAAATTTAAAAAAATTTTGACCCTTTGTTTCCGATTTAGATAAAATTTTGTGCATGTATTAAGGATGATACAAGGGCATGTAAAATGAATTTTTCTCATTTTTATTTTGAGAACTGTGGCAACTCTATAGCTTTGAAAGTGGTTAACATATTTACTTAAATGTCTATTTGTCAAAGCTGTTATATAAAAATTTATAAACTATTTTTATTAGCATATTTTTTTGTAAGAATTTTCTTTAGCGACGTGTATTTAAAAAAGTCTATCTTTAATTTTTGTATACTTTTTTGGTAGGAAGCCATATCGGTATACTTGCTACAGAGAAAAGGAGGTCAAAATTTTTAAATTTAAAATAGAATTACTCTATATAAAAGCTCAAAGCTCTCTATTTATCTTCTTATCAACTTAAGTTTTAAACTGTAAAACGAAACATTGCTTAAGTGTGAGCTTTAACGTAAATGATTCTTAACTAAGTTTAAACTTAAGTATACACTAAGGGAACAGTATAAAACCGGGCCTAAAACTTCAAAAATTTGTGATTGTAAGATATCGAGGCACTATTGTATCATGTGTTTCACTATTGTATCATATGTATAGTGGATATGGTGTAATGAAATTAGTGATGCAAAATTTAAATAAAAACTTAATTACATTGCAGGAATTCTTGGCTTTTTTGCTACATATGGTATCCAATTTTAAGCATGTATAGATTTTCTTATATGATATTTTTTTGGAAAGCTTTTGTACGGTGTAATAAGGAGTTATTGAAAAAATTTGTGAAATTTAAAAGAAAGCGAGTAGAAAAATAATAGTCTTAGGTTTAAAATATGATGATTAATTTCTCTAGTCCCAAACAATATGGTGTTTTAGTCAGCTTGTGAGATATTAGTAAAAACATTTTGATTCTGATGCATTTGAATTAAAATAAATCATGATCATGAACCCTTCCTTACGTTAGGCATAAAGAAAAATGCATCTCAATATTTTATTATGCTTAAAGCAATGAGCCCAAGTACCAGTAACGGCAACAATCCTTAAAAAAGTAAGTAAGCGACAACTTTACCTTTAAATTATAATTATATATATATAATATCCTTGAGTGAAGGGATCTAAAAAAGATGGATCGGTACTCTAAAATATTTACAAGCCTAACAACAAAATTTTAAACAATCCTAAACGATATAATTTCAAATGAATAACATGGGCCTTATAATGCCCCTTTCGGATACACATAACTTCACTTCTACTACTTACTTATTTATTTATTTTTTATGTTTCTTTTTTTTGTGGATGCAACATGATTTGTCATTGATTTTTATTTTGTTGCGCCTTTTAACAAGAGTTATGTTTTATGGCACAGTAACAACCCAATGTTTGTTTATTTTTCTTTAACTGAACTAAAAAAAAAAAAAACAAAAATAATAAAAACTTAAGGTGGGGTCTGTCAAATATAAATCTATCTATCTTTAAATATAAAGGCAACTTAATCATCTCTCTTGGCTCGGGCTAAAAAAAGAAATAAAAACAACTTGAATCAGAAGATAGAAAAAGAACTCAAGACAAAATAACTAAGTATACAATCAACCCATAGAGTTTTGTAAAGTACTTGGTCTGGTGTTACAAGTACACATATGTAAAGTACATTATTTGTTATAAAAATATAAATTTCTATATTTTCATTATACAGATATTTCAACTATTTTAATAATAAAATCAATTCATCTTTCTTGTGTATTGATTCATTTTTCTTTGTTAAATATTTTCTTTTGTTGATAAAAGTTTATTTAAAAAATATTTTTTTTTATTTTAGTTCTTTCTTGTCAATGCATTTTTTTTTGTCATTGGTATTTTATTTTAATTGAGTCTTTTATGGTTTTGTTATGACTAACATTATTTATAAATTGTAATTAAAGATTTTCATCGTTTTCCAAGCGGGAAGTACATTTACCGATCATGTTTATTCCCATAAACACGTACAGTGATCATGTATAATGTTCGTATATACCCACATATTCAATGATATTTTTTATATATGATGTAATCTTGGTTGTTTTTTTTTTCTCTCTTAAATTTTGTTTATAATATTAATTTTCATACTTTTAATAACGCAGTCTTTTAATAAGTTTTTATCAATAAATTGATTGCTTAGAGGAGTTTTTAATATCTGTGTTCTGCTGTGTGAGCAAGAGACCACACAGTTTAAAGTTAATTAAAGTTTAATGAGAAACTCCCACTTTTATGTAAAAAATATATTTTTTCCTTCTTTTAAATTAATATTAAAATGTAATAAAAATGTAATGTGATTTTGTGGAACTAACTTCAAAATATTTACAGTAGATTTTAAAAGAAAATTTAGTTGAAAGATTTTTTTTTAATGCGAAATGTACTTCCGTTTTATTTTGTTTAGAATTTTTTAAATATTACCTGATAATTTTTATTCTACTTTTTATGTAATATATATATATAGGTCACAATTTTTATTTTTCTTTTATTTTTAATAAAAGTGTCAATGTACTTTAAGAAATTTATTTATATAAAGCTAATACCCCCATAAAACAAATAGTTGCTGATTAATACAATAATAAATTAAATTAATACAATAATAAAGTCTATCTTACAAATAGCAAGAGCAATCAACCACAAGCTTTAACAGCTACTAACACCAGATGAGCCAGTGAACAGCTCTAGACAATTATATGAATATGAATATACAAATATGCGTACATATAAACGCATAAGTAGACATGAGTTGAGATAAACTCGCTTGAAAGAAATTCGAAACTAATGAAATGCAACAATACTTCCTTAAACATTAAAGAAAATTAGAGTGTGCAAAATTTATATTTCTATAGTTTATAGAAAGTTAGGAAGTCCTTCTCTGCTTTTGATTAACAATTTCAAAATAAAAATAATAAGGGTCCTCATGGAAATGCGTAAAACCCTCGCAAACTGTGCAATGTGTGCAAGTTTGCACAGTCGCAATTGAACTGTCAAAAATTGTATGGAAAATCATTTGCACAACACTTATAAGTTTGTGCAAATATTTAGTTTTGCAAACTTGCACTGTTTAATTGTGCATTTATTTGTTTATATTTATTTTTTTATTAGCAACTGCTGTGTAAAAAAAAAATATAGTTACGTTAATTATGGTAAAATCATTGCATCATATCTTTTATTTTATCAAAATTATTCAATTATTTACAACTTTTTCTTATTTTTTTTTATCGTTAATATTCACAATATTTGAAAAGGGGGATCATGAAACGTGGCGCGCAAATTTTCAAAATTGCACAAATGGGAAACTTAAGCATTTAAATGAGTACTCTTAATATTTTTGTTGATATAAAATAATTTTTCTATGTATATTTCTTTTAGTTTTTTTTGAAGTCAATAGATTGTTGGATTATGTGCGGAATTATAGAAAATGGAAACCCTACTCTATAAACATATTGTATTATTTTGCTAAGATACACACATACATACATAAATATATACATACATACATACATACATACATACATACACACATATGTAAATATTTATGTAAATAGACTACTTTATTTTTCGATACGTTAGGGGTAATGGTAGTCACCATACAAAATAAATATTAATTATATACCTCCAAAACTATTATAGACAAAGTCATGAGATTTTGCTCAAATAATTTTATTGTTAATTTATATAACTGAGATGAAAATGGAGCGGGCAGGTATAGGGGAAGTGAAAGCCCCCATAAAAAGAAACTACTAATAATCGGATAACTTAAATATTGTTACAAAAATTTTACGGTAATATCTTTCTCATTAACCACTAAACATAAAATGAAAGTAGGACCGACAGAACCAGGGGAAATGGTACCCCATAAAACGAAAATATTAAATATCGTACGTCTTAGGAACTAATACAGCAAAAGTTTTAACATTTTATATCATATCTAAAGAATTATTATAGTAGTGGCACTACTTTATTATCATAATGAATTGATGAAATGAAAATAGGATGGATAGGGCCAGCAGGAGGGTTGACCCATATAGGGAAAAAAATTATTTTCGGATATCCGAAAGAGTGATTTATTGAAAGTCTTAAAAATATTTAGAAATAATTTTCAATAACAGAAATTTGAATAGGGAAGATAGGTCGAAGAGGCGTATTAGTTCCCTTGTAAAGTAAATATTAGTTATCGTATCAGGGTGGGTAGCGAAGCTCACCGGGATAAGCTAATTTGTTATAAAACACTTTTGTTAGATTTTAAGATGTACTATTGTATTCATTTCACTTTAATGTAATTCTTGTACAAAGAATACCAAATGTTAATTTGAAACACTAAAAATGGATTTCAATCACAAAATTTTTTATTGATTTTGCCCCAATCGTGAAAATTATAACCTCAATTAATTAAAGAACATTTTTTGTTCTTAAGTTCCGGTATCAACATTTAGAATAACATCGGAAAACATTTGAACAAAAATATCACAAAACATCAAAACCTCATACTCACAACGCAATTTTATTTCCATTTTCGTTACTGAAGACAAGGATAATATTCCAATACTATATATATGTATATATATATTTTTTATCGACAGTTCTTATAAATTTAGCTTTTAATATTTTCTTTCAAACATTGTTTTATTTTTTTCGTTTTAATTTTTTTTTATAGAGCTGTTAATTATAAACAATTATAAAATTTATTGCTCCAATAATTATTATAATTAAATTTATACATAAAATGAAATAATAAATTAATTGAAAAAAATTGTTGAATATTTTTTTCTGTGTATTACCATAGTTAAAATAAAATAAAAAATAATTCTATTTTATAAGTTCATTACGATAATTACATAGCTCCTTCTTTAGATATTTCAAATCAATCCCCCTACAAATGTCATCACACAATAGGATCTTAACACTCATAAATATTTGAAATATAACAATATATTAATGTTATCTTTTTTTACAAATACAAATCTCTTTCGAAAATTACTTAACGTGCATAAAATCCATATAAACATTAGTATTAAGATTACATTTATTATAATATAGTGTCTACACGCTGATATAATATCGAGGGCCTATATTCAAAACCATCTATCTCAGGATTTCATGAAACTGCGTTTTTGATGCCGTTATATTCCCTATAGTAATCCTCATCTATGATATATACTTCAAAAGAAAATTCCATTTTTTTTAATTTTATCCACGCTTTTCTACTCTTCAATCTTACAAAATAAATACTTTGTTTTTATTTTTTGATTACTCTTTGAGTATTTATTTAATTTTTTAATAACATAGACATCACGTGTATCATTTCTGACAAATTTATACATTCTAAATATGAATCACCAATTGTGTGTGGGTACATTGCTTTTGCTTATAGATATATTGTACGAAGCTTCAAAAGATTTTTTCCCTATCTTAATGACCGGCACCTGTAGAATCAAACTTTGGCGCAATTACATATGCCGAAAAATAATATGTATATATATATAAACAATTATAAAATTTATTGCTCCAATAATTATTATAATTAAATTTATACATAAAATGAAATAAGAAATTGATTGAAAAAAATTGTCGAATATTTTATAATGTTGCTACAGAACCCCATTAGGGAAACCTTGGATTAGAGGCCTTAAAAAATTTCAAAATATATTAAAAGGTCCCCAGGAACTATTCTTTTTGCGATTTCTATTTTTTCGAGTTTTGATGAGCTGAACACAGAAAAAATATTTAACAATTTTTAAAATACCAGCAATTGAAAATCATGATTCTAGTACACTAGGCAAAAAATAGTCTTGAGCCTTTTGTGTTTATTTCATTGAGCTCGTTATGAAAAAAACTTTTTTTTTTCGGAAATTTTGGTTCAAAAAGAGGGCTTTTTTTTGGCATACTTAGAAAATAATAGAAACACTGCCAAATTACTTTTTTTAAAGTTATAACGCAAAAAATTTTTGGTATATGTATTATTAAATAAATTGTTTCTTAGGAATATCCCGGGCCGCATAAAATTCCTTTTGAGACCGGATATGCCCATGGTTGGTATATAAGAAGTGGCAGATTAAAATTTATAACCTATAGTATTTTCTGATCATTGTGTATGTCATATTTTATGTGAATTGCTTTAGTGGCATTAAGAAAGTATTAAAATAGTTTTTTCCTGCAAGTAGGTTTAAAACTGGAAGTAGTCTCCAAATAAGGTTATAGTTCGTAGATTTATTCAAAATATGTTATAAAAAGATTTGTTTACAAAAAGTGGGTGTGGCATATTTTTTATTTCATAATTTCGCTATTTACTAATTTTGCACAACTCTTTAGAGATTTTATTAATCTGAAGGTAGTATACCTTAATTTCACATTGGAATCATTGAGGACCGAAAATTTATTGCAGAGTATTGTAAGCAAAAAATATTTGGAATTAATTTGTTAATTTCATATTAATGCATTTACTTTTTTTCTTTTTAGTTAAGTCGATATCAGTGTTCTAGTCTTTTTATTTTGCTTTTAGTCTAAAAATTTTAGTTCCTAGCTTTTTTACCCTTTTTTGATTCTTAAAATTACCTTGAAAAGCCAATTGTCTACAAATTTTACGAGAAGTATTCTAAAAAATAAATTTCTTACTTGCTTTTACTATTTTATTTCGACAGAATCAGAATCGAGATTATTTATATTTAACCAAATTTTTCGTTTGTAGTGCTTCAATCTCTGAATCAAATATAACTTAACTAGTTTTATGGACTTACTTAATCAATAGGTTATTTTTTTTAATAAATTTCATTAAGCTCAGAAAATATTTATAAACATAATTAAACAAAAATTCTTACAAAAGCGAAAAATCACCCAAAAAATTGGAAATGATAAATCAAAAAGGAATTATACTTAGATAATGACGAAAAATCGCGTCAAAACATTAAGTCTTTTTTCATATGAAATATATATAATTCAAATTTGTATGAACATTTTGTAGGCTGAAACATTTTGCTGGCAGAAAAATATTCTATGTTTTGTTTAAAAATTTATTGCAATATTTAAAAAACAAAAACTAATGAGAAAAATAAATAAATAAATAAATAAATATATACTATTATATAAATAAATATTTTCTTGGTCATTCAGCTTTGATTTTTTTTTAAGTTCAATTTGGTCGATATATTTAATAATATATAATGACCAATTAGAGGTTTCTGATGAATTAAATTATTTTAATTGAAACATAAACTATAAATATTTTAGACATTAATACATTTTTCTTTAAAAAGCGCAATATTTCCAAAAGTTTATAATGACTATATAGGAATATATAATAATACATATAATATATGTATCAACATAACTAAATAAGCCATACTGAAAGAACCACTGTACAATGTCTACAAATTTTTTATATTTTGTTTATCTTTCATATTCCAAAATATGTATATTATATTATGATTTGATATTATAAAATTCGAAAATATGCCGACAGCTTTATTACAAGTAAAAGCACCAAAAAAAAAAAAAAAATACAGGAATCATAACATGCAACATCAGCAGCAGTCAGCGGTAGCTGCGGTTGGTAGGTAACATGGTTTGTTACCATCACCACCAACCACCACGTTTATTACAAATTATAACAACAACCGCTTAAAATGTATGTACATTTGTTTGTATACAGAGTAAAAACAATAAACATTAACTTCTTTGTTTAAAATTACAAAATCAGTTGTTGTCATCGCAGTAGTTCGAGTATTTGGTTGAAATGCAACCTATCATAACCAACCGCAAACATTTTTCTCTTACGATTATGTATGAGAGTGTAAGAAGAAGAGGAAGTGTAGGAGTAGTTGAAAGAGGCTGGAGAAGGAGGTGTAGATGCTGCAGCCAAAGTGGCAGCCAGCCAGCTAGTCAGCCAGATTTTTTCCATTCATTCAAACGGGCGTTAACTGATGTTACTTGCGGCTTGGATTTTTTTCCACTATTTTTTTTTTTTGGTCTATCTAAAAGTTGTAAATTGTACGTTTATATGCCTGTGGTAGTGGTTTATATAGGTTTGACCCATATTTTTCAGACTATTTATGGTTTAATCTTTTGTTTTATTAAACTGATTTAAAAAAAAAAGCGGAAAATAACTAAAAAAAAATCTTAGACAGCTTTAGATTCGTGATTGTTGTCAGTATTATGTCTGTTTAAACTTTTTTCTTAAGCTTAATGAAAAAAAGCTTTTCATTTGCAACAAAATGTTTACTATATTAAAAAAATAAATAAATATAAAAACATACAAATATTTATTTTATGAATGAAACAGATCATTGATCTTTGCGGTTAAGGCATGTGAATAAAAATTTTACAAGTTTTATTTTTTATTTTTTAATGCTCTTTTCATTATTTATCATTTCATACTATAAATTATTGAGGATTGTGTTTTGTTTTTATTCAACTTCCACACATGTCACCCATTTTTATAGCTGTCATTCTGTCAATTGCTATATTTACTATAGTTCACTATAAGAAATCTATATGCATTCAGACAATATCGCACGCTATTTTATGATAATTCTACGTGCAAAATGTCTTTATGCACTCGTATGACTATTATAGTACATGGGAATAATAGTATAAATTTTTGTCGTTTATTTTAGATATAAATTTGTATATATAGAGAAATATTTATATTTGCTATAGAAAACTAACCTTACCTTAATAAACCTACACTTGATGCTTTAATATTAAAGTATTTTTCTGTTGTGCCCTATATTAGGTTGGCTATGTTTGGTAAAGATGATGATTATTAATAAGTTTCAATAATGCTTAGTAGACTTGTCTCTGTGAAGAACAATTACAAATAAATGTCCAAATATCCACTAAGTAATCTACTTATTTTTAAACTTTTATCAATTTCTGATCTTTATAACCAAATTATGCAGTTGGAGAAAATTATATATTTTATTAAATTCCATTCCATTTCAGGTATAGATAATTTGGTTGCTTTTTAACTCATTTTCCATTCGATATATGTTCGCAGTAATTTCGAAAATTCTACTTAACTATAAATATTAGAGTCTGTCGCTTGACTTCAAGGAAGTCAAATCTGTATATCATGAGTTCCATGGAACATCACATATGAAAAATATCATAGGTCTTCCGATTTTTTTTAATATTTGACACTTGCAAAAACTAATGATGCTTTGTAAGACTACATTGACGTAGATATTTTAATTTTTTGAAATTTCAAAAAACTTTTTTGTTCATATTTCACCTTGTATGTGTAACTTTAATTTTACATAACTTTTGAAGTTTAGATCCGATTTTATTGATGTAAAATTTATTAGAATGGCAATTTAATGTTCTTTTAATATTAAAATTAAAAAAGAAATAAATTTTTAAAAAATGCATTTATAATGCAAATGATTTTTTGGAAGCATTTTTGAAAACGTTCTCCCCCTTCGATTTTATATTTTCTTAAAGCTTAAAGCATGATATATTAACTTAAGAATTCAGTTTAAGTTTTTTTAGTGATGAAGAAGCTTTAGTATTTTTAATATTTTTCCCCCTTTTATTCAAATATTTTTGTGTTTTATAGTAAAAACAAAACAAATTTTTTGGTTTATTTATAAAAAATTGGGAAAATATGTATCCAAATAAAGTTGTATACGAGTATGAATAATTAGTATAATTGTAAATTTTTAATAAAACATATTTTCAACAAAATTGTTCTTGAAGAAATTCTGCAAAAAATGTAGTTAAAAAATTACAAATGCAATTATGCATCTAATGTAATTTATAACTAAATATTATTTTTGACTTATTTAACTTAAAGCAAATATAAATGCCATTAGAATATTTTTTTAATCAATTAAATCTGTCATTTGCGTATGTAGCTTTATATACTTTAGGTTATGCACACTTTGCGTAAAACGCACAAAATAGTAAAATATTTTAAAAAGTAAATTTTTGTATGAAAAAATGTATTGGTATTTTTTTCTAAAAATTATGAAAAATAATAAATATTTCCATCACATAAAACTCTAAATTGAATTGCTTAAGCAATAAATCGGTTTTTAATATGAAATAAAAAAAAAGATAAAAATCTAAGGAGAAGAACAATTTCAAAAACGCATCTAAAAAATGCATTTAGTTGAAAAGTAGAACTATTTAATAAATTTATTAAAAAGAGAACAAATGTAGAAATCTAATGCATTTTAAATAATGAAAATCCGATGTCTTTTAAAGTAACATAATTTTTCGATTTATTTTAATTTAATAATTTCAAAGACACAGCTTTTTATTTTTTTTGTTTTTTTAACAAAAGTCGGATGAATTTGATTATCTTCACAGAGAACATATTTAGAGATATATATTGAGAAAATGAAAGGCATGAGGTAAAAAATTTTAAATTTTTGTGAGTTCTTTGGTGAAATTCATGATATTGGATAATCTGGAAAAATCCTTTACAATTCTTCAGAATCCTGCGTTCTGTGTCTTTAGTTACTAGGGCATCCAATTATACGGGTTTTCATATTAATGAGTTAATTTGACAAATAAATGTTGGAGGTTAAAAGTTGATCGGTAAGTAACCGATTAATGGCAAATTATTCGATTAACCGAATAGTCCCAATAATACATGTAAAACATATAAATAACTCAGATTATAATATTTAATCTATTGAAATAGTTATTTAGAAACATAATGTAGACAAAGGGTTCATCTTATCAAAATATTCTCGACAAAATGACATCCTACACCAGCGAATGGGCCTAATATGGAACCTATGGTCAATTATAAATCGATCTTTATGAAATTCTATACTGTGATTTCTGCTCATATTAAACTTTTTTATGTCAAATATTATCTTGATATTGTCATTTATGTGGGATTTGTGAAATCATTTATATGGGAGCTATGCCTAATTATGAACCGATTTTTGTGAAATTTGGCAACCCAATACACACTTATATATAACGTATTTGTGACATAATTAAAGAATTTGTAAGTATTAAAACCCTATTCAGGGGTAAAATTTGTATGAGGGCTAGGTAAAATAATGGACCGATCATAACGAATTTCAATAGGTTTCGTCAAAATAATTATATGTGCCGAATTCATCAAATTATCTTTAAAATTGCGACCTGTACTTTGTGCACAAAATTTGCATGGACAGACAGCCAGTCAGCAAGCCACCCAGACGGATGGACATCGTTAAAGAAGACTCATTTTCTGAGTCGATTGGTATGCTTTAAGCTGGGTGTTGCAATATTTTTTCTGTGCGTTACAAATAACAGCACAAACGCATTGTTTTTGGTAACAAGTATTTGCAAAAATAACAACGCTTTATAGCAGAATAATTCATTTGAATCTCTTTTTAATAATATCTTTGAATCAGTGATGTCAGATGGAGGGAATTTTTGGAAACAATTTCAGGCGGAGGGAAAAAGGGAAGGAATTTTAGTTTTTTCCAAAACAAAGGGAATTTTTAAATTGTCTACATTTTTTTAATAAAGGACTAAAAATATGAATAAAAAAGATTAAATGCAATATTATGGAAAGATTTTTTTCGAACTTGGTATTTTTTGAGGTTTAATAATATTTAAATTAAATTATTTTTATGTGGTGTTTTATTTACTTATAAGCAAAAAATAAACTTTTTCTTATTTTTTTATCATTAAAAATAGCGATCTTAAGGAGGAGGGAAAACAAGGGGGAAAACTTTTTTGAAATAAGGGAATTTTTTACAAAACGGAGGGATTTTTCCTAAATTGTATTTGGTATAACTGCTTTGGATGCTTTTTGTATTACTTTTTAACTCTTTCAGTGCCAAATTTTAACGGCTGGACGAAAAAGTCTAATATTTTCAGTTTTTATTCCTTTTGGCCTTAGGAATAATAATCTGTATTTAATTTTATGATATAATATGTGTAAATGGGTATTTTGGGGTACAATCAAAAAACACAAAAATGACATCATCTCGAAGAAAATATTTTATATTTGATTTTATTTTATTTTTAAAAGCTAAATATTTAAATGAACTTTGCTCTATAAATTCAATTTAGTTTTTATAAAAATATTAAATTTAGTAGAATTGAAAAAGGCATTTTTAAGCCAATAAAAACATTTCAAGACATTTTTTTAAGTGCAATATTTTTTTGTGGCTAAATTGAAGAAAAATTAAAAAAAAATATTTGATAATAATTAAGAAAATCTTAAAAAATAAACAAAATAAAAATAAAATAAACAAAAATCGGCTTACCTATTGACAAATTACCAAAAGGTGCGTGTTGCCATATGGCAACAAATTTGCAAAGTTGTTAAAAAATAATAAAAAAGTACTTCTCTAAAAAACTAAATTTCGGTTAATCGGTTATTGAACGTAATGATTTTATTAAAAATTTTGGCGGCATCCGTTAAAGCTTTATAATAGCTTATATTTTTTCTCATACGATAAACTGTCTCTGCACTAATTTTTGTCATAGGATTGGCAATTTGCCTGTAATGATGTCACAAACATAGTCTAATATTGTTGTCGAAAAGTAAGCGAGGTGTGGCCATAGTTAACAATAAGCATAAAGTTAAAAAAATGCGTTTTTAAAAAGTAAGCGTAAAATATGGGCGTCCAATCGAGATATAACATAGCCTATAACATTTTCCGGTATTAGTGCTATCTGTGTTGAAATCGGTTCAGCGTGATTGATACACAAACAAATAACTTGCCATATATTAATTTTAGGACTCTTCGGTCTAAGCACTAAAAAGTATAAACACTGTCGTTCGTTTAATAAATCGGCATTATTCTTTCATCTCTTGTTAAGGTAGTAAGTAGCCTTCTGTTTAAATAGCAACATCCGGCACCAACAAATAAAATCTCTAGTAGCAGAAAAAAAAACTGTTCTCAATAACCATGTTCGCATGTCCAAAATTTCAACGTTTCTATTTTAGAAAAAAGTGTTTATATTATACCTTTTAGTCGTGCCTTTAAGAAGTCAAATTCTATTAATTAGATAAGTGAGATTGAATGAATAGACCATTTTTTTTTTAGCTAAAAACATTTAGTATAATTTTGTGATTTATATCAAATAATATTTCAATAAAGAGCCACTGTATGTAGGGTATCTCGATATACTAAACTTTTTGAACATCCTGGCACTAAAGACAAGTGGGTTTTGTTAGCGATTTCAGTTAACAAAGACAACATATAAAGTGATTTTATGCTCTAAAAGTAATTTTACATAAAGTTACTTCTTTTCAATATATTTTAATCTATATTCCTATAGATACCCTCATATGTGTGTGTGCATAAATACATACATAAAACTATATTCCTTAAACATATTTGTGTAGGTTGTGGTTAAGATGACTTCTTTAAAAAACTCTTATTTCTATTTTTTTGTTTCTTTTTTTGTCTGTTTTAATTTTTACAAGGGCTATTCTCCACACACATCTGTTATATGTTTAAAGCATTTTAGCAAAACTAAGAACGTATGAAAATCGATACCCCATTGATTTAGTGTTATATACTTAACACTTCTTGAAGCCTGAATATTGAATATCTAATATATGAGAGTATATTTTTAACTTGGTGCCATAATATGATGATGAACTTATGATATCCAGTACAGCAAAAATTAAATGCAATGTTAATAGAGAAGGAGAAAAAAACCTGCTGCAAACTTGAAAGACCTTACATTTGCATTAAAATTATATAAAAAGTACTTTTAAAGGTATCAAATGGAAAAAAGTTACCATTAAACATCATTTTTATGTATAACTATATTCTTTGATTACCTAGGATTATGTCATTGAGATTATCACACTTAGTTGGTCACATGTGGATCAATGATTTATACCGCAATGGGTGTGTATTAAAAGGAATCATTAAGAAAAGTGTTAGTTTAATCCTAGAATACTACCCACTGAATATGAAAAATATGCAAATATGTATGTAGATATCAAATGTAAAAAGTTTTTAACATGAAATGCATACAGAGATAATGTCTTTAATTTTGTAATCAACATATTTCATTTATTTTTAAAATTCGAATGCTTAGAAGGAAATTATTGTAATATATATGAATAGGATTTTTATTATTATTTTTTTCTGTAAGAAATGTTTGCAGAAAATCAACTAAAATTAAACTTAGAGGGAAAATATGAACATGGCAACCAGTATTGCCAGGAGGTAAGAATAAAAGAGACTAAATTGAATTTAAAAAAAGATCAAATTAGGCTAAATGCACAAAAATAGACCAAAAAAGTTAAATTTTTTTTAAGTTTAAAACTTACAGTCATAGTCATATATATTTATCTTTATTTAATTTTTTTTTTAAATTTGGAAAAGAAGCCAGATATTTGTATTATAAAATATTTTGAAATAATTGTTTTATTGTTATAAAACCTGAGTGGTAATTTCTGAAAAAATCGCGGTATTTATTTTTGATATTAAGAGAAAAACTCGTATGTATTTTTCATTTAAAAAGTTTGTACACACATATTTTATATCTCAAAATTGTTTACACAGCTTCAAAAGTCAATTATTTATACTTAGGATGATGGTCCTAAATCTTTTTTAAATCTTGTGATACAAGCTCAATTTTAATAAGTCGCAAAAATCTAAAAATATTGATAAAAATATTGGTAGATAGTTTTAGAGTCAATGTGAGATTTAAATGAAGATTTAAAATGGTACATCATCTTTAACATTTGTAAAAGAGTTTGCATAGTATTGAAAAATCGTGTAATCTTTAATAAAAAGAATCCCTTATACGAAATTACAAGCATTTGAAAGAGAAAGTAGAAATCTGCCATAAAAATCGTTTAAAATATTTGGAAAATTCTTAGCAGTCACCTATTTGATATCTAGAAAGGTTCTGATGTTCACATTATAAGAAGAGTAATACAATGCTTCTACAATTGCTTTATTATAGTAAAACTCGTGATTTTAGAAAAAACTTTAAGTACAAAACTTTTATTTATTTAAATTACATAGAAAATTCAATACAAATATATCACTGTATATAAAAAATTTTGGCAAATAGTATAACATCTTGAAGGTAATATAGCCTATAATTTTTATTATTTGTTTTTTATTTTATTTCATTTATTAATAGGGGTAAAATCTCCCCCTCCCCCATATAATTTCTTAAGTAATAAACCGGTTTTCTTAAAATTTGTCATGCAGACACTGCAATATCTGAAAGGAACTTAAAGATATACAGTCCAACATTTAGGGTGTAAAATATTCACTAGAAAGAAATAAGTTATTATATGGCAAGATAACTTTTTCTGAGTCAGCTAGTATTCAATACAATAATAATATACTGTGGCAACATTTAGAAATAGCATATTTATTACAGAAAAACGTTTGTAGTAATATTGAATTGTACTTTCTGTAATGTAAACATCATAACCTTTTTAAAAATCATACATTCTTGTCAAACATACCAACGGCTGCAGATAATTTTGAAAATATTCTAACAGATGTTAAATTTTTCTGAAAGATTTTCCCTAATTTCTCTCTAATTTTTCTTTAAATTAATTTTATTTTCATGTAATGATATCTTTTGACTAAGGATTATACCATCCTTTAACTATTCCTATTCCTTTTTCCAAATAATAATACCGATGTTCCTTTTTAAACATTTATTGAAATCTAAATTTGGCTCTGATAGATTTTTTCATAATTTTTGCCACTACTTTAAAATTTTTGTGATCTATTAAAATTGTTTTTGAATTTTAAGATCATATACTATCTTAAAGATAAGACTTTGAACCATCTTTGACAATGTTAAGCATAAATAATTTTGATGTATAAAAAATGTGTGTAAATACTTTTGAAATGAAAAATGCATACGAATTTTTCTTTAATATCAGAAGTAAATACCGCCGTCAGTGAGATTTGAACTTTATTTTTAATGACTAACGTCTTACCCAGGGCACAATCTCGCACTTAATTTTCTAAGTGACAGAAACTTTTTTTAGTATAAATTATCTTTTTAGAATTTTCTTTTTTTAACTAACAGCATCAGAATGAACCAATAATCTGGTTGTTAATCCTGCTATCTAGCCAACTGATCCACGTGATTGCAACGTTACTATGCTATTATACTATTGAGTACTTATTTTTATAACGGAGGGTAGGCAGATAATAATGACGCCTCATTACCAAGAAACTACTTTTTGCTGAGAGATTACTAATATCGATTTTTGTGCGAATAAATATACAAGATTACTTAAATGGATTATTCTGTAAAAACAAAATTTGTTATAGCAAATAGGAAATTATTTCCTTCGCTTTTGAAATACTAACATTTTAGCCTTTTGAGGTAGTTTTAAACATCAAAAAATGCTGGAAAAAAAGGTAGAAGCTAAAACAAGAATTTTTACGCTAAAATCAAAATAAAAAGCTAGATTTAGCCTTCAAAAGCACTAATAGCATCATTACAATATTATTAGAAAAACGAATGTTAAAATAAAAAAAAGTAGAAAATTTCCCACAAAGCCGAAGAAGTGATATTAGTGATCTTTGGAATGTGAAATTAAAAAATACCAGTTCGAGAATAATTAAAGAAAAGCAATGTAACTACGAAAATTTGCTTGGTAATTTGTATGATTATTAATTCTTAATACAACAGATTTATACGTCTTAATCAACTGTAATAGAAAGGGACAATTCTCTCACAACAGAACCAAGCAGAACTCTTTCATTGATGATAAATGTGGAGTGAAAGCTATACAACTGGTCACAAGAAGCTGAAAACTCTTATCAGCTTGCATTGGAGTAACGGATGATCAGTTTAGTGTGTGAAGAGGATGAGGACACAATGGAACAATGTCCTGTATTTGATCGCATTAAGAGCGAATATTTTGA
This sequence comes from Protocalliphora azurea, assembly GCA_932274085.1. NCBI lineage: Eukaryota > Metazoa > Arthropoda > Insecta > Diptera > Calliphoridae > Protocalliphora > Protocalliphora azurea. The sequence goes on from OW026519.1 coordinate 177,460,975, forward strand.
AAAGATAAAGTACTGAATGTCAGAGATATCAATTGGAAATCTCAGAGAAACTATGTTTACTGAGAAAAATGAGGTCCTTAACCAAACTAAACAGATAAGGCATATGGATAGGGCAAGCTTTCCCTGAGAACTCGCAATATAGCAATACCCAAAATGGATTTGGACCATTTTTTAAACCTCCCTATTTTTAAGTTAACCTAGTATAGATACAACACAAAGTTCCTAAGGAACATAGAAAAAAGTTACCAAACACCAAAACAATCAATTAAACATTTTTTAAATCTTAATTATACCAGCTTTATATATTTGAATGAAATATTCATTTTGTATCTCATTTTAAATCATTGCGCATGTACTTAGATACGAAATTGTATTTTAGTTTTCATATCGAAAATTTCCTTTATATTAAGAAAATTTTACTGCCTTGGTTTTTTCTTCCATTACACGTTAAGAAAAGGGTTACTTTGTCATTGTGTTTACCATTGTTTATGTATGGGATTGAAATATTTTCTGGCACATCTCAACAAAATGTATGTTTTAATCGTGTTGTTCGTTTTATTTATAATGTTGGTTATAGAGAATATGTTTCCGAGCAAGTTATTGAAACTTTAGGATCTGATTTTAATAGCTTTATTAAAATTAATTAATCTGCTTCAAATTTTTATGATCATGAAATATAGCAAACCTGCATAACTTATAGAGAAATTTCATTTTGGAAGGTCTACAAGAAGTAATACTATTATATGTCCACGACACATGTCTAGATCCTATGTTGTAAGAATAGCTCGAATTTGGAATAATTATATTCCATATGAAGAGCGAAGCTTTACTAAATCAATTAAATCTTTTTAAAAATTTATCAAGAAATTATTTATGAAACACATCTGTATGTGCTGCGGTATAAAAAAAAAGTCCTGAGATATGTAATGTAAAACGTTCACGTTCTGCTCTAATGTTTTTGCAAAGTGGAGGGTTTATATTTAAAATGTTTTAATTTCAATAATATTTTACTAATATTGTTATATCAATTATATAATTTGTATAACTTTATGTCTTATATTATTATAAGATAATTTTTGGAAATATTTATAGCCAAAATATATCTAGATTATATAGGCCTATAGGCTTGTTAGTCGAATGAATAAATAAATAAATTTGAACCTCTCACCAAAACAATTATATCAATTACTAATAACTGTATAAAATGAAAAATAGAAAAATATTTCCGATTAAATCAATCAAGTAGATGATTGAATGAGATACTGAGCTATCATCTTACCAAATATGTCATCTCTTCTACTATATAGCAAAATTGTATTTTACATTAGGCCTCTTAAGGTAAAGGAAGTCTAAACTCTATATATTACCTCTACAAAAAAAGATCAAGTATTTCCAAAAAATAATGTTTTCACCACGTCAAAAGTAGAACTAAGTGTATATTTTGTACATAATTACTACCAAAAAAAGGTGAAAATAAATGTATTTTTTGTAGGAAAAACCATATATATATTTTCTAAGAAAATTAAAATTTCACAAATTTTTAAGTATTTTTACTATATTTCTATGAGGCTAAACTGAATTTTTATCAAAAAAAAAAAAAAATTATATAAACATGGTTTTAAGAGAAGTACTTCAGAAGCAATGAACAAGAAGCATAAAAGAAGAGCATTCTACCAATCATAATCATGCCGGTCTTTTTCAGCATCAACTACTTCCTTCCAATGACAACACAATGTTAAAATTATGACTTTTTCAGCTCTTTTTCAATTGCTTTTTTGCTGGGAAATGTCATAAGTACTTGTTATAAATGTATCTAATGTACTAGAATTATTTATTTATTTTATTTTTTAATAGTAAATAAATTTACTTGAAATTTTAGTTATTTATTAAAAGTTTTATATAAGAAAAAAAAGTGGAGTTCCAAAATTACACTTAATTGTAATAAACATAAATATTACTGATATGGTTCATATTGGATTAGTTGTTTAGAATTCAAATATTTCTTAACATTAGAACTCTTCCAAAATTCAAACTTAAAAATATAAAAATTAATAAAATCAAATGTTTATTTAGCCTGATCTAGTTTTATAACATTCTTATCAATAATATAACATACAACTAAAAATAACAATGACTTACAAATAACAACAACTGCATACTTATCCATTGATAATCTTATCCAACTAAAAATATCATTGTCATCATCACCACCAACAAACAGCCACCACCTAAGTAAATAAAAATCGGAAAAAAATATATAGAAAAAAAAAACGAAAAAGATCTTTTAAATCATTTGATTAAGCTGTAAAAAAACGCTTGCTGTAACATACAGCAAACAACGAACATACAGCATCATACAAAATACATTAGTCTTCATCATCATTTGCATCTCGGAAAGAGATACAAAAAACAAAAACAAAGACGAGCGCAAGTATCACCACAAAAACAGCTGTAAGAAAAAGCTTAAACCAAACAACAGATAAAATCGAACTGATGCCTCTGAGTCTGGCATCAACATGTAATAAAACATGCTAACATATACAAACTAACATGCAGACAGGCGGTCGGTCGGTCGGACGGACGCACATTTTTATAGAAAAGTAATAAAATCATGATGCCAACACAAACATACCAAAGATACAATAAATATTTATAAATAAAATATATAAAATAAGTAAATAAAATATCTATGATGATGATTTAGTCATTGTGATAAAGCATAACTAAGATGTAGTCGTCGTACTAAAAGAAAATTTTGGGAAAGTTTTTTTTATCTGTTTTTCTAACAAAGTGTTTGGTTTTTATGCCTCATGCATCATAATGCATATATTTGAATGTTGTTGCAAACAAATGTTTCTATGTTTTTTTTTTTTTTTCATTTTAGTTTTATTTGTATGATGCATAAATACCACACCTATTTGCACGTTTGCGTATTTAGCAAATCAACTACATCAACAACAAATAAAAATCTCTATTAGATAAACTATAGATATGATGAGGAGTACATACAAGTATCTACAAATATCGACAAGTTTTATTTTTATCGATTGTGCTTTTGTTTTTTGTGGTGTCTCCATCTTGAACATTATGAAAATCTAGTTAAATAATTGACATTTGTCAAGTGTTGTTTTATTTGTATGCAAATGACTTGGACAATATTTTCTTCTTCTTCTCTCTCTGTCACCGCTTCACCTATTTTTGTGTTCAATTATTTGTTGATTTTAATATGGAGACATTTCTTATTTATATTTATAGTCTAAATAAAAGATTTTTCATGATAATTACAGGCAGGAGACAGTTTGGAAAGGAATGAAATCATTGAAATCGAAATAATTTTAATTTGACATTAAACAGTCAGACAACTTTCTTTTTTTTAGTGCTTAGGAAAGGTATTAGGAAACAGCTTAAATATATGCTTTTCTACTACAAGAATCTATAGCTTCCAAATAGGCTCAACTCGAATAAAAAACGTACTTCATTAATAGGAGGCGGATTTTCATGTAAATGCATGTTGGTTCTCAATTATTTAAATACTATCAAAATTAATTATCTATCTGAATTATACTTTTTTATGAAAAATGGCATCGATTTGTTCACGCAGTGAAAAAAATTGTTGTTACGACAACAATATTATATTTGCAGAAGCAGTTGGAAACAAAATATAATTAATTTCAATAATATTGTATTTATGGCAATAATACTTATGTTTAAGATTTACTATACTATGGTTACTGCAATTAAATATTTTAATATAGTTGCCTAAAACATATTATATTTTTACCAAAACCTAGTTGAAGTATGGTTGTATAAAGCTACAGTTTATAATATTTTAAAATTAAAGATAATCTTTTAAAAAATATAAGAGCCACATTTTTAGATACCCATAATGTAAAGTTACAAAGTGAGGGTGAATATTTAAGAATTCAGCACAAACTCATTCCTTGATTTTAAAGACAAAGTAATTATCATGCACCTTTAATTAGAAGCGATCGTATAAGGCAAAAGAAAACGAACATGGTGATTAATTCAAGTCACTGGATAAAAGTATCTATTCTGTTTTATTATATTTTTAAGTTATATTATTTAAAAGAGTTATTTTTAATAAAATGCATTTAAAAAAACCAATACTTTGTAAATTTTTAATAAATTGTATGCAAAAAATTACTTTAACTTTCTACTGTATATTATGAACTTTTCAGTTTAATAAACAGGCCTGACAACAATTGAGTTAGTTAAATCGGAAAATTACTGTAGTTCGTTAACTCAAGCTAAATTCATACTACGCTAATATTTGGCGAATATTTGCTTTGCGGAATGTAAACAAGAAATACTTTTACGATTAAAAAAAGATAACAGCTGAATTGGATAAACAAAACTATTTACCTTTAACTAAATGCCGTTAGGGAGCAAATAGTGTTTACACGAGTTGTAAAATATTTGCTACTATTTTGAGAGAATTTTTGCTTTTCACAAAATAACAGTGTTGCTTTGTGAAGACATATTTTACGACATTTAAAAGCTGTTTATTTCATCAAACAAAAAACAACAAATAAATACGCGTAATATGAATAAAAAATCAACTCTTTAAATAGTTGCAAAAATTGGGGGAAAACATGATAAAATATTTTTTGTCAAATATTTGCGTAATCTGAACTTGGTTTTATGTTAAATTTATCAGCGTAACCATTTGGAAATTTTCGTCGTCAATTGCCCCTTTTGCAACCAGATGTCCATTTTTTTGCCCACTTTTTTAAAATGCAACTAAATGGCGACTTTTTAAGACAATATGATAAATATCGAGAAACTAAGTTGTTTGAAATATTTCAACACATTAAATATTAATTCCAACGAAAAAATTAATTACTTTGTGATCATTTCATAATATAGTGATATAAAAAAGATCCGAAGAAGTTATAAATGTACAGAAACTGTTGAAAACTAGAGCTAATTATAAAGTTTATGAACAATTATTTAAAACATCAAATGCAGAAATTTCTGGAACGGATGGGGAAAATTAAAAAAATAGATTTGGTGAATACTTATATCCTCATTTGTATTTCTATTTTGGCTCATAGCAGTACCTCGGCGGAATGTCTTTTTTCTAAATTATAACTAATGAAAAATAAATTGTCCAATATACTTAAGGTCAACACTTGTGAATCCATGCTTTCAGTCCTAAATTTGCTAGACGCGGATTTGTAAGACTGGAGTTTGAGTGAAGAGCTCGTACAAAAGTACACAAGTTTAATTAATAAAAAGAGAATTTTGTGTTAACTATTTTTATGAATAAATTTTAATTTTTGCAGTAGCAAAACTTTTTATAAATTTGTTTGTTATTAATAAAATTGGATTTAGTAGTTTTTTTTAAAATACAATATGTTTTGTTTCTGTTTTTAACTAATAAACAAATTTTGGGGAGTTTTTTTAGTTATTGAAGCAGTTGGCCCCTTTTTTCAAAAAGTTCCCTTCTTTGGCGATTTTATTTTTTTAAATCCCCGTTTTTGGACACTTTTTTCAAAATTCTCAATAATACTCTTTCATTGTTTTCTAGCGGGGAATATAGTAAAACCAAAACGTGTTTATCGTTTAACAAGGAATGTCGCATTTATATTAAAAAAGTGTTGCATAAAAAATAAAAACAATGACAATAAATCAATAATTTAAATAAATATTCAGAATTATACGGAACATATATATATTATGTTTATACGCATGATTACTGCAAGTAAATAACTTACTGTTTATACACAAATTGCTTAAAAAAATTTTCTTATTTATCGTGCCGGATGGGAAAAATACAACTATTTTCATCGAAAATTCTATGAAAGTAAAAGGAATTGGCAACGCCGTACGCCCTATTTGTAACTAGTTTCATTAATCGCGATTAGTTTTCTTACCGTTTATACCGCGAAATTTTCATTTTTCAATATTTTTAATTGGGATTATAAACGTGGTAACAGTAATAAATAAAACGAATTAAAATAATTTCTTAATAGCTGGAATTTAGAGCATTTTGTAGGTTATTAAACTTACTTAATAATGTTTATTTTTTTAACACTTTAATTTTGAAAATATTATGTTTCACCTATATTTATGTAGATAGAATAATACGATGCAGAACAATATGTTGCAGGTGTTTGTAAAGTACGAAGTTTTCAAAAAATTTCCGGAGCACAAAAATCAGGCAGTTTTATAGTAAAAAATCACATCTTAAATACTTTAATTTAATACTTATTAAATAATGCAGTACAGTTTTCGGCGTTGCTTCCAGCGACCATTAAGGTGTTCATAACTATCTGGAACATTTCAAGAAAATAAAAGATTTTTAACAGTAAGAAAATAATGTGAAAGTTAAAAAATTTAAAGAAATGAAATATTTAAAGAAGTAACTTGTGGAACACCCAAGAACATGAAATTATTTAACTTTTTGTTTATTGAGATTATTAAAATGAATTATAAATTGCATTATATTTATATCAACTAATATTATACACAAGTTAAGAAAATTTTATTTAATTTGGAATGTAATACAATTTATATAATTTAATTGCAAATGAGTACAAAAATAAAGAACAGGCCTATTATTGTGATATAAGTGTAGTTTCATTAGGTTAACGAATAAGTTCATTAAAAATCAACGGACTGTTCATTGGAATTATTTGTTTTATTCAACGAACGTTTTGATTAAAACAAAATACGAATAAGTTGAATCAATTAACTTATACGTTGAATTTTAAAATGGTATAAATATTTACGTAGGTCAAAATTAGGGAACAAATTCGTTTAATCAACGAACTGTTTCGTTGTATTTATGTAACTTTTTGGTTCAGTATACTGAATTTATAATAATAATAATAATAATAATAATAATAATAATAATAATATATACAGAATTTTTTTCTGATTTTATTTCCTTCATATAACCATAACCAATTAGGTTCTTTCAAAATAATAAAGAAAAATATTACAATTTCATACCATTCATATTGTTATACATATATAATTATTTTATTTTTTAATCCCTTTCAAACTCTGTTTTGAGATTTGTAGAATGCATTAAAAGTCAATATTATATTTGCTTGAATTCCTTTCTTCCCAAAAGTGTTATCACTTTAATAGCGGTCACAAACAAACATACAAATAAATTAATTTCTTATTGAATACTTTCTCATAATTAAGCAGACAGCTTTTTTAGACAAATATTTGTTATTTTATTTTTTAAGAAAATAAAGTTTAACTTTTTGTTCACATACGAGTAACATGGAGAAAACTCCTACTGTGACTGTTGATTTGTTAATATGATTGTATTTAAATTTGTTTGGATTTTGGATAATGACTTTTTTTCAAAATTAAAAAAGAAATACTTTAAAAAAGTAGAAAACGATTAGGAAACAATGATGAATTAGGTGATGCTGATAATTTAAAAAATTTTTCTTAAAATTTTTTACAAATATTATTTTGGAGTTCTGTCTATTGATAATACGTATACGTCCTGTAGTGTTTGTTGGTTTGGAATGACGTTTTCAAAAATTAATTATTCTATTGTTGCAATCAGATGTTGATTGTTGATTTTAAACAATTTTGTTTTGGTGTAATTTATTATTGTTAAATGAAGTGTTATGATTTTTTACATATGTTTAACCTAAAGAAGAGAAATTATGTTTGCTATATTTGGGATTATTTTTGTTAATAATTTATGTTTTCAGATATTGGAAGTAAATTGTTTTGGTGTTGAAAGATTACCAGATACTAATTGAGTAAAAGGTTTGTTTTTTTGGGAATGGTTTCTCCAATATGACTGCACCTAATTGCATTTCATACAAATTAGAAAAAAAAATAAATATAAATGGAAGTGAAACATAATTTTGAAGATATTTTAAGTTATCAGGGAAACCACAACTATGCAATTTCATGCATTTTTTTTTAACTAACAAAAATTTTATTACAGATAAAATATTCATAATTTCTCCAAAAAAACAATCTTTTACAAAAAATTTACTTTAACTCCAAAATCAGAAAAATTTTTAACTCGATTTTTTAAAATAAATTTTATTGCGTAGCTGACAAATTCTTAACAATATGCAAGAAGATTGAATTAAAAATATATTTCAGATAACTAAAACAACGCTACTTCAAACTTTAGTGTCTCACGAAACAATGCACTTTTGTGTATTTCAACAAAAATACATATTCGAACATTGGTTAGAGAAACAAATTATTTATTTAGTTAGGTGTTTTTAATATCCACAATGTCTTGTAATTTTTTTGTGAAATATTAAAATTTAAAAGCTTTGGCAGATAAGAACTTCTTCAGATGTAACTTCTTTAATTAAAATTTATTTTATATATCGCTCATTCCATAAACGAAAGCCCAAAAATTTTCTTTAGGTCTTCGGATTTTGTTAATATTTGACATATGCATACCCTAAGGAACCATTTTAATATCTCCTTTTTTATTTTTTGAAATTTGAAAAACTTGCGAATTTATTAGCGATTTTAATTCTTTGAAAAGTAAAAAAATGGGAAAAGTGTGTAATGACTATAAACTGTAAACGGATTTTAATGATTTAAATTACATATAGAATATTTTTAGATTTTTGAGACTTAATATAATTGAGTCATGACTTAGGACTTTAGTAAATCTAAGCATAAGCTATTGACTTTCGAAGCTGTGTAAATAAAAAATGTGTGTAAATACTTTTGAAGTGAAAAATGTATACGATTTTTTCTTATAATATCAGAAATAAATACCGCGACTTTTTCAGAAATGAGCGCAATCTACTCTACACATTTCAGGCTTTGCAATAACAAACAATTATTTCTAAGTATTTTATAGCAACACAAATATTTGACTTCTTTTCCAAACTGTCAAAAAATTTAAAAAAGTTTAAATACATATATGACTATGATTGTATAATTCAGAAATAAACAAAAAGGTGTTAGAAAACACTCACAGAAAAAAAGTGAAAATTGATGTCTAAATAAAATAAAAAAAACGTGACATTATAAGGTAATTTCATATAAAATAGTAATCTTTTTAGACAAAAATATGATTTTTCTCCAAATCTCGAATTTTCAAAGCCTAATGCCAAGAAGTGTCGAGGGAGATTTTCATAGTAATAATACTGGTGTATTCCTTGAGATATTTTCTACCTATTTCTGCAACTGTTTGTCGTGTGCACCCTGTGCGAGAAGAACGCGAACGTGTAGAAAAAGAAAAGAAAAATTAACGAAAGCAAAAAAAAAAAGGAAAGAAGAAGAATATAAACAAACTAATTGCTGAAAAGCTTAGGTAGGAAAATGGAGTAGGAGGACATATTGTCCAATGATAGGTGTCGTGGAAAAAAATTTAGAAAAACTCATTCTTTTTCTTTTGGGATACTGAAGAAGGTGAGACCAGTGACCGGCGAAGGAAACATAAAAAAACAACAACAAATTTATGAAATAATAAAATTTTATTCAGATTATAAGTTTGATATAAATGAAATTAAACTTCTAAGTAAGCTAAATCAAACCTAAAAGCTAAAAGAAAAAAAAAAAAAACATTACATACATACAAAAATTAAAGATAAAAAAATCTACATTTAAATTCATTTTAATACAAACAGTTAAATACAAAGTAAAGAAAAAAAAAATAATAATACAATAAAAAATAAAAATATACTTAAAAAAAAACTAAACAAATTACAAAAGAAACCAAACGTAAAATTTAAATCACCCATCACCCAAAATGCCACTGCACCATATGTTCATAAATTCGTAAGCTATAGACCTTTAACTAAAAAGATCCTTTAAATCTCGTTCGTTTATACAGAAAATTTTTTTTAAATTAAATACAAAAAATAAATAAATAAATGAATAAATAATAATAGATAAATAAATATTGTTATATTAATATTTAATGACCTTAGATAAATAATAATAATAATAATAATAATAAATAAATAAGTAAATAAAAACAAAAAGGAAAATACAAAATGGCGAATCTAATATATTAAAAAAAAACATTAAATAAAAATCTACTTAATTGCAAAAGATTATAAATTATAATTATTGGCTGCCATTTTGATTTTCTTCCAATGTATTCCAATTGTGTTCCTTGAGATATTTTCTACCTACTTCTGCAACCATTCAAAAATTCGTATGCTATAGCCCTTTAACTAAAAAGACCCTTTAAATCTCGTTCGTTTATACAGTAAACATTTTTTCAATTAAATACAAAAAAAAAAAAAAAAAATAAAAATAAATAATATTAATAAATAAATTAATATTATTATATTAATATTTAATGACCTTAGATCAAAAAAAGAAAAAATAAATAAATAAATAAAAACAAAAAGGAAAATACAAAATGGCGAATCTAATATATTTAAAAAAAACATTAAATGAAAATCTACTTAATTGCAAAATAGTACAAATTATAATTAAATAATAATATACATTATTGGCCGTCATTTTGATTTTCTTCCAATTTACTTTGAATTCATTATTAATAACTTTATAAATATATAAACCATGAAAACATATATTTTTTTTGACGTTTATATACAATATTGTCGTATATGGTGAAAAATTCCCTTTCAGCTAATTATAATCTGTCCTATTGCTTGCGTCTTCCGAATTCGGAAAATCTAAAAACAAATTCGTGTTTAGTGACAACAAATCTGTTACCTGTAATTATTTTAAATTTTGTCAAGTTATAAAATAAATTTTTTGCTCGCAATTTTTTAAAAAATAATATTATTACTTAAAAATGCATTCATAATGCAAATTGCAATTTTAATATGCACTTTTGAAAAATTTCACATTTGTCTTCAATATTAATCAAAAATATTTAAAATAAAATTGCATTCTTGTTGTGAGTGCATCTTTTGCAAAAACTTTATTTTTGAATTATACAATATCATTTACAATACCTATTGTAATAGACTTTAAATTGGTTTTTAAATCAATAATATTCGACGTATATTTAAAAAGTTATGAACACCTAAAGCCACATATTATTGAATGAGAGTAACCAAAAAAATTAAAGAATAAGAAATTATTTTGTATAAAAAATTGGTGGTAATTTAAAAAAAAAAAAATATTAAAAATAGTAGACCACCTTATCGCAGAACAATTATTATTGCATTTTGTAGTAGATATAGCTTTTAAACTTATTAAAAGAAAATTAAAATCGAAGGGGAAAAATTTGTCAAAAATGCATTGTAATTGCAATTGCATTACGAGTGTATTTTTAAATAAATAATTCACCTTTGCATTACTGCCTTTAAAAAGGTATCGGTTGGCCTTCATTAAAGAGCCTTGGATCATTTAAATCCATGTACAGCCTAAAGAGATATTAACATTTAAAATTACGTACTTTGTCGAACTTTTAACTTTTATAAAAATTTAAATCGTGAATAAATTTACGATTTTTTTGAGATTGAAAAAAAAGCATTAATGAGAATGACTAAATGGCTCCAAAAGTTATATGCGTATCAAATGTGAACAAAATCTCATGATCATTTTTTAAAAAAATAGACATTTTTCATAGATCTCTCGTGGAATGAACGATATTTAAAAACTACAACATACATGGATATATACTTATCAAAACCCTGGAGCGAATAGCAGCAGAAACTTCAGATAAAATGATATGAAATAAAAAATTGGAAATAAACACCAATATACTAAAGGTTGAAGATTTGATTATACGGATGTCAGCCCAAATCTAGTATTGCCGTTTTTATGCCATGAATAAAAATTTTTTTTGACAAATTACAAAACTACAGCTTCAATAGATTTTTCTAGCATATTTTTTTCCGCAGTTCAAATGCAACAAATATTAAATATTATTTTTTCTTAAATTTATTCATTGCCAAAGTTGTTTTGACCATAAGTGTGATTTTGTGTTGTGTAGTTTTAGAATAATACCAAATATAAGTTAACAACATTTTGTATGGTATCGCATAATAAACAATAAATAAATGAATGACACAATACACACAATGAAATGTCGTGGCAAATATTTAAACTAAGAAAATATATAATAAGAAAACTAAAACTAAGTCTATCGCAAAGTTAAGCTATGATTATGACAATCTTAACTTAACTTCAAACTTAACTTTATCAAAAATAATGAAAGGATTTTTAAGATATTACCAGTATTCAGATTTTCCGTTATTAAAGGCTTATACATCAATTCATTCAATCACTTACATTTCCTGTTTTCAAATTCAAATTTTCGATTTTTTTTTACAAAAAGAAAAAACAAAATGTTCCACATTTAATCCTCCTACAACCCACGATATTTTAATTATAACCGTAGGGTATTCCATTACAATGTTGCCAAATATAATTCCATAACTAAAGTACCACATAAATACAAAAATATCACAACAAACTTGTGCAAAGATTTTCAAAGAAACTCATAAATAACCATTAAATGAAAAAAAAGTAGCAAAGAAAAATAATAATAAATTTGAAGTTTTTTTTTTTCAATTTTGCCATAATTTTTAGAAAAAAAATGTAATAAAATAAATATCAACATAGATGTTAAAGAGCGAGTGCAAAATGGGAAAAACGCTAAAACAAAATACAATAAAGGCCACATTCATGAATGGCGGTACGATTATAATGATGTTGAAAGCAACAAAATAAATAAAGTTAAACATGCATGAATATGACGCCATTTAGTCTGGTGATGATGTGATGTGACTCGTGTGATTATACTCACTAAATGTTGGCAGAAAAATAAAAAACAACAATAGATCTATAAGATATACAACTGAAATATGTGAGATACATTTTTGTGTTTAATTTTACTTCATATGTTGTATTAATACAGACTTGTGAAAGATTTTAATTATAAAGCAGGCTTCTATTTTTTCAGTTAACATGTGCTAGGAGTAACTAAAATAGAAAAAAATGCTTGTGTAATAAAATAAAGTACAATGTTTCTCGTGTGAAATTTGAAAACAATATTTTAAGGTAAACATTATTATTATTATTAATTTTAATTACAAAAAGGACATTGATTTGTGATCACTTAGATTTCTTAACAAAAACTAATATTTTGTATGAAAATTTCAAATCTTTAACCCTTAATATCTCGCTAACTTAGCGTTTAAATAAAAAAAAGGGCCTCAATTTGTAATAATTTAGATTTCTTACGATATTTTGTATTAAAATCTAAAAAAAAAACTTTAATCTTGAATGTCTCGCTAAATATGAGTTGAAAGGGAAAAAGTACCTCGAATTGTGATCAATGATCAATTTGATTTCTTATCTAAGATCGATATTTTAAATGATAATTTCAAAAAATTTTTAATCTTTTATATCTCGCTAAATATGAGTTAAAATGGAAAAAGAACCTCGATTTGTGATCACTTAGATTTATTACCCAAAATCTATATAAATGCATTTAAGTGAAAAAGGAACTTCGATTTGTATTTATTAACAGTCGCTATTTCGAATGAAAATGTCTAGAAATCCTCAACCTTCAATATCTCGCTAAATATGAGTTTAAATAGAAAAAGAGTACCGATTTGTGATCATTTAGAATTCTTACCAAAATTCGATATCTTGAATGAATTTGACCTTTAATATCTCGGTAAATAAGAGTTTAAAATGAAAAAGGGCCTTGATTTGTGAACATTTAGATTTTTCACTAAAAATCGATATAATTTTATGAAAACTCCAAAAAATTTTTAACCTTTTATATTGCTGCAAAAAACCTCTTAAATGGAAGGAACCCTTCTCCTAGAAAAAGATATTTTGTATAAAAATTTCCAAAAATTTTTTACCTTAAATATCTCGGTAAATAAGCGTTTAAATAGAAAAAGAGTCTCGATTTATGATCACTTAGATTTTTTACCAAAAACAGATATTTTACACGAAAATTTAAAAAAATGTTTAATCTTGAATATTTCGGATAAAAAAAAAAAAAAAAAATTTAAATTTCAAAAGAACTTTAATCTTGAATATCTCGGTAAATAAACGCTTAAATGGAAAAAGTGCCTCGATTTGTGATCACTTAGAAATTAATATTTTTTTTACGAAAATTTAAAAAAAATGTTTAACCTTTAATATCTCGATAAATAAGCGTTTAAATGGAAAAAGAGCCTCGATTTGTGCTCACTTAAAATCGGTATTTTGTATGAAAATTTCTAATAATTTTTTACCTTAAATATCTGGGTAAATAAGTCTTTATATAGAAAAAGGGACTCGATTTGTGATGACTTATATTTCTTACCAAAAATCGATATTTTTATTGAAAATTTTCAAAAATCTTTAATCTTGAATATCTCGTTAAACAAGCGCTTAAATGGAAAAAAGGCCTCGATTTGTGATCACTTAAAATCGGTATTTTGTATGAAAATTTCTAATAATGTTTTACCTAAAATATCTGGGTAAATAAGTCTTTATATAGAAAAAGGGACTCGATTTGTGATGACTTATATTTCTTACCAAAAATTGATTTTTTTATGAAAACTCTAAAAAGTCTTTAACCTTAAATATCTGTGTAAATAAGCGCTTAAATTTATTTGATACAAAAAAAAAAAAAGATCAATCATACAAAACTTATTATATTGTATTGAAATTTCCAAAAATCTTTAAATTGGTTTCGTATTAAAAATTAATACTTTTGAAAAAATCTTAAAACTAATTTTAGAGGTTCGTTTTAGAAATGGTGTAATAAAAATTTTCCATTTGTTTGTATTTTATAAATTTTTGAAGCCATTTCAACAAATGTATGGTTTGATAAACATAAATCTACTGCTCCATATTTCTATATAATTTTTCTTTTAGAAAAAAACTACTACACAAACAACAAAAATATGGTATGTTTCGATTAATAAATACAAGCAAATACAAGCAACAGCTATGAAAAAAATAGTGTAAAAATATAAAAACCAGTACAAAACATGTGGTAACACCTTTCAGCAATTATAGCTCTATAAAATACATAAATTTGCTAGGAGGTCTTATTTCTTCTCTCCTAAATAGAAAAAAATATAAATAAAAACAAACTACAATTCGTACAATATTTCTTAGTAGTTGACTTTGTTTTGGTTTCTTTCTATTTTGTTTTTTTTTTTTTTATTCAGTTACCTGAATTATATTTTTATTTATTATTTGTTATGTGCCAACACCTTTATTTTATTTTTAGTTTTTGCTGTTTTCCATTTCAGTAGATGTGTTAGAGAGAAATTTTTGTTGCATGCTGCCAGTTGCAGCACATATAACAGCTTCTTTGTTGTATCATTTTTTTTTCTTTTTGGGTAACATACCATGTTTTTGTGGTAATTTATTTTTGGGTTTCATGGTTTCTGGTTATATTACTTTGGGATTTTCGTAAAAGGATTTTTCGTTAATAATGATTTTCCTTTAAGGCACAATTTTAAAATATATGCTTAATGAGATAATAAAGTATGCTTTCGTGTTTAAATAGAAATATATTAGTTTTGTGTTTTTGAAGTGTGAAAAAGAAAAATAAAATTAATTTGTTGCCCTTAAGGTTTTAAATTTCGTCTGGATTGTCTTCATTAGTGAAATTGGGCTCTAATTTTTGGTTTGCTAATAGATGCTAAGTGAATTGCAGTGGGTTGGTCAAGGAAGTAAAAGTAGCACGATTTTCTATTAAAAAGTTGAAGTTATATGAGAATAATTTGCAATTATAAAATTATTATAAAATTACATTTTTATTATTATGACGACAACCTAACCTAACTTACTGATTTTGGAATCTTAATAATTTTAAAATAAATATTTCTACCAACTAACATAACAATGAATAAAAATAAAAATATTCTTGTTAATAATAATTTTGCTAAAGCTGCAGACTTTATTACGTATGACAAACAAACAAACAAACAATATAAATCCATAGAAATATACATAATTTTGCATTAACCCATTTCCCAGTTTTGTATTGTTATTTTTCCTTTATGTGCAAATAAGTCAAGTGCTTATAAATATTTATGCCTTAAGACTCTCATTCATTAAATCAGTTAGTCAGTAAGATGCCTTTAAGTGAAGAAAAATATAAAAAATATAACAAAATATTAAACGTAAGTCATCCCATTTAAACAATTAATTTCAACACCAGTAGTACACTAAACTAAATACAAACTTGCAAAAAAATAGTAAATAATAGTTTAAAACTAAACAAACAATATAAATAAGTATTTGAATAAAAAAAAAAAAAAAAAAAAAATATATATATATATATATATATATATAATAATAATAATAATAATAATAAATGTATGAAATAATAATTGAGTAGACATGAATGTAAAAGACACACCTTTTTCTTCATTAAATATTGTGGGGTTTCAAATTTTGCGGTAAATAGATAAATTTCCAGGCACACAAAAAAAAAAAAAAAAAAATAAGAAAAACTAGTAGACGACATGTCAGTAAAGCATCTCATAATTTTTCAAACAATTATCTTTAGTTTAAGATCTTAAATGTTTGTAATAAATTTTATTGCTAATATACATACTCGTATTATTAATTTAACAAGGTAATTCAACACACCATCATAATAATCATATTTTTCGTATGTAATTTCAAATGTTTTTAACTATTACAAAAAAAAAAAAAAAAAAAAAAAAAAAATAATTGTGTACTTTTTAATTTCATTTTCTATATTTTTTCAATTATTGGAAATTTAAGAATCTCCACGTTTTATAATTCAATTAATTTTCTATCATGTGTATTTCTTTGTTGCACTCTGTTTGCACTTTTGGTTTGGTGTATATTTCAAATAATAAATTAGAAAAACAAATCCTACCACAAAGCTCATTGAACCCTGTTTATATCTAAAAACATCATACATACGTACAAATGTAGTAATATTGTAAACGTTTGCACTATGGGTGGGGAATTTGATGTTATCTACAACTTAAAATTTAAAGAAACTGAAAGTTCTTTTTGCGTAAACTAGATTTTTTTGGGTGCAGAATTTATTTAGAATTATGTCATTTATTCAAGGCCAAATATCATAGAGATTACATTTGAATTACAAATAGGGCAATTTTGATTTTTGATTTCAACTTTCCAATGCCAAATTTGCAACAATTACACTGGTTAACAGAAAAATCTCCCTTAAGCGAGAATATGTGGACTGCAGTGTTGCATATTCCTATAAACGCATTTAAAATTTTTGTTTTTCTTTGACGTATATTCTTTTTTCTTTACCTAGTGTCTACATTAGGCAAATTTATATCAAAACAAACGTCAAAATCTGTGTGAATATATACAAGGTAACCTTAGTTAAACAGTTTATTATTATTTTGGTTGTTACAGTTGTCAAACTGCTTATATAAAAAACAATAATGAATACGCCACATTGTTGTTTTTCTGCAACTGTTGCACCTTCCTCAAATTCGCGTTAAGTTTGACGTTTGTCTTGATAAAAAAATCTCTAATGTTGACACTAGTTACCAAAAAAATGTTGTGTTATTAAGAAATATTTGTTTCTTGCTTTAGTACAAATTGGTGATCATTTCAGTGGAATATTCCTATAAACGGAGTCGAAAAAATTTTATCTAAAAAGTTATTGCAAAATAAATATTAAAAAAAAATAACAGTTTTAGTTGTTTTTTTTTTTTACTTAAGGTAAGTTTCTGATGACAACACCTCAGTTTACTGGAAATATTTTTGTTTTAATTGGGAAATTTCATCAATTTAAAGGATGGTCAAACAACTTTTCCTATAGACCAGAAAGAAATTCAAATTTAATTTTTTCGTGATCTAGGCTGTTCTAACAAAGAAATTGAATGAAAAATCAATCATTCGGAAGGAGTTATCTAAGGCTTTCTTAAGAAAGGGCAAAAATACAGAGTGCGAAAACCAACAAAAGGTAATTCAAAATTAACAAAAAGGCAAATTAATAAAATAAGAAGCCATCCTCAATATATTAAATGCTACACAAATAAAAAATAAATTTGACCTTCCTGCTATATCCAAACATGTTGAACACATTTTGCGAACAGATGGTAACATAACATGGAAGGAACCAAAATGTAAGCCAATATTAAAACAGCACCATAAGGAAAATAGTTTAAAATTTGCGCGCAAATACATGAAATGGACAGATGAATGTAATAAAATAATATTTTCCAAAAAAAAGAAATTCAATTTTGGACGGTCCCGATTCATATTCTTGCTATTGGCAGGTTTGAGGTCTAACGAAATTCGTATGTCAAAACGCAATTTCGGTGGAGGCAGTATTATGGTTTGGGCAGCCTTTTCTGCTGCAGGAAAACAAAGGTTCATTAACACATTATCAATAATGCTGGTTCATTAGTTGTGTATAGGAAAATGCCATAAAAATGGCATTAAACTACTAAAAATGCAAAAATGTCCAGTTTTGTAGACTTTGATATAAGGTTGGTAATGCTACAAATAAAATAAGCCATGTATCATTAAAATTTATGCACAAATCTTGGTTTTACTCGCAGTAAACTTAATTGTGTACCTACAATTACGTGGAGACATAGTGGCAAAAAAATCTGTCAAACAAAATTGGGTGGATGCGAATCTGAACACGAATCTGCTTTCAGTTGTTTTTATCACGTGTTGATTTTTTTCTGTGCACATTTCTAATATTTCCCCATTAATACGAGTAAGACAATTACACGAGTGTGCATATTTCATCATGAATCAAGAACCGTTGGTACGACTTAGATAAATGAAACACCAAAAGCATTTTTTGGTGTTTCAGGCAAAGCCTAACATTATTCCATGAAATTCCATGAAAGTTCACTTTTTTTTTGTTTAAAGAAGAAAAGCATTTTTTTTTCGCCCATCAAAATGTCTCCTCTTAATTGCAGGTACATATGGGTATTTTCACTTAATTGTAAATAAAATCAAGATTTGTGCATCCATTGTGGTGAAACATGATTTATTTTATTCACAATATTACCAAATTCATGATAAAGGTTTAAAAGCAATTTTAAGGAAAAAAATTCTTCAATTTTGCATGAAAAAGTGTTTTTTTTTTATGAATATCTCCGAAACTATTAGGCAAA
The DNA here is from genome assembly GCA_932274085.1 of Protocalliphora azurea. Taxonomy (NCBI): domain Eukaryota; kingdom Metazoa; phylum Arthropoda; class Insecta; order Diptera; family Calliphoridae; genus Protocalliphora; species Protocalliphora azurea. The sequence continues at coordinate 177,480,000 of OW026519.1, forward strand.
TAGAAAAAAATAATGTTGAGATAACTTGAAGACAATTTTCATCTTCTTATTTGAAAAAAATATTAGACATATCCATAAGATACAATCAAGACCTGATAGAAAAAAACTGAAAGCAGATTCACGTTCAGCACATCAAGTTCCATCTAGTTCACCTACTCGTATTTTTATTTAAAGGAGGCCAAAAAAAGTTTTTTTTTGCCAACCAGTGTTATCAACATGGCAACCAAATATATTCTCTAAAAAAGTGCTTTATGCACATAAAAATGCTCTTAAAATCGGGATATATGATCTTAAAATTAAGAAATATGTTCTTAAAATATTTTTTTTGTGACTAAATTTTTAATTATTTGTTTGTTTTTTTAGTAATTGCTAAAAAATATTTTTTTTTGCACCTAAAAATATTCAAAGCTATTACATTTCATTAGGAAATTGCGAAAATTTCGTTCAATCTATAGGATAAAAATTCTTAGAGAATTAGATTTTAGGAACGAATGTGACAGTAAAACGAAAATTTCACCAATGTTCTTAAATATAAAATACGCAAAAATATGCCACTTAAATTGCTGAAATATGCTCTAAAATAAGAGTTTTCTATGAAAATAAGACAAAATATGCTGCTAAGTCCAAGATATTTAAATATATGTAGTTAAGACTAAAATAGGCAAACATATGCTGCAAAAAATCGATGCCAAAAATCCTTAAAATTGTCTTAAACTTATAAATAACTTACAGTTTGGTTCATTTGAAGCCCAGGAAAAAATATGATTTTGTATATTTCATATTTCATCTGCGGATGAAATTTTATATTTACATTTACTTATATATATTTACGTTTCATTTATTATATTTGCTTTTCATTTATAAACCCTCAAAATTTGGACCACCACATACCCTGATACGCAGAAAAAATTATGTCTAAAATTTTTCTAAATAAATCATTATTTGGATTTAAATTAAATTCAATAAAAAATAATATTTGGTTTTAGTATTCTATTTTATTGCACAGAAAAAAATTCTGACTAGAATTTTTTAACTACATCATTATTTAACTTTAAATAAATTTTATAATAAAATTTGTTTGATTTTAATATATTATTTTATTGCTTGTAAATTCATTCTAAACTAATACGAAAAACGATTTTAATATTTTTTTATCTTCACACAAATTGATGCACTTAAATGAGTTAACGAATTTTTAGCAAATCGTTAATTTTTTCTTCTTGAAAATCGTGAATTACTAACCAGTAATTTTTAAATGTTTTAGCTATCGTTTGATATATGTAGAACAAATATTGTGGAGAGTTTTTTATTTTATTTTTTTTAAGACTTCTGGGATCATTTTAGAATTACCGTTTAGTAGCATGTTCCAATCATCTTAGGAGGTCGAAATTTTACCAAGATATTACAAATAATACCCCCTTCCATAGTTTAAACTTTTTTGCAATAATTTACAAAAAGAAAAGCACAAACATATCTTAATAAAAATTGTTCTATAAAATTACCTATGTAAAGTTTTCGTTGATTTTCTCCAAAAGGCGCCAAAAATTTGATTATTTTTCATAATACACATTAATTGCATTGCTAAGCCTATTCATAGATGGAAATTTATTGTAAAAACTTTACGTTGTATCGAAAAAAACAACGAAATTATACAGTTTTTTAACATTCCTGAAAAATTATTAATAATTACATAGGTAATTCTGTCAGCGCAGGGACAATATTATTAATACTTATGTCCAAAACAGGTATGGGTGCAGCTTTAGAATTCCTTCATAGAACTCCAACTTAAGTTTTTAGAAACCTGGCATAATCCCAGATAACTTGGTAGTCCTAGATTTCGATTATATTGATATTAACAACAAAAGGTCTTAAAATATATTTTTGAGATTAGACTAAAGCGAAGGTCATTATATATCCCAAAATTAGTTTAAATCGGAGTCTTATTTAAGCATTCTGTAAGAGACATTTGCATCTTATTATACCCGAACATCTGTATATACTTCAAGATTTTCTTCAATGCTAAAGGTTAGCCTTTTTTGTGTGGACTCATTCTAATGCAATATTTCTTTTTTTTTATATCCCACACCACCATAGGTGGTTGGTTTGTACCGCACAGACTTAAAGTATACCAATCGACTCAGAATCACTTTTTGAATCGATCTAATGATGTCCGTCCGTCTAGCTGGACATCTGGCTGGTTGGCTGGCTCTCCATGTGAACCTTGTGCACAAAGTACAGGTCGCAATTTGGAAGATAATCAAATTCGGCACATAGGACTTTCATGACACAAGGATGAAGTCTATTGAAATTGGTGATGATCGATCGGTCCATTATTTCACCTAGCGCCCATATAAATGTCCTCCCGGAATAGGTGTTTAACGATCATAAATGCATTAAATATAGCAATATTTTAAGTTTCAATCTTTGTGACAAATTTCATGAAGATCGGTCCATAATTGACCATAGCTCCCATATAAAACCCTCTTCCGAAAATCACTTTAACGTGCATAAATCACATACAAATGTTAGTATCAGGTTTAAATTTGACACAAATAAGTTTTATATAAGTAGAAATCACAGTGACAAATTTTATGAGGATCGCTTCATAATTTACCATAGCTCCCATATAAGCCCACTTTCGGGAGACACCCTAAAGTGCTTAAATTCATATAAATTTTAGTAGTAACGTAATATTTTTTATTCATATATTTTATGTTACACTTAGTAAAAGTATCGGTCCACAATTGTCCACATGTCTACTATAAGACCCCTGCACAATGGTGTGGGGTATCATATGGTCGGGCTTGACCGACTATATCTTTCTTACTTGTTTTTTTTTTGTAATTTGGGTTACACAGAGGGATATACAAAGATCTGGTCTAGGTTTTAGAAACTGACAATTTATATTATACTATTTTACATAGGTATTTCTAGAGTCTGCCTTTTTTGCTTCAAATCAGACCTTAAAAGATAATCTATACGAGAATGGAAAAGGGTTCATATCGAAAGCGTTTCAGATCTACAATTATTAGAAAGTTAATACAACTTTATTTCAACTACTCAAATAATAGGTGAATATTAAGTTTGATAGGCAAAGAAATTAGCAATCGCTCTTTACCTTTGTGAGAAAAATATAAATCTGAGAATTAAATGAATATAAAAAATAATTTACCCGACTTTTTAATTGAATAAACACTGCAATAGAAGAAGAATAAGAATTTCTTGTGGATTTTATAAAAACTAATGATAAGATTTTGCATAGCCGAGGAAAAAATTATTGAATCCTGAACTGTAGAAATGGTTTGTGTGTGATAATCAAGCTATCACGTTACCCAACCAACAATACTTGGTCTCTCCTCCAGCACCAACAAAATGTAATTAAGTAAGTTGCGTAATTTTATGTAAATTTATTTTCAATATTTTTGTAAAATCTCAACCCATTGTTTCTTGTCTTCGAAAATATGAGTAATCAACATCCAACCATACGTGTGTGCAAAATACGTATGTACATAAGGAGATAAATCAATATGTTAAATTAGTTTTTATGCATTTTGACAGCTAATGTAATATTAGATGCAGATATATTTTGTCTTATTATCGCCAAGCTATATTTTTATTATAATTTGTGGAAATTGTAGCGAAAATCGAAAGGTATATAAAGTTGTTATTTTATTTGTTAAACACTAAAAAAATTATCATATTTGTATTAAGTTTTACCAGTTTGACGAAAATAAACTTTTGGGACAAGAGTTACTAAATATTAGGAATAATATTAGGAATGTGGAGATCTACTATGAACGACTAGGATTTAATTTTTCTATAGCAATATGTTGTAGTTTTGTAAAAACAGCGGGGTAATAATCATCCATATTATAGGTTTGTTCACGCGGAGTTCCAATTAGCTTCAAGATAACCTAATGATTTCCTCACTTGACTTATATTCCGTCAAAGCGACTGTTCAAATGAATACTTACTTAAGACATCTAAAAGCTTCTATATCGATTCATCGTCTTCTCTCTCCAGATATCTATTAGAGTTATCATTTTAGAGAAAATCTACATGACTCGATATACATACATTCTTCTGGCCACAAATATTCATAATTGAGGATCAGAATACTTTAGTTAACTTGCATTTAATTGTTGTGTGTTCTTTCCCCAAACGCATAACTGATGTCTTTAGAGTTGGGATTTCAATTTTGTAGCACAATTGTGATGGCAAAGTTCACACGTATGCTCTTCCATTCAGTCGTCCTTGAGAGTGCAAAGAGTACAAAATGCATTGGCGAAAAATATGAAAATAAATTGTTTGGTAATTAATAACCATCAATTACATTTTTTATGGCAATATTAAAAATTGGAGTGCAAGGAAAGCAAAAATGCATTAAAAAATATGTTTTATATAGTAATAAAGCAGCATGTAAAACTGACATTTTCCATTTTCTAAACCCTACTTTTCTTTGAGTGCATTGTTTTCATGCTCACTAACACAACTACATTTTCAGTCAATGACATCCTTACTTTAGTGCAAAGGTGATCATTTCATAGCACAGACAGCGATGAGTGAACATGTGTAAAATGAAGATCAAAAATTTATACTTACATATACACAGGGCTTTAAAAGTTCATTGAATTTAATTTTTTAAAGAAACGTAATTAGTATAAGTAACAAAAAGTTCATAAAAAACGATTCTAAAATTTCATCAATACTATTCAATATAGTTTTTAGAAAAATATTTGCTGATAAAAAACTTTCAATTTATCCAACTTTTCTTTTAGTGCAATTTTATTTTTCTCTCTAACACAACTGCAGTTTTAGTCATGTTCACATCTACTTTAGAGAGTTTACCAAAGGAATATATTAATTTCATCCATTATAATCCAATCGTTAACTATTTCGTTATGTCTTGTTCAGACAGTGGATTTTTGATAAATACCTTATAAGATGGTCGCATAAAATTCGATCTAATATCCCAGTAAAAAATGGAGCTTCGAACGAAGCAAGTTCGTAAAGGAGAAAATTAAAATACCGCTTCCACTTTCGCTTACGAATGGCATGAATTTTGTATAACTAGTCTCCGGCTGGAAGCTATACATTTTTGACATAAAAAGCATTCTTTTCAATGGTTAAAAAAGAAACGACTATTTGTATCATCTCGATTAGTATGTTGCTTCTGTGATATCAGATGGAGGGAATTTTTAAAGAAAATTTCAAGCGAAGGGAAGAAGTGAGTGAATTTTAATTTTTTTTCCAAAATAAAGGGAATTCTTAAAATATTTAAATTTTTCTTAAAACACGACTAAAATATGAATAAAATTCGAATTTTGTTAATGTTTAAAAGAATATCTTTGTGTTCTTTATAATTAAATGAAATTAGTTTTTTATAGTTTTTCATTTACTTATAAAAAAAGAAAAAAAAGAACAACTTTTAGTTTTTTTTTTTTATTAAGAATAGCGATTTTAAGTGTGGTGAAAAATTGAAGGGCAAAAAGTGAATTTTTTTCACAAAACAGAGAGATTTTTCCTAAATTATCAATTCATCACCAAAGCTATTGCCAAATTATCATTAACATCATCCTCCGTCATAAAGAACTGTTCCTCGTAGAAGTGTGTTCTAGAAGTCTCGAAGAGGACACTTCCAAAAATGTCGAAAAGAGTCTTTTGCATGACATCTAGACGATGCTCACAGAAGTGTGGTCTTAGTCTCTTCTAGATGATGATTTTGCACTTCTAATATTTCTGTATTTATAATTGAAATTAACGTTTTTATTTTTAATATTTCATAATTACTTTTATTTCACACATACATATCTACATTACAAAAAAAAAAAAAAAAAAAAAAAAAATACATAAAACTTATTCTGTATTTAGGGAAATTCAAATAAAATCCTCATGAGAAGCTTCTGGTAAATTTCGGTATCTTCAAAAGAAGAAAAGAAAATCAATAATAATTTTTATAGTTAAATTGTTTATAGGAAAATTGTTCTTCTTATATTTAATATTACAACCAAACTGTACCTAAGTTAAATTATTACCGAAATACATGATTTTACGTGCTTCTCTATTGTCTTGTTTTCTTTTTATAAAAAAAAACCGACAATCTTCCTAACACACGCCAAGAAGATCAATGCTCAATAGTAATGTATTTTGCTTTTGTTAAATTTGAATTGTTGTCATATTATCTTGAAGAAGTGACTTAAAAATGATCTTTTGGAAGATGAATGTATTTTGTTTTTGTAAATTTCGCACAGTCTTCTGAAAATCATCTAGAAGTTACTAAGAAGTGACGAATTATCTTCTGAAAATATCTGGAAGTTACTTATAAGTGCCATCTGGAAGCTTGGCAACAAAAAATATCTTCTAAATGTTTGATATAATTACAACAGTTCTAAAATTTTTGCGTTGATGTAATGCAGCGTCTCATAAGGCTGTGTGTATTTTTGAACGTTGATGTACGGCCTTACACAGGGGCTCTGCTAACAAAGGCTTAAGACATATTTCGAAATGCATAAGTGTGCCATTTTTGCACAATGTCATTTCAGTTTATACAAAAACTTGAACATTTTTTTCTCCTTCAACCAATATTATGAGGATATTTTAGTATTTTGCTACAGCTAATTTGTATTTGGTAATGCTCATATTGAGATCAATTACTTGAGGTTGACCTTTTTTCTATTTTACTAATTTAAAATCTTGACTTCTGCACTATTAAAATATAGAATATTTTAGTTTGTTTTTAGCGAATATACCAAATATATTTCTTAAAACAGACTTTAATAGTCGTTATATACCAACTTTATATATCATATTTACTATATTCAAAATATTACTATTATTATTTTTTTCTTAATTTAAGCTGCATGTATTTTTATCCACTCGCACTATTGGAATGGAGAATAACAAAAATGTATACAATAAAAAACGTTTTTGTTATTTGACTTTTTATTGTAAGATTTATTTACACAATGAGCTGCTGGTTAAAATCATTAAAAATGACAAATGTTTCAACTCTGTTTGAATGTTTTTATATATTTTTTTTTAATATTTGTTTTTAAAGATCTTTATAGTGGCATGTATGCTAAAATCATATTTAAATTGTTTATGACTCAAATTTAGTTTTATATATTTTATTTGCCAAACAAATATGGTTTAAATGTCAAAAATATCTAATAAGAAGTTGTTAGCTAAATAAAGTATTTGGAAGAAAAAAAAAAAAAAAAAACCTAGCAGATCTTGATATTTAAAATAACTATTTTTTTTTTAGAAAATATTAGTCATTAATATTAGTTAAATAAATAAAAATTAAGAATAAAAGATGAAATAATAAAATTAAAATTTAATAAAATAAATTCAAAATATTTGTAGATCATTATTTCTTGCATTGAATGAGGTTATGAGGAATGTGGCAATTTAAAAATATAACATAAGAGTGATTCTATGTCAAAATGGACAAAAATCGGATTTGACATCTCCGATTTAATTAAAATTCAATACATATTGGCTATTGTAAGTGTTTCTGAAATCATAAACTTTTAGACACTCGGCCATTTCCGGTCTAAAAATATGACAATTTGAAAAACGCAAAAAATCTAAAAACTTCACAAAGGCGTACTTGTTTAATTGCTGATAACTTCTAAACTATAAATGATAGATCTCTGGCTAATTTTATATTAAAGAAAAAGTATTTTTAAAATTTGAACAAAAAAAAATATATATATATATATATATATATATAAATAATGTTGACATAACTCTTCTCCGTACAAAACATACGTACGTACAAAATTTCTTGTTGGACACTTATTTAGCTTAGAAGTTATGAAGCAAAATATGGTAAAAAGCTAATTTTTTGTATCAAAAGATTCAAAATAAAATAAAACCCAAATTTTAGAACTTATTTTGTAATGAAATAACTCCCATAAAATAAGATTAAATAAATCTAAATGAAATAATTTCAAAAGCTAAGGAAATAAGTGCGATATTCATTTATATTTTAGAAATGTTTCTTTGAAGATTAGAAATGTACGCTGCAAAAATTTTAACAGTTTTTAATGTTTATGAATACAGTATAAATGCTTTTTTTATAAAAAATTTATTGTTTTCTATTAGAAATTTATAAGATTATTAATTTAATAAAAAAATAATAAAAATATAACGACGTTTTATTAAAAATTCCTCTGTAGTACTAATCGCTTTTAATTACAGTATATATTTTTTAATTGAAGTAACGTTTTCTGCTTCAAAGTTTTTAATAAAAAATCGCGTTATTTTTTTCAAATTTTCCCTGCGGCGATATCACGCTTTTTTTCCCTTATTTATTAGAATCTTTAAAAGCTTTCTTTTGAAAAATTGGAATAACAAATCACGCGATTTTTTATTAAAAATTTTTCCCTGCGGCGCTTCATCTACTTATTACACTCAATTTCATTAATAGGTACATTTCGTATTAATATATCTCTCATTTGCTACAACAACGTCATAAGTCATAAATCATAAATAAAAATAACATAAATTAGGGGTTGAAATCACTAATGTATACTAAATAAGGTGTTTTATTAACTGTTAAAGTCTTGTGTATTAGTATTTTAGATTTCAACCAGGATAGCGATAAAGTTATTTTAATTACATATCCTAGTATATATTATTTGGAACAACGTATTATTTAAGTTGTGTTTCAATTTTTGTGTAGTCATCATCATTAAGCTTTCTAGAAAAAGTGAATAAATTGAACCATGAGTTATGAAGCCCTTGCAGCAAATGAGTGATATGCGTTATATAACATGTCATATTTAAAAATAATGCCCATCAAACTTTCTGAAATTAATGACTTCTTAAATGAAACGAAAATAATAATTCATTCATAAATAATAAAATTATCCCAAATTTAATAAAAGGAAATAAATCGCTAAAAAATGAAGCAATTTCTTAGTTCTTAAAAAATTGAAATAAACCACAAAACCCCAAATAAATTTTCAAAGAGACTTATTTTATTATTACTTTTTTTAAAAAATGAAATAATTTCATAAGAAAATTTCATAAAAAAATACAATAATTTCAAAATGATTTATTACAAATGAAACTAATTCTAAAATGTATGGGATTTTTTTGGGACTTATTTCATTTAAATTTTTGAAAGTTATTTCAATGGGAGCTATTTCGTAGAATATATTTTTCTCCATAACTTCTAAACTAATTGAGACTCCATCTTGAAATTTTACACAAGTAGGGAGAAGTGTGAAGTCAGCTTTATATATTTTTTTTATGAATTTTAAAAACACCGTTTTTTGAGATATAATGGTTTGAATTTTATATGTCCAACTTTGACCTTTGAACTTTTAATATAAATAAACTTTGTACATATAGTTATAAAGTTAATATCTTTGTCTTTAATATCAAACTAAAATCATTGATCTGCCATTTATATTTTAGAAGTTATTAGCAATTACACAAGTGCACCTTTTTAAAATTTTTAGCATTTTTTTGTTTTTCAAAACGTTACATTTTAGACCAGAAAGGACCCTGATTTTAAAAGTTTTGATTTAAGGAACACTTACAATATCCAATGTCTGTAGGGATTTACATTGCTAATGGAGATTCAAATTCCAAACTGGCTGTTTTCTGTCCGTTTTGATATGGAATAACTCATAACTTCCTTTTTTGGAGCATAGTTGAAATCAACAATAACGAATGAATGATTAATTTGATACAGACAATTAAAAACAATTTTTAATTTGAATAAAAATAATTTTTTTCGGTTACTCTAACCTTATATTTTTTGATTAGTTTTCTCCTTAAACATAGCAATTTTTAAAATTGTTTCATTGAAATATAATCTATTTTTTTAACATTTTAATTGAAAATGAAATAATAATAATCATTTTAAAGTATAAAGTATATAAAATAATAATCAAGGTTATTTTTATTTTAGCCATAAAATAATAATTGCAAATCAAATCCACATAATTCAACTCAATTTTGCTTAATATCTATCATTCATTCACTCAATCATTCAATTTGATTAAAGCACGATCAAGATGCAACAGCACTGAACCAACAAATTTATGTTTAAATAAAAAATGTTTATTTGTATTAAACAGTTTTTTCTTTTTTTTTAACTCAACTAAAGGAAAATTCAATTTAATTTTTTTTATGAATTTTTCAATATAAAAATATTTATTAGTTTTTGAAAGGCAAAACCAAAAACTATGAAAATATGAATTGAAAAGTGAAGGTATACATAAATTTGCATTTTCAAATCAGAAAATCTTAAAAGAACTTGGTTAAAAGTTACAACAAACGAATTCAAATCATGAATCATATTTTGAAGGTAAAAATTGGTAAAAAACCTTGCTAAATTCTTGCATTTATTTGAAATTATTAAACTAAAAAAACTAATTAGCAATTAGTAACAGCATAAGACTAATCTAATTGAACTGACTTTATTTTGTACAAGTTTTTAAAAATGTATATGATCATTTCCCATAATTTTGTAATTATAAAAAAATACAAAAATATTTTAACTTCATTTTAATTTGGTACTAAAATTTCCAACTGGGTTTTGTAAGCACCCTTCAAATATTAATAGTGTTACAATTTGAAATAAGTTTGAATTTTTATGTCAATTTTTATTTTCTTTTCACAATTTTAACAGCTGCATTATATCACTTTTATTTAAGTAAGATATTATTCAAATTTTAGTCAATTTTTTGAAAAAAAAGTATTGACTCCAAGGGAAACCATGAAAATTTTACGCAAAATTTCTGCGAAATAAAAAAAAAAAAAATAAATAAATAAAATATGAAATAACAACAACAATGATACAATGGATTGAAACACAACAACACTGACATCAATTTTCATTACAAATTGAGTCATTTAATTTATTTATGACCGATGAAAGAACAATTTTCAACTTTTTTAGCTTAAACTTCCGCATTTATAAAGATCAACTTACAACAACAGACTCCAAGGAATATAACAATAAAAACAACAACTACAACGAAAAATATGGCAACATATTTAAGAAATTATTGCATAAATGTTAAATTGGGTCAACAAATGTGCAGCGACAACATGCACAATAATTTTTGCTCATTTACAAGAAAAAATATTAAAAAAAATTACTACATACATACATCATACATATATACATATATATGTATGTACATGAAGAAAAAACAAAGAATTTTTACTTATAAAACGGTCATAAATTATCACTATAATTGCTTTTTTATATTGGAGAGACAAAAACTTAAAAAAGAAATTGAACATAAATTATAAATTTTTTAGGGAAAATATAAATTTTTCATCATAAAAAAAACAATATTTTATAAAAAAATACTGGATCAATGTAAGTTTTATAAAATTTTTTGGAGACACAATTTTTTTTAGGGAATAACACTTTCATTAATATTAAACGAAAGTATCAAATCTTTTGTTTTTTATCTTAATTTATTTTAATATATATATTTTTTTTAAAGTTTCTTGCTCCCTTTTAGTTTGCATGTTGAACACATAACTGTCTAAATGAAAAAGAAGGTCTTTAAAAAAAAGTTGCAATTTTATCTTTTGATTAAAATCAATTTCTCCAATTAAATTGTATTGAACGTTTTGTTGTTGTACGCATTCGGTGACAATATAATGGGCATTTTGAGATTTACACATTTTTTCCTTTTATTGTGACAACCACATGCTAATGAGCCTTTGTTTGCTTCTTTTTCATTTTTATTTTCTTTGTAGTATGTATTTTTATCAAGTACTGCAAATAAATAACGTTCATTCCATGAAAGAACGCCTAAACATTTTCCTTAGGTCTTCGGTTTTAACAAATATTTGGCATAGGCATATCCTATGGAGCCATTTTTAATATCTCCGTTTTTAGTTTTTTGAATTTTGAAAAACTCTCGAACTTATTCACGATTTAATTTTTTGAAAAGTAAAAAAATTAAAAAGGTGTGCAAATTTAAACACCAATATCTCCATAATGATATAAATTACATATAGAATATGAATATGTTCTCTTTAAACGCAGTTATTAAAAATAATATTTTCGCTTAAAAATGAATTCATAATGCAAATGCAATTTTAAGATGCGTTTTTGAAAAAAATTTTTTACCCTTCCAATTTTTGTCTGATATTATCAAATTATATAAATTGAAATATAAATAAAATTGTTTACTATTTCAAAAAAAAAAAAAAAATATTCCTTTAAATTTCAAAATATGTAGAATCAGATTTTTTAATACTCATTTTAATTTCCATTACAATCATACATGTAAGAGTGATGAACTAAATGGCGATTATACCTATTGGGAATTGAGTGGTGAAACGAAAACAGATGGACAAGATTTTTCAAAATTACAATTGTGGCTGACGATAAGTGGCCAAAAACGTTATTTGGAAATGTCATGGAAAAAATACTCAAGCTCATGAAGACCATCGTATAATGTTAATCTCAGAAGAACCACTTAAGTTTTTTAAACTTAAGTGGTTCTTATGGCTGAATTTAAAAATACAGAATCTTTACGCGAAATAGAATCGCAAGAGGGCATTGGGCCAGATTATGGGACATAAAATCCTAGTACAAGTACTACTGAGTCACCGTATAAAGCTAAAGATATAAACTATTAGATAGTAAATGATGGTTCTAATCCCATCGTAGCCGCTTTAGTGCCTACATCAGCCTCATTGTGTTTTACCACAGGTGTACCTTTTGACCACTTCGTATGGTTATTTGGTATCGTATGTACGCGGCAGTGATGGTGAAATATTGGCTACTACCAGTTTATGAGCTTATTCTAATTGGATGAATGCAATGCGTTCTATTGTGAGAGGTTTAAGCTTTCGTGATCCATTTAAATCCGGCAGTCATGATTCAGGTTCATATCGTGTAAATTTCGATCCTTTGACCAAACAAACAATAGTTACCAAATACTCATTGACACAAGATAATGATATAATGGGTCAGTTAATGCATGGTATATGTTATTTAGATATACGTGTTGGAATACACCCGAAATGTTTTTCATAAATCATGGCATTACCCGACAGAAATCGCTGATTGATGTGATTGATCAGGTGAAGGAGTTTGTGGAGAATACCAATGAAATTGTTATATTGGGTTTAAAGGAATTTCCAATTGGTGAGTACTACTAGTTATTAGAACTTGAATTATTATTTTAAAATCTGATTCTACATCATACAAAAATAAATTATATATATACAATACCAATTGCAATAAACTTTATATTGGTTATATATTGGTAATAAACTTTATATTGGTTTCTAAATCAATAATATTCGACGTATATTTAAAGAGTTATGAACACTTAAAGTTACATAAAGCTGCAGAATAACCAAAAGAAAATAAAAAATAAGAAATTATGAAAAAATTAAAGTTTTGTATAAAAAAAATTGGTGGTAATTTTTCCAAAAAATTATTAAAAATAGTAGACCACCTTGTCGCAGAACAATTATTATTGCATTTTGTAGTAAAGATATTGTTTTTAAACATATTAAAGGAAAATTAAAATCGAAAGGGTAGAAATTTGACAAAAATACATTGTAAAATTTCAATTGGATTACGAATGCATTTTTAAATAAACAATTTACTTTTGCATTATTGCCTTTAAAAAGGTATCGGTTGGCCTTCATTAAACAGCCTTGAACTATTAAAATCCATGTACATTCTAAAGAGATATTAACATTTAAAATTACGTACTTTGTCGAATTTTTTAACTTTCATAAAAATTTAAATCATGAATAAATTCATGATTTTTTTTTAAATTGGAAAAAAATAATAATGAGAAAGCTAAATGGCTCCATAGGTTATATACGTACCACAAATATGAACAAAATCTGACATAAAAAAGCAGTTATTTTTTATAAATCTCTCGTGGAATGAACGATATATATTTAAAAAAAAATGTATAAAAAAACAGTTTTAGGAGAGGAAAAATAAGTCAAACGAATTGATCGTTATTTCAAACTAAACAACAGGATATTTAAGTAGCTGGTGGATTCTTTTGTAAAAGTTTTATAGATTTTTAAAGCTACATAGTAATAGGAGATTTTTACTAGCTACAGCAAACTTTTTGGTATTAGATTAAAATTATAATTTTCATAAAAGTAAAGCGAATAAAAGATGGTCTCATTTGTAAATCAGTTGCAAAATCCTAATAAGAGGATATTAAATAATTTCTATTCAGTATACATTACATTATTATTTGCTAGAAAATTCGGCTTGTAAAATGATATAACGATTAAAAAGTCTTAATAGAAAACTGATCCGTAACTACGTAGTATAAACCACTACCAACTTTGGACCACTCTCTCTTTTAGTACTATTCTGAGGGATCTGAAGAATGTAAAATTCATTTAGAATTGACTTTTGTAGAAACATTTCTTAATAAATAAATTTTCGAAGCTTTCAAAAAAAAAAAAAAAAAAAAAAAAAGACTTAAGTGTAGACACAAATCATTTCATCGTAATATTTATATGAGAAATTTTTAAGGTACACAATTTCAAAAGTTGGACTTTACATAATTGGAGTCTTCCAATAGTGTTTATGTAGAGAGCGTAATATATTTGATCATAGCTGTTCTACGACAGCTTTGAAAAACAACTATTAAGATGACAACATTTCAACAGTTGCATATCACTGAATTAATGTCGTATATAGCAGGAAATAATTTCTTAATAAGGAAATATTCAAAGCTGACAAAAAAATGATGGAGTTCTTTTCACTGCACTATTGACATAAAAGATCAAAGGTGCTATTTTTTAAGAAACAAAACATCACAGCAGTTCTTCCAGGAATGTCATCGGAGAAGACATTCATAATGCACCTTTCAACATTTCAAAAATGTTTTTATTCCAAAGGAAATATCACTGTCCAGAACATCAAATTCTTAAGGAATACAACATCATGTTGATGTATACCAGTATTGTGATCGGAGAGGAGTCTTCCTTATCTGTAAAGAATAGATATATTCAATAACATTTATTAAGATGCTAAAATGCACAGTGAAGCTTATTGCAAAAATTTTTGTAATAAATCTGTATCTCCTAAACTACTGAATGGATTGCGTTGAAATGACAGACAGAATTGTACATAATGACCCATAATGTAATTATAAAGTGAACGCACATCTACAAAACCAACAATAGCTTGTATTTTGTTAGTGTAAAATCACTGCATAAAATGTCTAATGAAGAAGAGTAAATGTACGCGTTAAAAAATTTTACATAAGAATACAAAAACAATTTGGCAGTTTCGCGCAGTACGTCACCCCCTTATTACACTATGGGATAACATAGGCTTTCTGAAAAATCATCTTGTGTTCACCTTGTAATAATACGAGGGTTTCAAGGTTGACCACCTAGAGTGTAAAAAAGTAAAAAAAAAAAATTGTAACTTCTACGAATCAAGTCCGATTTGAAAGATTTAAAAACATTTGTAATGAACTTGATGAGATAAATAAAAATCATGTTATGATTAAATATATATTTGCGCTTAAATTTTGAAATTTCGAGTGAATTTTTTTTAGATATCCAAACATTTCTAGTAGATTCCAAAATAAGTATAGAATAGGTAAATATGTCTATTTTTATGCTATGTTTAAACCTTTTACACATTTAGAAATTGAAAGTTTTTCTTAAAAAATTTAAAATTTTTGTATTTATAATTTTTAATAAAGATTTTAGCAGCTAAAGATATCAAAATGATTTTCGGTGCAGAAAAAGATCATTATTTTTCTAATATACTGCATTAAAAGTAAATTAAAAAAATTTAATATGTTTTTTGTGCACTTAAAAAAAATATGAATCTAAAAATTTAATTATTTTCTTAAAGTAATATCTCCTGTCCACACTTTTGAGCGGGCGGGAATCAGTTTAGTGTCTGATCAATCTATGTACATATATTTAGTTATAAAAAAGAAATATTTTTTAGATTTTTTTTCTAGACCCATGAACTTGAAATTTCGTTCAAAATTTTACCATACTCGACCAATGCTGGACGTAGAGTGAAACTTTCAATCAAATAAAAATTTTTTTATTATCAATTTTTTAAGCCTAGTCTTTTGAAATATGTGAAAACAATTGTTTTTATTAACTAAATTTTAGAGAAAAAGTGAAAGAATCTGACCACTTAAAAAAAACAAACTAAAAAAAAGCTAGATGAATTGAGATAATTAAAAAAATACATTATTTTAGGATTTATTCAAAAACCTTGATATATTCCGGAAATTATTCAAGCGCAGTAGGTGTGTAAGCATTTTTTTTTCTTTATCTCATCATTTTTTCATTATCTCATCTTTGAAATCGGACTTGATTTGTATAAGCTACGATTTTTTTAACTTTTTCATACTAGAGGTGGTCAACTTTAACACCCTGTAACTTGTCTTGTACTATTAATGGGTAACTACAAGATAATTTTTCTAAAACCTTAGATCATTCTCTACAACTCTCCCACAAAATTTCACTTCGACACATCTAGTAGTTTAGAAGATAAAGATTTATTGCCAAAAATTTTGTAATCGACCCCAATTATTCTGATATTGACTACTTAGTATTTAGTTCTTCTCTACTTCAAAAAAGTGGTCATACGATTTACGAAATTTTCATGTAAATTTTTCCATGAACGCTTTAAAAAGTCAGGACGCTTGCCTTAGTATTGAGTTTCCTGTACTGTCCAGAAATCATATATGGGCAATTATCAAAAATTTTTATCCTGGTTGAAACTGACTTTAATCCTTAATAAGTTTTGTGGTAATACTATGTTAAACAAACGGCTTATAGGTCTGAATTTGCAAGACCTGAAACTAATAGGGTGCAAAATTTAACCACCATAGGTTTCATTTTATAATCATTATTGTTGTTAAAAGCTCGTAAACTTGGAGAAAGGTGCTAAAAATTACTTAACTTTTTTCCATTCTTCTACACTTTTGTTTCCGCATTTATACTTTTTGATCTCATTCGATTTTAATTAAACTAATCGGACTTTGTGGATAAATTCTTTTTTTTTTGTTGTGCAGACTTTTGAACAGTAAGGTAGTAAAATTTCGATAACAAATTTAAAAAATTTTTTAAATTTTTTGGTTTTTTTTGGGTATGGTCTCAACGGAATACAAATTTTGAAATAAGGATTGATACTTGTTATAATTGTGCGTATTTTGCGCTATATCTTGTCTCAATTCTCAAAGTTCGAAAAAAAAGAGCGAAAATTGTTTAAAAGAAAGTCAATTCTTCGCGAGGCATATTCACAATTTCATATAGAATAGCATGTATTACTGCTTAAACTTAGTTTTTTGTTATTTCATACAATTAAAAATAAATTTAGTGAACATTTTTATGGTCTTTTTGAAAATAACGGAAAAATTGCACTTTCTGTTTTTATATTTTTGGATATATAGATATAAGAAGATAAATATAATTGATAGGGATCATAAATTTTAGTCAAATTTTAGTCAAAAGAGATTTTGCTAGGGCACATCGCATGGACTGCGCGAATTTAATCATAATTGTCATAAATAGGTGGTGTTTGTAATGTTTAACGGAAATGTAGAGGCGCATCAAAAAATTTCGAAAGATACAAATTTTATGGACAAAAAAAAAAATCACTTGGGTTAAAAAAAGGTTCACAATATTAAATAGCATTTGTTTGTAATAAACTCTAATATATTATATTTTCGTGTTGTGTATGGAGAAATAACTTAGATTCTTTCCCCATTTTTCGCAAAATTTTTTACATTGCGATTTATATTATCAAGAATTTTTTTTTTTTTTAATTTTTACCCTAAAATATGCCGCACTACGAACCATCATACTTTGCAAATATCATAAATTTTATTTGAATAACTCAATAAGTTTTGATATCGCGCATAATTTTTAACAGTATTATACATAAACTTCGAGCTTGTGAACATTTTTATTTGTTCAAATTAAAACCGCTATAACTGATTCTAAATGCATTCGAGTCACTTTATATTTATACAAAAGGATTGTAAAGTGCCATAAAAATTATTTATTTATTATTATTATTTATTTATTTTATCTTTTTTGAAGACCTAAAATTAAGAATTTTTTATAATGGTCCATATACGAGGGCGGATCAATATTTCCATTACTTTTTGAATGAAACACAGTTTTTTTGCAAAACAAAAATTTATTTTTCAACATAATTTCCTTTTAACTCAATACACTTAGTCCAACGTTTCTTCAGTTTGTGTATTCCTTCCAAAAAAATAGTATTTTTCGAGGTCCTTAAAATAGGCATTTGTTTGGTCAATAATTTTATCGTTGGAGCTGAATCTCTTTCCACCGAGCCACTTTTTTCCAACGAGGTTGTATGTTTTGAATAACTGTTAAAAGCAAAGTAAATGACGACACTTGCTCAAAATTAGATTGTAGTCTATTAACAGGTAGTACTTGATAGGAATAGTGTTGCATTTCATATAACTACGAGGGAAGTTCGAAAAGTCACGGAAACATTGATCAGCCCTCGTACATACCTCACTTTACGAGATAAGTCTATTACATATAAGTGGTCTGAAGTTCTTTTAATCATCATTAATTTTAGAAACTAAGAAATCACATTACCTAATTAAATTAAAACAGTTTCAATTAGACTTAACCAGCCATTATATTTTACAATTTTCTCATTGTAATTTTAAATTTTTATTGAAAAAATTATCCCATTCCCATACCATATTAGGGTATTTTCAAAAATTCCTTACCAACTCTATAAATCCACTTACTGCTTATAGTCTGTCCATGAAATTGCATTTAAATTATTATAAGAAAATTGCCACATTTCAATTGATATGCATCTGTTTTTTTTTGTTTTTCATTTTTTAGTTTATAAAATAAAAAAAAAAAAATAAAAAAAAATATCTATATCTTCCTTTTTTGCAATTGTTTTTTGAATTAAAGATAATAGCAACTTCAACTTTAGACCAACGCACTATTGTTTATATTATTTCAATTAGCAATGGCCAATCCCATCCTTTGGTAGAAAAGAAAAAGAAAACAAAAACAGATGACAATGACGGCACAGATGATGAGGATGAGTATAGAGACTTCTTATCTTTGATTATATACAGAGAGTTATAGTACTTCTAGTACATTCCAAATGATCTATGTATAAATTGTTTTCTTTTTCTTTAATACACTTGTATGTACAATTGACGGACTAACCGCTATAGATGAGGGACTTCAATTGTAATAAATAAAAAATGAAAATAAGCTAAAACAAGAAGAAAAAAAATTATTGTGACTGTTTAAAAACACTAAACGGGCGGACGGACGACTTTACCACATTCATTGTTTTGCAAGTTTAAGTAGACAAAGTCTGCTAGTTTTAAAGTTTTTTTTTTTTTTTTTTTTTTGATGAGACAACTTCACTGGACATTTAGACAGGCAGACGAATGTATGGATAGATAAATGACTGGACAGACATGCGGTCAGTGGCATTTTTAATTAGTTTGTTTTTTATAAAGTTTATTATTTTATTATTGTTTAACAGTGTCTAAGTCGTCCGCCTATTTGTCTGTCCTTACATTTTTAGTTTGATGTGTATTTTATGAATAATTGAGGCGGGAATCTTACTGTAGCAATATAAAGTATTTTAATTCAGTCTCGCAATTTGTTAATAATAAAATATTAAGGAGATAATAAAAAAAGTGTAACAGATTCTTTATACTAAAGGATTTTATAAATAAATTTTACATCTATTCATATTTTTATTAAAGTTTCTACTTTTATTATGATATTTATATTGTACCAATTTTGTTTTGCTATATTTTGTAGAGTATTTGCAATTCGCCTTGTTTATGGTTTTTTAAGTTCCCTATAAATTTCAATAAACTAAAGAAGTCACAAGTCAATCATTTATAGTTTTTAATCAGTATGACTTGCATGCGTATCAATTTAGTTTTTATTTAATGTTTTTTTTTTATTCTTGTATTTATTGTTTTTATGTTATAACATTCTCAAGTATTTCGTTTATGTATTGTGTTTTTGCTTATGTTTCATCTTGTAATCAATTCTGTCTATAGTCTTTTTTATTTTTATTTTTTAATAATTATTTCGAAAATACTGGTCAATCAAGCACTAGGTTAAATTGATAAGCTAAAATTAGATGAATTTCATTTCAAATTGAAATCTATTAAAGTGATGAAGAAAATATTTATTAAATGGTGTTCATAGTAAACATGAAAAAGGCAATCATATGACAAGTAGTAAGTACGCTGGTATGTACTAGATTAGGTGGTCTCTATACAAAAAACAAAAAAAAAAAAAAAAAAAAAAAAAATAGTTATGCCACTCAGCCCCTAGAATCCAAAATCCGCCTATTTTGTTTTTGGGTATAGCGTCACCATTTTAAATCTGATTATAGAATGTGAAGTGTCGTTGTTAATGGTTTGTCAACCATTTAAATTTTCTCTTTGGTGACTTTTGAATCCAACATCAAATGTTCGATGTCACTTCTGGTATATCGGATACATCCCCACTAATGCCCAATTATTTTCATATATAATGAAAGCCTTTTGTTAATCTAATATTTTGAGTTTCTAAAGTATTTCGTTTTATGCATAAACAATAAAATTGCAAAGGTTCAATAAACTGTGTAAGCTTAAGTCTATTTTACTTAAAAAAATATATATATTGAAATAGTAAAGTTATATTAAAAAAAATCTTTTATATGAAAAATATCATTTATTTGTGGTCATGCCTTAACTCTGACTAATAATTGTAGAAGTTATGGAATCAAGTAAAAAATAAACATTTGTCGCACTAAAAATATTTTTTAAACTACCTTAACTTCAGTATATAGAAAAAAGTCATCAATCACCAAATATGTTAGTAAATAATTCATTCAATTAAAAACTTTTTTTAAATTTTCACCTCTCACCAAATGATTTGAGTGAGAAATAAAATTTTACTTAAATTTTATTTTTATTTTATATTTACTTGAATATATTTATTAAATTTAGATACAAAATGAATTTAATGGAAAAATATACGGTAATAATTTTGTCTGTGTATGTTTTAAATTTTGTTAAATGAAATTGCTTTAAACTTAAACAGTTTTTTAAACATTTTCAATTTTATACATAATCTGAAATACTTTAAAAACCAATTATAAGAGGTTAACAAAGGACTTTCATTACATATGAAAATAATTGGATATTAGGTGGAATATATGAGAGGTTTCGGAAGTGACATCGAGAATTTGATGTTGTATTCAAAAATTACCAAAAAAAAAAAAAAAAATTAAGCGGTTGTCAAACCATTAACAAGGACATAACATATTCTGCAATCGCACTTAAAATGGCGACGCTACATATAAAAAACAAAAAGGGTGCTATTTTGGGGCGTGGCAAAGAAAATTTTTTTGCATTTTTGGAAACTTGATTAACTATTCTTTGAATCTAGGGGGTGACTGGCACAGCTTTTTGCGACCCACCCTATTATGCACTCTTTTCATTCAGCCTTCAGTATATCAATTGACTTGGTATTTAGATCGATCTGGCAAAGTCTGTCTGATAAAAGCGATTTTATCAAAATTTTGCTTGCAATTCGACTACAGGGGAATTCTATATATATATAATAGCTAACCCGGCAAATCTTGTTTTGCCATATAACTTATTTCTAGTGAATATTTTGATTTTAATTAAAAAAATAACGAATATAATGTAAGTGTCTGAGGATGGGTGGACGTGCTTTTAAACTTTGTTAAAATTTATAGCCTTTAGTTCCTTCAAGACTTGAAACTATCATCGGATAATTAATTAAGAAGACATGGGTAGGGGGAGATTTTACCCGTTTTGCCCTATTTTACGCCCTAAATGTTGGAATTTCCAAAAATGTATATCTTTATGTTCCTTTCACATGTTACAGTGTTCGCATGCCAAGAAAACCTGTTGATTATTTAAGAAGATATAGGGAGAGGGTGCTTTTGCCCTATTTCACGCCCTAAATAATAAAAATAGGCTATGGTTCCTACCGGATGTTACACTATTTACCTGCCAAATTTCAAGAAAATCTGTTTATTAATAAGATGTAGTGAGAGGGAGCTTTTACCCCTTGTGACACATACAAAATTTCATAAAAAGAAGTTCAATTACAAACACCATGACACAAGAATTTTATATACATATATATATATATATATATATATATATATATATATATATAGTTTCTTCAAAAAATTCAATTTTGAATTTTTACTTATTAAGTTCGTTAATTTATTTAAGGTTTTCTTTTCTATAATATAAAGTAATTGTCACATCTTTCCTTTTTTAAAAGCTCTACCAAATCTCACTTTCAATGAAGTCTCTTTATAGGTGTATGTAACCGTTTCTTTTTTCTACCAACCATTTTCACACAAAATGTCGCCTTTCTATTATAAATGACCAAATTATGTGTGTGTTTTTCAAAAAACTACACCACAGAAGAAGAAAAATAAAGATAAAAACTTGTTAAAATTTTTATGACCAAAAGTTAATAAATGATGAGTTTTTATTTCGGAAAATCCCTGCTAAATTGCTAAAATAAGAAGAAAAAACAACAACAGTAAAAAATAATAATAAAAACGAACAGAAATTACAAATCTCACAAATATCAATGGACAAAACAATAATACTTGAACTGTCATATTGCAGCAGCTACAACAATAACAATAAAGTGACAACAACACCATGCAATATCAGCGACAATAAACAGCAACAAGATTGGTAATGGCAGACAGCTTCAACATGTCACTTTCATTTGAAAAAAAAAAAAAAAAAATTGCAAAACTTTTAGCAGCAACACCAACTACTACCACATGTTTACTAGAAAAAAAGTAGAAGTTTAAATGTGGAAAAAAAACGAATCTTTTTATGGGATTTAATTCAGAAATAACAAGTACTACTCCTTTTTTAAGTTTAAATGAATATAGGAGAGAAAAAAATTAAATAGAAATACATTTACTAATGTAAAGGTTATTTTAAATAGAAGGAGTTTAAAGGCCCAACCAGACAACTTAACTACGCAACGTAGAAAGAAGAAAAGTAACGTAAAATATTTTGTACAGTCAACAAAAGTAAATGTACCACGTGTTTTAAAAAATTCATTGTTTGGAAATTTTGTAATCAAAATGAACAACAGAGTTGTCAAAAGGAGAACAGATGTTTACAAAAAGGTCACTTAGCTACGTGAAAATCTATTTTTTATCGATTTCTGCGTTACGCTACCAAGAATTTTTGTATCAATAGCCACTTACACACATCTGCATAAAGCAGTTTGGAACAGCTGATTGCGTTACGATGAATTTTTGGTCACTGGTTGGACCTTAAGTCGGCAACTCTAAAAGTTGAGGTGAAAGTTTTTTTTTAGTTGATTAAACACCACTAAGATGAAGGCCTCTACTCATATAGTGTATTGTGTAGGTACTTATAAAATGGTTTGTGAAGGAAATATGCTTATGAAATTAGATTAAAAATTCCACTGATCGCTACTGGTTTGGTTAGAATTCTGCAGGGAATTCTACCAATGACTTTTACTGTTAAAAAATTAAAGTTCCCTGGACTGTGTTGCAGAATCTATTGGCAAGTCAAAAACAAATGGAGGCGGCATTCAAAAATACGGATATCAGGAACGTGTATCTTAATTTCAGTAGTTTCAACATTAAAATCCAATCCAAATTGCTATAATGTTCTAAGGAATCAAAAATTGGATGCCTTGTCTACACTGATAAACATAGTTGTCCTATTTTGTACCCAGTAAATATCCCTCCAAATTTCGTAAATTTTTTAACACTATTTTCACATACCGAGAACATCAAGAGCTTTTG
Source organism: Protocalliphora azurea (assembly GCA_932274085.1). Taxonomy (NCBI): domain Eukaryota; kingdom Metazoa; phylum Arthropoda; class Insecta; order Diptera; family Calliphoridae; genus Protocalliphora; species Protocalliphora azurea. The sequence continues at coordinate 177,503,839 of OW026519.1, forward strand.
ATTTTGTCATAATTATATCTTCTATTAACCTTGATGAAACATTGGGACTAATGAGTGTTAAATATATCATATGCGTCATTATTGAGATTGGGTGAAAATGGTGATGTAGGTATATACTATTTATTGCTTTGTCAATGTCGTCTCTCGGAGATAAACTTACTTTTTATCACTATATTTACAGGATTCTCTCTAAGTCGCCTTGACTAGCCGTAAATTCCAAGGGAAATAAAACACAATTTAATAAGAATTGTTATATATCCAAAATATATACATCAGCATTAATCTTAACATAAAAAAATAAAGAAAAGAAAAATAAGCTTTAGACTTAATATTATCGAATATTATGAAGTTGATAGAAAGTATTTTTTCTTAATATCATACCTGCGGATATGATAGATATTCTCTTACATCTAGTGCCATAATAGATTTCTTAAGGATTGTTATGATGCATTGGGTAATTTATTTAAATTCTATTTTATTATAGAGTGGGAAAATTATAAGTTTTTGGTTGGTGAAGAATGTATATAATCTTCTTGATATTCCCACTATTATGATATATTAATGGTAATAATATGCTTGTTTTTTACCACACATTTATCTTGGAGTGGCATAATATTGCTTTCTTTAGCAAAAAGGATAACTAATCATTGCAAATTTCATGTAAAATTTCGAAAGCAGGATTGTACAGTGGAGCCCCTTGCAAAATAAATGGTAATAAGTCTGGATCTTCTAAACTACTGGACCGATCTTGATGAAATTTCCGACATCGAATGTGGAGGAGTTATGCTTTAGTATATTTTAGTATATTTCAGCTGGAGTGAAAAATATATCAGATTCAGATTTATTAAAACTTATTTTGCAAAATTTTTAATTGCCTCGGATTATTCTTTCTGAGAATGAAAGCTGTTTTTAACTAACCGTAAGGATTCCGTCTGATCGTGAACAGTACTTTACTATTATATGCCTATAGCTTGGCGAAGATATGAATAGTAAGCGAATATGAAACGTCGCAAGATTAGCTGAATAAAATGTGAATACGAGAAATATCTCTGAGCTGTTTATAATTGTATATTACAATAAAAATGGGACTGAAATATTAAACTGTTTGTATTAGAAAGGAAGCGAAGGACCTATATATGATTTTTTGTCTCCAGTTATCTTTATAACTTAAGAAAATCCACAAAAGCAGATTAAATTATCAGAGCTATAACTTTCGGAAATAAGAAAATTTACTTATAGCAATATTTACTGCTTTTGTAAAACCCTGTCAAAATGTATACATTTTGTATGTATGGTTTTTTTTAAGTCATTCATGAAATAAATTTTCTGCACAGTGGACTAATCGCAAATTTTTTGGTATCTCACAAAACACTAGACGAATTTAATTCAAATGTATGAAAAAGTTGTAGGGGAGGACCTTCAAAAAAATTATCTTGTAGCAATGCTTGTAATAAAATGAGATAAGTTACAGGTTGTCAAAGTTGACCACCTCAAGTATGAAAAAGTATAAAAAAATGGTAACTTTTATAAATCGACTTTATTTAGTTTTTCAGGAATTAGTCCTAAGATATATAGAGAAAACTTATTCTGTAATTTCTATCACATTTCGAAATAATATGCTGAAACAATTTTTGAATTATTTCAATTCAATTTTCAGCACTCTGAAATTAGTATGAAATATGGCTATTTTTTTACAAAAATATGGTACAATTATATATAAAAATCTTTAAAATCGGATTTGATTTATAGAAACTACTATTTTTTGAAACTTTTACATGCTCAAGATGATCAACTTTGACACCCTTTAGCTTATTTCTTCTTATCACAGGGTAAATATAGCATAATTTATCTAAAAGTTTAGGTCCTCTTCTTCAACTTTTCCGTACATTTCTTTTCGATCCGACCAGTAATTTAGGAGATACAGATATATTACTAAAAATTTTAAGATTAGACCCACTGTGCGCTGGTATAAATGTTACAAAAAAAAAAACATTTGTTTTGAAATGTTGCATGCAGCATGACAATGTTTGTGAAAAATTGAAAAAAAAACCCAACAACAGTTTGACAAAAACCAGCAGCCGAAAAGCTAATGAAATGAAAAAGAAAAAACAGTAACAGCAAATTTGCGATTTTTTTATTTGATTGTCGGAAAAAATCAACGCATTGTCAACTAGGGAATATTTTTCTTTTTTCTTTCGATTTTTAAAGCCAAAAAGTGACAATACTACAAATACAATACCAGCAAACTAGCAAACAATTCAAACAAATGATTTTTTGTGATGACGCAGATATTTAAGCTGACGAAGAAGAAATTGACTAATACCACATTAAAAATATCACATTCAACCAACAACAAACTATTAAAGTGATTTTGGAAAAAGTTTTAGATTTTTTTTTTGTTTAAATGCAGTCACTGAAAGTGACACCAAAATAAAACCAAACGTTACAAAATCAACCCGCACACACCAAACTTGGCTCTTTGTTGGGAATGTGTTTGTTAAAAAAGGAGATTCAAGCTACACAACGACAAAAAAACATGCAACATTTAAAATGGCAGCCATTAACAGTTATGGTATAAATAAATGTTGCAAGTAACAGCAGCAAATTTATAAAAAAAAATTAATTGCAATTATGATCTTGTTTTACTTGACTTGTTTATAGAGTCCGTCCATTCATTCGTCTGTCCGTCCGCTGTATGTCACAATGTCTGTTTCATCATGAAGTCTGCCTTTATGTCTGCCAACTCTTCTAATATGGTCTAAAAGATAAATTTAACTTAAACAATTTTGGAGTGAAGTCTTTTCATTTTCATTCATAATTTATATGCCTGTAGGTGTTTTGTGTGAAAAATTTCTTTAAATAAATTAAATTATTTAAACTGCAAATTTTTTACAAAGAAAGTTTACTCAACTGTCAAAATAAAAGAAATACATAAATATATAAATAAAATTTAATTAAACTAATTTGAAAGTGGGCAAAAAATAAAAATAATAATAAAATATCTTTCTTTGAAAAATGCATATAAGCGAGATGTTAAACACAAGGGATTTCTCTATAAAGATATCCTCAATAATAGACCACATATTTTGTCTTAATCATAATACTTGGTTATGTTTTCATTTATTGCCTTCTAAAAATTTATACACAGATGCGTAATGGCATATTTGCCTATAGAGAATTTAACAGCACATTTAATTCACACCATAAATAATTGGCAAAATGAATATACAACTATGCAGTGTTATTTTTAAGCGAAAATACTACACAAAATTCGTTTCAGAATATAAATTTTAAATTTTAAAGGAAAGTTACTCATTTATAAACTTCAGTTACATTCATTTCTAAAAAGAAAAAAAAAACAAATATATGATTTTTCTCTCATGTTTAAATCATGCCTTAAAATTGCAAATTTCCAAGGAAAATCTGTTAAAAAATACTATTTAGAAATTTGCATAATAATTCTGCAGCGCATCATTTTGATAAAAAGCGCTTCTTTCTGTTCTGTTCTTATGTTCCCAAAATGTAGCTAAAATTCACTAAAAACTTAAAATTTTCCAAAGAAAATTTCGAAAATATAAAAGAAAATTTAAACAAATTTTTCAGTCTTCTTGACTTCTGATTCACCTGAAAAAAAAAAAAATAAAATAAAAGTTAAGAAATTATTCTTAAATTTTATAAACTGAAATCAATGAAAGTTTTTTTTATGTACAAACTTTTTTGTAATAACATTTTAGTTTCATTTTCTTAAGCACTTTCTTCATATTTTTGGTCGTAATTTACCATAAATAATTCATCGGATTCGTTTGTTTGTCACTATGTATGTTGTTCACTTTAATAACAATAATAATTGGGTGAGATAGTGAGAAACTTCTTATTTTTTATGTGACAGTGTGTATCTATTTTTATATGTTTTTGTTTATTTATTTTTTTTTTGCGTGTTAAAACCTCAATTGATGTTTGATAGATTGCTGTGTACATAAAAGTATGTATGTATGAAATGGTAAACGTTTATGATTTCATTGAACTTTCTTTTGGCCTCATACGAAAGCCTTGTAGTATGGTTATACCCTACACCACCACGCATAGAAAAAGTTTTCCAACAAACACCTTAAAGTATACCAATCGACTCAGAATCACTTTCAAAATCGATCTAACGATGTCCGTCCGTCTGACTGGCTGGACGGCATGTAAATCTTTTGCACAAAATTGAGACTTTTATTATACAAAGAGAAACCTATTGAAATTGATTTTGATTGGTCCATTATTTCACCTAGCCCCCATACAAATGTCCGCCCGGAATAGAGTTTAAACACCCAAATATGCCTTAAAAATTAAAATATTTTAATGAACTTTGGTGCAGTTCTGTACAAGTATCAATCTTTGCACCAAATTTTGTGAAGATACACAATTGACCAAAGCTCCCATATAAAACCCTCTTCCGAAAATCACTTTAACGTGCATAAATCCCATACGAATGTTAGTATCAGGTTAATATTTGACACGAATAAGTTTTATGTAAGTAGAAACAACATTGCCAAATTTTATGAGAATCGGTCCATAGTATACCGTAGCTCCCATATAAACCCATTTGCAGGAATCGCCCTAAAGAGCATAAAATCATCTAGATGTTAGTGTCAATGCATTATTCTGAATTTGTATATTTTATTCTACATTTAGTAAAATTGGCCACAGGTGTAATAAATCTTTTTCCCGAATTTTTATGCTCGTACACAATGTTGTAGGGTATCATATAGTCGATCTTGACTATATCTTTTTTTCTCGTTTTAATATGATTTTGTTCACAACTTTATCATAAATGTCGTGGTGGGTGTTGAAACGAACATCCATCCATCTATCGATCCGTTCCGCCATTCATCAATAGATTTATGCATATGAGTAGTGTTTGTTTATTTTATTTTTTTTAACATTGTAGTGGATAATATTTGTTTTAATGTGCATTTGATTTATATACAATTCTGTGCACAGTGGGCTAGATTTAGTATAATTTTATTGAAGATAAATGTAATTAATTTATGTTGGAAGTTTCGTTTAACATTTAATGCATATACTGTGAGAAATGAAAGCTTGTGGTTTGTGATTTTCCTATTAAGAGGTCTCTTACAGTATTTAGTGGCCATTATAAGAAGATAATAAACTTTATTCGGGATGTTAAAGTGCCATAGAAAATATCAGATTAGCACATCTGATCTTCATTAAGAATTTCCAATTTAATTTATTTTTATTTTATTTATTTTTTATATTTAAATTGTGGAGGAATAAATCATTGATTATATCTTGACCAAATTTCAACTTCCTACGATGCACAGAGGGTGAAATTGAGAAAAATGCCGATGAATTTAAATCTGAAAATTAATGTTTTGAAAAAGTAAGTTCATCTAGGTAAAAATGTACAAAACGAAGCATTATTATCTGTCAAAAAAATTCTTAAATTTTTTTCACTTTCCGTGTAGTATATTGTCAAATTCACACAGTTTTTGTAATTTTTAATCACAGAGGTAAAAACTGAATAATGAAAATTTTCAAGATTTTTTACAATATCGCATAGTGTGCGATTCAAAAAAAATTAAATGGAAATAATTGTAGTATTTTGGAACCACTGTTCTGATTTCAATCAAGTTTCTCTTAGCGATAGTAGGGGTGTAGGCAAGTTTAAATTTTGAGTTTGTACCTTGTAGACGTATAGGGGGCGGGTCCACAGGTTCCCAAATTTGGACACCTATGTCGGAGTGTTCATCTGTCGCCAGAAATTTCTTCAATAGACTCAAAGTTTTGGAAACACAGCACCTACTTCAGAAGTTAGTCTATAATATTTCCTAATTTAGTCGAAATGTGCGGAGGTATTATATCAAGATTTTGGCGGGTAAAAATTTAATGCTTTTGCTTTTAACTAATATTTTAATGAGTAATAATCGCTTTGTAAAACTTAGCCTTTCCGAATACCTTTATAGTAACCATTACCTCAGCAATTCTCATCAAGTTGTTCGCCTGTCTTTTGTTATTCCTTCAAACAATTAGCAGTAATTCATAATCAGCTGAAATCTTAAATTTTATTCAACTGTAAATACACGTTTAGTTTTAATTAAAACAATTCTGTTTATTTTAATTTCACAGAAACGTGAAATAAAAATTAATTTTTAATGCGAAAAACTAGATACAAGAAAAAAAAACTAGAAAAACTTAATTGTAATTCAACTGAAATAAATAAATTAAATGGCAGGCTTATAGCGCCTGTCTATTCGTCATCAATTTTTCAATTATCATACGATTCTACGATCTTAAATGGAAGTTTGTTTGCCAGTCAGAATATCTGTTCGTCTGTCTGTCTGATTTGCAGCCTGTTTAGTTGCCTTGTGTTTGTTTCAGTTTGGTTGTGCCCTTTTTGCATGAATGAGGGTATATGTTATATGTGTGTGTTTTTTCATATAAACTTATTTATAATGATGGCAATAACCAAAACGTCAACTAAAAGGAGGTGGAGGTGATGAAACAACAACAACCAAAATAATAAAAATAAAGAAAAAATCGTATTCGAAAAATCGTGGTATTGGAACAGTCAAACAGTTTCATGCATTAAATAACAAAAAAAAGTGGCATCCTACGCAATCGAATGTACGACGATAAGATTGCCAAATTGCGATAAAAAGAACCAAATCACATTTGGTGGTACATTACCTACTGTGTATTTTGTTTTTGTTTTCCTGACACAAACTGTGCCAGGGTAGTCATGATGGTGTTGTGCTATGTTTCTGTTTCTTTGTTTCATATTAAGCGGGTCGTTTTCATATGAATTTTATATCATTCAAATAAAAATATATAAACATATTATAATAAATTATATATGGTTGAAAAACGCATTTAGTATGATTCAATATAACACAATAATATTGTCTCTACACTCATGTGAATTTTTCTCTTATTTTTCTTTTTTGGATTTTTATTGAATTGACCACAAGAAATAGCAACATAAAATATCAACATAAACAATCATTGCATTTTAATTCCACTTCAAATAAATAGGTTTTTGTTTTTTTCTCATATAGTGAAAAAGGAAAAAACTAAAGTTGAAATCTGTGAGAATTACTGTAATTATTAAATATTGATTTGGTAGGCTGGTTGCTCGCCTTGCCTGGTAGTTTCTTTGGCTTATTTTGTTGGTTGATTGGACTGGTGTGATCTGGTAGACAATAACAAAATGTTAGCATATTTTGTGTGGTTGTTTTGATATTTATATACGTATATGTGTAAATTTGTGGATCAGTAGAAATGCAGAAGTCAGTTTTAAGATGAACTAAAGTGATACAGATAAAAGGAGCTAAGGCCACACATGTTTTTTTTTCTCAATAGTATTAATAATTGTGCAAGTAAAAATGCCTTCGGTGGATTCGGCGTTTTAAAAACTAAACTCTAAGTAGTCGTAGCAGCAAAAATTACTAAAATTGTAGTTTTCACATTTTTGTAGCAGTAGCTTTAGTTGTAGTCGAAAACAATTTTGAAAGTAGTGTAGTTTTTATAACATCATTAGTACTGCTACTTTACACATAAGTAATAATAGTTGTAATTTTAAAGGTGGTAAGAAGAGTAGTAATCAGTGTAACCAGATGTGAGAAAATACCTCAGTCAAATCGCGTTTAAAATAAAGATAAAAGAATGCTAAAAGTTATTTAAAAATGCTACAAAATTATGCTATTAATTTAGCAAGTACTTTTTTCAGTGGTATATTTTTATTTCTAGTGAATTTTTCATAATGTTGCAAGTAGAAAAATAAGATGACCTTCAATTTACATATCAAGGCGTGGACTATTTTTCAATTTGCACATAATTACATCACTCAGTTCCTTAATATCCTCTCATAACCTAAGAAAGATCGGATGTGCCGTTGTCCCATCCACTTAGTCTCGATATGATCGGACAGTGTCCAGTGATAATAATTGTAGTTCTTAAACTTCTTCTGTTCCTGCGTGAGATGTATAGAGCGGTCCAGAAAGCCCTTGATATGTTGCAAACTGTTCTACTTTCCATATATGGTCAGTTCTGTTCAAGATCTACTACTTTAACACCTTCAAGCTCTTGTTAAAATAACATTTGTTTGCAAATAACAATATTTGCTTAAGAACTAAATACTAAATATCAAGTGAAAATATATCCATATTTCAAAACTTTGGAAAAATGTATTTAATATTTCTAAACCGCATCTAATATTAAGGACTACATGAATTATATTTAATACGGTTTTAAATTTTCGTTTTTATTAATTTCACGAAACGGACTAAATAATATTTTGAACGAAGCTCTTAGTACTTCTATATATTTTTATTTAATGAGTTTTTATTGGTGCTGATACTGCTATTTTCGTTAATGCCTATATTTTGCAGATAATTTTTTGAACATTTAATTTCATTATTTGAATTTTGTCCTTATTTTGAAAGATGATAGAAAATGCTAAATATATTAGTAAAAACTGCTAAATAATATTCAAAATGCTTAGTGAACAATTTGCGGCTAAATCGTTATAAAAAAAGCAAAGGGAGCAGCAGAGGTAGCAGTTGAAGTAGTTTAATAAAAAATGAAGTTGTTTAAAAATATCAATGCAAAGTATAAAATTCAAATCAATGAATTATAATATATAACACTTTTTATTTTAAATTTAATCAATATCATATAAGTTTAAAATTTAAAAAAAAAAAATTCAATAAAACTAATTTTGAAGTATATCATAAAATTATTAATTAAAAATTTATTATTCGCATTTTTTATTTTTGTTTTATATATTCCATTATTTATAAAGACTTTTCTTTACATGCTTATTAACAGGGAAACCAAAAACATTAAATTACATGTTTTTTCCTGGACGTTGAATGAAGGCATCGATAAAATATTTATCCGTTCCATCGATTTGTAGTGCATATTTTTGCATATTTTACCCTTAATGGCATATTTTTTCAATTAGCGATTTTTAGTGCATATTATATATTTCGTAAATTTTAGAATATATTTAGAATATATTTAAATTTAGAGCATATTTTATTTTAGAATATATTTTGATTGATGATTTTTTATATCTCATGGGATGTTTTTAAAATTTGAATTTATAAAAAGAAATGAGAAATTAAAAAATTTTTAAAATTAACTAAAGAATACTATTTTATCGCTAAGGAGCTTGAGTTGTAGCAACAAAATTGAAGATTTAGAAACAGATTAATTGGAACTTTTTAAGCCATTTTTAATTGATATCTTTTAAAGCTATTTTTATATGCAAAATCAATATTTGTTTTTAATTAAAGAATATTATAATCAGTGTTGCCAGGAGGTGAGAAAAACAGAGGCCAAAAATAACTTTAAAAGAAGGCCAGAAAAAAGTTCATTTTTTTTTAATATAAAAAAATTAATTTTTCTTGTTCTGATTATTTTTTTATATTTTTTAAAGATATTTTAATATATTTATAAAAAAAAAACATAGAACAGCTGCCAGAAAAATAACCTAATAAAAAATCACCCAAAAATTTTCAATTCATAGATGGGTTATATTTCATATGAAAAATTACTCAATATTTTTTCCTCATTTTTGAACTAAATTCTATTTCGATTAAGCATTTCCAAATATGAGTGTTACTTTTCATATTTATAAGACTTTTTTTTAAATTATATTAGTAAATAATTTCTATTTACAAATGTAATAATAAATCAAATGTATAAGAAAATAATTATAATAATCGTTATAATAAGTCCATAAGATTAGTTAAATGATTTTTGATTCGGAGAAAGAAGCTACTTTTAATGTGTTGATTCTTTTGAAGTAATTGGTGTCTATTCTTGAAAACGCATGGAAGAAGTGAAAATTTCCATTAAAACAAAAAAAAAAAGTTTAACAAATTGTTTTTGTTTACCATATATTTCCAAAATGGAATTTACCGTTTTTAAAAGAGAGGGACACGCGGTAAAGTTCTCATGTTTATTACATTTTAAAAATATATGGTAAACCAAAAACAATTTTTTATACTTTGTTTTTGTTTTAATGGAAAACTTCATTTCTTCGACGCGTTTTCAAGAATAGACACCATTATTAATAACTTGCAAAAAGGAGTAAAACATGCACTTAAATTTCACATAAAGTTTAATGCCTTCTTTGGTGGAAAACAAAATCAATAAAAGGATGTTTTTGCTTTTCAATATATAAAACTTCTTGTCTGATTTAAAAATATTTAAATATAGTTAGAAAAAATAGTAAAAATTATATGGTAACACTAATTATCTTTGTGACAAATCAGTCTAAAGATTTCTTTCTTAATTTAAAACTCAAATTTTATTAATATTAGTAAAAAATTTAACGTAAAGTATTTGTAATACAAACTAAAAAAATAGTTCTTCATATTATAAAATAATTTTAAAAAATTCAATAGTCTAATTAATATATAACATAATGTAATAATATGGTAATATTCAAACATATTTTATAAAAATGATAAACTAATAAAAACACAAGTAAAAGCGAATAGTTTTAAGTCTTACTACAACAACATATTATGCTCACTTTTGCTTATATCTATTTTATGGTTGTTCTATGTTTATTGCTGCTTCAATTAGCTACCATATTGCTACCTCTTCTGATAGTATTAACTACGCAGTGAAGGCAGCAGTGAAAATAAAGAATATTGTAAGAGAAGTAGTTATAAAAATTAAACTACCAATGGACTGGTAGCCAAATATTTCATTTTTAAAACTATTACTGAACTTGAGCTACGTGTTTTAAAGCTTCTGCTCCATTTCAAGTTTTTTTTTCGAGTAGCAGTAGCTATAGAAAGTGTTAGTCTACAAAAAATGATAAACACTTTTTCTACCACTACTGAAAATTTTCAGTAGCTATAGTTTTAGCTAATCCAAAAAGCCAAGAAGCAAAAAAAAATAAGTTGGAGTTTTTCGAACGCTGGATGGATTATGTATGTATATTAAGTTTTCATTTTCATTTATAAGCTTAAACAGATGCGTGGTAGTATTTGAGAAAAAGTACATAGTAGGAAGATGTAATTGACAAATCTATAAAAATTCATTCTAACTGCCTGTTTTTATAACACGAAAGCAAAAACGACTCGTCTAGCTTGCATTTAAAACAAAAACAAAATTTCAAAATTTGTTTTTGTTTTAAATGTAAGTTAGACGAGTCGTTTTTACGTTCGTGTTACAAAAACAGGCAGTAAATCTCAAAATGTTCAAAACCTTTTAAAACATAATTTTATTTAAACCTACTTTTATACTATGTAATATTAGGTAATTGTTAATAACATACGCCGTTTTAAAAAAATTTTTTAAACGCAGTTTGACTGGCGAAACTTTGAAGAGCCTAATTTGCAGCATTTGGCGCTTGGGGCACGTTAAACTGAGATGTGGTTGACGCGTCAAACTGTGTCGTGAGTGTGACCAAAAAAGCAAAATATTATATATTAAATTTTGGGAATTGAAATCAAATCAAAAGCATTTTCGCAAAAAGTTGTTTCTTTCAGAAGTTATGTGGGTTCAAAGTTTAAAGTTTTTGTTTGGTATTGAATTACTGGAAATAAATTGAAAAATACGAGAATACTAAAATATATATATATATAAAGGCTTTAAGTTCGTTTCACTTCCCCTTCTTTCCCCTTAAGCTTTTTTTATAATTTTCTGTAAATTTTTTAACATTTATTAAAAGCGTATAATTGTAAATTTTATTTAATGCAGCTAAAAATAGAATCGGAAGAAGTGAATTAAATTGGAAAATTGCTATTAAATAAATAGAAAGTAAAGGATGGAAATATAGGTTTTTTAAGTAAAATATTTCATAAATTTTTCTATAAAAAAGACACTAGTTGGGAAAGTTAACCATTATTAGTTAATTTCTTTTTTTCGGAAACAAAATTGGCAAGCTTATAGAAAGAAAAATAAATTCGAAGTGTCCTCCTATTAGTACCCATAGCTTTGCATCTAAGAGGTCAATGGTATTTATCTTCAAAAATTAAACTTGAATAAAATTAAATGCCAATCAGACCAGTTGGTTATAATTAGACGATTTATTTCCAAGATTGATTAGTTCTGCCCCAAAATTTCACCTTCTGTCATAAGATATTGCAGGTCTGCCTTAAATTCATTAAACATTAATGACTTTCTACTTAAACGATGAGTCACTATTACATTCTTTATTATTTTATATCTTAAAAAAATGAATTCGTACATTATAACCTAAATAGGCAGTTTTGTTAATTAGTAAAATAACATCAATATAAATTGGCTTCAAAATATAACATCTTGGAAGCAATAGCCCAACTCAATACAATTATCGTTATAAGATGTAAAAACTTTCCAAATAAAATGTTTGAAAGCAAGAACAAACTTAAAAACTTTTACAAAATAAAAAATAAAATAATTGAGTCAAGAAACAAAAATCCCTCAACAATTCCAAAGCGAAATAAAAGCGTAATAGTTGTCTAACAAAGCCCCCAAAGAGTTCTTCACAGTTAGTTCGAATTTCGGTTTTTTGACTTCTTGAAGTTTGAATTTTTCTGAGACTTTTTTAATATATTTGGACATAGAAGCCACACCCTTTTTACGTCAATTTTTGTCATAATATTTTTTTATTTTATTTGATTTAATCTTATGTCTAAACTAGTGAACATTTGAAACCTGGCACATATGTATATCCTTGAAGGAAGTATTGACTGCATGCCGCGCCAACTTAAAATAAAGTAAACAAATTTCAACATAAATTAAATATTTCGTTTTGATTATAGTGCACATTGGGGTCGCCCTAAACAAAACTTTGCATTCACTAAACTAGCAAGTTTTAGTATTAGTGCTTGGTATCGTTGAAAAGATGAAGGCTTTTAGATGTCAAATTAAGAAAAGGAAGTTTACACCTAATGCGTTCTTTTTTCTGGCAAATTTGAAAAACAAAATATTTTATATTGTAGGAATGGGAATTTTGATAACTTACTACACCATGGGAGGTTAGGGTAGTATACCCGTCCTTTCATCTGGTTGGCTGTCAATGTAAGCCTTGCATACGTCCAAATTTTTAAGATAATATAAGATATTTTTAACAATTGGGCTGAAATATCTTAGGATTGGCCAAATATTTTTTCTACCCGTCATAAAAATGTCCTTCCGAAATGTGATTTTAAGTCCTTAAATAGCTTAAATTAATCATGCTTTAAATAAAATTCATCAAAAATAAGTTTTTTTTTTTATAAGCGTATATAAGTATGCCAAAATTTAGGAAGATCCGCTCAAAATTTAGCATAGCTTCCAATAAGCTAAATTCTGAAAATCACTTTAACTTTAACAAAAGTTGAAATCCTATTGTGAAATTTAATGGTGGTCGGTTTTTAACTGATCATCGCCTTCATGTAATAGCCCCATCTAAGAGCCACAATAACATCTATAATCCATATTATTATCATGATCATATTATGTATACAAAATTGAAAATTTCATAAAAAATAGAAAAAGCATTTCACATTGTTAACAGAGTATTAGAAAAACAAGTGTATCCTTCCGTGGGTCAAAAATTTTCTAAACATATAAATGCGCTTAGATTCAAAAAAAGTCAGAGCATTATTTGCATATGGTCGCTAAGAGGCCAACAGAGACAAAAATATACCTTTTCTCTTTCTCTTTTGAAATTTATTAAAAAACAGTTCGATAAGATTCCACTAATTATTAAAACTTTGTAAATAATCAAGACTTAAAAAACAGTCGTAAGTTTAATATAGAAGAAAAAAATTTTCAGAAAAATTACATGCAATGATATTTTTTTAACTTCAAAAATAATTATGTTAAATAAAAAAATACAAACAAAATAAAGCAAAAAAATAAAAAATAAATAAAATCTTAACTTTGATGCCTCACACACGGCACAATAGAGCATAAATTAAAAAAGTAATAATGGAATTATATAGAGAAAAATTTTCGCTTTCAAGATATGTTAATTTTTTTGCAAAAAAAAAAGATAATTTTTCAATTTTTGCAGTGTTAAAAAAATATCACAGAAAAAAAATATGCGTGGCACCATCATAGACTAAATGATAAAATATACAGCATTTTCTGTTCCTTGTGTACATATATATCAAATTTAATTTAATATGAATGTTCTTAATAGCATTAAGAATGCAGTAAAATCGATTTTTACTTAAGGTGGACTAAGAACTGGTCGTGGCATTCAACTTATACTTTAGTTCATAGTTTTCTTCAAAAAATACTTAATATTTGTGCTAAAATAGTTGGTATATTTAACAAAAATCTTACAAAATGTCTAAGAGAAACTTTGCATTACATAATACAATAAGTACTCATAAATAAAAATAAAAAAAAATAAAAATTACTGATTTAAGTGTTTTTTATTTTCACGCATAATGAAAAAGTGCTTCAAAGTATACGAAGTTCATAAAATTGAAATCCTTACTAACTTTGTAAAACCTTTTGGAGATTTCATTAATTTGTTGTTATACTTTCATTTTGTTTGTGGAATCATTGAAGCAATATTTATTTATCTCATATTGTTATTAAATAGCTTTTATAAATCGAAATACTATACACAGAGAAAACAGATTCATTATGACAACCGAATTTTTTACCAATCGAATTTTTGTAGTTGTGAGAACAAACTCTCAAATCAATTGCAATTATAGAATATTTTCGGTGGAACAAACTAAAATACAAAACAAATCGTTTATGGTGACCGAATTATTAATAAAAGTAATTAATGTTTATAATTTTTTACTTTTAATAAATTTTTTAATTTTATCTTACAAAATCTTATTGATTTTTTAAACATCATTTCTCATTATTTTTCGAGAATTTACTACAAATCTCTTTAAAATATCCATGTTAATTTTGTTTGTTCAGAAGATACGAATTTCAATAAATTTATGTTCTTAGATGACTTCTTTTTCTGTTCAAAAAAATGATTCTTTTAAAAAGAATGAAAGAGAGTTACAAAGATATAATGTATGTGGAATATACAGAAGGATTATCAAACTTACCTTTAAAAATAACTTGGTAAAGAACAATAATGTTTAGATTGTATCAGGGAATTCGCTCTTTTTTATATTCTATTTTCTAGTGAATTACTCTTATATGCATTTATGTATTTCATGGAAAACAGTAGCAACTAAAATAATTATGTTGTAAAAGATAGAAAAGTTCTTATTGCTTATTCTAAGGATTCACCTGTCCACCAAAGATTTTGAGAACATTCGATTATATGTGTATACTGTCCTCTCTCGGAATTACTGGGACTGGTCTATAATCATGAGCAAGTTACAATAATAACGACTAAGATAAAATAAATGCTTCTGTTGAATTCCACACAAACTTACGGTTTTATATTATAGATATAACCAATTATGGCGCAGTATATTCTCATGTTTTAATTTTTAAATTTTCACATTTTATTTTGGAAGAGTTTTCTTTTTATATATATTTCCTTCTTTTGAAATGTCATTACAAAAAAAAATATTGAATTTGAATTTGTATCGAATTTGTGATTTTAACCAAATTTGAAAAGTTTTCGTAATCGATTACTGATTACTAAAACCAAAAATATTACTTACTTAGATGGCTATAAACAACCGTTTAGGTTAGTAGCCTGATTTAGAATAGTTCTCCATGCGCGTCGATCTAATGCGCTCGCCTCCAGTTTCTAGCATCAAGTTTTGCAGCTTGATCCTTTCACCGGAGTTTGGGTCTTCCCCTTCTACGTCTTCCTTCGGGATCAAATTCGAATGATTTTCTCGCCGAAGCATTCTCGTCTATACTGGCGCAACTGTTGTACTTTGATGCGTGCAACTCATATAGCTCGTAATTCATTCGATAGTGATACTCTCCATAAAGGGATCACAATGGGCCGTTTGGCCTCTGGGTGTAGGCGTGAATGCGCCGCCCTTTCCAACCTAACCTAACCTAACCTGATACTCTCCGTCGATGCAGGTAGATCCATATATTTTGCGAAGAATCCTTCTCTTAAACACCCAAGAACAAATTCACCTGTTTGCGTAAGAAACCACGCTTCATATAGTAGCATGGGTAATATAAGCGTTCTAGCGTTATAGAGTATAATTTTAGTTGGTTGAGAGAGGACTTTGTTTCTAAACTGCTTGCTTAGCCCAAAATAGCATCTATTAGCAAGAATAGTTTTTCGTTTTATTTCCAAACTGATGTGTTTTGTTTGTTTTATGACGATACCGAGATAGATATTGTTGTTCACTACCTCGAAGTTATAGTTACCAACATACATATATTGACCCAGTCTTGCTGTTTCTCTCTTCGTTGATATCATTAACTTTATTTTATCTTCATTTACTGCCGGACCCACTCTTCCCGACACATTTTCGATACTGGAAAATGTTGCAGTTACCTCTCGCACAATTCGCCCCATGATATCAATATCATCGACATAAGCGAGTAGCATATGCTTTTTGTTGTAAATTGTGCCTGGTCTATTAACTGCAGCACCACGCAGGATTTTTTCTAACAAAATGTTGAATAGATCACAGGATATACTATCACCTTGTCTAAAACTTCGTTTGGTATTAAACGTATCGGATAGGTATTTTCCAATTTTAACCTACGAACAGGTGATAGGTGTTGATTTGTTTTTCTTCGGACTTCTCCAGAATCATCCGTAATGTAAATATCTGGTAGGGTCCTATTATTTCGCTGACTTTAGTTCTTAATCGTTTACATAGTACGCTCGATAGAATTTTGTATGAAATAGGAAGGTGAGTTATACGGTTTTGTCTCCTTTCTAATGCACAGGACACAACACGCTGCGGTTCCAGTCATCGGGTATGCGTTCTTCTAACCATATTGTTCTAACAAGTCGATGCATACTCCTTAACTAAAAATCTACTTTTAAATTACATTACTTTAATACGAAGAGTTTTTTATTTCTTATGATTAAAACATCCTTTTGGTTGTGCCTGCCGAGTTAGTTAAATAGGTTTTTTTCAACAACATATTAGTTACACTAATTGACATGATAATTGTAAAACCCATTATTATAATATAATTATGATTATTCATTTATGAATATAGAAGATATATTAAATTAAAGTAATTTTTATAACTATAACTAACTTTTATTCAATTTTAAATCATTTAAATTATTCAATTTTCACAATTCTAACTATCTTCCTATAAATATTTTTTCTGTGTATACAATAAAAAATCCGTAAATGTATCTCAGTTTTAATTCCTTTTTTTGAAAAATTCATCCTGCGCCTTTAAATTTTCAATTTCGATTTCTCTGCCAGTATAAAACTTTTTATATTTTTTTCCTTTTTTATATTTGTTCACTTATACTTTTCCATTTATTTGCTTAAAGTAAATGAAAACAAAATGCTAAAATATTTATAACTAAAATAAAAGAAAAAAACTTGTAGTCATACCCTTAAGTTATGCTGGCAAATATTTACATTTATTGAATTATCTCGGCATAACGATCAAAACGATTTAAATCGTTTTTCTTTAACTTATTTTTATTTTGTATATATGTATATATATATTTTTTTTTTCATTTGCTCCGCACTTATTGTTCACAACCTTTAAGCATGTGTTTGAAGGCATGCGTGTATGTGATTTCAACTCAAGCTCCTACCAAGATAACAATCCAAATACTGACAAAAAAGGGAGCTTCATCTTTTACTTATTCGTTTGCCTTTGTTTCCTTTTGAAAAAAACCAACTTTATTATGGCATTTGATTTTACAGATGATGATGATGT
Organism: Protocalliphora azurea; assembly: GCA_932274085.1. Classification (NCBI taxonomy): domain Eukaryota; kingdom Metazoa; phylum Arthropoda; class Insecta; order Diptera; family Calliphoridae; genus Protocalliphora; species Protocalliphora azurea. The sequence goes on from OW026519.1 coordinate 177,521,602, forward strand.
TGGTGATACCTTAACCTTAGCAAGTGCATTGGGTCATTGTGTTATTGGGTGTTTTCTCAACATGTCGCTCATAATTCTTTTTTCCCTTTAAGGCCATTTTAAAGCTGAAAAGAAAAGTGAAATTCTTTTACTGATACTCTTCTTGTATTGGAGCATTATTGTACCTCGTTGTTTATAGTGTGAGTATACAAGCGCATTGGAATATTTAAACCATCTTCAATGGATTGTTGTGTGCTACATGACTGTAGCATCGTTAATTTTCGTCAGAAGAATAAATTACGTTCATTGTTAAGCCAAACGTAAAAGTAGAAGATGAAAAAAAAAACAAAATTGATGTTGCAATAAAAAGCAAAAATCCTTTTCCTATACAATGGAGCAAGTATAGTGAGCGAGAATTGGAAAGGCGCTAGATAAAAATTCTCAAATTTTTTAAATAATAAAGAATAATTTACAATTATCTTCAAAATATTTCAAATTACTAAACAAAATAATTATTTAAAAAAGAAAGTAATATTATAATTGTTTTTAGCTTTAATCTCATGTCGAGGGCTTATATTCAAGACCCTCGTTGTTAGGTTTTAATGAAATTGCGTTTTTGATGCCGTTATATTCCCTATAGTAACCCTCATCTATGATATAAACTTCAAATAAAAATTTGAAGTTTCTCTTTCAATTTTATCCGCGTTTTTCTACACCTCTATCGTATTTATTTTTATTTTTGAGTGCTAAACCTTCTGTATATCTGAGTAATTATTTAATTTTTTAATAACATAGACATAACGTGTATCATTTCTAGTAATTTATACAACCTAAATATGAATGTAGCCAAAAAAATGAAATCAGTAGAATAGTTCTTTAGATATGCAATAATAAATATTCACTTTGTATGGCGGCTACTAACCCCTGTAAACCTACCCTAACCATTTTCCTCTTAATTTTGGAACTTTACAAGAAAATTATTATCACAAAATCTCGAGCCTTGCCACAACCGAATTTTTTCCAGTGAATTCATTCGGTTACAAGTTGTGTTGCCATTTTGGTTATTTTTTTGTTAAATCAAAATTTTATTTTTGTTAGTTTTAAAAATGCTATTTACTCTGTTAAACTTGCCAACAATAAAGAGAGAGTATACAAAAAATTCATCACACATTTAAAAACTAAAAGTTATTATAATTTCTAATATTTAACCAAAAGTGAAATGCATTGGAAGATTTTTGTGAGAAAGTTCTAACGATGTCACAAACAACCTAAATACTCGTAATTACAAAATAAATTACTATTAAAAAAGAAATGTGTATTCGGCAAGACCAACTATATAATATCCTACACTATTGATTTAAAGTAAAACATATTTGAAAGAGAGCATTATATGGTGCTATGGTTAATCTTATTTGAACAAAATTTTCTTAACATACGAAAATTTATATGGAATTTAAGTACTGATTTTCGGGAAGGGACAACATATAGGAGTTATAATTAATTTTAAAGCGATCCTAGGTAGGTACATAATTTTTTTTTTTTAGAATATTTTAGGATTAGAAATGTTTTATTTGTGTAGAATTCTGTAGAAATGCGCTTATATTTTTTTATAATATTTGACCTTAAAAATATTGCTTAAAAAGAATATTTGTTTGAGGGCTAAGTGAAATAATGAACAAATTTCGACAAGGTTAGAACGTTCTGAGTCAATTGCTATATTTTAGCCCCTCTAATATCGTGCTATAGCGAATAAAAAATTTACCTGGTTTAGTTATTAAAACTATGCCAGACAAAATAATTAAATAATAAAAATTTAAATAGGGCACCACATTATTTTACAAATAACTGCAATAAAAGTGTTTTATCAATCCCGATTTACTTTCAATTAGACCACAATTTTATACACAATTTTATTAAAATTTAATATATATGAATATATGAGTCCTTTGATACATGAACGATTGATATTGAATCTTTTCGCAAACCTCCCAATTAAAAAATATCTCTTGTTTGCATTCTTTTTCTGTGAACACATACACAGAAAAAAGTTTGTACATAAATATAAAAAATTACTTTCATTGATTTCAGTTCATAATATTTAAGTATAATTTCTTAAGCAATAAAACTTTTTTATATTCTTTCAAATGAATCAAAAGTCAAGAAGAATGTAAAAATTTATTAAATTTTCATTTATATTTTCAATTTGTAAAAAGATATTTGAAATTTTCTTTGGAAAATTTTAAGTTTTTAATTATTTTTGGCTACATTTTAGGAATAGAACAGAAGCGCTTTTTATCAAAATCATGTGCTGCAGAATGCGAGCAAAATTATGCAAATTTCTAAATATTATTTTTTAACAGTTTTTCCTAGGAATTTTGCCATTTTAAGGCATTTTTTATTAATATTTTTATGTATAACTATTTTCATTTACCATTTGCAATCAAATCGAATAAAACTAAATCAAAGATTTAACAAAATTTTTATAAAATTTCTAAAATGTTCATTATGAACAATTTAATAATATCTATGAACAAAATTTTATATTTTAAGAAAAAATTTTTGGGAAAAAGGTCATGTTCGATTCATAATATATATGAATGAAAATGTTCAAATATATACATTTTTTTCTCTGTGTAATTGTAAAAGTCAACCTTATTTTCTATTACTGCTCAACCCAGCTGTTTTGCAATTCTAAATTTTTTACAATCAAGTTTGCTTTCGGCATCATATCGTAAGGACATGAGAATAATTAAATTCTTATTATTAAACTTTATATCCCGACCCCCTAAAAAATTGTATCAGGGACCACATTTTGATAAACATTGTTCTAAACAGTTAAATTTTAAATACTGTTTTCTACTGAAGACTAACTGCTATGATTAGTATGCAAAGTATTTAAAACCTGAATACATATATTAGGATTATATTAATTTGTATATAATAACTGAATTTTTGAAATTAGTTTATTTTTTCTTAATTTTGTTATTTTCCAAAATTTTGGTTAGAAAAAAATTTTTGCCGTGGCAACACTGGTTGCCACTGGTCATAATTCAGTTGAAACGAATATATAAATCGGTATCTGCTTCAAAACAAAAAAAAACAATAATAATAATAATAATAGTAATAATAATAATAATAAAAAAATAATAATTCGGTTGGCATAAGCTCACAATTTACATAGGTATATTAGGCTTGTCCAATTTAAATAAATTTATATTTTTAAATTTGTTTTATTAAAAATTCACAGCAATAGAACTTATAAATGAAATTATTTTTTAAAAAGCAATTATTTTAAAACATCTGGTGATTCAGTAATTCAATTTTTAGCCAAAAAGACATTAGCCAAATGCTTAATCTTTGAAGTTACATTTTTATTGCGGCTCATATATAAAGATTGATGGACAACAGTACTTTTATTTGAACTGTAAATAAATATATGCATTAAAATTATTGTTTGGTAATACTACATTACTAAAATATCTTACCGTTACATATAATATATATTTTGGAAACAGGCTAGATTACTTAATCATAAGACGTCATCTTTCATACGAGAAAACTGACTTAATAAATATCGAGAAAGGTTGTGTAAGCAATTTAACAGCCAAAAGCTTGGCAAGAAAGATAAAATCGTTTCATTCATAGCTTATGAAAATATACAAAATCAAACATAAATACACAAATTAGATTAAAAGAACGGATGTTCAGTAATACTTTATTTTTTAATTCCTTACCTTCTGTAATAAGACAGTAGGAAGGAAATTTAAGTTGTTAGTAAAATTTCTTCAGTTTACATTAAAGCCACCGCCACAAGTCTGTTTAAAATAACAATATCATAGAAATAAGCACTGTATTGCTTATCGAAAATAAGTCAATCGTTTTCCTACAATATTAAATTCTGTTATTTGGAATTCAATTCTATTTTATTTCTTCATTTTGTTAATTTTTAATGATTTTTTCAATTGTAAAAACAGTTTATACAATGTTTGATCACCGCAAAATTCTGACGTTTACAAACACCTCATTGTTGTTCTTTTTGGTTGTCATAACCAAACTTTGTCAATGACTATAACTAAATTTATAAAAATTTATAAATTTATATTTAAATATTTTTTAATTCAAAATACCAATATTTTGTATTCATATATAAATTCAGTTCGGTTGTAACTCATGAATTATTTAAATTTATTTTAACCGTGCACAATTGTTTACAATAACTAACATAAAAATAATTAGAACTATCTTTCTAACAGTATTATGATTACACTGCTGTTAATAAAGATATTCAGTTAAAGTGAAAAACTCTAATGAAATTTTAATGTATTTTACCAATTATTTATATTTTGAATCATATTCCAACTAAACTTTTCTCTCTGTGTAGGGAATGGTAAATCGATTTCAATTTTAGTCGAAAATCGATTTTGTGTCAAATAAAATCGTTTGTTTGCAATCGATTTTATGTTAACGAATTTCTACTAAATTTGATTATTGGGTCATAAAAATCTATTTTTTTTTTCTTTGTGCTTTTATCTGAACAATTTTAATAAATTTGTTTGGCATAACTAAAAAAAAATATTAGTGTTTTGTGGAAAATTGAAATGTTACCCCAAAATTTTGGTTAGATTGATTACTGCTAATTCATTTATGCCTAAATATTGTGAATATAATTTTGATATTATTTTATAAATTTTGGTAAAATTTGTATCGTTTGAATCACCTTAGATTTGCTCACCATGACAATTTTAACTGAATGAAAAAAATTAGTATTTAAAAAAGATAAACAATTATGTAAAAATAAAAAATTTTGTTAGTGTAGTTGATTTCTGATTTACTACAGAATAAAAAACTCTTGTATGTAGCCTAAAGCATACATTTGAAATAAAATAAAGATAATTAAATTATAAATATTCATTCAAGTGCATTCAAAAGATATTAATCTTTACAATCATATAAATAGTATTTTCTGTATTATTTGTAATTTTAAATGTACCAGAGATCTCAATAGGTTTCATAATTTTAAGTAAAATGTTTGAGAATAAGTTAAAGTAAATATATACTTTCTTGATTTTTGTATAAAAAACAAATAAACTCTAAAATAAAATAGATTTTGTGATCCGATTAATCGATTTTGAAAATCAAAAAGGAAAATCGATTTTTGGCTTTCTTTACCATTCTCTAGGATCTACAACTCCCTCTGTATCTATACTTACTATTATCATCTCAATTTTGGAAATTGATACGAAAGTTATTACCACAAAATTTTAAAGCTATCGTTGTAATAGCTCTTTAGTTATGCGATAATTATTATTTCCCTGCTCCGATCCCAGAATATAGTAGCCTATTTGAATTACGTTGCTTTTAGAATTACTAACTAGTTTAAAAACTTTTAAAATCATACATTAAATGGTAATTAAATGTATTTCTTACAACGCAAAATCTTCTATAGAGTTATTTTAATTATATGCATTGAATATCTTAAAATTGCAAAACAATCTATATCTCCTTAAAATGTCAAATATTTCAAAATATTAAAAATAAATTATATGTTAGATTTAATAGTGTTTTAAATAAATATTATATAAAAAAGATTTAAATACTTGAAAAATAAGATAACAGCTTATTTATTTATTTGCTTAATATAACTTTCTTTTATCCTTTAAATACTGGTGTGGACTAACATTTTTCACACACGGTACTTAGTACTTGCTAAACATGTGTCATTTTGTTTATGCCATTTTTTCCCAAGTTATTTTTTTTTTTTTTTGGTGGGAGATAGAGAGAAAATCTGAATACAAATAAATACAAAAAAAAAAAAAAAAAGAAAAGACTTTATTTTTTAATACGATTTTTATGCGATTTTCGATCATAAAATTGTTTTTCTGTGTTAACCATACATGACTTTTATTAACGTCTCAAGTAAAAGCAGTCAATAAATGACATTTACAGTTAATAAATTTTCGGCCAAAAAGAAATAAAATAATATAAAAAAAGGAAAATACAAAATGATTAACATTATGGCAATAAATAAAATTATTATGAGAATTAATACTCTTGACATTTTCGTTATTAACACGAATTATTGTTAAGATATTTGTCAATATTATTGAGATTATAAACAGTTTGTGTGCATGTGTGGGGGCGATTTTAGTTTCTGATAATGAAAATTTTTCATTTGCAATGATTTACGATTTATTTGGTTTTTGGAAAGAAAAAAAAAAATAATAAATAAATAAATTATATTAATTTACAAAGTAAAAATTTAAGATTCGCTGATTAAGTTACAATTTAAGACTTAAACTTATTTTCAGAGATTAATTGTGACTTTGTAATTTAATTAAATTAAACTGAGGATTAGTAGTTATAAGTCTACCCTGATATCAGTTTAATAATATTGTAAAGCTATTGCTGTACACATGTAGGTCATATAAGTCCTACATGTGTACGTAAGCGCTGGGCAAGAGGGTGATTATTAATTTTAATAACTATAGTTTTCTTCCAAAATTTAAGGTACACATTAATTAAAGATTGAATGTTTGCGATCCATATTTATATAGTTTATTAACAATTTATTGCAGAAAGTAACATTTGTGATAGCATATTTAAAGTGTTATACTCTATAGTTCCTTGAACTGCTACTTTTGGTATTCGATCGGATCCGGTCCAATTTTTGTTTCGTTTATTAATTTGGTTTATTTTTGTTGTCTAAAATTTTGTGTTATATGTCAGTCGAATTTGATGTAGTTCGCTTCATTAGTGAAGTGAAAAGTAACTGTTTTAAAAAATGGGTCATTAAAGATTGGCATGGCTTTTGATCAAATTTCAGCAAAGCACAAGTACAAAAATGAACACTACCAATTTAATGCCGTTAAAATTGGAATTTCGACCAATGCAAGTGGAAACGCTTTTTTGTGATTTCGATGTAGGAAGATCCCTCAAATGATAAATACTAATGAGCTGAATATGTAAAAAATATTTAAAAAAATGTCTAAATTCATATTTAGTTTCCTACGATCGATTGAAAATCTCAAGTCCGCTACATTTTTTACAAAAAAAGTTTTCGGTTTTTAGCGGAATAGGTCTCAAAAAAATCGTATTTTAATTTATAAATTTGTTATGAAAAAAATATTTATAAATTTCTCCCCATGGGATTTTAAATATTTTTTCATAACTGTCTCAAAATTACGATTTTTTTTTTGATACCCATTTTGAGACAAAACTCAAAACTTTTTTTGTACAAAATGTTCTATACCCGTGACTTTCAGTCACTGGTTAGGAACTGAAAATCAATTTAAAAAATTTTTAAAGTATTTTTTATATAATCAGCACCTTAATACTCACGGTTTGATTGATCTTCCTACGAAATTTTGTTTCTACGGGACTACACATAGATCCGACAGATCACTTTTTTGTCCAAATCTATATACATATATTTAATATTATTTTTTATCAATTTATAATAGGTTTATGTCAATTTAGGTTTTTCTTAATCCATCATTATTTTTTATTTTTAAATAATTTTATAATTTATTTATTTCACTTTGTTTTCCGTCTTCCTTCGAAATGTATTGAATATAAATTAAATTTTTTTCCACATTTTAGCCAAATTAAAAAAATACATTATCTTTGAAACTTTTTTTTCGAAATTATTCGCATTAGCAACTTTCGGCAAAAAATTATTTATGATAAAACGGGCATTTTTTTCAATAAAGTTTGTATTTAAATATAAAAATATAATTCTCAAAGTATAAGAAACACATAGTATTTTTTTTGCCCATCAGTATGGATTTTCTTATATCTCATTCTCTATAAATGGAATACGCACCATCATAATAATAAATATTTTATGGCATTGTGTCTCTCACAAAATTATTTTTTAAACAACAATGGTTGTTGCTTTATCGCTGGCTAAAGCGAAATTAATTTTCAAAAATCAAAATAAAATTTTTGCTTATTAGAAGTGTTTACTGCAGTAAAAATTTTTGATTGCGTGATTTGACTTTTAACCAAAAAAGAAACAAAAAAAAAAAAAAAAAAAATATGTCATCGGACAAATATCTACTGTGGAGAAAGGAATGTAAATACCACCTCCCCTTGTTGTCAAAAAAAAAAAAAAAATAATAAAATAAAATAAAATCGTTAAAATTACGGGAGAATTTAGATATTTTTGCTAATGTTTGTGACGCACATTCGGGTAGAATCACCAAAAGCGGCTCTTAATCCATTTGTTTATAACTTTGTTATATTAGTACATCCAAAAAAAAAAAAATACTTTTTGAATATATATATATATATATATATATATTAGTGTAAACTTCTGTCCGTCCGGCTGTCCGTACATCAAAAACCGCAATTTCTGATAATCTATACGCTACAGTTTTAGAGGTAACTTTTTCACTTGAGCCTATTTTGAGCAAGTAATGTATTAAAGTAACAATAAAATTGGTTAAAATGTAACTATTATTTCACTCAGCCCCCATATTAAAATTTTCGCACAAATAGGTCAAATACTCATAAAGATCTTAAATATAACCGTATTTAAAAAAAATTATCAGAGATTAGTTTTTTCTGAGTAAAAATCATACTATCAAATTTAATACGGAACGCTTCATAATTGATTATACATACCTCCCATACAGGAACCCCTCCCAGAATTACTTTTTCATTCATAATTTCTATATACATACATGATCGCATAAAAAAAATTAACGTCCAACAGCCAAATTTCAAAAGGATCGATTCATAAATGACCATAGTTTCCATAAAGAACCCTGTTACGTCAATGCAAATTCTCAGTTACTTTTACGTATTAAGGTGGCAAAACTTTCTTTACTATTACTTTTCTATTTGTTTTAAGTATTTTCTGAAAATTCTACATAGTTCTCTTCTTAAATGCAAATAATTAAGTAAACAAAATTTGTATTTTAATTTTATAATTTGTTTTTGTTAAGAAAAAAATTTTTTTGAAAATGTTTTTTTTTGATTTTCAAAGCTACACGTATCAACTAAAAATACAAAAACATGTTGTTTTTTGTATTAAAAAAACCGAAAAAACGGGTTTTCAAACCGGTTGGAAAACCGAATCGATCACCCTACTGTCTACCCATTACGAGAAATTTTCAATTTATTCTACTACGATGGTTCTTATTGTAAAACGCCTTATAAACAAGGCTAAGAAAACAATCAATAAACTTATTTTCAACATTCCTTTGATATCCTTAATTAATGTTTTGTATATAAATAGTTTTCGGCAGTCAGTCTATTAAAAAATTAATGAGAGCCATGACCGATATTACCGCCATGACAAACAATACCATTCCAAAATTAATAATTTTAAGATACTTTATAGAAATTCTTATCGACGACATCCTTTCCGAACTTTGAATATGTAAATTAATCTGAAAAGCTCTATGTGAAATTTATTTAAATTTATATTTTTTCTATTTCCAACATACGAGTATAAACATAATGTACATAATAAAAAACATGTTGTTTGCAAAAAGCCGAATTATGAAATAGTTATTGCAACCGACAAAATTTGATTTTCGAAAAATTCCGTAATAACAACGAATCTGTTTTCTCTGTACAGACATTATGTTAAAACGTATAAATGAAATCGAGATAGTTGGAGAGGATTCAGCTCGAGACAAGTATCATGATGTCAGATGAACTCATAAGTATCTGAGGGTTCTGATAACTTATATTTATATAATTTAAGCTGTACCTAACTGTATAATTTTAAGTGAAGTTAATAATTTTTTTATTTAAGAACTATAAACTATTTTCAGCTGAATCTTTGGATGTCTTTAATATAGGTTAATAAAATTCATATAATTTTAGATATTTTTTTTTTATTATACTGGCAACATAAAACATCAGTATTCACCTCCAAATAACAACCATAACATTAACTTTTAAGTCAAACCCCTTTAATTTAAATGCTTTTTTTATCGTTTGCTACTTTTCTATAATATTTCTATTTTGGTTGTGGTTTTCAATGTGATAATTTTTTATTGCTCACGTTTCTTTTTATTTTTTTGTTCTGCATCATTTGAAATGCAACTGAAATACACTAGATCAGCACTTTAGCCAAAATGCTATTCGACAAAAAAAAAAAAAAAAAAAAAAAACTTTAAGTTGTTAAATTTGATAGTGTGAATATCACAAATCGTTATTCTAACGGATGTTAGTTACCATACATTCAGTAGAAACACCTAACTGCAATATCATCATAATGTTTCCACTTTAGATTTTCTAGAAGGTGTTTTGCTTCCCAAAAATATATAAAAATCACCATGATAAATCCCAAACCAAAAACCAGGAAAAAAATAGACAAACTTTGTTGTATATAGGAACATTTGTAATGCATAAAAATTCATTGATTATGCACACCAGATACTATTCTATAGATAAAAAAAACTTACACATATGAATCTCTTTAAATGTGCTTCTTTTCTGTTTTGTAGTCCATGATGGTTCGATGGTGTTTTGTTTTATTTTAAACAAGATACAATTTTGTTTAGTTTTCTTAGCAAATCGGTAACAAAGTAGCAATCATGTATTAGCAAGTCAATTTTGTTTCTTGGACAAGATTACCAAGAAATCTTTATGTTTTGAATTTTATTTTGGTAACAAAGAATTTGAACTGAAAACCTAATTCTGTCTCAACATACATATATTATGACCAGTAATACAATTATGTAAATGCTAATAATATAGCAGCAGCAACACAACCAAACAAACAACTAAATATAAAAAGTGTGTTAAAAATAATTGAACAAATTTGTTAAATATTGTTGAATTGTTTTAGAGCTAAAGGGTTTTGATGAAATAAATATCTTGTAAATAGTGGAAATAAAACTTTTTAAACTTCTAATGGAACATGATCCTAATCTGCTAAATATGACTTAAGTTACGAGTATAATTGCATTTTAGTAAATTGAATCTTGTAATGGTCAACAGTTTTGGCAGGAGGTGAGGAAAAACGGCTAAATTGATCTTTAAAAAAGGCGATAAAAGGGTAAGTGCTCCAAATAATAAGGCTAGAAAAAGGTTAACTTTTTTTAATTAAGAAAAAAAATGTTTATCGTTCTCATTAGGTTTTGATTTTTTTACAGATATTTCAGCATAGAACGGCTTCAAGCAAAAAGACCCAGTAAAAAACCGGAAAAAAAGTTTCCATATAAATTTGAGTTATACATATTTCATATGAAAAACTAATGCTTTTAAGCGATTTCTCTTAATTTTTTAGCTATAATTCCTTTTGATTAGATATTTAAAAATTTTTGTTTATTTTCGCTTTAATAAGAATTTTTCAATAATATTTATAAATAGTTTTTATGTTTAATGAAGCACATTAAAAATTAATCGACTGTTATATTTATAGGGCATTCAGACCGACGCAAAATTACGTACTTTCGTGATTTCGGCCGAAATCAAGTTGAAATTACGTAATTTCACATATATTTTGACACTTGCGAAATTACACAGTTTTATGTAATTTCAGCGAAATTACAATGAAATTACGATGCCCATTTCCGTGCAACTCTGTGCATGGTTGGAAAAAATACTTTTTTTTCAACTATGTACTGCATCTTTAAATCGTGAGAAGAAAAAATAAAACAATTGACAGCTGATCTTAAATTTAAACACAAATCTTAAAGTTAATTATTAAAGTGATTTTGCAAAATGAAACGTATCCTTTTTACCTTTGCATGTCTATCCATTTTTAATTGTTGAAATAACAATTTCTTATTAGCAAGTTTATCATTAACAGAACATGGGAGCTAGAAAGGAGATATTACGATTCCATTCCTGTTGCATATTCTACAAAAATATCTTATCCATTTGTTAAAGTCAGACATCAATTTTCTTTTTTTTTACCCACCATCAAAAATGATGATGAGGGTATATTGAGTTTTTTATTCCGGGTGTAACATATATTATATATATTTATATTTATATTCCGGATCCTTGTGATCCGCACACCTCCTGATTATATTTTAAATAAGAGTGGCACAAAAAGTTGCAAATGATGGGTGGTAGATGGTTTCGCATGGTGCCACTGATTCGAGAATTTTAATTTTCAATGACTATCGCGTAGCTACATTTGAATCTCAGTAATGTATTGAGATAACATATAGAGAACATATATAATAGAGAACTTATGACTTTAGAAAAGTCAAATCGAACAAGCAGATTGTTTATTTCGTTGTTTTTCACAAAGCATGCAGCATGCATTCAGCATGCAGTATTAAATACCGCCAACGTCAGTATCATACAGTGATGGTATATTTTCAACTGATCTGACGTTCCTTTTATGTACGAGTATTGGTTGGTTGTTTGCCGAACCCGTCATCTCGAATCTTCGAGGATTGCTAGATTCTTGATGTTAGTCTGTGTATTTAATATTGAAGGAACTGTGATCCCTTCTTTGCAACTCTTCTTGCTAATGGACAGGAGAGCGATTGTTTTTTTTTTTATCAGCTGATCTCGATAAAATACCTAAAATTCATTGAGTTGAAATATATTACTATCATTATTTAGGCCGCTTAAAATTTTAAAGAATTTTTCGTACTTAAACTTTTAGAAGAAGACTTAGCAAATAAGAGACTGCCGCTAGCAGTAAGAGTATTGTTATCAATCTGTCGTTGCTCGAGTAGGATATTGTTAACTTGGTCTATATTGCAGAAGATTCTTTTCTTTTCATTTTGACTGAGTTTATATAGCCACAGACTTTTGTTACAGACCTACCTATATATGCGCTAGATATTGGGGATTTTGTTGTAAAATAAACTACCATTGTGGGAATAATTTGAATCACTCTTTAAATGTTTGTTAAAAACCCGTTGTTTTAAATTGTTAAAATATTGCGATTGTAAGGAAGCACTAGGAATTTGAACACACAGAAAAAAATATAATTGACTATTCTAACTGTAATAACTACAATCATATTATGGTTGTAGTAAACAAAAATTCATATCAGAGTTAGTCAGAAAGTAAATTTCTGTAAATTAAAACATTTTCGGTGCTATTTCAAAAAACCCACGCCCCACGTACACAAAGTTATTAAACTCTTTAACAAATTGAAATCCAAAAATTCCAATTTCATAACATTTTATAAAATTGAACAACAATAAGTATGTACGAAACCAATATTATTTTCCACTCCAAAAATATAAAAGCAAAATCGACAACATAAACAACAACGCACAGTATTTTATCCCATAGACAAAAAATAACATTAAAACAAATTGCGTTTAAAAATACATTTTTAGAAAGGCAACAATATATTGCAATATAAAACACAATATTTGCATTTTAAAAGAAGTTTTTAGAAGTAATTTAAAGGTAATATTAATGAACAAAAAAGGGGATTTTCAACTGTTTCAGGAAAAAATTTTTCAAAAATTATTTTTTTTTGTTAAAATGTGTCGAAGTTTTGTGCTTTCAGTACAACAGTATATTTGTCAATTAAAATTTTTTTCTTTTTTTAATATAAAAAATTTAACATATATATTTAAAATTTAAAAGTTCAAGGCTAAATTAAATTTGCTGAAGGATATAAAAAATTATACTTTTTTTACTACTTATGTAATTTTTTATAGTGAGAAATAATTTGTGCCTTTTTTTGCCACAACTTAAAGAAAATGTAAAATTGAAAGAGTGTCTGATTTCCTGCTTTTACATCAGCTTAAAACAGTTCTTAATGTTAACGTAATTTTATTTTGTTAAATTGAAATAAAAAAATAATAAAAATTATTTAAGAATTTAAAAAAAATAATTGAAAAAGGTAAAATATAATTTAATATATTTTTTTAAATAAAACTCAATATATTAATATTTTTTATTATTTAACCATAACAATACTCTTTATTTTTTATACAGTTGAAAGTGGCGTGCAAAGAAAACAGGGTTGTTTTGTGAAGACAGAGTTGTTTTGTGAAGACAGGGCTGTTTTGTAAATGGCTTAAAAGGGAAACTGGTTTGTTCTAGTAAATTAAACGTAAATTACTTATAAAAAATTTTTTAAGTATATAATTTTTAAAGTAATTTTTTTTGATGTGCGTATTAATTAAATCTTGCAATTAATCGATGGAAAATAATTCGTATTTCCTAAAAATATCTCAATATTTTACATCGTAAGTATTATAAATATTAGTGTTTTAAACAAAATGCATTTTCGCTTTGCATTAAATAAAAATGCTATAAACATTGCCTTGATATCCACATATTCCGATATGTTCTCAGAAAATTGTTGTAAATTAATTAAAGCGAAATAAAAAATAAGATTTTCCTATAAATTTATTTCATAATCAATGTCAAAAAAATTTATGGTAGCTGTGTGTCATAGCAAATAATTTTCAGTAAATAATTTGCATCTAATCTCAACAGGTTTAAAATATTTTTCCACTTCTCGTATTTTTGCGATATTTGAAAACTGTTTCATCAAACAAAAATGTCAAATAAATATGCTAAATATGAGAAAAAAACAACTCTTTATTTAGTCGCAAAAAGTTTCGGGAAAACACGATGAAATATTTCGTGTCAAATATTTGCGTAATCTGAACTTAGCTTAAGAATTCTTTTTGTTAATATATTTCGTGATGTTAAAACAATATTACTTTAATGTTTATTACAGTATTAAAAACTAATAAAAATACAACATTTGGATCGAAAATGGGACAAATGTAGGCAATTTAATTAGATACTGAAGAGAAAATGTAGGTTCAGAAGTTAAAATAAAATCAGAAGATGAGGTAGATATGTCCTTGATCCTATTAAATCAAGTACTTTCTGTTTTGATACTGTTTTGACCAGTTTATTAGAAGATTTTTCTCACTCCAGGATATATAAGAGGAAGGCGTGTCCTTGCTCCAATTTTTTCAAAACTTTCCATATATTTACTTTGAGTTCAAGATAATATATGTGCTAAGTTTAAATTTTCTGCGACACCTCTTTTTATTAAAAAAAAAAAATAATAATAATTGGACCAATATTTTAGCTAAATATTATTTTTCCAATTTCAGGATATATGGGAGGTAAGGGTGTTCTTTTTCTGATTCAAATAAAAATTGGTAGAATTATAAATAATTTACATTTAAATGTAATTACAAATTTTTGGTAAAAATCTAACCCGTGTTTTAGCACTAAATCCTTTTTTTAAATTAAGAATATCTAGGAGCTAGCCATGTCCTTATTTCGATGAAAAAATAAATTATCAGACTCATAAACAATTTATTTTTAAAGGCTACTACAAAATTGGATAAAGTTCTGACCAGTTTAAAGTAACATGCCTACTAAGCTTCAATTTTCTACGATACTTCCTTTTATTTTAAAAAATTCGGACCAGTATTTTAGCTGAAAATAATTTTTTGATATTTCAGGATATATGGAAGTTAGGGGTGTTATTCTTTCGATTCAAGTAAAAATTGGCAGACTCATAAATAATCTATATTTAATTGCAATTATAAATTTTGGTGAAATTCTAACCTGTATTTTAGCAGTAAATCCGTTTTCTTAATTTCAGGATAGATGGGAGGTAGGCATGTCCTTCGTATTTATTAATCCTAAGTCTAAAATAATAAGCGTATCAAGTTTGAAATTTCTATAACAACTCCTTTTATTTTTGTCCCATGGTTGTATGGGAACAAAACACTGTGCTATGTCAACATTAAAAACTACAACATAAAATAACAAAAATAAAAATCTTATTTGGTGCGAATATTCACACATGTATGTTGTAATTAAAGCAATTGTAACAATTTGTGTGAGAAAATAAGTAAAATAAGAAAAAACATCGTGTAAGAGAAAACTTAAAATTTTTAAATTTTGTTGCTTTAAAGGCAACAAAAGACAATTTTGTAATGATTTACTTAACGGTAATAGAGATAAAACTTAAAATAAAAATCAGTCAATATAAAAATTAAAAAAAAATGTTTTACAAATGACACACTAAATAAAAAAATTACCAAAATAAAAAGAAAAAAAAGTAAATGAACGCATTTTTTTTGCGCAATATGAACAACTAAAAAAGGCAACAAAAAACATTTGTTTGTAGAAAAAAGTGCGTTTCATTTCAAATTAACTTTGAGTAAGATGTATTATCTTTTAAGTTACAGCAAAAAAAAAATCGCTAAACGATAACTATCGACAATTGAAACTTTGTGCGATATCAATTGTACTTTCTTTAACTTAAAGTTACAGATATGAAAGAAAAACTCTGAAAAGATTTGTTATGTTGAATCTTTGTGCTTCAGTTTTTTTGCTTTTAATTGGTTTGTGAGACAACAATATAACTGCAAAGATTTTAAAAATGATCATGCAATTTTTGCAGTTATTAAAATGAATGAGTTCGTTTTATTAAAACTTAGTTAATAACTATTTAATACTAATTTATTTTTTAAACTATAAAGTTTAAGTTTTAAATTTAGTATTAGTATCTTAGCTTATAGAATATGTATTAGAATATTTTAAAAATTGGTACACAGAATTCGCTTTATAAAATAACTGACCAAAGTTTTTGAATGGTTATTTTGAAAGTCAATAGGTGCTATTCTGAATTGTACTGTTAAACGAGCTGCTTCATGAAGCCAATCCATAGTTAAATCGATAATGATAGCTTCTTTATAAAACCCTGAGAAATCTTGGATTAGTATAATTATTTAAACTTCTGTTCCCCCCAAGAGATCTTCACTGTTAATGAAAAATTAAAAAAAAAAAATGATAATGAAAAGCAAAAAAATATACCAGAAACTTTCTTTATTGCAATCATTGTTAAAGATTGCCATCTACGTCAAACAGAACACACACGCAATTTGATTAAACTATATAAAAAATTACACAAAAAATGATCATCCAACAATTGTAAAAAAAAAAATATTTATATACATACTAGACTGCTTCAAAAAAAGCAGACTTTCTAATTTCGATCATAACTCCCCCTAGGTTTGTTCTTTTTTATGAAAAAATATAGTATGCAAAATATTAGAGTGATCGGACGTCGCTAACTTATGCCGTATCGACCATAAAATTTGTAGGTTGCTTTTATACAGGAAAATGTTGACCTTTTCGCAATTTTTTTAATCTGCTATTACCCAGCAAAAACTTTGCTTTATGCGCATAAAAATGTTCTTAAAATCGGAAAATATGCCCTTAAATTTTAAAAATATGCTCTTAAAATGATATATATTAGGAAATTACAAAATTCCCAGCAAAAACTTTGCTTTCTTGGTAAGCTAGCAGGTATAATTGAAAAAAAATATAAAATGCTAATTTTTTGCCTGAATAACTAGTTATTTTTGTTCGAGTTGTCCACAAATTCATGTAGTTATTTTCTCAATGACTAACGTCTTACTCTTTACACCATCTTGCACTTCATTTTCTAACCTAGTGTCTACATTAGGCAAACTTTTATCAAAACAAATATCAAATTCAGTGCGATTATATATATGGTAACCTTAGTTAAACAGCTGATTATTATTTTGGTTGTTACAGTTGTCAAACAGCATATATAAAAAACAAGAATAACTACGCCATATTGTTGTTTTTGTGCAGCTGCTGCCACCTTCCACAAATTCGTGTTAAGTTTGACGTTTGTCTTGATATAAAATTGTCTAATGTAGACACTATGTAAGTGACAAAAAAATTTTTGGTATAAAATATCTTTTTAGGGTTCAACCAACAACATTCTGGTTGTTAATCCAGCGCTCTATCCAACTCCATCCACGTGATTGCGACATTCCTGTGCTATTATACTATTAAGTACTTTTTTGTGTTATATAGAGAAGGCAAGTAATAATGACACCTCATTACCAAGAAACTACTTTAATAAGCAGTTTAAAAGTATCAACTTTTTTTACAATTTAATGTAAAGAAACCATAATCTAGACATAATTATTTATCAAATCGGTTAGAAAATATTAAAGTTATTAAAAATTCGCCAGACCATTAACATGTTTTCGAACAATTGTGTAAGCAATGCACAGACAAATTTTAAATCTTTTTCAGAAATGCTGAAATAAAATTATTATTTATTAAGGAATTTATTTTTATTATTTAAATTTTTTCAAAATTTAAAAAAAAAATTCAAAAAGAAAAAAAAACTATGCTGTTTTATAGACAATATCACAGAAAGTAAAAATAAAGAAGAGTTAAGTCGATATCTCTTATAAATTTGACGTACCTTAGATTTTAATTTTGCTAATTTCGGCAAAAATAATTTTTTTTTGGTAATTTTGTGTGTTCTGCAGTCAATTTTTGTTGCACTAGTATACAGATTATTAAAAATTGTGAAAATAACAAGTTTCAGCAATGTTAACCCTTAAAGCAAGAAGGCCAGATTTTAGAATATTTGAGAATTTTATCCGAAATATAACTCAAGATTAATTATTTTTATATGAATTTCAAAACAATGATTTCTATAATAAATTTAATTTTGTTCGAATAACTTTACATGACAAAACCAGTTAAATATATCAGTTAATAAAATTTACTTTGCATATATTCAAGAAAGGAGGGTGTTTCCAAAAATGTTGACCCCAAGTTCAGTGGAGGGTTTAATTTATGTTTTTGAATGCAGATATCATTTATTGTCTGTTCGTTATATTTTTGTAAAACTACAATGAAATCTACCTAAAAATAAATAATTTTGACTTATATTTTCGTTAAAAATCTCAAATATTCTAAAATTTTACATATGACCTTCCCCTTTTTAGAGGTTAGGATTGATGAAATACATTAAAAATTTTGGAATGTATGTTCAATAGAATATCTTATCTTATAATTTTCAATAATCAGTATACTAGTCCAAAAAAAAAAAAAAAAAAAAAAAAAAAAATTATTCCACAACACAAAAAGCACCAAACAATGCCTTTTTGCCGAAATTCGCAAAATTGTAATAAAAGGTACGGTGAATTTACATGAGATTGAATGCATTATTATTTGTTGTGGTGTTGTCTATAAAACAGCATAAATTTTTCAACTTTTTTGAAATTTGTTTTACAAAATTTTAAAAAAATTGAAATTGATGATCTGAAACACCCATAATAAAAATCAACTTTTTTAACAAAGCATGAGAAGGGAATTATATTATCCTGCAGGATTCAAAGCGTTTTTCATTAACTACAGTTCAAATTTGATTAAAATAAAATTTTTTTTCAATATTTCTAAAAAAAAAAATAAAAACTTTTCTGTACGCTTCTCACGCAACTATTAATAGTCTTGGGAAATTCTAATAACTTAAATATTTTTTAACTGATTTTAACTTTTTTATCCTGTTTGATAGATAATTATGTCCAGATTACGGTTCCTTTATATTAAATTGCAAAAAAGAGTTGATATTAGTAAATATTTTCGAAACTGTGAAAGATTCAAAATTTTCCCAACCTATAAACTTTAGGGTCGATGCGGTATGTGTTAGCGACATCCGATCAATCTAGTATTTTACAAACTATAGTTTTACATAAAAAAAGAATAATTCTAGAAGGAGTTGCGGTCGAAATTCAAAAGTCGTTTTTTTTTTGGAGCACTCTAATATATACATATAAATAAAAATAAAGAGTGAAATTGATTTTTATCAACACCGAAGATGCCAAAGTAGAAATTGCGTTTTTCTTCTTATTTTTTATAAAATGATAAATATTTCATTTATCTCTTCTTCATTCAACAACAAGTTTTGAACCGATTTTATTTTATCGCCACTTTTCGTCTCTCGACTCTAGCACTTACTTATTAATAAACAAATTTAAATTAATTAAAATAAATGAAATTCCATACAAGCTCTAAGACCAAAATTCAATGCTAATTGCTTTACAAAGAAGTTGAAAAGAGTAGAAGCTGATCATCAATAGCTTAGTTGGCGGTCTTTAATAATTTTTAAATCCATTTACAATATTTAATGCAAACTTGTATGTAACTAAATGCAAGTACAATATTGGAGAAAAGTTTAATAGTTATTAAAGAAATGTTTTCTTTTTTTTTTGGTTTCAATCAAAATCTTTTGCTGCTTGTGTTTAACATTGATTGTGAAATACAATCTGAATATCGTTTTTTTCCCGCATAGTTCTTTTTTCTTCAGATTCGATTCTACAATCTACAAATGAATTATTGTTTCTAAACATGCAAATGTAAAACATTCAAATATTATGCAGCCTTCACAACAAAAATTTTAGTCTTATTTCTTGTCTGTAGTTTTTTAAGGTTTGTCCAGTTCTTATTGCCACAAGAGAGTATAAGCATTTTGCAATAGTAAAATTGCATGCCATGAAAGAAAATAAAATTAAAACAAACAAGTGAAAATGTTATATTCGGCTTGGCCGAATCTATATACCTACCATCTGCAACTTTTTTAAATTTCACCTTATATGGGAGGTGGGCGGTAAAGTGAGCGGGCTACGACACTTTTGGTTTCCGAATTTACATTGGTCCAAGAATTGTTTGTGCAAAATTTCGTTGATGTTTAATCTTTTATAGGACCATTTTTGGTTTTCGAGTTATAGTAAAAGATATCGACCGAAAAATATTAACTGGACTTACGAAGGAAACCCTTTTTTTTCTAATATTTGGTCCATAACTTTTTTATTCATGAACCGATTTTGCTCATTTGCAAAGCAAATCTTATATAAGATAAATATAAGATAAATATTTGAGCCAAACTTCGTCCCCTTAGGATGTCTGGCCCGAGCCCTATCCCCCTTTCAACAGACAGACGGACGGACGTCGTTACATCTTCTTAGATTTTCACGAGGACTCAAAATATATATACGTTATGGTGTCTTAGATGATTATTTAGACATGTTACATACCAAATGATAAACCCAGTATACCACCCATTATTTTTTGATGATGAATATAAAAATAATTCTAAAAGTTCTCCGTTTCTTTCTCTGGTGATGACCATGATTACGCTGATGACTATAGTGATGGCCGTTGCTTGTGTTACGTTTTTCAATTTTCTAAAAGCATAAATTATGTTGCATGCTTATGACATGGTGCTTATTGAAATCTTTTAAATACAACAAAAATATAACGAATCAGCTACAAAGTTATGATATATTTATTTGACAATGATAGATGCACATTAGCCGGAAGCTAAAAAATGTTGCTTAATAAGAAGAGGGGAAAAAATTGTTTCAAGAATTATTATTAGAGCATTTTCTTGTTCTTAACAATTGTTTGTCTTTAAATTAGTTTTCTTTCCATTTTTTTAATGTTTTTTATGCTCAAGTCAAAGGATCAGCTTGTGGCATTTATGTACAATGTTGTAAGACATGATTAAGTCAATGGATTTTTTATATTATTTCTTGACAAAAATGTTGATAAAGTAAATAAAAAATATCGTGACAAATATAATGAATTGCCTCAGAGTAAGAATTGTGGAATAGGAAGTATATAATGTTAATATGTTTACCTCTAAATGGGAAATATCTATGACTTAAATAAAGTTAATGTGAAATAAGAAAAAAAAAACTTGAAATTATTACTTTAATTGGCGAAAGTTTTCTTCTAATTGAATAGAAGGTCCGCCTTAAGTGTAGCATACTTGGTCCAGCAGTACATGTATATGAAAATAAATAATATCTTAATATTATAAAGTAAGGCAAAACTTAAATTTCTCAATTGTGCAAAAATTTGATTCCCACTTTTTTTTATATTACATAAAAACGCTATTTATCTTCCATTTACTTACCCATCTAATTTTAAATATTATTATTTGTTCAGAAATTACCAAAATTATCACTTACTTTCATTAAAAAAATTTGGTTTTCGTATTTTTTTTATAAAAGCAAATTTTAAAAACATTCCATGAGGTATTAAAAGAAATATCCTCAAATTTTTAAAATATGCTCTAAAGGATCAAATATGCTCTAAAAATATGCTATAAATATGCACTTCAAATCGCTCAATGCAAAAATATGCCGTTAAAGGCAAAATATGCAATTACATATTGATAATCCAATTACATTAATTTTTCTTCACCTCATATTCACTTCCGCATAGTGGTCCCAAAACTTTTTTTTTTTTTTTTGAAATAATTCTGTACCTTGCGAACCGTTGGAGATATCTAAATAAAATTTCACGACGTTAGAGCTGTTGTGTTTTTCAGTTGATTTGAAGGAGCACAACTCTCTAGCCGTTCGCGGAAGTAAAGGGTAGACCATAAAAATGTGGTAACTACTGGAACCTCTGGTAGTAGTTTTTTTTTAAATCGCCAATAATTCTTTTATGACTTGTATGTATAAAAAATTTATATATACTTAGTCCTTCTAAATCTCTACAAAAACATGCTTTCACATGCAGGTTGCTTGAAGATTTCCACTAGATTTCTTACAAAATTCTAAATATTACTACTGCCAGAATCATATAAAAAGTTATATTAATGTGAAATTGAAACTTTAAAAAAATTTTCACATTTTTTAGGTCTTTTGCTAAATATATTCTTCGACTTCTAAAATGTTTTTTTTTTGGTCCGGACTACAAAATTTTTGTAATGGTTTCAAAAAAAATCTTAACGTAAATGCGTGTAAAGTAAAAACCGAGACGCTTTGGGTAACGGTTTCCCGCCAAGCCCTATCCAAACTTTTCATTCCCTGATTTTAGAATAAGTTTTTCTATACTTTATCAAAATTTGATTTGAATACCTCTACTTGTTTAAATTTTATTTCGTTCCTAACATTAACATTATTTCTATAAATACACGTGTATGATTCTTGAAAATTTTCAAAAAATTTTATGGCCTAAATTAATGCCCCGCAATTTCAAAAAACCTAAAAAAAACTAGGCCAAAAATGAGAGAAAAATTTGTTTCGGTCTAAATATCCCTTAAATTAAAAAAGACAACCTGCACGTATAAGCATATCTTTTATGGAGATTTTCAAGGACTACCTAATTTTTTTACATTCAAGCCATAAATGAATTTTTGGCGAATTTAAAAAAATAAAAAATTTCATACCCGCGGTGACCAGCTAAGGAGCTATGCTCCCCCAATTTAACTGGAAAACACCTCAGCTCTGGCCTTGTGAAATTCTATTGAGATATCTATAACAGTTTACAAGTTATAAAATTACTTCCAAAAAAAAAAAATCGCTTTGAGACCATTGTGTTCCGTTATCTTTTTAACTTCCCATCCAATTTTCAAGTAACCCTTTAGCTACAAATTTATCACATTTATTTGTTAAATATCTAACACGTATGCATTTTTTTTTTTTTTTTTTTTTGCTTATTTACGAAATAAAATTTTAACACGACTCGTGAATTTAACTCATGAATATTCATAAATTTCTCTTTGAACACACGCAGTTTTATATATGAATGGATAAACAATAACTGCACTATTTTTTTTTTTACCACCCATTACTAATTTCTAGTTTAAATTTGAACTTAAAATTTGCGCCCTTTTTGTTCTCAGTGCTGGTATTTGGTTTATGGTTCATAAAATGTCACACATTTCTAAAACTGTATTTGCTTAGCGGTTACAAAATTATATTTAGTTAAATGTTTTACACCAATATCCCACTGATGCTCTCCCTTTCGTTCCCTTGGATAACTAATGTGAATAATGATGATGATGGCGATGGTGTGTTTAATTATCATTAATGTCAGGTGTGAAATAGTTAAATAAATACGAAGTTAAGTAGATGTTAAAGAAGGTGTTTCGTTTCACTGCATAGATGAGGAGTACAGCACACTTATTGATAACAACCATACGTTTATATAATTGCCTACTTAACTTAAGAAGATTTTGTTTATTTATTGAATTTTGCTGAAAACCGTTTTTGATGAAAATATAATAAGTTTTTAGTGAAAATATGGCATTTGAATGTTTAAGTTATTATTATTATTAAATATATGATCTTTTTTAGCGTCAATATTTTGCCTTGAACTATTAAGTGCACTAAGTGCAATTTTCTTTTGTTTTACTATTAGCTTTTTTTCTCTAGATCTTGATCATTTTAATGTTGGTAATTTTGGTTATATTTTTAATATTCATGTTGACAAAATATGTCAAACCAACCTACACATGCAATACGAAGAAGAAAAAGAAATTTCTATTAAGAAAATCTACCCTACAATGAGCCAAGATCATACTTTAGTTGCTTTAAGCACTTAAACATTTTGATGAATTTAGGTGGTTGTTTTTATTTACTCTTATATAAATATCTGATAAAAATGAAAATTATTTGAAGAGTGTCAATAGTGTCATACGTTATATATATAGCTTAAAGCATCAGTTTTAAGAATTATTTTAAATTTTCGAAAAGTAGTGTTACCTTAAACTCATCAGTACCAGCTTAAATTCCTACTAAACTCTTTTTTTCACATAGATACTATTACTATTATTTTTCTTTAATTTTATTTTATTTTACCGCAGGACACACACCAAGATCAAAAAAGAATACAAACTTATTTTTCAATTTCCCAGCTGACCACAAACTTCGGCAATAATATCTATTTCGAACATTTCGCTAGCATTTCTCTGACAAAACATTCGAGAACGACTACCGTTGGTAATCCGAATATGAAGCCTTTGAGATCACCTTAGTTCACTTTTGTGGCAGTAGTGAACCGTTAACGATGTCAATAGTGAAAAGTAAAAATATTCGTTAGTGTTTCGTTTACGGTATCAAAAAATTATGAATATTATACGACATTGATATTACTAACCACTATTGTCAATGACAAACAATAGTTCGAAAACGATAGCTTTCTATTTTTGTTTCAATTTCATTTTGTTCCCAATCTAAAATTAAAAGCTGATTTCATTTCTAAAGTTAAGTTTTATTTCAAACTTAACACAATATATCAAGTATTAAAAAAAATATATATATATACTAATGAATTACATTTCAAAAATAATAATACAAATAATTAACAATAAAATTAATAAAGTCATTTACAGAAGAGTGGTAATATTTGAAGCATTTTGTCTAAATTTCTACTTCGTCCAGAGAAGTTATCAATGTTTCTTTCACAATGAACTATGTCTCAAAAATGATATTTATTTATCTTTGTTTAAGTATTTTGCATGCACAAATAAGAAACTACGTTTCTTTTTTTATTTAAGTAATAAATCCTTGAGAAATTGAAAATAAATAATTTCTCGAAGAATTCAGTTTCGAGATTTTATTCAGAAAAGTTGAATATTGCGATATTGCTATTTATATAATTTTCGAATATTACGCAAATGTTTACTAGTGATAAATTTATTTAAAAAAGTTCGATGCTACGAACATACGTATTTAATATAATTTTCGAATATTTTCTCGCTAATACCGAAACTTAGGTCAGGTGGGTTATGTTAGAAAACACTCAACATACACACACATTTATTTATTATAATAAATAGATTTAGCGAGAGCATAAAGTGCATTTTACATTTAAAGACTTGAACTCGTTGCTAAAGTGGAATGAATGATCTAAGAAAGCCACCCATGTTAAAAGAACAAACAGAAAAAAATGCACTACGACTTTATAACATTTGGAGACTAACAAACAGGAAATGAGATCTAAATAACTTACATATGAATAAGTTTTCCTCATTCAGAAGAAATGTTTAAACTTAATGATAATTGAAATAATATATGTATAAGAAAGATATAGAAGAAATCCCGAGGAGGAAAATATATATATAAAAAAATAACATGAGTTTAGTGACCTAGATTGAAAAATGGATTTGTGGGATATATTTGCATGAGGGATTTTTTTAAACCGTTTGAAATGACAGGTTAAATATTAAATATGACATATATTTCATGTTATTAAGTCAGTTAGAATTTATTATTATTTAATGTGAATTTATGCTAGAGTAGAGGTGGGTGATATGTAGCCAGAGGTTTAAATATAAGTTTCAGAAAATATAATTTGGAAGATATCTAAAAAAAAACGAGCAAATGTTTCTAAAAAACTAACATTATGATAAACTAAAAAGTAGAAGTAAAAGCATATTTTGCACTTTTTTGGAAGCAGTTGCTAATTACTTTTATTTAAATATAAAAGAATATATATTACAAATACATATAGTTTTAAAATAGGAAATTCTAAAAGCATTGAAAAAGAATCACAAAAACTAATATTCTACCAACAGTGTTGCCAGGAGCTAATGTTTTTTTTTTAACTTTTTTTCCCAAATTAGTCGTTGATATTTTTTTAATGTTATATAGTAGTAAATTTATAAATAAAATATAGAACTGCTGTTAGCAAAATAGCCCAGTGAAAAGTCACCCATAAAATTCCCATATAAATTTGGATTATATTTGATATGAAAAGTGGCCCAATGTTTTGAAGTGATTTTGCATTTTTGAATTTAATTCCTTTTTAATTAATAATTTCTAAATTTTTCGCTTTTTTAGGATTTTCAAAAGTTATATTTATAAATAGTTTTTATGGTTAATGTAGTTTATTAAAAAACAATTTTAATAATTGATTAAGAAAGTCCATATAATAAATTAAGTTATATTTTATTTGAAGAATGAAGCGCCGCAGGATAAAATTGTTGTAAAATAAATAATCACGACTTTTAGTGCAAATAAATACACAAAATTTCTTAAATGGATGATTCTGTAAAAATAAAATTAGCAAAAGCAAATAAGAAATTATATTATACTTTGTTGAAATATTATATTTATGAATAGTTTCCATGGTTAACGAAATGTATGCAAATAAGATATTATTATTACAATCGATTTAGTAAGTCCATAAAATTAGTTTAGTTAGTTTTGATCTGAATAATGAAGCACCGCAGGCGAAAATTTTTGTCACATATTACTAATCTCGACTTTTGTGCGAATAAATGCAAAAGATTTTTTAAATGGATAATTCTGCAAAAATAAAATTGGTTGTAGCAAATAAATTTTTTTCTCTGTTTTTGAAATACTAACATTTTTGCCTTTTTAAGGCACTTTTAAAAATCAAAAAAAAAAAAAACGCTAGAAAAAATCGAATGGCTAAAACGAAAACTTCGAAGCTAAAAGCAAACTAAAAAGGCTAGATTTAGGCTTAAAAAGGCTAAACTGGCAACACTGATGCATGGTTCTTATGATGATTGCTTTAAGAGTCTATCGTTTACGAAATATTTGTAAATAGTAACTTCAATGTGTGGAAATTAATATAATAAATTAAACAAAATTTTATTGCAATTAAAATATTTACAAATAATATAATTCAGATAATAGAACTTTTAATACCGCCTTTAATTATTTATAAAAAAAAATAATATTAATAAAACTTTCAAATTCTTAGTATTTATAAAAATAAAAATGTTTGTTTTATAAATTAATTAATTAATAAAAAAATAAATATGATCCAAACCCATGGTATAATAAATAACAAGGTAAAATTATTAGGGAGAATACTCTCAAATTTATTTTCCGTGAAAAGTCAGCCAAAAGAAATTGTGAGAAAAACAAATCAAACTTGAAAAAAAAAAACATTAAAAAATACGTGTTAAATTTTGCAAAATATTACGAGTATTAGCTAAGCCTTTCAAGAAATAATCTACATTTCAAATGTAAAAAAGATATTTTTAGATTTTTTCATATGTATTTTTTGTTTTCAATTATTTGATTTTACAAGTCTTGAAAGTGACAACTCTCCTTAATAATTCTACCTGGTTCAGTTGTATCATGATCAAAACTAATTTCATGTTTTCATTTCATTGAAATAATTATATATAATTGCTTATAATTGTTGTCATTGTAGATATAACATTTTTATATTTATTAAATATGTTAACAAATTCCAGAAAAAAATTAATTCAATATAAATTTATTAATTTTGTTTTCATTAAAATATCACTCTTACAGACATGTATCTGCAATTTCTAGAATAAAATCTTATAAATTTAAAAGTAAATTCTAATTCACTTGTGTGTCATAAATCAAACAGGAAATACCTTTAACAGAATCTTAAAGATAATTGACATACAAAATTGTTTACAAGCATAAAAATGTAGAACATGACAAAAGGAATAATTTTAAAATATTAAACAGGGAAGAGAGAAACTCTTTGAAAGTGAATTTCTTTAAAAATAAGATTAAAATACATTGAGAAAATAATTTAGAATTAAAAAAAAAAATTTAACACCAGAACCATTTACACTTTTTCAATTTGTTTGTAAAAAATATAATATAATTTTTGTTGTGCTCTTTTTTATTTGAAACCATTTTTTTGTTTATGTCCCGGTAATAAATATGGTATTTTAGT
Organism: Protocalliphora azurea; assembly: GCA_932274085.1. NCBI lineage: Eukaryota > Metazoa > Arthropoda > Insecta > Diptera > Calliphoridae > Protocalliphora > Protocalliphora azurea. The sequence goes on from OW026519.1 coordinate 177,549,778, forward strand.
AGTTGAGCTATAATAAAGAGCACAGCTGTGCGTGGGTTAAACAATAATCATAAAATATTTTAACCAAAATCAAGGAAAGAACCTTTTTTATAATCAAGAACTATATAAATTAACAAGAAAAAAGGAACTAATCGGCTTAGAGGTCATCACATTAACACAAAATGAAATCAAAAAAGTCAAGGTAGAAAGAGTTTTTAAAATTAAAAAAAAGAAGAAATTATTTTTTTTCCTTAACAAAACTAAACATTAATAAACAGATATTCGAAACAATAAACGGAAGCGGCCTTTTCATTAAACATTAAACAAAAGAAAATTTGTCTACGTGTTCAACATAAATAAAGATGTCAACAAACAGATTTTATTTTTCTTTTTTTATTTTTGTCTTTATTGTTTCTTAAGAAATAAATAAAGAGATTTTACTAAAGAAAAATTAAAAAACTAAAAATTTAAAAATAAACGTAGCGAAACAAAAGATTTAAGCATCAAACTTGTTATTTGTTGTTAACAGCATTGAAAAGTGTAGTTATTTTTTAGCTAAATTCAATTCAATTTTTTAAATGTTAAATTTAATTGTTACAAGAAAAAAAAAATAGATCTTATATTTTCTTGTAAAATTAAAATTTTAAATCACGATTTTCTCACAACTACAATTCTCTTAAACGGAATGGAAAAAAAACCAACGAATTAAACTTAAAATTCCTAACATCAAAGACAAATTTAAAAAAATCTTTAGTTTTTCTGCTCAACATAATAAAAAAAAAAAAAACTATAAGAATTACCCTATACTGGTATTAAATTTAAATTACTTTTTTATTTAACGTTTTCAGTTTTTCTTCTCTTTATACAACTTTTCACTCATTTTCTACTTTGCAATTTTTATTTTTTTTTACCTTCAAAAGAACAATGTCAATGTTGACAGGGTTGTTAATTAAAATCGTGATGTTTAAAACACATTTTGATTTAGAAGGTTTTTTTGTGAATAAACAAATTTCGGTTAAAATAAAAAATAAAACATTTTGCATGTAAAATACATTGTTGTTTCGAACATCTTACATGTTACAAAAGCTGGAAAGTGTTGTTTAATAAAATTTTATATTACAACATCTTATGATGTACAGGCTTGAAACAATTATTAAATAGGATAAAATGAAATTTAAAAGAAGCCAAAAATTGTTGTTTATTATCAGTTTAAAAGAAACAGAATGCTTCTGAAGGAAAGCAGATCTCTGTATGTGTTCATTAACTAACTTGCCAAAAATATAAAAATTTAATCATAAATATCTCACTGAATAAACCATTAAATGGATAAATGGCCTTGATTTGTGATCTTCTAGATTTATTATAAAAAAAGTCGAAATTTTGCATAAAAAATCAAAAGTCTAAAACCTGGAATATCTCGAAAAATAAGTGTTCAAATGGAAAAATTAATCCGATATGGGACCACCCCGTAACTATGAACTATGAAACTATGAATTTTACTAATATTTTTAATATTTACTGCTAAAAATCAATATTTTTTATGAAAATTTCAAAAGAAAAGTTATAAAAATTTTAAAATTAACAATTTATGTGTTAAAAGGGAAAAGGGCCTCGTCCTCTGATCACTTATATTTCCTGTCAAAAATCTATATTTTATATGAAAAATCTTAAATTCTTAATAACTTGGTAAATAACTGTTTAATTGGAAAAAGTGCTTCGATTTGTGATCACTTATATTTCCTACCAAAAATTTATATTTTCATATGGAAATCAGAAACATTTTAAATCTTTAAAAGAGCGCCGATTTTTGATCACCTTTATTTATCAAAAATCGATATTTTATGTTGAAAATAAGAAAAAACTTAAATCAAAATAACTCGGTAAATAAGCGATTGAATGGAAAAAGGCTCTCGATTTTTTATCACTTATATTTTGTACCAAAAACCGATATTTTATATGGAAAATCAGAAAAATATTAAATCTTTAATAACTTGGTAATTAATAAGGGTTTAAATTGCAAAACGGCCTCGATTTATGACCACTTATATTTCCTATTTTATATGAAAAATCTCAAATCCTTAATAACTAGACAAATAAGCGTTTAAATGGAAAAAGGGCCTCGATTTATGATCACTTATATTTCCTAACAAAAATCAATATTTTATGTGGAAAATCAGAAAAATTTTAAGTAGTAAGAACTCCGTAAATAAGCGCACAAACGAAAAACGGGCTTTGATTTGTGATCATTTATATTTTCTATCAAAAATCGATATTTGATATGGAAAATCGGAAATATTTTAAATCTTTAACAACTCGGTAAATACGCCTTTAATTAGAAAAAGGGCTTCGATTTGTGATCACTCAAACTTCCTACCAATAATCGATATTTTATATGAACATTTCCGAAAATCTTAAATATTTGATATTTATTATTAAGTTATATAAATGGAAACTAAAGAAATTTCATAAAAGTTGTATAAAATAAGCATAAATAATAATACAATTAACAAACAAATAGTAACATAATTAAAATTTTTTCCAAATGTAAATAAGACTATAAAATTAAGGCTATAACAATTAAAATTTATTTAATTATTTGCAATAATTAAAACGTTTATTTTTTAAAGATGTTGCTTTAGAAATTAAATGGTAATAATAAGGCAAGGAGTTCCAAAGTCTTTTTGCATTGATGAGAAATTGTCCGTCAGATAATAATCTAGAATGGGGAAAAGGTACAATTAAGTTGTTATGTGCTGATCTGGTAAATTATATGTTTTTAAAGATATAGTCAGGTTCTTTAATAACAATAATTTCATGAATCAATAATAATGTTCTAAATTTTAAATAATTTTCGTAAATTCGATTAGTATACATGAATAAATGATCATATTTTTTTAAGCCAAACATATATCTTACAATAGCATTAAATGCCGTTAATAGTTTATTTTTAGAAATACTATGACAGCTTCTGAACATTTCACATGCATTTACGACTTATATTTCCTACCAAAAATCGATATTTTATAGGAAAAATCTCAAATCCTTAATAACTGGATAAATAAGCATTCAAATGAGAAAAGGCCCTCGATTTTGTGATCACTTATATTTCCTATCAAAAATCAATATATTATGCGGAAAATCAGAAAAATCTTAAATCATAAATAACTCAATAAATAAACGCTTAAATGGAAAAAGAGCATCGATTTGTGATGACTTATATTATATTTTGCCAAGCAAAAGTCTATTATTCTGTGGGTATAGTAATGAGAATGCCAAAGACTACGAACGATTCCATATACTTTTCCACACACCTTGTTAATTTTTTCACTCCATGATAAAGTATCGTTAAATATTATGCTAATATTCTTCGCATTTTTAACATAATCGATATTAGTGTTGTTAATATATTGTTAATATGAAGACTGTGTGAAATTTATTCTGGTCGATAACTAAGCATTGAGATTTTTTTGTGTTTAAAATTAGATCATTCCAGTATGCCTACACGCAGAGAAAAAACATGCTTACAGAATGGTCACCACAACAATGTTCTTATTGTCAATTTTATTGAACTCTGTGTTCATGATAACAATGATTTTGATTCAATTTTGTCATTTAATGTTTACACTCAATAATAATTTTAATATGATTGACTGCAAAAATTATATATTTTTAAATATTTTTACCAAAAAAAAAATTTTGTTAATATGAAACATATCATTACTTCTACATTCATAAAATATTTGCAGTCTTTTTCCTTATTCTTAAACCATATTCTGTTTTTAAACCATATTAGTATTATTATTCCTATAACAATAAAATATTATAAATAAATATAATACTTATCTTTTTAATAAACTTAGTAGAAAACTTCAATACTTGTTTGTTTTTAAATACATATATATATATATATATATATTTTTTAATATTTATTTTCTAACTTCAAAGTAATTATCATTTAGTTTATATAGGAATAAATATAAAAAGACAATGTTTGGTAATATAATATAAGAAACTTGCATTTGAACCACATATAGTGGTATAAAATTTCTCAATAAAAATTTTATAAAAATATCAATAATTTTTGTTGTAAGATGGAATAATAATATGACAAAATGAAATAATAATATGATAAGATTAGATAAATATATGACAACATAAGATAAAAATGTGATAAAATGGAATCATAATCTGAAAATGTGCTTTAATAATATAATAAGATTGTTCAATTATATGTAAAATTATAATCATAACATGAAAAAGCAAACCATAAAATCGGATACAATATGACAAAATAGAAACATAATAATTGTTGCTTATAATCATTTCTATTTTTGACTGTGATCATATGTTTCAATTATAATATTTGCAGTAGTTTTTCTTGTTCTTTAACCATATTCTGTTTTTAAGCCATATTAGTATTATTATGACAATTAAATGTTTCAAATAAATATAATGCTCATTCTTTTCAAAAATTTAGTGGAAAAAATCATAACTTGTTTGTTTTTAAATATATTTTGTTTTTAATGTTTGACTAAATATAAATAGATAAGGTTTGATTATAATCGGTGTGATTCAAGCAATACAAGATATTGGTTAACTACCACTAGAGTGTTTAGGTAAAAACATTTGAACTACATATGGTGGCACAAATGAATATAATTAATTCTTTATTATTTTCAATAAAAAATTTATGAAAATAATTTTTTATTAATTTTAATATATGATAAGACTGAATAATATGATAAGATTGGATAACTATATGACAATATATATGACAATATGATAAAATGGAATCATAATATCACATTATCATATTATGATCACATTGTCATATTATAAAATAATATATTAAGATAGAATAATAATATAATGACATCAAATCATAATCTGTAAGATTATTCAATTGTATGTAAAACTAGTATCATAACATGAAAAACAAACCATAAAATCGGATACAATATGACAAAATAGAATCATAATAATTGTTACTTATAATCATTTCTATTTTTGACTGTGATCATATGTTTCAATCATAATATGGTGCTCTTAGATTATGGTCACTACAACTATATTTTTTTTAAATCTGAATTTATATTTAAAATATATCTGAGAATGTCTTCCTTTTCACAAAAGGTGTATAGTTGAACGTTGTCGGCATATATATGCATTTTGCATGTTTCCATTGCATTTGGTAGGTAATTTATGTATAACGAGCATAACAAAGAGACTAGAACACCAAGATTCAATCCAACGGCAGTTGATGAATTTTCATTTGAAACAACTTTTTGTCTACTAATTTCAATTTAGAGAAGTATGTGGAGAATTCAAAAACTTTAACAAGTTTCTTGATTAAAGTGGCGTGATTCTGGGAACCAAATGCTTTATAATTATCTAAAAGCATTGAAAATGCTATTTTTCCTTTGTCAATATGGACTAGAATTTCCTCTGAAACATTGATTAGTGTTGTAAAGCAACCTCTTATTTTCTCTAAAGCCTGATTGTTTATTATACAATATCTTATTTGTGCTAAGGCAATTTGTCGTTTATGCATGCATTAGTTTTTCAAAGACTTTAGACAGATAAGGAAGGACGGCTATTGGTCTGAATTCTTTGTCACTTTTAGGAAATAGAACAATCTTTGCGATTTTCCATAATTTTGAATAAGTTGATGGCATAAATATTGTGTTAAATATATGTGTGATATAAGGCAAATTTTTTCGGCAACAAAGCTTTTTAAAAAAATTTGATTTATGCCACCCAGGCCTTCCGACTAAGATAAATAACCGCTTAAATGGATAAAGTGCCTCGATTTGTGATCACTTAAATATTGCAATATTTTATGATATTATTTTGTTGTTATCATAAATTGTTTGAAAATATATTTTACACACTGTATCTAATGAATTCCAACATTAAGTTGCAAGTTGCAATTTCGTTTAAAAACTTATACAACTAACTACGTTTTGATAAAATTATCTCAAATTAATTTTTACTGAAACTGCACTTTAAGCATAATATTATCACTATCATTTAAACATCTCAATTTAAATTGAGAAGGCCAAGTTTGTTGACTTATTTTTAATTACGTTTTAATTAGTTTTTTTTTTTTTGTTAAAAAAAAAACAAATGTATTTTTTCAATAATTACAACACGTTTTATGCCACACAACTTGATTGGCGCTGCCACAAATTTACTTATATTTTCATTTTCATTAAGTTTTATTTTTTTTACTTTATTGTAATATTTTTTCGTTAAATATCCGCCGACATTTACATTTCACTTACTTTTTTTTTCACAATCCTCTAATTGGCCAATTTAATTATCTTCGACAAAAATCTACTATTTAACTGTCAATGATTGTCTGCATTTTACGTGATTTTATTTTAAACAGATTAATGTTGCTTGCTGATGTTGTTGGATATGTTTGTCTATAATATAAGCATTTAGATTTTGTATAACAAAAAAGCTGCAGTAGACAGAAACTTACAACAATAAATGATTTGAAAATAAAATACAGGCTTGAGATGAATGAATGGTCAGAGTCGACTGAGGGAGTTCTTCATTAACACTTATTTAATTATTTTCCAAGTGATTCCAAATATTTAGTCGTTCAGGATTCATAATGTTTATTTTGATTATCACACTAAAATCATTTCCTGAATGAATTTTGATATTTCTTCGGGTTCTTTTCAAAAGGTCTTAATATGACATTTTAAAGCTTAATTTGCAACTTATCAACTGCTACTTTATAAGCTGCAGTTGTTTACTATGTTTTGTAGGGTATATAATATTCAAATATCTACCATAATACCATGACAAAAAAAAAAAAAAAAAAAAAAAAACAAGCCAGCAAAAAAGTTAAACTAATAACTGATTTCCTTGATTAGTTGATTAAATGTTGAGTGACGTTCGATAATTTCGATATATAAAAAAACAGAAAATTTATTTTTCCTTAAAAATTATACACGTTATATTTCTTTACACAACAAAAGAAAGTATATAAATTATACATCAAAATGTAAAAGCTACTACTAGTTTACATAAATTCATATATAAAACATATTGTAATTTACAGTGAGATTGGAATTCTATAGAATTTTATAAAAAAAAAACTTTTTTTTAATTCCTGAGAATGTTAAACCATTCTCGATGACAGTAAAATATTTTGTGTAATTTAATCTTATTTAAAACTTGTTTCGTTACAAATGTGTATTATATAATTTGGTTAATTTGTAATTTCTTTTATGACACTCTCCTTTTCTTGGTGTTTGTTTTTTTATGTGAAACGTATTTTGGTTTAAGATTACAAATTATTTCTTTTTGAATAGGTCATTAACCACAATTATTGTCAAAAATTATGTAGCCGTCAGAAAAAGTGTCAGTAGTATTTTAGGGTTTTTTCTTTCCTTGCTAAATAAGAAATCATAAAATATCGACGATTTGAAGGAAAATTTATGAGCGTATCTAAGCATGTTAAGTATGGGAGCAAATTGCAGATTTTTATATTTAATAGCATTTTAAATAATCTATAAAGGAAAATAATTTGTTAAGATTGACTAAAACTCTTATTGATTGTGGACAATTTCGGCACTCTGTGGCTTCTTAATATACACACCTTGTGCAATGAATCGGGCATAGCATAAAGAAGACACTTTAGGTTTTACTACGAATACTCATAACCTGTTCTCAATTTAAATATTTTTTTGAGCATAAATTTTACAAGTTTTATTTACATCAAATTGTATATTTGTATATCAAATCCATTAATGTGTAAATGTTTAATAATATAAACAATTTTTCTAGTTTATTTGGCCTCTGTAGAATAAAGTAAAAATCACTATTTCACCTGACCTTCATACAAATTCCATCCCGAAATAGAATTTTAAACAAGCACACTAAATCTTTTTAATTTTATGTTTCAATCATTATAAGAATCTTTGCTGATTAAAATATTTTTATATTTCTTTAAAAAAAAAGAAAAGAAAGATATATTCGCTCAAGACAAATGATACCCTACACCATTGTGTACGGGCATAAAAATTCGGGAAGGGGACTTATATTACATCTGTGGTCAATTTGAATAAATGTAAAATACAATATACGAATACAGAATGATGAGTTGATACTAACATCTAGATGATTTTATGTACTTTAAGGCGATTCCTGGAAGTGGGTTTATATGGGAGCTTTGGTAAATTATAGTCCGATTCTCATAAAATTTGGCAATATTGTCTCTATTTAGATAAAACTTATTTGTGTAGAATATTAACTTGAACTAACATTTGTATGGGACTTATGCACGTTAAAGTTATTTTCGGAAGAGGGGTTTATATGGGAACTATGGTCAACTGTGAACCGATCTTCATAAGAGTTAGTGCAATGATTGATACTTATGCAGAACCTCCGTGCACCAAATTTCATTAAAATATTCTTCTTTTTAAGGCATTTTTGAGTGTTTAGACTCTATTCTGGGCTTCCGGACTATAGGCTTCATCCTTGTATTTTAAAAATCCCACGTGCCAAATTTCATTGAATTATCTTTAAAATTACGACCCGAACTTTATGCACAAGGTTTACATAGACAGTCAACCAGCCATCCAGTCAGCCAACCGTCTAGTCAGCCAACTGTCCAGTCAGCCACATGTTCAGTCAGCCAGCCGTCCAGTCAGCCAGTCGTCCAGTCAGTCAGCTGTCCAGTCAACCAGCCGTCCAATCAACCAGCTGTCCAGTCAACCAGCCGTCTAGACAGCAATTCGTCCAGACAGCAAGTCGTCCAGTCAGCCGTCCAGCCAGACGGACGGACATCGTTAGATTGATTTAAAAAGTGATTTTGAGTCGATTGATATACTTTGAGGTGTTGGATAACTTTTTCAATGCGATTCCAACATCAGCACAAACGCCTATGATGGTGTAGGGTAAAAAAAAATATGAGGCATTTTTATTTTCAAATACATTTACACTTTTTTATATTTTTTGAAAATTTGGAAAAAGAGTCAAATATTTTTGTTGTTATAAAATATTATTAAATAATAAATTGTTTTGTTGTTGTAAAGCCTGAAATGTGTAGAGTAGATTGTGATAATTTTTGAACAAGTTGCGGTATTTATTTCTGATATTCGTATGCATTTTTCATTTCAGAAGTATTAACAGCTTCAGATATCAATTATTTATGCTTAACATTGCCAAAAGCGCACGTTTGCTTGTGTTTAAGAGAAAATTCAAACAGCATTCAAAAATATTATTAAAAAGAGATTCAAATGATGAATAGGTATCGTGAAAATAGACATTTTTTGACTTTTATGACAAAAATCGTTTGCAGACAGAAAATGAAGAGAGTTACATTAAAAAGGCTGATTTATTAACTAAAGCTAAGTTAGGGAATATTTTGTAGCGTTAGGCTAAAAAATTTTATTTTTTCATACAAATGGGCAAAAGAAGTGATAAGATGAACGAACCCTTTTTGAAAGAATTCGATTTAAGGTTATTTCGAATTAGGGTTATTTATATGTTTTATATGTATTAATAAGACTATTCGGTTAATCGAATAATTTGCTGTTTTTTGGTTATTAACCGATCAACTTTAAACTTTAAAAATATAAGTTGTTGTTTGAAAATTCCAGATATTTTAAAGAACTTTTTGGTTTTCGGTAATGGCAACTACTTATTAAAGTAGTTTCTCGGTAATGAGGCGTCATTAATATTTGTCTACTCTGTATTACAAAAACAAGTACTCAATAGTATATAATAGTATAATAGCACAGCAACAAGAAGGTTCAACTCCATTCTGGTGACGTTAGTTTTTTGTAATAAAATGGCTAAAAAGATATTTCATACTAAAATATTAATTTTAATAATAATTTAATATTAATTTTTTTCTGGCCTTACGTTTTCGGGCATTTAGGCTTTTTTGACTTTTTCTAAAGTTCTCATCTCCTGGCAACACTGCATATTATTTTTGTCCACAATGAAAAAATTTCCAGAACATAATTTTGTCTATTTAAAATATTCCCATGAATAGAATTTTTATTTTCCACTGACAACAAAATCAAATAAAATAAATATACTAAAATACTGAGTTAGAAAATATAAACATTATGCATACACAAGAAATCCCGGGAATTTTCGCAGATTTTCCTGGGAATTTTCGCAGAGCACTTAAGGAATGAGATCGAAAAAATCTTAACAAAAGTTTTTTCGGAAGCAATATTTATTTTATTTTTATTTATTGATTTATTATTATTTTTTTTTTTTTTTTGATTTATTTATCTTTGAAAAATATGTCAGTTAATAATTTTTAATGACAACCATGTTGATTTGTTGTGTGCTTGATTACAATGTGTGACGAAAAAGAAGTACTAAAATTATTAAAAATTTTCAAAAAAATAATACAAAAAATTGGATAAAGAATGAAACGTCAAACGTCAAAAATTTTTCCAATGTTATTAAACAGTATCAGGAGAATTTGACCATTGATAGGAAACCAGGTTCTAGAAGAAAAAAAGTCCACATGATGTTGAGAAAGCCAAGAAAATTTAAAGCATGTTGAAAAGAGCTCCAAACGCATCTGGAAGAAAAGCAGCCGAGTTAGCTATTTGGTGCGAAAAATTAAACCCAATGCAGGCTTGAAAACATACAAAGTCCAAAAAATTCCGGACAGGAATGCTTTAAAAAATATTAGAAGGCAAGAATTGGGCACGGAAATTAAAATCAAATTTCATACAAAAATACTCATGTTGTATAACAGCCCTTCTAGACGTAACATAATATGTAGGATTTTTGTGTCAAATTCGCTCTTTGAGAGAATTATTTCACGTGTAGATTCAAATATTAGTATTAGTATAAGATGTATTATGAGACTGTTGTGATGAGATTTCTCTACAGAACGATCTTATAAGATGAACTGTCAAAAATATACACATAAACGAAAGTTTGTTTGTGTGTGTGCTTGTGTATTTTGGAAATTACTGAAAAAAAATGTTTTTTTTTGTAAAAATGTTTCCTTTTAGTGCTTGTTTTACATGTTAAAAAAAACATTTTTATAAAAATTGTGCTAAAAAGTTCGAATTGCTTAAATAAAAAGGACATGTTTACTCTGTGACTAATTGGAAATATTGATATCTTATAGGATTTATTAGAATACGTGTATCCCTTATTTAAGATTTAACATAATATAAACAAAATGGTTACTCTCCTCTGCCGGCGTTATCTCACATATTATATCAGCGTTAATCTCAGTTGTAAAGGACGACAAAACTGACAGATTTTTCGCTGCTTTCGGGTAAAAATGTTTATGTTGCTAATATTCGAGGAAATGTTAAAGATAAGTTTAGGACCCAAAAACAGACAAAATTTCCTAAAACATTCCTGGTATGGCAAGCTTTATGCAGTTGCTGCAAAAGAAGCAAATCATTTGTTACAGTGGACTCTATAAATACTGAAACATGCATCAAAGATTGTTTGCAAAGAAGGCTTCTTCCTTTCATAAGAGAGCACAATGTGTTCACATACTTTTGGCCTGATTTGGCATCATGTCACTATGGTAAGAAAGCTCTGGAGTGATACCAAAGCAATAACATAGTTTTCGTATCAAGAGAGGTCAATCCTCCAAATTGTGCTCTCGTGAAAAGAGAATTGAAGAGCACCAAAAATGTGTTTCAAAATATCCAAGATTTTAAAAAGATATGGACAAACTGTTCCAAAAAAGTGACTGAAACAACTATCAAATCTCTAATGGAATGTTTTCCAAGAAAGATCCACGAGTTCATAATTAGTGATTAGAACTATAAAAGTTATATTTCTCTGTGATCTGTAATATAATATTAATAAAAAAACTCTAAAATCAAAATTTATTGAAATTTATATATATTAAGATTTTTTCGGTCTCACTCCTTATTAAAGGCTATAAAAATAAAATTATAAAAAATTATTTCATTATGACTCATTAGATAATTATGACTGACACCCTTTGATAAATCTCCCACAACTACGATACTGTTTGTATTCATGTCTACATTAATCTCCGTTGATTTTGTTGATTCTGTTGTTATTGTGATTGTATATAGAGATGTTGTTGTTATTGCTGCTGTTGTTATTTTGAGTAAACATCAATGCATAACAATCAACAGATAATAAATGTGATGCAATTTTGTAATATTTTGTTTTTATTTTATTTTTTGTATATTTTCGTTAAACTTTTTCTTTTAGCCATTTCAACTGCATCTAAGTGTAAAATTATTACAGCATTTGTTGTATTTATTTATTTTTATTTTTTCATTCGCAATATTTTTTGATCAAATAAAAATAACAGCAGCAATAACTGCAGCAACAGTAACAAAACATCATAATGATAAAGTGTAGAAAATGTGTACAATTTAAAAGTGCATTTTCTACCTCTATACAATCGACAACAATTGCAGCAGTAGCCGTATTAGCAAAAGCCCAGTCATTCAGCACAGATGCAAGTAGATACAGCTTATTTTCAGTTTCATTTTCATTTAGGCAAAAAAAAAAAAAAATCCAACAAACTTAATGATGTAGTTGCTGTTGTTTTTAATAGTTTTTTGGTGTTTGGTTTAGCTTTTTATGTTAGAAAATAAAGAGGTGTTTATATGAATTTTTATATGTTACTTTGTTGCAAGATAAATAAATATTATTTAAAAACAAAGCAAACATATTTTGTATTTTTTTCATAGTTTTCTTTTCGTTACTATTATAGCCAATATTTGGCTTCGTGATCATATTTGTAAATTGAAAAGATCACGCGAATGATTCGCGTGAGTCAATATTATAACAATCGATAAAAATCATCAATATATTGAGTTTATAACAGTCGGTGGTTGTATATCGGCTATAATAAAACAAAAAATTTGCCATTTCAAATTTAGAAGTGAGGAGAAAATGTATTTTTCAGTATTTGATTAGACATAAGGTATATCAATACTACATCAGTCAAGTAAGGCTTCGAGTTCAGAATTTGATGAAGAGAAGTGAATTTTGGCATATAGCTCCTTCTTGGTGTCTTATACATACTCTTATACATAGTTTTCTACAATCATGTTATTGAGTTATATCGCATTTTATGTTCGAATTAATGTATTTATTAATGTAGAAGACCGGAAAACTGCTTGTTTCGTTTCAAGCGTTCTTCGAGTTTTCGAATTTCCACTGAAGTTATTGTTCAGTGGCAATTAGTTAATTATAAATTCACAGTATTTAAGAATAATTTATAGTAAAATTCACAAATAGATACGATTTACAAATTTATATTTGGTGTAAATAATTGGTAAATATGTATAAAAATAAGTAGATAAGAGAATTCAAAGTAAATAATTATACAATATTTAATACATTAATAAATCTATAGTTTATCCAAGAAAGAATTTTATTGTTCAAACTACGTTTGAAAGTCAATATTGAAAAGTTATTGTTTTTTGCAAAAATTTTTATATGGCTGGAAAGCTTAGACTTTTCTCTCTATAACTCCATAAATACATTTTTTTTATTTAACATCATTATTTTTAAAGTTAAAAATATAACACTGCATGTAATTTTTCTAAAAATGTTTATTTGCTATATAAAACTTATGACTGTTTTAAATGCAATGGTATTATTTTAAGTCATGATCACTTAGAAAGTTTTAATAATTAGCTAAATCTTATCGTTCTGTTTTTTAGTAAATTTCAAATAATTTTTTCGATTTTATTGTCCAAACGCATTTATATTTTTTTCCCTTTTGCACCACCGAATGATACACTTCATTTTCTAACACTCTATTTAACAATATGAAAGTATTTTACTATTTTTCATGAATTTATCAAATTTTTATACATAATATTATTATGAAATTAGCATTTATATGGCTTTTATGCATGTTATTGTGACTCTCGGACGATGGTCAATAAAATACCAATTATTATTAAATTTTTCCATAGGCTACCGGCTTTCGTTAAAATTAAAGTGATTTTCAGAAGTGAGCTTGTATGGAAATTATGATCAATTATGAACCGGTCTTCCTGCACCTTGGCACACTTATATAAGCTTACAAAAGAACTTATTTTTGCTGAATTTTATTTAAACCATGCTTAAAAATAATCATTTGTATAGTCGATAGAGAAAATAATGGAACAATCCTAATCAATTTCCTTATACCAAAGAAAATATACGTGCCAAATATCTTAAAAATTTGGGCAAATACAAGCTTTACATTAACAGACAGGACGTACGGACATCGTTATCTCGACCCGGGAAGTGATTTTTAGTTTAACGTTATACTTTGAGGAGAGTGTGATACCAATTTATTTATGCGTTTGAAAGATCTGCATAAACACATATTACCACAACCTCCTATGGTGTAGCAAGTTATATAAATTCTCATTTACAATACAATATAAAATATTTTATTTTTAAAATTTTGAATAAAAATTTTGTACTAAGCGCAAACTTCTTTTTCATAATATCACATCTTAAAGAACTTCTCTTTTCAACGACGCAAAACATTCATACTAAAACTTGCTAGCTAATGCCAAGTTTTGTTCAGTGCTACGCCACTGTGCGATAGAGTAAAAGATTTTTGTCTAATTTTCCAAGACTACATAACGATAATTTTTTTTCTTGAAGCTTTAGACAAAATATTTGAGACTGAAAAAATTTTTAATAACCCATTTTGATTTGTCATATCTTTTATTAGCAATGGTAAAATCTTAAATTGCTTCTAAATTGAAAAGTGGAGGTTTTGAAAGAAATTTAAATTTTTATACTAAAAAATTATTTTTTTGGATAATAATAATGGATAATATAATTAATTATGCCGATATTACTTTGGAAAAAATTAATAGTAAATTACTAAGAAATTAAATTGTTAAAAAATATGCCAAACAATATAATTCCGACCACCTGTTAATAAATGCAATTTTAATATCAGAATGAGATAGAAATAATTTAACATCAAATCCAATATGAATATTACTATCCCAAACTAAGGACTAGAGTAATATCTTGGTGTAAACTTGGACAAATTTCTATATTTCAATAAACATATTGAGCTGCAACTAATAAAAGCTAAAAATGAATTCTAATAAAATAATATACTACTCCAACACACATATTGCCAAAAACGATAATAATGTTACACCAAACCCTTAATAGACCGATATTAGCATTCGGTTGTCCAATATTGTTCAATATATCACCAGCATATATGGAAAAATAGAAGAAAATTGAAAGAAAATGTTGTATTAGAGTATGCTTACACCATTTTATGTCATCCAACAGCAATTATACTAAATATGTATCAAACCAGAAATTATACGGTAGCGTAAAAATACATCGAATATATAATTTTATAATTCAATTAATAAGGAAACACATTCTAAGATCTAATGATTAAGATACAAATAATTGAATATTAGCACTGTATTATGCCGATAAAAATTATATAGTTACATGTTTTATAAATGAATATGTTCTCGATAGAAAAGGATTTATTCAAAGTAGAAATGCTAATCCTGCCGTGAAGAAATAATAAAATGAAGAAATAAAAAAATAGTCGATTTAGTACTGCTATTTCTGTTAAAGTCTTTACATTTACTTATAAATATAAAAATAAAAATAATATTATTTTATTATTCCCAGTAGCAAATCATTGTTATAAATTGTATTTGAAATGCCCCTTTAGAGACTATTACACTTTATTAATATAAGCTAACTTTTTGTTTATTTAAAGTTAAATAAGTTTAATATTTTCTGAATAAATAAACACTTAAAAAATAGAAAACTTACACAAAAAAATGTTTATACATAAATATGAAAATTTATTTTCATTGATTTCAGTTCATAATATTTAAGCATAATTAAAACTTTTTTTATATTTTTTCAAATGAATCAAAAGTCAAGAAGATTGAAAAAATTGTTAAAATTTTCATTTATATTTTTAATTTGTAAAAAATTGTTTAAAATTTCTTTAGAAAATTTTTAGTTTTTAATGATTTGTAACTATATTTTGGGAACAGAACAGAAGCGCTTTTTATCAAAATGATGTTCTGAGAAAAATTATGCAAATTTCTAAACAATATATATTTTTTAACAGATTTTCCTTGGAATTTTGCCATTTTAAGGCATTTGTTGCAAATACTTTCATGTATAACTTTTTTTATTTACCATTTGCAATCAAATTCAATAAAACTAAATCAAAGATTTAACAAAATTTTTGCAAAATTCCTAAAATTTCCATTATGAATAATTTAATAACATCTATGAACAAAGCTTTATTTTTTATGAAAAAAGTTTGAGAAAAAAGTCATGTTCGATTAGTAATATTTATGAAAAAAAATTTCAAATATATGAATTTTTTTCTGTGTGTATTTTTTTTTTTTTTTTGTAAACTAGAAATTTGAAAGCAAATTTGTGCATATTTTTAAATTGCTTATAAATTGTAAAATAGAGGATTCGTAGCTATATTTAATTTCCTATGCTATTGAAACGAAAACTATTTTTCCCTTCACCAACATTTACCAGTCAACCAACTTGTTTCAAAACACTAGTAGGCCAATAGACATTCATCAATTTGGGATAAAGATTGATTTCATTGATGATTTTGTAAACGAACACAATAAATAAATACAGCAAATATGAAAACAATATAAATATTTTAATATTTATTTACGAAATTTATCATTCATTTAACACAAAAACGTGAATCATATTGAATAATTGCCAACAAAATATTATAATCTTAAAATGATCTTTTATTAAACAAACAAAAAAATGTTCTAATTTTAAAATTTTAGATATTATTTATTCTAAAAAGACTGCAATTGCAAAATAAAAACAAAAAAATACTTTGGCATATTGCTTATAAAAACATATGGTGCCAAATTTAAACTAATTTATTTAATGCATAAATTAAAAAAAAACTTTTAGTTTCATTATGATTCAATTTAGTTAATCAAATAAATATAAAATTTTCTATTAAACTCAAAATGATTCATTTAAAATAAAATTTCTTATAAAATGATAACAGTTCACAAATTGCTTATTATATTTTACAGTCCATTGACCTTTCTGATGTTTAACAAAGCAAACAAAACAGCTTTTTACACGTATTAAATAATAAAATCGTGTAAAAAAGATCATCTTTATAAGATCATTTTAATACATTTTTTTCCTTTGTAATGTACTCGTAATACCGTGAGGTAGTAATTTTTATTGTGCTTTATTTGTTGCAACTGAATGAAATGCTTTTATATTTTTTCAAATACTAGTCACTCATAATTTTTGACAGTTTCTTGTCAGATAAAAATCTGAAATGCCTGCATTTTATATTTTCCCCCGTCTTGTAGTGCAATAAAGAAAATTGTTTTGTAATGAAAAAAAAAAAAAATAAATAAATAAATAAAATAAAATAAAGAAATTTACTCACAGGTAAAGACAAAAGATGACAGGTGTTGGTGAATTTTTTTTCTGAAAAGCGCAGATGTGTTACGATTAAAAGCTAACAAAGTGTTGCTGTGCTAACCAGTGTTGCCAGATTAGCCTTTTTAAGGCTAAATCTAGCCTTTTTATTTTCTTCTAGCTCTTTTTCTAGCCTGTTGTGATTCTTAAAATTGCCTTAAAAAGGCTGAAATATTAATATTTCAGCAATGAAGAAAACAATTTCTTATTTGCTATTACTAATTTCATTTTTACAGAATCGTCCATTTAAACATTTTTTGTACTAAATCGCACAAAAAATCGAGATTATTTATATTAAACACAAATTTTCATCTGCGGCTCTTCATTCTCAAAATCAGTAATAACTTACCTAATTTTATGGACGTACTAAATCGATTATATTATAATTATTTTCTTATATACTTCATTAACCAAAGAAACTATTTATAAATATAATTTTAAACAAATTCTTAAAAAAGCAAAAAAAAAAAAAATTAAAATGCTTAACGTAAAAGTAATTATAAATCAAAAGTTACATTTTTCATACGAAATATAACCCTAATTTGTAGGGAAATTTATTGACTTCATTTTGCTAGCAGCCGTTTTAAGTTTTATTTATAAATTTCTTACAATCTCTTTTAAAAAATATCAAATACTAATGAGAAAGAGAAAAAATAAATTCTTAAATTAATAAATATATAATTTATAATATATATATATATATATATTTCTGGACTTATTTTTAGGAGCATTTATTCTTTTTAAACCTTTTCTAAAGTTTTAAAGTTTTTTCTCATCCTGGCAACACTGTAGGTGTTACTGAGAACTCAACCGTAGTACAGACAGTTCAATATATTGCAAATTATTTTAGAGAAAACCATTAGGAATATTTTTTTTATTTTAAATAATATTTTTCTATTAAAATATTATCCAATTCGGTTCGTATTATCAAAGAAAGCAAAAATAAGAATTTTGGAAAATAATTGCCGAAACATATTTAGAACCATATTCTATATTTCGGGCTTATATTGATATCAATTCACATAAAATCCCTATTTTGAACTATGAACATTTTTGACTACATATTTGTTGATACTTTTTTATTTTTAAGAGCATATTTCGGCATTAAAGTATATTTTATTTATTTTTCTACTATGTACAAGCAGATAAAAAGTATGGTTGTAGTGACCATAATCTAAGAGGAACATATTATGAATAAGACATATGATCACAGCGAAAAATAAAAATGACTATAAGTAATAATTATTATGATTCCATTTTGTCATATTGTGTCCGATTTTATGGTTTGGTTTTTCATGTTACGATTCTAGTTTTACATACAATTGAATAATCTTACAGATTATGATTTGATGTTATTATATTATTATTCTATCTTAATATATTATTTTATAATATGACAATGTGATATTATGATTCCATTTTATCATATTATTATCCCATGTTGTCATATAGTTATCCAATCTTATCATATTATTCAATCTTATCATATATTAAAATTAAACGTATTAATAAAAAATTATTTTCATAAATTTTTTATTGAAAATAATAGAGAATTAATTATATTCATTTGTGCCACCATATGTGGTTCAAATGTTTTTTTTTTTTTAACTAAACCCTCTAGTGGTAGTTAACCAATATATTGCATTGCTTGAATCACACCGATTATAACCAAACCTTGTCTATTTATATTTAGTCAAACATTAAAAACAAAATATATTTAAAAACAAACAAGTTATGAATTTTTCCACTAAATTTTTGAAAATAATGAGCATTATATTTATTTGAAACATTTAATTGTCATTGGAATAATAATACTAATATGGCTTAAAAACAGAATATGGTTGAAGAACAAGAAAAACGACTGCAAATTTTTATTGGTTGTAGAAGTAATAATATAACTCATATAAATAAAATTTTGTCTCTGGTAAAAATATTCAAAAACATATAATTTTTGCCGTCAACCATATTAAAATTTTTATTGAGTGTAAAAATCAAATGACAAAATTTAAACAAAAACATTGTTATCATGAACACAGAGTTATTAAAATTCAAGAAAATTAACAACGAGAATATAATATTGTTGTAGTGACAATGCTGTAACCATGTTTTTTTGTGCGTGTAATCAGGCGAGGATCTAACCAAAGAATTTGGGGGGTGTGTGTAAACTTTTTTTGAAGTTTTTTTATTCTGAAAAATTAGCAATTTTAATTACTGATTTAGTATGTTTCTGTAGACCAAGAAGTCCATTTTCTACATCTATTTTTGATTTTTTCAAATACAAAAAGAAATAATAATAATAATAAATAATAATAAAACAATAATAATTAATAATAAAACAATAAAAATAAGATAAAATTATGATTTTTAAAAGAAATATTTCTAGAAATATTAAATAGATATTAATAATTTCAAATGAAATGAATTAAAAAACATGATATACTTAATATTTAAAATTACTTATTTATAATTTGATCAAATCAAAGGCATCTGTGCTAAATACATATTAAAAATTATAAAAAAAATACAACTTTTAGAAATTTTTTTAAAAAATTCTGATTTGCAGTCTGAAATTTGTAAAATTCAGAGAAAATTTTTCAAATAAAGTAAGTTACTTTCATTGATTTAAATATTTAAACATAATTTCCGAAATACATATTTCATATTTTTTTCAAATTAAATAAAATCATCAAGATTTTAATAAAATTATTTAAGTATTTCGCTGAGTAGACTAAAAGTCTTTTATATTTTTCAACATACAAAAAATACAATTTATATTTTGTATGAAAGCCACTCATTATTATGAACATAAATAAGTATTAATCCTATATAAAAAGTATATTTGAAACTAATCTAGATTTTTGAAAATAGATTAAAACTGAAAATGTATGATCAAATTCGGAAAATTACTTTTCAAGTTCTAAAGCAGTGTTTGAAATTTTCTTGGAAATATTTGTAGATTTTAATACTTTTTAGCCACATAGTAGGAACAGAACAATGATTTTTAAATTATGTAAATATGTGCTGTACAATTTTTTAAATACAACTAGACCCACCCAAGTCCAAGTTATTTCATGAACAGATCTAATGAACACTTTCTAAAATCTGTAATTTCTAATCGACTAGTCCGATTTAAATACAAATTTATACAATCGTAGCAAATAATTTTCACATTTTATATTTAATGACGCTTTTCTGGCTTAAAATATTCCAAAAATGAATAATTCTTTAATTTAGAATTCAGAATTATTTATTTTTTCACTCGGAATAGTTAATGACGTGAGATTATCTTCTACATAGTTTGGAGGAAATCGAAGTGGATACAGGTTTTGTTTTAAATTGGGAATTTAAATTTTCAGATACAAATAAATTGATAACTATAAAAGTTTTAACGAGAGAAAATACATTAATCTTTGAAATTGGATGAGGAAAAAAAAGAATATTAGCAAGCATATATGAATTTTTATTTAAATCGGCCTAAGAGTTACACATAAAAATTGGCAGAAAAACTATGTATATCAATGATATATTGTGTCCAGTTACCAGAGATTCTATGCTAAATACAGTTTTCATGAGATCGTGCAAAAAATTTCTAGCTTTAGTTTATTTTTATTGTAGTTATCTATAAGAATTTTAAATGTCTACCTACCGTTTATTTTAGCGATATCTTTCAAGTTAAGTTAACTTATATTCCAACAATTTCTCATTACTAGAAAAATAACTGCCTGTTTAAATTTCTTCTTTTCCCTACTGCGGATACGCGTCTGAAGTAATAGATAATGTAACTAAATAATATATATATATTTAATCCTTTGCTTAAAAAAAAAAGAAAAAACATTTACATGCACAACAAAAAAATCTGATCATTATAATAAATTCCACACGATCCAAATGTTAAATTTCAAGTGTATCTTTTTGCTAAATCCAGCACCCATTGTCTTTTTAGTATTGTGACGTCAAATATAAACAAAAGCTTTAAGAATAACAGCAGGAATTGATATTTTTTTTTTATAAAAAGAAAAAAAAAAAATAAAACTAAACGTCTGGTTATAAAAGGTAAATGGATGTTATGTTTTGTTTAAATAAAGAAAAACTAAAACAACAAAAAAGTTCAATAAACTTTAAAAAAATTATTAAGATTTTTAGTTCTGTATTTAACAGAAATATTTCTATATTTGAAAGTGATTTATTATAGCTCTGTTCTGATGTACATATTTTAATCAGAATTTACAGTAATGCGTTTCCGTACTCAGAATTTCTTTGTACTTTGTTGTTTTTCTTACAATTTCTGACTAAAATCTGTAAATTTTATAAGTACTAGAACAGAGCTAATACTAAATGATTTTATAAAAGAAATCGTTCTATAAATTTAAATATTTCTCTATACTTGTGTGCTTTAGTTGGATATTGATTCTATAAGATTATTTTGCAAACAAATATTTAGTAGAGGTAACCAAAGAAAATATTAATCTGAAAACCTGCAGAATTCTAAAGTCAGTGCATCTACAAGGTGAAATTTTTACTTTGCATATTTATATGTATATATTGTATATTTAAAATTGTATATCAAAAATATTTAAGATAAGATCCAGAACTTGTGATGAAGAAGCAGTGCAAATTCGGATCATTTCCAATGAATTTAACATAGGCTTGTCATTGGAAGATGTGTTCTCTTTTTTGGTACCTATTCACTGATATCATATAAAATTGATTTTTTGATAGTCTTTTTTTTAGCAATTCAAGGAAATTATTTTTAATTTTTATATAAACCAAATATTTTTTATTAAAAAAATATGCATAACAATATTTTCCATTTTATTAAAACACTTTTTATTAATTAACAAGTATTTGAAAATTCTCAACGTCTTACATCAGGAAAATTAATCTGAATCGCTTTTTAATAACATCTTTGGATGACGTTTATATAATTTTTTAAAGGCAATAAACCGAACACTTATTGAAAATTTTGAAGTAATGAAAAAGTTCTTTCTTAAAAATTAATTCTTCTTATTTTTGTTGAGAAATTAATATGTAATACAATTATAAATTTTATTTTTGTATGAAAAAAGCATTTCGCATTGGTGTTACTTCAATAAATATCTAAATTGTGTTAATAAATGTTTTAATTGATTTTAATGAAATTTTCAATCATAAAATTAATTAATGTATTTATAATTTTAATTAAAATTATATAAAAAAGCAATTCATTTCATTTAATTAATATTATCATATTGATGTTTGGAGCAAAATCAATAAAAATTTTAATTAATGTTAACAATTTGATAATTAAAATATATTTTTATTTATTTTTTTTGTGTGATTTTTTTATGGCAAATATTAATAAATATTTAAAATAATTATATATGCACGACCAGAATTTTATAAAAATTGTTCATTTCAATAACGTTAGTTTTAATATTCATGTTTGTTATTATGTAGTTGGGTTGTCCTAATCTATTGTACCATAAGCACCCGTCGTGTCACAGGTTAGACCTATTTTCTTAAAATATATATGTCAAAATTTTAGCATACCTATAAAAAATCAATACTAATGTTGTCATATAGCTCATATAGCAGTCAGTATTCACTGGAAATTCTTTATGTAATGAAGGTTTGAAAATCAATAGTGATCGCTATAACAGTAGAATATTTTGCGACTAAAAAAACCTTGCTGGAGAATCTAATTTAAGCATGAAATTGATTAGCGAAGCTTATGGTCTTATTGGCTAATAAATTTGTATAGATCTGTAAATCCGTTTTGCTAGATGCAATAAATGTTTCCAAATTCTCTCTATAGCTAAAGTCGGTTTATATTATAAACGATTCGCCACTAAGATTATGCTTGAAGCTTGACCTTTGTGGAGGTCAAATAACCAGGCAATATATGCACAGCTGCCAGATAAAATCGTCAAATTTTGAGAAAAAAAAAAATCGTCAAAATCTTCAAACCGATTATATGAAATTGTCAATAAATCGTCAACACCAAAAATTTGTTTTTTTTTATACGTAGAAGCTTTTTTATTTAAAAATTAATAAAAATTACATTATTTTTTATGTTTTCACTTAGTACCTATTAAATCCAAAGATATGCATATCAAAAAGAATAATATGCAACTTTTTAAGTTGTTAAAAAAATCATCTTTTAAGCGCATAGACGATATAAGAAATTTATCTTTGAATGAATTCACCAAAAAGGTGTGGACTTATTTTCTACATTTGAGGATTTCAAATGTCTTGATTTGATTATAAAATTAATTTGATTATGAACTTTAAAGTTTATAAAAATTACAAAAGGGGTTTGGTTTTTTATAGAATATTAATTCGTCATTTCATACAAAAGTATTGAATATAATGTGGTAATAGATTGATTCTCATAAATATCTTTTTTTTACTTTTGAAGTAAAAAAAATATATACATAAACAATGCTTAAAATAGTTTTGAATATCCTTTTAGAAAAAAACCATCAAATTTAAGATAAAAGTCGTCAAGTCGTCAACAAGTTATTTTTTAGCACCAAAAATCTTCAAAATAACGATAAATCGCTAAATCTTGCAACAGTGAAAATATGTAATAAACACTTGAAAGATTTAAATGGAATATTTTTCATCTCTCATTGCACATGAACTCATATTCATAAGAAAATGCCGGATGTGCATTTTTGTACCGTTTTTTTTTTCGAATTGAAATTTGTATTTCTATCAATTTCTAATAGGTTAATGTCAACTTTAGTTTAAAAAAATATAAATTAGGACCACTATTATTTTTTAGTTTTAATTAATTTTATAATTAATTTCACTTTATTTTCCGACTTCCTTCAAAATATAGTGATTAAAAATTGATTTGTTTTAATTTCCGAGTAACCTTTTAGCCATATTTTTAAAAATACATCACTTTTGAAACAAAAAAATTCCTATAGATTTTTTTTATTCGAATTTAGATATTTTTAAAAGAAATTTAATTTCATTATTTAATTTGTTGATTTAAAAAGTTTATGCATTCTCTTTTTTAACTTGTAATTAATTATTCGAACAATATATTTTATTCTTTATTCATTCGATTAATCGAAAAAAATTCAAATTTTATTCAATCACACGAATAATTAAAAGAATAAAAAATTATGAAATTTTATTCAATCAACTTCAATGTCGAATAATTGACAACCCTAGGTAGAGCAAATTAATCAATTATGTTTTATAGACAAGAAATAAAGTAAAAAAATCGCAGTAAAAGTCAAGTATCTCAGTTGCCACACATAGCCCCTAGAAGTCTTTAAAGTTGTAAAAATCAAGAATTTCTCAATTAATCCTCATAAAACCATGGAAAAATGAGGGATGAGTAGTCGATATAGCGGAGAAATTTATATTCGATATAACTAACACATGACCGTAGATATCAGAAATTATAAAATTATTAAAATCGCACTGACAGAAAATGCGTACACGTCAAAAGTTAAAAAAAATCTAAATTTATACAACAAAAATCAACAAAAAATTAGAAAAAAAATATGTCGTGAAAAAGCCCTGTAATTATTTTTCCTTGACTTTTACTGCGTTTTTGTTGCTTTTAAACGTGAATGATAATTTGCTCTACCTATTGCCTAGAAAATTCTGCCAAGGCGGCTTGTCTTCTAGGTTATTCTTATTCCTTGATGTATAGATCATATGTGGTAGAATAAAAAGCCTGTCATGCTATACTCTAAGACTCGCTTTTCGGTCTAAGAGATCGTGTCAGTTTGGCAGGTACAAATAGGTTTACCATTACCTAGACTTCTCTTGGATTTATACTGGTAGAAAAGGACCTTCGTGGACTGACCAGAAACCTTTCACAGTCTGGCAATACGATAGCCAGTAGCCCCTAGTACAGCGGCACTTGCACGACCGTGCTGTTGTACTGGACTAATTGTTAGAGAGGCCCTTTGTTAAGTATCATAACTCAGATTTTAACCAGGTTTTTTTTTAATTTTGGCGTCGTATTATTGTTGATTCTTGTTTTTCTTTTTATTGTTAATGAAGTTGTTATTCCAAATTAATTTATATTTTAAGCAAAAGTTCATTTTATTACAGCAATGAGAAATGTATGTAAATGTTTGAAGTGGTAGATAGGTAATTTAATAAAAAAAAAATTTGGAAAATATTAAAATAACACTGGTCGGTAAAAAAAATTCTCCCCGAATAGTTTTACTATATGGACTTTGCTAAACAGGAATCTGTTTTCACTGTTTTTTTTATGGGAGTGACTAATATTTCGCACATAATAAGTTCACGGGTATATTTTACCATAACTCAAGAAAGGTGTGTGCGATTTATATAGACGATAGATAAAAAATGAGGACTAAAAATGTCTTCAGCCTAACATAATTTTTTATATGCTCAATATTTTCGGAGTTATTTAGATATTAGTGTCCGAAAAAATTAAATGAAAATACCTATTTATACCAACATTTGGGAGGAGATGCGCTGGTGGGTAAAATATTTTTTCTTTAAACAGAAATAGGTGGACTAAATGAAATTTGACGAGCTTAACTTGAATTGGCTTTTATTTTATTTTTTATTTATTTATTTATTTGTTAATTTATTTATTTATTTTTTCTATCACGTACTGATACTTATTTATTGGCATGACTAATATGACCATCATATTCAGCGGACACTCTTGTATAATTCGAGAACCGTTTGTCAAATTTAGAGAGGCAAAACTCCTATAGATGCCGATTAAAATTATTTTCAGGTTATTTTAACATTATTTTTTTTTTATTCGGTCAATATTTTCGGAGTTAAGGAGCAAAATTCTTCCAACTTCATGAAAATTTTATATTATAAAAAAAAAAAAAAAAATGTTAAGACGTTCTCGATTTATAGCAAATTATACCCCTGTAATTGCTTTATTAATGGGAAAGTACTACATATGTCCATAGAAAAAATCAAAACTGATAGAAAAAAACTGTAGGCGAATTCGTATTCAGCACGCGCAAAATTCAATCTATTCTTGTTAAAAGAAGAAAGATTTTTTTTGCCCACCGTGTGTCTCTACTTAGTTGTAGGTATGGGTATTTTTACTTAATTGTGAATAAAATCAATATTTGTGTTACAATTTTCATGATAAAGGGATTATTTTATTTATTTTTGTCAGTTTCATTTCTTGGAGAAATTTTCAAGAAGAAAAAGAATATTCAATTTTCCATGAAAAATTGTTTTTCTGACACTAATTTCTAAATAACTCGGAAATTTCCGTCTGCATTTTTTAGTTTTACAGTTCACTTGGTGGCTGTGGTTTAAACCCAAATCGCGGGGAGGGGATTATTATCCCGATGTGGTGGTGCATGGCAACACAAGCAGCCCATAGTGCGGCAGGAGATTAGATAGCTTCAACTCCCAAGCAATGGGGAGTAACTTATCCAGACAATGAGTCATTCTAATTGCTACCTGTGTGTCGATAAAAGGCACATGGGAGCGTTGGTAGGCGCATTGTACACATCCGGTGCTAAAACCACCGTGGGGTTAGGCCTTGCGTCTTGAGCGCATATACCTAAAAAAGTTATATATCATGGATTGATATTTCCTTTGATCGTCAATGGGTTAAAAATGTGGCTTGATGGACAAAAACCTAAATGTTCCTGCTGATTAAGATAATCATACCTATACTATCTGCAACATATTTGTCCCAATACTTTTTTAGTGTTGACCCGTCTTATTAAAACTTATTATTTACTCAAAATTTAATATACATAAATGAAAAACCGAAACATCTTACTTACATCTAATTGATTCAGATAATATTTATTTTAAGTATAAATTTATTTAATTTTATTAACATTTTTTCGTCTTATGGGCAGACCTTAGAAACTCCTCACCAAACCCTTGCCACCATTATTATATGACCAATATTTCACCATTGCAACAATAGCAAGCTTCAAGACACAACTATAGTACAGGTAAATATATACATATGCACATGCAAAACAAAGAAAACATAATTCAAAAACTGTATTTTAATGCTGAAGCCCCTTTAGGGTCATAACTTGCATGAACAAATCATAAACTAAATTTCATGAGGGACGTAAGTACGTGGTGGCAATATTTCTATTTCATCATATTACATACGAGTACAAATCTAAAGACTTTAGTAGTTTATGACCAAAGCTCAACATGGAAAAAAAATAAAGAAAACTGAAATACAAAATAATGCCAATTCTCACGCTCTTCTTCAAAATAGTGAATATATGCATGCTAACAATAACAAATTAACCTTTAAGTGGATGTAAATAATTAAGAATACGTTCAATTAAAATTTCACTGTATACAGGTATAATATATTTTATTTTCAAATTTAAAATGAACTAATTATGGAATATTGTGGTCCTGATTTAAGACTATTTCTTTAGGAAATATCTCTTTGTAGGGTTAATATTTATATATGTTGGCTTCCTGACTCTAGGATTTATTTCGTTACATTTCTACCATTGATGAAGTCTTTTTTTTTTCTTTGGCAAATTTTCTTAGTTTGTTTCATTTTTTTTATGCTGGATTTATTGGCATTTGTTTCGTCTTTTCTTTATGAGAGCATGCACCCAGGGCTTCGTTTGCATATGAATGAATGATTTTTCAAATTTTCTGTGGAGGTGAAAGAATTTTCCCAAAAAATATTTGAATATTGCAAATTTTCTTAGCGATAATTTATGTTGATATTTGTGTATTTTGTTAAAAGTTTCATGAATTTTCTTTGAAAAATTATTTCTTATTTTTCGTTATTTTAACAAAGAAAAATAATAAAGAAGCAGGTCTTTTCAATATTGAAATGTTTGGAATAGAGATGCAGGCATGAATTGTGTTACATGTTTATGATTTTTATGGCTACGGAAAATATAAACAAATAAATCGTTGTTGCGCTGACGAAAAGTCTTATGTATTTTTTAACAAATTTTGAGGAGAGTGAAAAAACAATCTATGTTTTTTATGAAAGTCATATAAAATGCCATCATAATCTTTTCGATAACATTGGAACTGATCCAAATATTTGAAAACATATTAAACTTGAAAATGGACATGTACATATAATTTTGATTATTTTTAAAAATTTTCTCAATGTATCTGAACATAAAAAAGGAAACAAGTTAATACGATTTGAGGGAATAAAATTAGTGTTGGCTTAAACGTTAGATGGTTATGATGACGACAAAATGAGAGAGCGACGCTACCTTGTTATTTTTATATCATGATATGTAATATAAATTTAAAATAAAAGTTAGTTTTAGTTATTTGCTTCATTTAAAAGAGAACTTACCGATTTTTATGAAAATATTTAAAGCAAGTATAAAAAGTTGTAGTCGTTAAAGCGACATGAGCATAGAATATAACTAGAAGTTTATGTGAGAGGCACATACTTTCTTTAAAAAAAAAAATACTCTTTTTTCAAAAACACAAAAATAAAATATAATTGATTACATATAATTTGTTATTGCTTTTGACAATTGAATCAGTTTTTTTTTCTCTCACATAAATATCTAGTAATTAATCTATCGGCATGGGCTTGTAAAATTTGTACTTAAATAAAAGTTTTATGTAATTTCATCATCATGCGGATATTTGTGTATATACATAAGTATTATGCATGTAAAAATGATTTTCATAGCGGGAGCTATGGTCTATTATAAGCTGATCCTTATGAAATTTAGAAATTATTTTTAAATCGTCAGAAAATTTTGAATTATTTTTTATTTAAATCAAACTTATAGCTCATGAAAATTGTATATTTTGTTCCAAAATCTAAATGAAAACATTTGAATTTTAGCAATAAATAAAATGTTAAAATAATATTAAAACCATAACTACATAAATTATCTAAGTATACATTTTATAAATTTGTAGGGAATTTTACCAGCTACATATACTTCGTCCGTGTATCATCCTAGTAAACAAATTGATAAACTTTTAGCGGAAATTCCGTGCTGGCGCCAAAAATTCCACAATGTTTATAAAAATTTTGACAAGATAAAATCCGAAATAATATCATCTAAATGTGCAAATTTATTTTAAATATAAAAATTTAGAAGTACAAAATTCCAAAAAGTCTTTAGCTAACAAACACATAACAACAATCGACACAGAACTGTGTGAAAATACACTTTGACTTCAGAAAACTTTCAACTTAGCGAGTCAAATTTTTAAGAATGACAATTTAAATACACAGCAAAGATATCACTACCCAGCAAAAACTTTGCTTTCCTGGTAAGCTAGCAGGTATAATTGGAAACAAAAATAAACTACTTATTTTTTGCCAGAATAACTAGTTATTTTTGTTCGAGTTGTCCACAAATTCATGTAGTTATTTTTTGACTCTAGGGGTACTCAAAAATATGTACCTAAACGAAAACAAAAAATAAAAAAAACAAAAAAATTTTGCCGCCGGTGAGATTCGAACTTGGACACACTAACCATTCGTTTTTATTGACTAACGTCTGGCTCAGTACGCCATCTCGCACATAGCATCCTAAGCGACAAAAACTCTATTAAACTTAAAATATCTTTTTAGACACTTTGTTATAAAAAACTAACAGCTTCAGAATAGGGTTGAACCAACAACCTTCTGGTTGTTAATCTGGCGCTCTAGGCAACGCATCCACGTGATTGTAGTATTACTGTGCTATTATACTACTGAGTACTTATTAATGTAATACAGAGTAGACAAATAATAATGACGCCTCATTACCAAGAAACTACTTTAATAAGTAGTTGTTATTACCGAAAACCAAAAAGTTTTTGATGGGTACAAAAAAAATTGGAGCCATCGGCCAAGTTTTGCTTATTAAATTACTTTAATATGCAAAAATATTTTTTGAATTACCGTTGACGTGGCAGGTCTTATATGGAAGCTATGGATCGATGCTTATGAAGTTTTAATAAAATCTTTTGTACTAAATTTCATCTTTGGGCGGACACTTATATATAGAAATTAAGTCCTTGAAATAGATTTTCTGGAGGAAGTCTTGTATGGGAGCCATCGTCAATTATGGGAAACTGTAATAAGTGTTTGACATATATCTGAGAAAATATATATATGGTTTGATTATAACCAATTTTAATATGTTATATTACTAATTCAAGAAAAGATCATATAAGAAATTTCATTAAGTTATCATTAAGTTATCGATGCACGGACAGCCGGAAATATAGTGGTTTAGGCTAAGAAAAATCTTATAAATTAAATGAGTTATTTATTTATTTTTATTTCTTTATTATTTATTTTTTTTTTTTTGTGATGTGCTTATGAGCTAATTATTATAACAAAATATAAATAAAGACTGATTTAAACGCCATTTTTAGCGTTTCTAACCCAATGAACGCCACTTCGTATACACACATTCAATCTATTTTATCTTATACTAGCTGACCCGAGCCGCGTTGCTGGCCCTAAGCAAACATTAGTGTTGTATTACTGAACGATTTAAATTGATATTTTAACGAAATTTACGACCTTTAAATAAAAATCTAAGGAATACCTATTATAAAGTGTTTTTTACAGAAGAATTTAAATATGATGTAGAAGCTGACCCGAGCCGCGTTGCTGGCCCTAAGCAAACATTAGTGTTGTATTACTGAACGATGACCCGAGCCGCGTTGCTGGCCCTAAGCAAACATTAGTGTTGTATTACTGAACGATTTAAATTGATATTTTAACGAAATTTACGACCTTTAAATAAAAATCTAAGGAATACCTATTATAAAGTGTTTTTTACAGAAGAATTTAAATATGATGTAGAAGCTGACCCGAGCCGCGTTGCTGGCCCTAAGCAAACATTAGTGTTGTATTACTGAACGATTTAAATTGATATTTTAACGAAATTTACGACCTTTAAATAAAAATCTAAGGAATACCTATTATAAAGTGTTTTTTACAGAAGAATTTAAATATGATGTAGATGTGGGCTCAATCAAAAAATATACGCATGTATTTAAGGCAAATTTGAATTTATATTTATTTATTACTTCATCTTAAGGTTAGCGGATAGACAATGTCTTTTTTTTGAACGGAATGATGAGAGCTGTAGTCGAAATTGCAGTTGTAATGGAACGCTGCTTGATTCAAATCAGAACTTGAAGCAATTCTTCTTATGCGTTGATTAAAAATTTTAAAGTTGTTGAATTGCTACATTTGCTCGACGATTTCTCATTGCTAACCGAGCCGTTTCATTTCTCGCCTGCCTTTCTTCCTGCGTTTGTGATGTACGAAGTCGGGCCAAACTAATACGGGGTTGTTCTCGTGCGATTTCTCGTTCATATATATTCAATTGATTGACGATATTACGATAAGTACTTGCATTACGTGTTCGACGCGAAATATTAGATCTCCGGGGTCGCGGCATTGTGAATAACACTTAATAACGAATGCCAAAAATACAACAAATGGTTTTAAATATCACAACCTCACTAAATGATGAGCTTTACTTGGAACTTACCGTTTGGAAATAGAATTCTACACCACCACCAGAAAACAAATTGCACAAAAAAGTAAGCGTTTCGATAGAAACAGAAACAGTAATTGTTATAATTTGTATTAAAAAAAATATTTTTAATGATTATTAAGGCAAAGAAATTATGACAAAAAAAATTTTTTTTTATCGCGGATTTTTCGCGAATTTTTTTTCGTATTATCTTTTTCTGGCCGGTGACCGGTCCGAATTGGTGAGAATCATCAAAATCGGTCTAGTCGTTCTTGAGTTATAACAATAGTAACTAACATCACTTTCTTTTATATTTATAGATTACATGAGCAGTGGTGCTAAAGTTATTATATAAAAATTAATATAATTTTAATATGTATATGTATTCAAGTTATAAATACTTTGCATACTAATCATAAACTTTAGTTAGTCTTTAGGAGAAAAAAGTATTTAAAATTTAACTGTTCAAAAAAATGTTTATCACAATGTGGTCCCTGATCTAATTTTGTTAATTATTCTCACGTCTTTATGATATGTTGTCGAAACAAACCAAATTGTAATAAATTTAGAATTCCAACATAGCTGGGTCGGACAGTAATAGAAAATAAGGTTGCCTTTTTTTAAAAGGACTCAGCTAATTTCATTTGGTAATATGAATTCCAAAACCTAAAGATTTAAAGTAAAAGATAAAAAAGATTTTAATGAGCTAATTTAAAAGTTATGTACAAAATTGTGGTCCAATTGAAAATACATCGCGATGGATAAACAACTTTTATTTGCAGTTATTTTTAAAATAATGTGGTTAACTCTTTAGTATTTAATTATGTTGTCATGCACAGTTTTAATAACTAAACAAGTTACATTTTTTATTCACTACAGCATGATATTGGGGAGCCCCCTAAAATATATCAATCGACTCAGAATTTCCTTAGCTGATCGAAATAGATTCATTATTTCACCCAGTCCCCAAATAAACGTTTTTTTGAAGAAATATTTTGAAGCTCAAATATTTTAAATGCATATAATCGTATTTCTAATAATCCTATATATTCTATAAAAAATGTTGTATGTACCTACATCAAATATGGCATTCAGTTTCAAAAGTTTCGCACTAATATTAATTGTAGCTTCTATATAGGGTCCTCTACTGAAAATCAGTTAAAACTTCTTAAATCCCATATAAATTTTCGTATGTTAACAAAATTGTGCACAAATAAGAATAACCATAACACCCATATAATGCTCTCTCTCAAGTATGTATTACTTTAAGTCAATAGTGTAGCATATTATATAGTGATCTTCACCGAATACACATTTTTTTTAATAGTAATTTATTTTGTAATTACAAGTATTTAATTTTTTTTGTTATATCGTTAGAACTTTCTCACAAAAATCTTCTAATACATTTCACTTTTTGGTTAAATATTATAAAATCTTTGTATTTTCTATTGATTTAAATTGTTTTCTTCATTTGCCAGTTAAAATTTGAATAAGAAGTTGGAGGAACCTTTAGTTTTTAAAAATGTGATGAATTTTTAGCACACACTTTTTTATTGTCTTTTTTTTTTTTGGTAAGATTAGCAGAGTAAATAGCATTTTTAAAACTGATAAAAATAAAATTTTGATTATAAAAATAATAATAATAACAACCAAAATGGAAAAAAGTCATCATCACCACATTGGAAAATAAAATAACCAATTTTTGTTAAAAATAACTAAAACGGCAACACTGTACTTGAATATTATAAAAATTAAAATCATCATTTCAAATTTAATAGAATTATACCATTCATGCATATCCAATTTTTATAATGATCTTGAAAATTCTTTTAACTATAGCACCTATTTTCTTACAAGTACTTTAGCTATTTATAAATTATATCATTTATAAAAATGGGTCACAATTAATCAGCTATATCATAACACATCTCTGCTATTATTATCATTTAACTAAATCACCAAATGCTACGAAAACATAAAGATACGCCTGACTAAGTGTTGCCAATCAAGAAAGAGAATAAAACTCATTTATTTAAATTGTAAAATCAAAGTGGAAGCGAATCACTTTTATGACCACCGCTCAACTAAAACCAACTGTTAAGTTGATAAAACTTTGGGATGCATACAGTTTTTCACATATGATAAAGAAAAAGCTAACAGATGTAGGAAATTAAAAAAATTTTAAAGAAGCTTTGTTTGCAAACCTCTATTTTCTTATCACAACTTGCGCTCGCTGTGGCATTTAAATTCGTAGCATTTAAACTGTGTGGTCTCTTAAGCTACTTAAAGTGTTTTTCTATTAACGCTTTTCCTCTTCATTGCAACTTAAATATTTTCTTCATTTCGCTTCGTGTATCACGTCTTGAATAAAATAACTTCTTTTACAAAATACTGTGGGAATTTTAAAATAATCATTTCAACTTTTTCTTTATTTTATTCCTCATACTCATATTTGTTTTATTTTTACACGTTTGCGTTACAATTACTGGAATATGAGTATCTTCCATATTTGGTTAAAATCGTTTAAATTCTATTCGAGTTTTTTTTCTTTTTTTGTAATAATTTTTATAATTCGTTTGTTTGGGTAAATATATGTGTGTGGTATTTTTGGATTATATGTAAGCGTAAGTAAGTGTGTGTGTGTTGCAATTTAATATTTATTTTTTTATTTATTTTTTTTTTTTTTTTGTATTTTCTGAAAATGTCATTTGATATTTATTGACGAGTAGACAGATAAAATTAATTTAATTTAAAAAAATAAATTTCATTGTAAGATTAATAAGAATTTAGTGACACGGCACCTTGACAAATAAAAAGATTTACATTTTTTATGTGTGGCAAATGAAAAATGTAGTTTGTGAATGAAATAAGTTATTAATTTTTGTGAAAATCTATTACATCAGAGTTGCTTGCTTATTTATGTGTTTGCGTAAAAGAATAAATAATGTAAATTAAATTAATAAATATAAGAGAAGAGCATAATTTTCTGATGAAAGTAAATTTCAATATACTGCATAGTTCAAATATCGGATATAGATATACCCAAATTAAGAAAATGCTTTTGGGAGCTTTGCTATGTGAATCTTATTAGAGTTTCATAACTACACGTAGAGAAAAAAATTTACGGCATTGTCACTACAACAATATTATGTACTCATTGTTAATTTTCATAAATTTTAATAATACTGTGTTCATGATAACAATGTTTCTGTTTCAGTTTTGGTATAGTTGACCCAATTTTATGTTTTTGAATACTTTTCACAGAAACAAGATTTTATTTTATTCCTAAACCATATTTTGTTTTAAAACCATATTAATATTATTATTGCCATAACAATAAAATGTTATAAATATGCTTTTTAAAAATATGATTGAACAAATTCATAACTTTTTTTTTGTTCTTGAACATATTTTGTTCTTAATATTTTTTTCCACCTTCATTATAGTTCTCATTTAGTTTATACATGAATTAATATAAATGTATCAGGTTTTATTATATTTGATGTGATTCAAGCAATATAAGATATTGATTAACTGCTATTAACGGGTTTGGTTAACGAAAATATATTGTATTATCTTGTACAACATATGATGGTAAAAATAAATAGAATAATTAATAAACAAATAATATGTAAATATTTTTTTTTATGATTAATAAACACTTTTATCTATTATTTTGAAAGAAATGTAATTGACTCAATAAACAATTTACAAAAATAATAATTTTGGATTAATGTGTTTTATTTATATCATAAGATGGAATAATAATATGATGAGATGTAATAATATGATAAAATGAAATCATCATATGATAAGATTGTATAATATAAAAAATGAAATCATAATCTGATAGAATCGGATAATAATGTAGTACGATATAAAGATAAGTAAGCTTCATAAATTACCATCGCATCGGAGACTTTTAATTTTTACATTTTTATCTGGCCGCAAATCTTTTTGGCAGTGTCATTTCTATTGCCTTATAATCTTCGTGATCTACAAATTATGTCTTATTATAATATTTTAACATCAAATTCCACCTTATTACTCTTATTATTATTATTTTTTTTTTAAGGACTTCTTTGCCGATCAGTGTTATTAAATAAGTTTTATTCAGAAAGGCGAATATTGAAGAGCAAAGAATTTGTTTTTATATTTTATATTAGAAATTATATTATTTTAGCTAAAATAAATTAATTTCGTTTTAATCCCGGTATATTCCATTTTTTTAATTCTACATGCAGAAAAAATACTAATTTTCACTAAGGTTGTAGGCTATATTTTAATATGCTTAAAATTATTCTATAATATTATGGTCATTCCATAATCATAATATGGGTGCCACTACCGAATTATGGATGCATGGATTCAATACTCGTTTGCGTTACCATAATATGGTTGTGCCATAAAAATTATGCTTGTGTTGTAATTATTTATATGCTTTTCGCAATTATTTATATCGTTACATACTTTAAAATAATGTTCTGATGTTATGTATTATTTGTCATATCTTAGCATCAACATATTATTTCTATGTTTGTAAACATATAAATAATTGCGACAAACATAAAAATAATTGCAACAAAACTATGCAATGGTTATGCTTAGCGTGTGTTAGATTCATGTAACTTTAATATGGTTTTGGCAATGATATTATGTCTATGCATTATATTAGGGAATAATTTTAATCATATTGAAAAATTGTCTACAACCTGGTCAGAAGAGTTATTTTTTTCCACGTGAATATTTAATTACATTTATTATAATCAATATAATTAAAACTAAAATATATGTTTTTCTTTTCTATTTTAGGGTAATTTAATTAATTTTCATATTAGTGAATATATAGATATTTGTGAACATAAAAATATTTTTTTAATAAACAAGCTGTTAACAACAAATATATAATTCTATAATTTAGAATTTCTATTAAAGTGTTCAAAGGATTTATGCACGCAGAGAAAAAACATGGCTGCGTTATTGTTATGGCCACAGAAACAATCGGAAAGAAATTATGCTAAATTTTAATTATATTTTTACTAATTATGGATACACCAATTAAATATTGACTGAAACATTATATTTTTACCAGAAACAAAGTATGATAACCAGGCAAACATATTATTATTTCCATAGCTATAAAATTATACAAATAATATGCTAACTTTTAACAAGTAAACATATTGTGGTTGAAAAAAATAATTAATTTGTTTCTAAAAATACTGAGTATTTATTTTTCAACTATGTTATGTGTACCCAGACTTTTTTATGCAAAGTATGTTACTTTAATAAAAAAAGAAACAATTTCATTATAAGTCTCATTTAGTTTATGTATGATTAAATATAAGTAGACAAAGTTTGATTTTGTTATTATAATCTGATACAAATTTTAAATACAATATGAAAAAACTCGGATCATAATTTGATAAAGTTAATAATTACAATTTGTGTACCAATCATATAATCCAATAATAATATATTGTTCTCTGCATGTGGAATTATAATAAAAATTTACCAAGTGAACATTTTATCATTTCTTATGATAAATTCTAGTGTTTTAGCTTTTTGTATCGAATATGAAGGGAAGTTGGCAGCTTTAGTAGTTTTTGGGATTAAAATTTGGAATTCGATTTTGAGTTCTATATCCTAAAATGTTATTCATATGTTTGTAGCTTGTTTGGAACTAATGTGAAAATATATAATTCTTTCTCTTTAAAATATAACTATCCAAAATATAAAGCAAATATTTTAAAATTTAATAAATTTAAATGAAATATAGTTTAATTTTAGATGGAAATACCGATAAGATTCTTGTCTCCATAGAAATTGGGTCACCCTAATGTAAACGAATATGTCTTACATCAATAGTATTTACAACAAAATTTAATAGTACTACAAATCAGTCTCAACTGAATTAAATTTAACTCCGAAGTCTACTTCTGGCTCAAAGTTTCTGCTGTTGATTGATGTTTCTTTTCAAAACAATTTAATTGTTTTCTGTCTACATACAATCATCGCCAGTCACTCACAAACGACTGCAATTACGCAGATCTTTATTCTTTTGTTATTCAATTTACTTCTGATTTCATTTAATTATTTACAACAATTTTCTTAATAATTTCAGTCAGCATAGATTTACATAAAAACAAAAAAAATCTATGTTAAAATAATAAAGTCTCAATTGCTGACACAGATCATTTACTTTGTGCCACAAATTGTTGCCCATTAAGTGTAAATGGAAATTTGTAGAAAATAAAAATATGTATGACATACATTCCGATATAAACAAAAAGAAATCAGTTTTTTAAGCCCATCATCAGCCGACACATGCATACAATTTCCATAATTCAAATTTTTGTTTATTTCCAAATGTCATAAATGTCAGAACCAAAAAAAATATGAATGAGAATATGTATAAAATCAAAATTATATAAAGCATAAAAATTAAATGAAGCATTTTAAATAAAATCTCGAAATATAAAAAATTAAAATAATTAAATTAATTTTTTTTTTGGAACTAAGAA
This sequence comes from Protocalliphora azurea, assembly GCA_932274085.1. Taxonomy (NCBI): domain Eukaryota; kingdom Metazoa; phylum Arthropoda; class Insecta; order Diptera; family Calliphoridae; genus Protocalliphora; species Protocalliphora azurea. The sequence goes on from OW026519.1 coordinate 177,588,164, forward strand.
AATGTTTCAAGTTCATTAAATAAATGGCAAAATTATGGAGTGGGGAGAAAAATATTCGCATCAAATATTATATTGGTTTTAACTATTAAAGTATTTTGGATACTCTATACTTGATGTGGCTGATTTGGTATTGAGTTAGACACTGAAATTCCTAAGATTCATAACTTTTAGCAAATTTAAAGTATTAAAGATTTAGATATGTGGTTATATACATATGTGTGATATGATATATTTTTGTTAAATGCGATTAAAAATATGTAATATGTAAACTAGTAAAGTCCGCAATAAACAGTTCATGAATATGAAGGCAACAATATCCCATATACACACGTGTGTAATTTTTCACACCTGTTCTAAAGATATAATACAAAATGGAAAACATATACAATTTATGGGGTAGTAGTCTGCCATCATATGTGAGTCCCACCTTTCCTGATAACGATCTTCCACTGTCAGAAGATCCTGATGAAATCTTCCACTCTGCTCCTGACAAAAATCACCCAGATTTTGTTGAAATCAGTATAAATGCGAGTGCAGGAAGTGGATTTTTATGTTTAAGTTGCACCCTCTCTCTCTTGCAAGTTCGATAGCATGCACTCAATAAGCTCGACATGTTCATTGGATTTCTTTTTGCCTAGGAAATTACTCATAATTGAAAGAAACTTCAGTTATTGATTTGACAAAGATCTTTCACTAGTTGCCTAATCTGCGGTCAAAATACCAGCTTTCAGTTTTCTGTACGTAATCCCGAAAGAAAATTGAAACATTCGCCTCTTTTGTCAAGCGCCTTTACAGACTGTTTCATTATGCTGAGTTTAATATGAAGTAGTGGAAATAAACTGGTGCATGTTCCTATAAACGCACATCAATTTTTTTAATCAACTTACCAAAAATGGATCTAAAAAATAATTAAGGTGCTACAAATTAATTTTTAAAATTATTTATTGACCAATTAAAAAATTAATAACAAAAAACCTAAAACATACATTAAATTTCGTTCATTGTAATTTTAGTAGTTTAATGCCATTTTTTATGGCATTTTCCTATATACGCATTTCGGTCTGGCACTGATTCGATTAATTTTTGAAGAAAATCACTGTCAATCTCTTCCCCATCTTGTTTAATTTTTAGTTATTGTCATTATGCTTTTATTCTGTATATTTTTGCATAAACTTTACGAGACATGTACCCCCACAGATTCCCCATTGGATTTAAACCCTGACATAAAAATTTCAGTTTGAGATGTATGTAAGAAAGCTGCAGAGTGTACGGAAAAGCCCGTTTTTACATTTTGATATAGGAAGACCACTCAAATGATATACATTGATGACCAGAATATGGAAAAGAATATAAATTATTTCCCAATATAAAATTAGTTCCCTACCAGCGATGGAAAAATCATAAGTACCAAAGAAAATGTTTTAAAATAATTGATGTGACGGGAGGTATGTTTTAATGTTAGAGCCCTAGTTTCTTAGGAAAATTTTATTTTAATTTTTAGTATGTTTCATTTCTGCTATACGCCATTTCGCTTTTTTCTCAGTCGAAAAGGAAAGAAAGGACCAAAAAATTCAACTTAAACTAGTATTGTTAAATTCTTACACATAATTTCATTTAACGTTTTTTTCTAAACACACAATTTGCTTCTATTAATTTGTTGAAACGAGATGACCACTGCCGCCAGTAAAAATAACACAAAATTTTAGAAGTTAAACTACAAATACAGTTATTTAAGTTTAGGAGGCTGGCAAGACAATTTTAAAAGTCTGGTTGATACGTAAATAAAATACTCGCATATTCACTCTGTTTAGTCATCTTAGTCACAATATTCCAAATGTTGTATTATTATTGTATGCTTTTTTTTCAGTTTTATTTGTATGTTTTGAGGTCAAATAATAATTTGTGTCATTAAACAAATGCTTTGCAAATGAAATTCGAAAAAATTTAAAAAACACATGTTGAATTATAACTCACATATGTTGTTTATTATTTGTTAAAACTACCACATACCCAGTAAATAGCAATAATATGCTACTGTGAACATAGTCACAAAAACTCTTTCTTGCTCATTCAACAAATTATTTCTACTGAATAAAGCTACAAAAGACAGTCATTAAGATATGAGTAGAGACACTATTCCCATACTAAGCTATAACATTTTTTAAAGAACTTTTTTTTTGTTTTTATAAAAAAATATATCTGTAAATGAAATTATGCATAAGATATTTTTTCTTAAAAAAAATTATACTTATTTTGTAGACGAATGTGAGTAATAATCCGCCAATGTTTTTCTGTACCATTGTGCATATTACTACTTGGGACTAGCGTCTGCTGCTGACTTCTTATTTATTCTTAAGCAAATAAATACATTTCGTTGCTAGTTTTATTTTTTTACAATTTAATTGCTTGTCGTCTGTCATAAAAATTATATTTATTTCACCAAGACATTCATCATTGTATGGTTTAATTAAAATGAAGTTGTTTTTAGTTTTTATTTCTTTTTTTTTAAGAGAAAATAGTTTTCTTTGGCTTGAGAAAAAAAGGAGACACATATTTTTTTCTTTTTTGTAAACACAACTTGTACAAGGTTCACACCCTGTTATAGGATACACTTTGTAATAATCACATCATCATAAATTGAAAAGTTCTTCTGTAATAGGACCAACTTAAAAGAAGGTTTAATAAAATCTATATATGAGAATTTTCACTATGGTTTGGATCGTTTCTTAAAATTTTAAGAATTTTTGACATAATTGAGTTTTACTTAATTCAATTTTTCAATAATTTTTCTGTAAATTATACAACTTTGTTTCTATATAATGTTAAATTAATGAATAAGTAGTATTTAATATGGACCTTTTATTAAATATAATAAATAAGTAGGAAGCAGTAAATTATTTCTTTATATGTAAATGATGATTGATTTTCAAAAAATAAAAAAATAAAAGAGTAAGAGAGTTATAATAGTTATTGTCCTGTAAAAAAAATGCCAGGAAAAGATAACTTGCATTCATTATTATGTCCTTGTTTCAGTCACTAAAATTTTGGAACAATATGGGATCGTGGGCATCAGGAAATTATTGGGAACAAAAAGACGGATAAGCTTTCTAGGAACCATTATGTTTAAACATCATTACCCTGCGAAATGCTAAACTCTCTCAAAAAATTAAAAACAAAAGGATGAACAATAGAGCATATCAGAAACCTCTTCTATTGTTCACAGAAGAATTCTACTGTCGGGAGAGTGTCGTCGTATGGAAAACCCAAATCTTGACGAAACATAGGAGATTCTGAGAATAAAAAGACTAACACTTAGAAGGTTAGTTACATTAGTAACTAGTCATATAGAAATGAACGCTCATATTGTATCTGATATCGCAATATATAGAGCATGCGAAGAAGAGGACAAAATACTGGTATACTACCTATGATCATTTTTTATAAGGAATAACTTATGAATTTAAATAGGAAATTTTTAAAAATTACATTGATAGAACGAACTAATTTTTTGTTTAACCAAATTGAGAAAGTATATCTGTAATGGGTACAGGTCGTATAATATGTCCCCACTTTTCTACCTAATCTAACCTACCATATCGTGGATTTCCTTCACCGTTTTATTTGCCAAATTTTTTAAATTTAATCGAGTAATTCGTACGTCGCTTACGACTTTTCAATTACAAAGAAAATACTATGTGGATATCAGTTACCCATCAGCTTTCCTTCCAATTTTCAAGAATACAATCAGTAAAATTAAACAAATGGTTATCTGCGAATTCACAAAATATTCCTAATTTTGCTACAATTATGATCTTTATCATATTTTGTAAAGAAAATTTTGTGACTTTACCAATTTTTGTCTGTTGAGAATAATGTCAGTGTTACAGCAATTTAGGATTTTTACCTTTTACATATAAAAGCACTGAGGTTGTATTGTTCTGTAAATTTGATATTTTCCTAAAAAATTCCGTCGACTCGACAATAAAAAGTATGTTTTCAAAATTCACATCTATATTGTTTTCAGGTTAGCAAAGGTTTGATTCACTCTTAATGTGATTCCTAATCGAAAAAAAGTTTAAGTTTTCATCTAATAATATAAATTACTAAATAAATATATATATATAGAGAGAGAGAGAGGGTGGCTTCAATATGAAATACAGTTTTTATTCTTACAGTACCCTTTCACGAGCTGGATCAAAACCAAAAAAGGTCTTTTTTGATATATAATGATATAATGATATATAATACTTCATACTTCTCTTAACAAATAATGAATTAATTGAAATACTCACAAAAATTATGCTAAGAAGTATATATATTTCTTTATAATTTCGTACACGCAGAGAGTAATTTCTTGCTGTGAGTCATAAGAAAAAATCGCTTTCTGCATATTACTTGATAGGTATGATTGTAAACAAATACCCTTATTAGCATAAATTTTATGGATATTTCACTTAAACTTTGTTTGTTAACAGCAGTATAAAATCATTGGAAAGCTTATAAAAATACATGTATTTTGATGCTAAATTCATTTAATTTTTCCCTATATAGAAACATTGTATATGAAAAAAATCTAATAAAATTCAAACAAGGTCGAGTTTAAAAAAATGAAAAAACTGTTTCGGTGTAACTGCTATAGGATTATATTGTCTTATATTGTATTTTGGTCTTTTTTTAAATATATATGCAAAAAATTCAAATGGTGACTTTTTTTTTTTTTTTGAAAAATTTCGGACTCATTTGGTCGTTAGATGCACGTCTTAAAGGCCTTTCTCACGATACCAAATTTTCATATTGTTCCTTTGGCAGAAATGAAAAAATTCGAAAAAAGAGCTTTTTTAATTTTGATCTAGCTCACGAAAGGATAATGTCAGGATGAAAATTTTGAGAAAAAGTATCTTAAAATGAAGTAAATTTTCATTTGGACTGGAAACATCGATATCATATTTTCTCCCATAGAAACGGGGACAGTCTAATATGTATTACTAAAATAAAACTCTTATCATTTTGTAGCAATAACTTTCTTATTAAATTCAACAGTTGAGATGAGAATAGGACGGGTAGCTCTAGGAGAAGTGGTAATTCCATTCAAAGTAAATATTTGCTGTCATATTAATGGAATAGCGTGTGATTAAATTTCGCATTTTCGGACTTTTTGATTTTCCGGCACAATGGGAACAATTTTTCGACTTCACAGGATAAAAAATTGAATAACAAAATATTTACTCAGACATTGATATTACTGAAAGAATTTTTAAGCAGATTTCATAAATCTATTTAAAAATTAAATTTATTAAAAATTCAATAAAAATGTAGAATTTAATAATTCTAAAGCCGCCCATAGACACATACTGCAGAGAGATACTGCCGATGAATTCTCCTGAACGTACGTGTGTCATTGACGAATAGGCTACACATTCATCGATCAAAATTTTATTTTTGTGAAAACAAAATTAATTAAGGCGCCCCATAGACACATACTGCAGAAAGATACTGCCGATGAACCCCCCTGTATGTGTGTGATTGACGAATTTGCTATACAATCAAAATTTAATTTTTGTGAACAATTTTTTTTTTTTTAACAAAAAAATTTTAAATATTTTTATATTTTTTATTTTAATTTGAAATGACAAAAAAAATTTTTTTATAAAAATTCAACAAAACTGAAAAGCTCATTCAATTTTACTAGTACATACTTATTGCATGAGCTTATATAGTATGTGTCTATGTGGTGCTTAAAAGTAAAAGTCGCTTTTTCTGAAACCGGTTTAAATTGTTTGTAGCTTCAATATGATGGTAAAACATTGTATGATAATATCGCATATTTAAACGTAGCTTAAATTATGAAAGGGGACATCATATATGATATCTTGGCCAAATTTTAAATTCTGAATTTTAAAAAATTACTCAAAAATATATACATTTTTCTTAAAGGACTACCTAGTTTTCTTCCACTTATATTAAGCTGGTAAAATTTTTGAGAATCTTGAATGAAATTCTGGGGAAAGCGGGTCATGAAAAATTGCATATATACTTTGCAGAATTTGGTCAAAAGTCCTATTTTACAACAATTTAAAAAATTTAAAAACTAATGTATTTTATAAAAAACAAGGAATCAAGAATATATATTATAAAATTTAATTGGGGGTTTGTTATTACTTTGAAAAAAATTTATTAAAATAGAGCTATAATTTAAAAGCCGTATCGTATTTATTTAAAAATGTATAACAAGATTGTTTATTGTAAATTACAGCCTAGGAAATGTATTTAAGAAACATTAATTTCAAATTTTATATTAGTTGTGCTTTAATATTTATTTTTGAGTTTTATAATCATGTAGTTTAGTTGCTAAGATATTCCAAGGAAAAAATGTTGTCTTTGGGCATGAACTTGGATGAATGTAAAAACGTGTTTAAGGTAACCTCTCGTCAACATTCTTTTATTTCCGTTTTGGTAAATCTCAGTTTAGATAGTTCCATTAATCAATAAAAATTTAAGATTAAAATCTAACAAAATAAGTGAATTAGTCAACATTATATTTGAAAGTATGAGTAGAATTATATATTATATAGGTTTTAGCAAGGATAATCAAAATCGGGTTTTATAAGTATCGTTACTATTTTTTGATTAAATAACTTCGATACAACCCAAAAAGACATTTACGATACATTTTTAATTTATGCCAATAAAAATGAGTTTTTGGCCAATGTGTAGTGTACTCATTCATATATTTAATATTTTTGATCAGAATATGGCTCCCCTCAATGATTAGGTCATTAATTTTTAACCCATTACTTGTTGTTCTATGTTCAAACTATAGAAAGGTTTATAAATAACGTTAAACCTAAGGCAAAGTAAAACTTTTCAAGTATTTTTTTTTTATTTTTATTTTAAGTAAAAATATCATTTTAAAACGTACTCAAGTTGGTTCCATTTCTCTAAATCACACCTTGTTTTAGAATAATATAATAATGTGTTTTCCGCAGAAATAAATAAGTGCAAAATGTTGTTTTTGCATTGAAAATAATTTATTTTTTATTTTTCTATTTCTCTTAATTTTTCGATTAAAAAAATATATTTCAAACCTGTTGTGTTATAATTTATTTGACTACTTTGTTATTGCTGTTTATTATTTGGTATCAATTTTTTCCACATTCATTTTAAGATGTTTTTTTTTTCTCTCAAACACAAAAGAAAATATTTTTCCAAGTGTCTTATGTTTTTCTATTTTCCAGCAGCAGCAAGAAAAATTAATAAAAAAAAAGTCTAGTGGCTGGCTAAGTGAGAGCAAATATGTTTCACACTTTTTGCATCATAAACTAAAAAAAAAAAAAATAGAAAAAACACAACAACTAAAAATACTTAATTTAAAAAACACAAAAAATATTGTTACAATTTTTTCCTAAATCACAACAATTAGACGAATTAGGCCACACGCTGTTTATTTATGGCAACATGGATTATTTTCTTATTTAAATTTTTTATTTATTTTTTATTTTTTTTTATTTTTCCATCAATACCAAAATAGATGAATTTCAATAAATGTATCAAATGGAGTCGAGTGGCAGCCAACAGTTTTGCCAGGGTAATTTCAACACTCTACAAAAGAAAATTTGTTGCAATTGCTGTTGTGCTGTTTTATGATGATGATGGAGTAATAAAGTTTTTTAATATGAATATGAAAAAATATATAAAAAAATATATATAAAAATATTAGGAAGTTATAAATTTTTCACAAAACATTATGAAAAATCACAATCATAAATATTAATAATGAAAAATGAAAGCAAATTATTGCAAATTTTAATAAAAAAAAAAATAAAAAAAAAACATAATATAAAAGTCATGGATCGCCAACATATAGACAGATGGGCAGACAGACTATTTGAATCTGACAAAGTTAATCAAAATGTGTAATTTATCTAATGGAACAATTTTCTGGTAATTGTGTTAGAAAAATGAGCTTAAAGTAGTATGCAATAGATTTGGTTGCTTTGATTGGGAGAAATTTTCCTTAATGTAAAAAAAAATGTTGATTCTTGGAAATGTGCTTAGCAAAAAAATAAAAAAATAAAAAAAAACAAAAAAAAAAAAAATGTTTATTGAATTTAATAGTGATTTCATGCTTTCGTTTCATGTGAATTTTTTGGTGTTGAGAAGTTTTTTTTTTCGTTATATTATTGCCAAAGCAAAGTAAGATTTTGCATAATTCACAAATATTTTACTAAAACGCATATTCTTCAAGTATTTGCATAAATTTACATATAATGGTTAACAAAATTAATTTTGTTAACAAAAACGCTAGTTTCAGTGATTTTTTTAATTTGGTTAACTTTCTCTATAAATTTGTAAATTTTTTTACTACTTCGTGCCAGTGTTGGCACGGCAAAAATTGTTTTCTGACCAAAATTTTGGAAAAGATAAACAAATTTTAAAAATTCAAAGTTATTATATAAAAATTAATATAATCTTAATATGTATATGTATTCAGGTTTTAAATACTTTGCATACTAATCATAGTAGTTAGTCTTTAGGAGTACAAACTATTTAAAATGAAATGTTTAGAATAATGTTTATCAAAATGTGGTCCCTGTTCCAATTTTTTTTTTTTGGAGGGGGGTCGGTATATAAATTTTAATAATAAGAATTTAATTATTCTCACGTCCATATGATATGATGCCGAAAGCAAACTTGATTGTAAAAAATTTAGAATTGTAAAACAGCTGGGTCGAGCAGTAATAGAAAATAAGGTTAACTTTTACAATTATCTGTTCACAGAAAAAGAATGCAAACAAGAGTTATTTTTTTATAGGGACTTAGCCAATCTCATTTGGTAATATGAATTTTGAAATCTAAAGATTTAAAATAAAAGATATTTAATTGGGAGGTTTGGTGAAGATATTCAATATCAATCATTCATGTACCAAAGCACTCATAATTATAAATTTTTAATAAGTTCATTTAAAAATTGTTTGCAAAATTGTGTTCTAACTGAAAATACATCCCGATTGATAAACAACTTTTATTACAGTTATTTGTAAAATAATTGTGGTGCCCTCTTTATATTTTTATTATTTAATTATGTTGTCTTGCACAGTTTTAATAACTAAGCAAGTTACATTTTTTATTCGCTACAGCACGATATTGGGGAGCGCCCTAAAATATACCAATTGCCTCAGAATCTCTTAGCTGGTCGAAATTGGTTCATTATCTTCCCAAATAAATGTTCTTTTGGAGTAATATTTTGAAGCTCAAATATTTTAAATATATATAAGCGTATTTCTACAGAATTCTGCACTAATAAAACAATTTTTAATCCTAAAATATTCTACACACAGAAAAAAATTTGTGCATAAATATAAGAATTTACTTTCATTGATTCATAATATTTAAGAATAATGTCCTAAATATTAAGAATTTTTTGCATTTTTTAAAATAAATCAAAAGTCAATAAGACTTAAAATAAATTGTTTAAATATTTTCAATTTGTAAAAAAATGTTTGAAATTTTCCTCAGAAAATTTTAGGTTTTTAATGATTTTTAGCTACCTTATAGGAAAAGAAGAGAAGCGCTTTTTATCAAAATGATGTGCTGCAGAATGCGAGCGGAATTATGCATATTACTAAACATTGTTTTTTTTTTACAGATTTTCCTTGGAATTTTGCCATTTTAAGGCCTTTATTGTTATTATTTTCATGTATAACTTTTTTCATTTACCATTTGCAATCAAATCTAATAAAACTAAACCAAAGATTTAACAACATTTTTGCAAAATTACTAAAATTTTCGTTATGAACAATTTAATAATATTCGTGAACAAAATTTTATTTTTTATGAAAAAAGTTTGGGAAAAAAGTCATGTTCGATTCATAATATTTATGAAAAAAATTTTCAAAAATATATGAATTTTTTTTTTTTTTTTTAAAGATTTGTATAAGCCTACATAAAATATGACATTCAGTTTCAAAAGGTTTGCTTTAAAATTAATTGTAGCTTCTATATAGGGTCCTCTCCCGAAAATCACATAAAAATTCTTAAATCCCACATAATTGTTCGAATGTTAATAAAATTTGGCTCAAATAAGATTAACCATAACACCCATATAATGCTCTCTCTATCAAGTTTGTATTACATTAAGTCACATATACAATAGTGCAGGATATCATATAGTCGGTCTTCACCGACTTCTTCTTTAAAAGTAATTTATTTTATAATTATAAGTATTTAGGTTGTTTGCTACATCGTAAGAAATTTCTTACAAAAATCTCCCCATCTATTTTACATTTGGGTTAAGTATTAGAAAATCTTTGTATTTTCTATTGATTTGAATTGTTTTCTTCATTTGCCACTTAAAGTTTGAATGAGAAGTTAAATTAACCTTTAGTCTTTAAACGTGTGATGAATTTTTAGCACACTCTCTTTTTATGGTTTTTTATTGTTGACAAGTTTAATAGAGTAAATAGCAATTTTAAAACTAATAAAAATAAAATAACCAAAATGGAAAAAAGGTCTTATTGGAAAATAAAATAACCAATTTTGGTTAAAAAAAAAAAAAAACAAAACGGCAACACTGCTTCGTACATATTTGTAAAGAAAAAAAAATCGTAAGAAACAACTATGACTATCAAATTCTATTTGCGAATATTTTTAATATATTTTTATTACATATATATATATATATAATCAAAAACTCTCAGAACTTTAAAGATGAAAAAATGCATATTTTTATAAGAAAACACATTAATTTCCCTGATTTACTACACATATTTTTCTGCATATTATTCCATTTTTTTCGAGCTTTTTCAAAGCGCATATTTTTATTTTTTCGTGCATACTTAAACTTGCCCTGATTATTTATTATATTCAAATATTTTTTATTCTTAGGAAATTGGTCGATCTTTCACAACCCTTTTAAATATAAAAGTAAACAAAACTGGTTCAAGATTTAAATAAAAATATATTTCATAACATTTACGTTTATATATATATATATATATATATATATATATTGCGAAAAATTAGCATATTTCAAAAACTAAAACCTTTGTTTTTTTCTATAGAAAGTTGTTATTTCGTTTTGCGAAACAATGTTTATTTTTTTACAATCTACAACCACATTGACATTAAACTATTTGAACTTGGAATACATTACAATAGCAAGAGCTGTAAAAAATGAAAAACAGCAATTATTGCTTTTCATATATGAATTCAAAAACAAAATTTGCAACATAAAAACCTTTAAATTTTCAATAAAAATTACTCGATTGCCTCAATGTTAAAATTCATACTGAAAGTGCCAAAAAGTGAAGTGAAGTGCAACATTTATGTTTAGTTTTATGAGTCAACTACAAAAAAAAAAAAAAAAAAACACACACAAAACTCAACACATTTTAAGTTTTTCTTCTTTTTTTTACAAAATGATGTTTTATTTGGTTTTGTAAAATTTTACAAGCGCTACAGCGGCAGCAGATACCAAACGAAAACAAAATAATAAAGAAAAAATAACAACAATATTTCCTTAACATGTTGAATCAACTGTGACTGACTTACAACTGTCACTTTTTGGTAGTCGTTGCTGTTGTATGCAACAGTAGAAAAATTGCCAACAAACAAACGTTACTAAAACAACAACAACAATATTTAGTCAGAGCTTAAACATAAATATTGCAAATGTTTATTTGGATGTATCTACATATATGGGCCATTATCAAAAATTTTTGATTTTATGCCTTAAAAAAATAATAAAGTGATTCGAATGCATATAGAATCAGTTCGCATTAATTACTTCGTGCAGAGGGCGCTAAAGTTATAGAGGTTTTAACCCTAAGGTACATACCTGGGTATCTTTTTTGGGTTTAAAATGCTTGCATTTCTTCAATAATAAAAATATAGTCACGAAACTTCAGATGTTTCTAAATCTTGGAAACTAAAGAAATCGCAATTTCGTTAACTTATTCTATATATAAAATGGCATAAAATTTTACAACTGCGGAAGTCAATACCCAGTGTACCCAGGTATCACCATATTATTCTTATGTATTTTGCACTACAATTAACCTTTCTTTGCTTTTTGGTTCATTTAAAGTTGAAATTAAATTATTTTTGTTTAAACTAGTGAATAATCTTGTCCCTGTGAGGCAAAAGTTTAATTGTATAAAATCTAGCTCCGTTAGGATTTTAAGGAAATCTAATTGAATAAGTAAGCCAATTTTGAACTTTCTACGTTATTTCAGAGCTACAGAAAAAGGAATAAAAGATAGTATATGAGAACTTACAAATCTTTCTTAATATCACTATTTTGCGCCAATCTTTATGATTATGACAATGACGGCACACATTTCAGCCATATTTGCATCCTTTAGTATTAGCTGTGGTTTTTATTAGTTTTTTATACCCTACACCATCATAGGTGGTTGGGGTATTATGAGTTTGTGCTGATGTTTGTAACGCATAGAAAAATTTATCCAACACCCATCTGGCTGTCCATGTAAACCCTATGCACAAAGTACGGGTAAAAATTTTAGAGATAATTCAATGAAATTTGGTACGTGCGACTATTATAATACAAGGACGAAGTATATTGAAATTGGTTGGGAACGGTCCATAATTTCACCTATCCTCCAAACAAATGTCTTCCCGAAATAGATTTTAAACATTTAAAAATGCCTTAAAAATAAGAATATTTTAATGAAATTCGGTGCAAAGAAGTTCCGTATAAATATCAATCTTTTTATCAAATTTTATGAAGATCGGTCCAGAATTGACCATAGCTCCCATATAAACTCTCTTCCGAAAATCAGTTTGACGTGCAAAAATCCCACATGAATGTTAGTATTAAGTTAATATTTGACACAAATAAGTTTTATGTAAGTACCCAGCAAAAACTTTTTGGTTTTCGGTAATGACAACTATTTATTAAAATAGTTTCTTGGTAATGAGGCGTCATTATTATTTGCCTACTCTGTAATACATTAATAAGTACTCAATAGTATAATAGCACAGTAATAACAAAACAAAATGTCTAAAAAGATATTTTAAACTAAAAAGAGTTTTTGTCGCTTAGGAAACTATATGCGAGATGGGGTACTGAGTAAGACGTTAGTCATTAAAAATCAATGGTTAGTTTGTGTCCAATTTCGAGTATCACTGACGGCAAAATTTTTTTGTTTTTTTTTTATTTTTGTTTTCGTTTAAGTACATATTTTTTAGTACCCCTAGAGTCAAAAAATAACTACATGAACAAAACTAACTAGTTATTCAGGCAAAAAATAAGTAGTTTATTTTTGTTTCCAATTATACCTGCTAGCTTACCTGGAAAGCAAAGTTTTTGCTGGGTAGAAACAACATTGCCAAATTTTATGAGAATCGATCAATAATTTACCATAACCGCAATATAAATCTACTTCTAGGAATCGCCCTAAAGTGCATAAAATCATGTAGATGTTAGTGCGATTTTCAACGCATTATTCGGTATTTGTATATTTTATTTTACATTTAGTAAAATTGGCCACAGGTATAATATAAGTCCTCTTCTCGAATTTTTATGCTGGTATACAATGGTGTAGGGTATCATATAGTCGGTCTTGACCGAATATATCATTCTTTCTCGTTTTATTTTGTTTTTAAACTCAAAATTTTCGCTTTTTTTAGTTTTTTGATTCTTAAAATTGCCTTAAAAAGGCTATGAAGAAAATAATTTCTTATTTGCTTTTATTATTTTATTTTTACAGAATTATTCATTTAAGCATTTTTGTGTATTAATTCGCACAAAAAATTTTTCTATGGTGCTAAAATTTTTCACTTTATTATTTTCAAGTCTTGCAGTAATGCCGCAAAACTTAGTAAGGATTAAATTCAATTTCAGTCAGGTTAAAAATTTTTGATAATGGCTCATATGCGTTGCTTTATTTAAGTTTTGACATTGTATGTGTATATTTACAACTTCTAGTACAATGACAACAACATTTATAGCAAACATCAACATTTGACAATAAACAACAATATTAGGGAGCAACTTTTTTGTTTGAAGTATTTCCTCTTTTTTCTTCTTTGGAATTGTAAATTGCAAGAAGACACTCAAAGAAATTAGTTTGTAATTTATGGAAATAAAATTATAAAATATTTATTTCTATACTATTTCATACTTTCTAAAAGCCCAAGCTCAGAAACTGCTACGAAACTAAAAACAAACAAGGTTTGAAACCGATACCGTTTAAAATGGTTACCATCGGCTACGGTAACCGTTACCGAAATTATTACTTCCCAAAAACACCGGTATTCAAGTACCGTTTTCCTTAATACCGGTATTTTAGCTTTATATAATTTACTTGCTTTTAGAAAGATAAAATTATTTTGAATAACAACTGTTGATTTAATGTAATATCTGAACCGTTTATTTTGAAAGTGACCTAAGTCTATACACAAAATTAATGAAATTGGGTATAAAAATATTTAAATTTTTACGTAATTATTTAATTTTCATTTAATTTCTTTCTTTTATATTAAAATTTGATAAGATTTCTGAATGAATAAAGAAGAAAGCTTAAATTAGGATAAAACTATGACGTAAACATTTAACTATTTTTATGACTAACCCGATTTTTTTGATGAAGTTTTTTGTTTTTATCAAGATTTCTTTGTTCTAATAGATTTCCTAAAACGAAAAAAATAAAAAAAAAACTAAAAATTTATCTTCAGTTAGGTTTCTAAAAATTCTTAACGCAAATGAACAAAGTGGTAGAGAAAATTGTGTGGATAGTAATTTTACTTAAGTCATATCCCTTATGCTAGATGTATTAGGGTTGTTGGAAGAAGTTATCCAAAGTCAGTGAAACGCGTTCAAAAGAGAAAATCCTTATTCTGAAACGTTTCGGGCCAAAAAATTTGTTTTTCTACATTTCCCAAATTCCGCGATCATAATTTACAATACTTCGAAAATAAGATAAATTGTCTGTATAAAAATATGAATATCTTCCAAAATATATATAACACTAAGTTTATATAATTAAAGGTAACAAAATTGTCTTTAAAACATTACCTGAAACATGTTTTTGTGTTGAATTTGAATGATCGATATTTCGCGAATTAAATTTCGTAGTATCTCAAAAAATGGTATTTTTGAATTCATGAAAATAATATATGTAAGCGGTGAAGCTTTTCTGTATTTTATCTGTAAGTTAAACACCTATTCAGGGACGACACTGAAATAATAGACCGAAAAGTCATATATACCGAATTTCATCAAATTATTATGGTTTACACGGACAGCCAAGCAGCCAGCTAGATGTGTGGACGGACATCAATAAATTGATCCCCTAAGCGATCCTGAATCGAAAGGATATACTTGAAGGTGGCGGTCCGAAGATTTTTTTTCTCTACGTTACAAACACATAATACCCCAACAACCTATGGTGGTGCAGAATATAATTAGTACAAAAGTATCTAAATATTAATAATATTGATATACGTATATAACAGTGTAAAATTTGGAGAAACTATGGTCAATTATGGAGCGATCTTCATGAAATTTATCACAAAGATTGATACTTATACATAACTTCCTTACACCAAATTTTATTAAAATATTGCTGTATTTAAGGCATTTATTATAGTTAAAACTCTATTCCGGGAAGACATTTATATGGGGGCTAGGTGAAATAATGGACCGATCATAACCAATTTCAATAGGCTTAGTCCTTGTGTCATGAAAGTCATACCTGCTAAATTTCATTGAATTATCTTCGACGGACGGACATCGTTAAAAAGTGAGTCTGAGTCGATTGGTATACTTCCAGGTGGGAGTTGGATAACTTTTTCCATGCGTTACAAACATCAGCACAAACGCATAATACCCCAACTACCTATGGTAGTGTAGGGTATAAAAAAAAAGAGATTTATATGCTTGAACTCTATGATCACGTGTCACCAAATTGATTGATTAATCTCGGTTCGCAGAAAAAAGTTTTCATTTTGTTTGCACAGCAAAAAAATAAACGAGAAATAACATTGTTACAGCATTATGACTACAATAATATTATGTTCTCATTGTTAATTTTCTTGAAGTTTAATAACTCTATGTTCATGAAAATAATGTTTTTGTTTAAATTTTATCTTTTAGTGTTTACACTCAATAAAAATTTTAATATGATTGACCGCAAAAATTATATGTTTTTAAATATTTTTACCAAAAACAATATTTTATTATTATTATGAAAAACTTCTACAACCATTAAATGTTTGCGTCTTTTTCCTTGTTCTTAAATCATATTATATTTTTAAACCATATTAATACTTGCCCTTTTCACAAACTTAGTGGAAGAATGAACAACTTGTTTGTTTATAAATATGTTTTGTTTCTAATATTTATTTACCAAATTCATTGTAATTCTCATTTAGTTTATATATGAATAAATATAAATACACAAGGTTTGGTAATACTCGGTGTGATTCTAGCAACATAAGATATTGATTAACTACAATTAAAGAGTTTAGTTAAAAAAACATATCTTGCATTTGAACCACATATTGTGATGCAAATGAATATAATTAATGACCAAATAATATGTAAATATTTTTTTCTTAAATAATGCATTTTAATTTAATATGTGATAAGATGGAATAATAATATGACAAAATAACGTAATAACATTATAAGAATGGATAACTATATGATAACGTGGAATAATAATATTATAAAATAATATATTATTATACCCCATTGTCATATAAATCGTAATATGACAATGGGGTATAATAATATAAAAAGATGGAATAATAACATAATAACATGAAATCATTATCTGATAGAACGAGATAATGATTGTTAAATTATATGTAAGGCTAGAGTCATAACATGAAAAAACAAACCATAAAACCGGACATAATATGACAAAATGGAATCATAATAACTATTATTTATAATCATTTCCATTTTTCGCTTTGATCATATAATCATAATCATATCATAATGTTGCTCTTAGAGTATGGGTACCATAACTGCGTTTTTCCTATGCGTGCAGGTACTTCAAAAAATTAGCATTCTCCCAACTCCAAATGCACTCAGAACTAATATTTTGAATTTCTTTGAAAGTTATTAAGAATTGCTTTTAAAAAAGTTTAAATAAGTATACATTTAGCACAGGAAAGGTTTATTTAAAAAAAGAACGAGAATAGGTATTTTCAGAAAAGTACTTTTTACTGCACAAAAATACAACCACTTTGGAAAACAAAAACAAGTAAGAAAATTATAGTCGGTCGGACCATATTATACAATACACCATTTTATATATGGGACCAGTGGCCAATTGTGCGTCGATACTTGTATTTAACATATATTTCTATGAACCATACGTATCCATATATTATGTCATGTAGCGCGATTCCCGGAAGTATGTGTTTTATGTGAGCTATGGTCAATTATGGGCCGATCCTCATAAAAAATTAAATTAAATTGATTTTCTTAAGGGGGGCTTTACATAGGAGCTATGGTTAATTCTAAACCGACGTTCTTTAAATTTGACATATATATATATAACTTATATATGTCAAATTTTATTAAAATATTGTATCGATCCGTAGTTTAATTACCAGGTTTACATGGACGGACGGACGTCGTTAAATCGACTCAGAAAGTGATTCTAAGCTGACCTAGACCTATGGTGGAGTATAATATAAATATTAAGATATTGAATACAAAAGATTTGTTACAGCCGATTACAGAAAACTTAAATGTAAAATTTTATTTGATTAAGAAATTTGCAAAAATAGACTTTCAGTGCTTTTTTGTAATAACTTCATGTGGCTTATTCCTGAGTGTTATAAAAATATTCAAATGGATTTCATCTTCAAACGTATTTTTTTTCTTTTTATATTAAATAGGAGTATTTAATATTTTTCCATAAAAAAAATTAGTAAAATAATTTTTTCGAAAGTATTCAGACATGCGACAATATTTAGATTTCTTGTTGTCTACTATGTTAATATTTAATATTTCAATAAAAGAGAGTTATGTCTAAATATTTTGTCTGGTTCATAATGGAATCTTTAAAAAAATTTTGTTTGCCAAAATGTGCGATAAAAATATCACACATTTTACCAACATTTTTCTCGAGTGTTGACTTTAGGTCGTATTTTGTATTTTTATGTTGAAAATGTTGTTTACTGTCAGTTTTTCCTTTGTTGTCTGTTTTTATGGTTTGCCACTATATATATGTTTTTTTCTACTTCTTCATCTTCCAAACATTTAGATGTTGCAGTTATTTTCTGTAATATTTTATTTTTTATAGAAAACTTTAGTTACAGCAATTGCTACCCATTTTCCTATTTGACAAAGCTACAGTTCGTTTTCGTTACTACATACAAAAACAGTCATACAGTAATTCGTTCCTCATGATATTTACTCGATGTAGTTGTTACAATTAAGTAAAAATATTTCATTTTTTCTTAGACACTTTTAATGGTAGGTGACAATTTTCATTTCAACTACAAGACAATTTACACTTTTCTTTCAAATGATGTTGATGTTGTCTGTCTTAAAATTTCCATTTGTTAGGAAAGGAAAATTTTAATAGGAAGAAATTTTCTACGGCCAAAAACATAAATTACATTTTTTCAATTAATTAAGACATGTTGGCAGGAGTAGAGACACTAACTAAAAAAAAAGACAAAAACTTAAATGAAGCAATAAATAAAAAACATGAATGCAAAACATGAAAAATATATTTTTGTATGCACAATTCTTCAATGCGATACAAATAATGAAAGCTGGTAACTTTGTAATTTGCTTGAATGAAAAATGTGTTTTATATTGTTAAATGATTGAATATTGAATGATAATTTTGTATAACCCTGACCTTTATATTGGTTTTATGGCATGTTTTATCCTTTCCTTAGCTCATATATGTATATATAAGATGATTTTTTACATCTTTGGTGACCTTCACTTGTATGCAAGTAAGTTTTGGCAACCAGTTTCAGTTTTGATCATTTTTATTTTCAGTTTTTGAATAACGTGTTGTGCTGATGTTTATTAAAAATTTCATACATATTTTGATGTACTCGTACGTTTCATTTTCAGGTTCAGTAAGAAAATTCCAAAGATTTTATAACAGTTTGTATATAAAATGTTGTGACCATGCTGTGTAGGTGTATACTGTAATATTTTTGCATTTTAATTAGTTTCAAGGTTCATTGAACATTTTACAAGTTTAAAACACCCTACTTCATAAATATTAAAGTTGGCCATGATCAAATGCTGGCCAAGAGCAAATTTTGAACTTTACTTGGATTATACTTGCCTAATTTATGAAGTCAATTGCAAATCAAATCTTTTTAGACAACTAATTATATAAAAGTCACAAAAGATTTAGGTACAAAAATTAAATTTTTTTACCATTTATATAAATAATATAACATGTTTCTTCATTTCACCCATTGTAGAGTATGTATCTTCATTTGACCTTACTTTAACTTCTCTGGGGGCTATTATAAACTTAAATCAACTGATTAAAGTAAAAAAAAAAAACGTTAATACTTTTATTTATTTTGTTAATATGCTAACAAAAGGACATTAATTTTAAATAAATAAAACAAAAGTCATATTAAATATTCATTATTTTACAATACGATCACATGTTGTTTAAATCAACTAGTTAATATGTGTTACAATTTATTAACGCAGACTTGTTAAAGCAACATTTATTGCACAGTAAAACACAATAATTTACATAATAAATAAAATTATTTATATCCTCTGATCATTTAAATTCAACATCGATCTAAACATGACGCCATTCTAACACGAGTATTTATTGAAATTAAAAAAAACGATAAGAAATGTTAGAAAATTATTTACGTGATTTTCATGTAATAAAATTATATTTTGCTTCTGATAATTCTGATGTATTTTATCTAAAAATGCCAACGATAAGTTATCTCACTGAAATGTTTAATATAAAAGGGGATGTAAAATGTTTAAACAATAAAGTATTTGACAATATATACACAAAAAAAAAAATAAATAAATAAATAAAAATGGTTTTTATTCACGAAATGCTTATATTAATTAAAAACTTGTTTGATTTTGCTACAATTATCAAAATATTAATATTAATTAAGTGAAATTAATTGATCTTTTTTATAAATTTCAATAATTTTTTAATCAAATAAATTCTATTTACAATTGGAATTTTGTTTAAAATGCATCAAAATATTAATAAATCCATTCAAAAAATAATTCTATAATAAAAAAATTACGTAAAAATTATTTCGCTAATAGAAATTGCATTCAAATTTTTTATTTCAAAATTTTAATAGTATTTAAATAATATTGAATAATAAAAATTAAATGCATACAATCTGTTGATGTAAACTAAAAAAAAAGGTATGCATGCACGCGGAGAAAAAATATGGTTGCAGTGACCATAATATAAAAGCAACATATTATGATTGGTATATATTGTTACCACAAAAATTTTCATGGTCATAAATAAAAATAAATATGAAAATTATAATCATAGAACGATCTATATTTATCATAATATGATCACATCGTTTTTTAATTCTATATATAAATTTAATCATGTTATGATCCGATAAAAATCATAAATGTATTACATCACATCATGATCCGATTTTCTCATATTATGATTCGATTTTATTACATTATAATTCGGGTTTATCATAAGTATTATATAAAAAATTTTAAAAGTTTCAGATAACAGGTTTCCAATTTATCTTATTACGATCAAACATTATTTTTTATCAATGATTTATTATTTATTATCTAAATTATTTAATTTAATCATAAACTTTTAAACTCATATTCTTTGAATCACACCAAATATAACCAAACCTTGTCTATATATAATTATTCACATACAAAGTAAATGAGAATTATAATGAAGTCGAAAAATAAATAGTAAAACCAAAATATATTTAAAAACAAACAAGTTATACATTTTCCAACCATATTTGCAAAAAGCATACCTATTATATTTATTTGTAACATTTTTGTAACATTTGAATATAAACATTAAATAATAAAATTTAAACAAAAGCATTGTTAACATGAACAGAGTTTTATTAAGATTAATGAAAATTAACAATTTGAACATAATATTGTTGTAGTGACAATACAGTAATCATGTTTTTTTCCGCATGTGATTTTAAATTAAATTTATTTATACACATTTCACTGAAATATCCAGGAAACTCGGTCATTTCTGTTAGATGTTCATAATAGGAAATTATTCGAGATATAATTTTTGTAACCTAATATGTCGCCCATATAAAATACATTTAAACACATAAAAAAATCTCCAAAAGTTATAATAGCATACTTACATTTTATATCAAAATTAATTTTCTAAGGAGGAGATAAACACATTTGGCTCATAATTATATTCAATTGCACTATGTAAAAATCATTTCGTGTAATGGGCGGTTTTAAGTTGAGCATATACAAAATTTTACATACTTGAAGCTTATGTATAATTCTCGTAGAAATTACGAGCAATATCAAAACCTATTGCGTTGTTCAAATAAAAAATAATAATATTTTCAATGTTTGATATTATTAGTTGTCATATTTTAGGGTTTTTTAGCAAAATTTTAAAAATTTTTTTTATACAAGAAATTTTGCGAAAAATGCAGTTCAAATATAAGTTATTTTTCCATATATTATACGAAAATATATTTTATTCAAGTTTATTACAAAGAAATGCTATTTCACATTGTTATGCTTTTTAACCCTAGTTAATTTTTATCTTTTTCTCTATGACATTATTATCCTTAAAAATTTTTTGATGTGCGTCCAGATTTTCGATAAGCATTACAAACATATATTTAATTTCGTGCTGTCCATGCGATATGCCTGAGCAGAATGTGTTTTGTCAAAAGTTTTCATCTGTAAACGACATTTGACTTAAATTTATAGTCCTGATCAATTATATTTATAGTCGTTCTTCTATCTATATGTGCAAGATTTGTACAAATCGCAATTCTTTATATAAATTTTACAATAAATTTATTTTGAGTGCGCCTTCGATTTAGTTTTTAAATGATAAAAAACAAAGTTCACGCAATAGTTCGTGTACTAGTATATCAAACTGCAAATGTTCTTTGCGAAAAAATGATTTTTTCAAAAATTTTCGCTGCTACTTTCCGACTTTTGAGACTGTCTACCGCATTGGCTATTTAGGGCACATCCACAATATATAGCGCAAAATAAGCATTATTATACGACCTAAAGTTAACACTCGAGAAAAATGTTGGTAAAATGTATGATATTTTTATCACACATTTTGGTAAACATTTTTTTTTTTTTTTAAAATATTTGTATTCCGTTCAAATTCCGTAAAATTTCGACTGTTAGCAGTCTGCATGATAACAAAAAGGATCTAGAATTTGTCCCAAAAGTCTGACTAGCCTATATAGGATCATGTGGGATCCAAAAGTATAAACGTGTATGCAAAAAGTGTTCAAGAAATAGAAAAAGTTACATAATTTCAAGCCCTTTTTCTCAGTTTTTGAACGTTGAACAAAAATCATGATTATAAAAAAATCTACATGTATATTTTAGAAGCTATTAGCAATTAAACAAGTACACCTGTGAAGTTTTATTTTTGCTTTTTTTTCAAAAAGTCATATTTTTGAACAGGAAAAAGCAATGAGTTTAAAAGTTAATGATTTGAGAAATATTTCCGATAGCTAATTCGAGATTTCAAATCCAAAAATTTCAGTTTTCTGTCCCAAATAAAAGTTAATAACTGACCTTTATCAAAAACAGGTATGAAAGATATAGTCGATCAAGTCCGACCATGTGATACCCCGCACCATTGTGTATGTGTGTGAAAATTAGGAGGAGATCTTATATGGGATCTGTGGCCAATTGCGGATCTATACTTGTATTAAGTGTAAAATATTTCAAAAAAAAAAAAAAAAAAATACCTGTGCATTATAAAATGTTGATTCTAACATTTATATGAGATTTATGCACTTTAGGGTGGTTTCCGGATTGGACCTTATATGGAAGCTAAGGTTAATTATGGACTGTTCCGCATGAAATTTTGCACTGTAGGTTTTACTTATATAGAACTTATTCACATAAGATATTAACACCATACTAACATTAGAATGAGATTTCGGAAGAAGAATTTATCTGGGGGCTATGGTCAAATATGGACCGACCTTCATGAAATTTGGTGTCATGATTTATACTTATACAAAACTGATTGTTGCCGTATTTGTTTAAAAGATTACTATATTTAAGGCATTTATGATCATTAAACCCCTATTCCGGCAGGTCATTTTTATATGCGCTTGGTGAAATAATGGATCGATCATAACCTATAAGCTATATCCTGTACCAAAATAATTATTTATGCCAAATTTCATGGAATTGTGTTCAAAATGGCTACCTGTACTTTGCTACAAGTTTTACATGAACTGCCAGACAGATGGACGGACATCTATAAATCGACTCAGAAAGTGATTCTGAGTAAAACGATATACTTGAAAGTGGGGGTTTGAAGATTTTCTCTCTGTTATACTACCTATGGTTGTGTAGGGTATAACAAAATGTTAAAAATAACTCGTATCGATTTTTATTTAATTTTATTTTCTATTTTACTTGTTTAAATCATTTATGTTAAACCATTTAGGTCTCTGATACCAAAGAATTTTTTATTTGATCCTTCGAATTCTTAGAATAAAATTAAATATGAGTTCAGTTAGACTTCGCGCAATTGAAAATGAAATATAGTCATTTTCAAAGTCAGTATATTTAACTGAATTAATTTTCACCACAAATGTAGTACTTGAGATGATTTTTATATTATAGGTATATATTTATTATCGTTTTTTGAGTAATAACACTGAAAAAAATAAATACATTTTAAATTTTTGTTCATAAATATTATGAATTGAACATGAATTTTTTCCCAAACTTAAATTGTTCATAATGAAAATTTTAGGAAATTTGTAAAAATCTTGCTAAATCTTTGATTTAGTTTTATCATATATTTGATAGCAAATGGTAATTGGAAATAGTTATACATGAAAACGACAACAAAAACCACCTTAAAATGGCAAAATTCCAAGGAAAATCTGTAAAAAATAATTTGCATAACTTCGCTCGCATTCTGCAGCACATCAAAAAATAAAAGCGCTTGTGTTCTGTTCCCATAATGTAGCTAAAAACCATTAAAAATTTAAAATTTTCCGAAGAAAATTCAAAAATTTTTTGCAAATTAAAATTTATATTTTTAATTTAAAATTTAAACAATTTATTTTAAGTCTTCTTGACTTTTGATTCATTTCAAAAAATATAAAAAAAGTTTTAATGCTTAAGAAATTATGCTTAAATATTATGAATTGAAATCAATGAAAATAAATTTTTATATTTATGTACAAACTTTTTTTTTTGTGAACAACAATAGTAATGCAAACATTTTCACATTTTTTCCACAAGTAAAAAAACCAATTAATACGTGAAACTTTAGATGATCAGTTATTCGACTTTTTGAATAAATCAATTTTCAAATAGTTCGAATAGTTAAAAATTTAAAAAAGAAAACGGCATTTTTTCCACAACAAAACTATATTATACCCTGAATTTGTAAAACGAAACGAAAATTCGTTTCGTATATTTTTATTTGAAACAAAAATAAATTTGATTTTTTGTTCTTTTTTCATTATACAAGAGCTCTGTTCCAATATTCGTCAAATTTACAGGCTTTAGTAAATTTAGGGCCCTAAAATTAAAGACTGATATGTTCTAAACTAATCCCCATAATATTTCAGTTTAATTATTTTTTTCACATGAATCATTTTTAAAATACCTCCAAAAATAAAGTTTTCGATCGACAGTGTACGAATGACGTTTAGTATGTAATGAGTAAAAAAAATACTTAAAATTAATTTTCATTCAAAATTAAAATTTTTGTAATATTTTCTATCATTTTATTAAAGTTTGAAGATTTTGAACATTTTCCATCGGAATTTATATTTTAAGGCATCACTGGAAATGTTTCATTCAATACTATTGATATATGTATTCATTCAACCCTTTAGTTGTAAACGTAATATTTTCCGGTCCATAATTGGTTAAGTTAATTTTTATGTCAAACAAATGGTTAGATAACAAAATAAATAACACCAAAATCATATATTTATCATAAAAACTACAAATTCATGTAAAATATTGACTAAATTTCAAATATCTCTTTAAATCGATTATTATCGCGGTTTTGAAGGAACTTATTCTATTTTTCATAAATTCATCTAAATTTAAGTGTAATAAATACTTCCATGTGGCTAATTTACAAAAATTGCTAATTTACCTTTTGGGAACTAAATGAATGAAATTGACCCTCTTGCTGTTAAAGGTGTAATTAAGTATAAACTTTAATAGTATCAGAATAGACCATTCCAATAGTACATTAGAACCCAGTCTATGTTGAAAAATGTCCGAAATATATAAAATTATATGATTGAATAAATAAAATATGACAATAAAATGTTAGTAAAATCTGAATCTTCCGCGACTGAAAAGAGATATAAAAATTAATTCAATGAATATATCCAGCTTTAGTATGCCTCTATTACAATTTGAAGTTAATTTTGTTTTAACGAAAATGTTGATAATGATATTGAAATAAATCGTATTTTTAGAGGTGAAAATGGTACAGCTCACGTAAATTTAAATATGTAATATTTTGAGAATCGTATAAGAACGGACAAATCTAAATTTCTGGAGGAGTACATTTGCAACAAAATGTAAAAAATCTCTTTAATTTGATTATTATCGTGGTTTTAAAATAACTTAACACATTTTTTATAAATTCATCTATATTTAAATATAACAAATACTTTCACGTTTGGGAATAGAATGCATAAAATTAACCCTTTTGCTGTTAAAGGGTTAATTACGTGTAATATTCAATAGTATCAGGATAGAATATTCCAATGGTACATTAAAACTCAATATATGTCCGAAATATATAGAACATTGCTATATACATATATATTGCTGTATATATGTATATAACATACTATTGAAGATTATACGTAATTAACCCTTTAAAGTGAAATGGACCATTTTCAAAACCCCTTTACAAATACGTATTTCTTTCAATAATATTACCAAAATTTTCGTTAAAAGAAAATTAACTTCAAAGCAATTTGGCGGTGCCAAAGCAGAAGTTGTGGTCTATAATTATTTATAATTAATTCTGCGCCACTACACACTTCATCAGTATTCTTGGTGTGTTATCCATTGAAACCTTAACATTGCTATTCCTAAAAAGTTAATGCCCTTTAAAAATGGCAAACGATCACAAAATGAAAAAGCAGTAATATTTTACAACTTTTGGTTTGGTTGTCTTATAAAAAGTTAAAAAAATCTATATTAAAATAAATTTCTATCCGTTATTAGCTGTATTTAAATGAATACATAAATTTAAATACGTCAAATAGTTTGGACAAAAATTCTTTCAATTATAGATTTATGAAAATTATTTTAATATATTCCCAAGACCTTTTTTTCAATAATAATGTACTAGTATTGAAAATAATCTACTTTTCAAATTGTTTATGTATTCATATTTATTAATACCTGTTTATCTGTCAGTCAGTGTCTGTTAACTGCCAGCTAATCTGACAGTTGATTTGTTTATGTGATTGTCTAGATAACGGTTTGACAGCATCAGACCAGTAATAAATATAAATACAGTCAGTTACATCTGCGTGCTAATTATATCTACGATAAGAATTACTTCTGAATTCTATAATTTTCTATATTTATATACAAATTTCTTTGATTTTTGTTAAAAACTAATTTTCCAAATTGTGAAAAATGTAGGCTATATTTTAAACAAATTTTAATAAATTTCTGAAAAATTTAACTTTGTACGAATTAAATAAGAAATAAAATGTTATATTTAAATTTCAAGAAATGTAATTTGATGATGCAAGAAACTATGATAAAATTCGTTGTTATTAACTGTAGGTCTAAAGAAACTCTAATAACTAAAAAGTACTTTAAAAGACTTAACTTCCGTAGTAGTATATAAAAACGGAATATTTCTAAATAATTTTATAAATCTAAAAAAGAATTATTGATTTATGAAATTGTTGAAATTTTTTGACAGAAATATTTAAATTTACTTCATTTAAAAAATTTCAATTAATTTGCATAAATAATTATTCTCAAGTTGTTTTTCCAACTATTAAATTTTATGATTTTAAAACTATTAAATATTCAAAAGCCCTTCTTGACACTTAAGTATTTAATTTTTCTAACAAAAATATAAACATTTCCTAAATGTCGGTTTGTGTTTATTTAAAAAATGAACCCTTCAACAACCTTGACAACAATTTAAAACTAAATTTGTAACCATAAATATTAATATGTATTTTACACATTAATATTACTCATATGAGTGAATTTAATATATGAAACCAACAAAAATAAAACTTATTAATTTTAAACTGAATTGTAGCATGACAAACTCATTTACAAGTGGGCTTACGGATACCCCTCTGGCTCTCTATATCATTAAGAAAAATGATACTCTAAATGGACTTAAATGCATTTCAAAACAAAAAAACGCACAATTTGAAAATTAATCTAAATAAATTGTAAGTAAGTCATTTATCATTTGTAGGAAAAATAAAAAATTAATCAAATAAAAAATTTCTAACATTTAATAGTTTTATTAGTTGAAGTAGCAGTAGGCTGACCGACTGGCTTAACAGTTACAAAAAGGTTAGAAATTAACAAAAAGCTGCACCAAAAATAAATAGTAAACACAGTGAAACAACTTGTGTAAACTAAATATTTAATATTGTATGTTAATATCTGTTGGTTATGCTGGCAGCAACGAAAACATCAATGTATCTAGTAGATACATTTGGCTCATTTACATTAAATACTTAAAGTCATTTAGTAAGTTTTTTTTATTGTAAATGAATGACCTTGTAAATTTAAATGAAAAATTGTTGAAAATGATTAGTAAAGACAAATAACAAATGATGTGTTATTAATTTTAATTAAAAAAAAATATATATATAGTTTTTTTTCTCTCTACAAAATTTTAATTCACATGTATGTATGTATGTATGTATGTCTGTATGTATGTATGTATTTTGTCTGCATTTATGTTTAACATTTAGCACTTTGAGATCAATGCAACACACTTATTAAATATTTATGTAAAATGTCTCTGCTGGGGCAGAAGTAGCTATTTTTTTTTATTTAGTTAGTTAAAACAAACATACTAATTAAATAAATTTTTATAGAGTTAGTAAAATGGTGTGTCTGCTGTTACACACTCGTAATTATCCAAAAAGGAGAGCAGTGTTGTACGAGACAAAAATACACATTATTAACCCATTTTCGACCACTTACTTTTTAGCTTTAATAGCTTTACCTATACTATAACTAATGCAATATAAGAGTGATTATAATAGTTTATACATATATTTTTAGCTTGGAATGTTGACTAAAAAAAATTTAAAAAAAATTGGAATTCCGTGGAATTTTTACTTTCCCTAGAGTTGGTCAAAAAAAGGTCTTTTTTTAAAATTTAAAAAATAATTGACAAAATTGTACAAAAAATCTAAAATAACTATTTAAACGATAGCCAAAATATCAAAAAATAATAAAATATTCACAATATGATAAATAATTTAGTAGGATAGGATCACCAAGCTACTAAAAATTGGTGTTGCGAAAACGCGTCAATGGTCAATTAGATGTAGTATGTTTTAATTATACTTACGCAAGGTGGCGTATCACAAATCTGGAAATTGTTAAAAAATTATGGAAAATAAAATATGAAGTAGTTGTGAAAAATGTTGTTGATAAAAGATAGAATATAGAAGATAGGATTTTTGGAATTATGGATACATGTGCAATAGAAACTCTTATATTGTAGTCTTACAAAATTGTATTATTTTAGATATTTTATAATTTCTGCTGTAAACATATTGAAAAGAGCTTATTTTTTACACATTCTGACAACAAATGTAAGATTGGGCTTCTAATAAATGATCGAAACTATCGAATATATATTGCATTTTTTAGGGGAATAATAACTTAATGAGTATGATCACCAATATTTTATAAGCATTTTATTGCTTAATGTTATAAATTTGCTCCAAAAGGGATAATAAATTTCTAATAGGGGTCATAAAATTTGTAATTTTTACAACGAATGTACATTTTTTTATTAAAAATATTTTTTAAAAACATAAATATTCTAATAACTAATGCGATTAGATACACGCAGAGAAAAAATATTGTTATAGTGATCATAATCTAAGAACAATATGTTATGATTAGAACATATGGTCACAGCAAAAAATAAAAATGATTATAAATAATAATTATTATGATTCCATTTTGTCATATTGTGTCTAATTTTATGGTTTGTTTTTTCATGTTATGATTCTAGTATTACATATAATTGAACAATCTTACTACATCATTATCCCATTCTATCAGATTATGATTTAATGTTATTTTATTATTATTCCATCTCATTATATTATTATAACACACTGTCATATTATGATTCCATTTTATGATATTATTATGCCATTTTTTATATTATTATTCCATTTTATGATATTATTATCCCATGTTATCATATTGTTATCCAATTTTATCATATTATTACTTAATTTAGTCATTTTATTATTCCTTATTATCGTATATTAAAATAAAACATATCAATAAAAAATTATTTTGAATTTTTCCACTAAATTTGTTAAAATATCTATTTCAAACATTTTATAGCCATGGGGGTAATAATATCAATAAGGTTTAAAAACAGAATATGGTTTAAGAACAAGGAAAAAGAATGGGAATATTTGATGGTTGTAGAAGTAATGATATTTTCTCATGTTAATAAACATTTTTTCTGGTAAAAATATTTAAAAACATATAATTTTTGCAGTCAACCATATTAACATTTTTACTGAGTGTAAGTAAACATTAAATGATAAAATTTAATCAAAAACCTTTGTTATTACGAACACAAAGTTATTAAAATACAAGAAAATTACCAATGAGAATATAATATTGTTATACTGATAATGTTCTAACCATGTTTTTTCTCTGTGTGTATACAATTCATAACTTTTGAAAAGAATTTATCCCATAAATGCCCTCTCTTAAAAATTTCAGTTCAATTTTATCTTTCAATCAAATTGAATTAAATGGATAACAAGTGCTAAGGAGTGCTAAAAGTGTGAAAAATATTTTACAATAAATAACTCGTCTAAAGTGTCAACAATCAATATACCGAAAAGGAAAATATATCAATATATCTGAAAGGGAAAGTTTCGCCGCAATAGACAAAGGAAAACTATTTTGTTGCCTTTGATAATAAGAATTCCTTTTTCACAACTATGTATATGCTATTATGACCATTATGGGATAATTTTATCAATTTCATGGAGAGCGTGACAAAAAAAATCAGCAAGACATAAAATACATTGTCAATAAGCCAGCTGGAAACTGAATTAGCTGAAGAGAAACTAAACATCGGATTAAAACGAAGGACTAAAAAATACCAATGTTCAGAGTTCCTGACCACCACATCTAAATGCTAATAAAGCAGTTAATCAAATGCAATATTTTAGTATATCAAATGCTTCGCAGTATAAAATATTTCATATAATAATTATACTATTTGTGTGTATGTGTTACCCAGCAAATAAGGAACTGAAAAAAAAACTGAAAAGGACATGATTTTAACTTTGTGTTTTCACTGGAGGGAAGTACTTAGTGCTGAAAAAGAGCTGCGGAAGTTACTTTTTTAACCCATGATTGTCATTGGGAGGAATTTCATCTTTTATGCTTCTTGTTCATTGCTTTTGAAGTGTTTCTCTTAAAAATATATTTATAAAATTGTTTAATAAAAATATAGTTTTTGCTTTGTTGAAAGTAATAAAAATACTTTTCAATTTGTGAAATTTTTATTTTCTTAGAAATTATAATTCATTATAGTTCATAAACTATTTACTAATATATTTTTAGAAAATAATTTATATAAATAATAACACAGTCTGTATGGAACATTGTTCTATAGACATATATAAAAATTATTCACCCTTTTCCCTGCTAAAAATACATTTGTTTTTACCTTTTTGGAAGTAATTTTTATTAACTTTCAAAAAAGTGAAAAATATGCACTTCATTCTACTTTTGAAGTGGTGAAAAATTTCTTTTATGGAATCAATTGTTCGATTTTTTTAAGGGTATATGTACATTATAAAGGACAATTTTGTCCTACACCGTCAAATTCTTTGAAACTTTTTCTTCACTATTTAAATGCCTTAAATTTTCGTTGGAATGTTCCACCTTCAATTTTATTGTTTCACACTAGATATCCCAGCAAAGTAATTTTTAAGAAAGTATTTTTTCACTTTTTTCCCAAAGTTATAATAATCGTGCTTAAAAAGTTATATAAACTCTATCCAAAGATGTCATTAAGAAACAATTTAAGAATTTACAAATACTTGCTACTTAATAATAACTTTTTTAATCAAATGAAAAATATAGTTATGCATATTTTTTTTTTTTTTCAATAAAAAATATTTGGTTTATACAAAAATTAAAAGTAATTTTCTTGAATTGGTAAAAAATAACACCAAAAAAATCAATTTTACATAACATCGTGAACATGACTTCCTACTCAGAGAATAGGTATCAAAAAAAGAGAACAATGACAAGTCTATGTTAAATTCTTTGGAAATGATCCGAATTTGTACTACTTCTGGATCACAAGTGCAGGATCTTCTTCTTTGGATGTTCTTATTTTGCAGAGTATATCTACTTAATGTATCAATTATAAAATAAAAACAAAACTGAATTTAACTGACAAATAAAACAAATTTTTCCTATAAAATTTCTTTGGACGTCTACTTTCTATATGAACATAACATACCCCTTATTGACCACTGATGCGTTTTCGCAACACCGAAAACTCGGAAACTAAACCAGCTAGGTGCTCAAGTCTTTAGACTTTATGATCACAGTTACTAAAATAGATCCCACACTAAATTTTATTAATTTATTTTAACGGGATCGGGTAGTGGTCGGAAATGGGTTAAGAAACAAACTAAAAAAAAGCGTACACTTCCAGATTGACTTGCAATTTTATGTAGCAATTTTAAGTATTGGAAAGTTGTTAAACTAAAAATTAAAAATAGAAAAAATTGTAATGGTTGACATATTTGTGGTGTTATTTTGTTGTTTTTTTTTATTATTTATGTGTATTATTAAAAATGACAAATAATAAAAAAACATAGAAATTAAATTATAGTCGGTTTCTTGCACTAGTTAAGAAACGTTTTTATGTCGCTTTGAAAAGTGCAAATATTTGCACGCCTTTGTCGCCAATTATTAAAGATTAAGATTAGTGGTTAACAATGACTATTATTTAGCGTTAAGAAAGCATCAATATCATAGTATACAATCGAATTTCCTTACGTTTAATTATAGTTCTTATAATTGTCCAAATTTTACTTTCGAAATATTGCCTATATATATATGCTAACAAAACGAAATGTATTTTGTTGTCACAAAGTATCTGCGAGCTTAAAACAGACATTAGAAATATTTGCGAATAATATAAAATATAGATACACCATTATGAGAAAAAGATCTACCGAACAATTTGGGACTGCTTAAATAAAACGATATAGAAATGAAACAAGTTTAGGGGCTTAGACAGATCTCAGGTTGGTGGGATATTCATCTGCTGGTGTTATATATGTCTCCTAATATACCACAGTCCGACTTATAGAGGATTACATATAAACTGGTAATGGACGCAACAAACCTTATTCTTCGTCATTGCAGAGGGTTATAAAATTGGGGAGTACTCCTGGAGATTTGATTTGTGTATGCAAAACATAAAAACCAATTTAATAGCTAAACCAGAGCAGATAGAGCAAAAAGGATGAAAAATTTCCTACTACAAATCGAGTTTAATACGAATAACATAAAAATTGGTTTTATAGCTAAACTAGAGCATATAATGAAAAAGAACTTAAAAATCGATTTTATATAAATCAGAGCAAATACACTTAAAATAATGAAAATCTACGATCACTGAAAATTCCCATCATATAAAAAATACTGGTGTATAAACGTACCAATTCCAGGAAAAATTGTAATATTATAATAATAAAAAAAATGCACAAACAAATTCAATAATCGCTTAAAAAATATATGTATATATATATACTTTTTGACGTTTTTCCTCTCCGCACCCTGATCGAAATGAAAAAATCGGTTTCCGATAAGATTTGGAGAGCAAACAATGAATATAACAAATTTACATTTTATAAAAACAAAACCGTTCTTAAAAAATATTACATAAAATAAAAAATAAATCCCCATATCTCCGCTATCTGTCTCCGTTAGGATTTATGGGACGTATAGCTAACTAAGAAAGCCGAATTATAATTTTCTATGTCGTCTGGGAACTTCAGAAAGTACTGAAAAGAAAAAATATGCTTGAGAAATTATATATAAATTTGATTACCTCCGTTCCCTGATCGAAATTTTAAAATCCGTTTCCGATAGAATCTACTATGTATAGCTAAACAAGTAAGCTGAACTTTAATTTTCTATGTCGTCCACCTTCGTTAAGATTTGTAAGACAAATTTTCTATGTAGTCTGAGAGCTACAGAAAACTCTGGGAAGAGAAAACAGGCTTAGAAAATTATATATATAGATATCTGCGCTCCGTGATAGAAATTTCAAAATATGGCTGGATTTGTAGGACGAATAGTTATATAAGTAAGTCGAATTTTACATTATCTGGGAGTTTCAAAAAGCTTAGAAAATTATATATAAATACGCTTATCTCCGCTCCTTGATAGAAATTGCAAAATCTAGCTCAGGAAATATATACATAATAAGTCCAACTGTACTACAAATTTAAATTTGGTTCCAATCGGTGAATTTGTTACCCAACTTAAATCAGAAATTATACTCATAAGTGGAAAAAGGAAAAGTGTCATCGAAGAACAGCATCGAGAATAAATATATAGTGAGCAAAAAAAAAAAAAAACAATTTGTACACCAAGCAGTTCCCTCTTTAAACTAGTATATTCCTGTAACGCTTGAAGCTTTTAAGTTGAAACAAAATGTTATGAAAGCAAGAATTAATTAGAATTCTATGAATTATGTTTAATTTGCTTGACTATTTTGCTTTAATAGTTTAAAATAAGATATTATGAAATAACTCCATTTTCAGAACAAAAAAATTTGTTGTACACTTACTTTGGTAATTCAAGCACACAAGTAAAATTTATGAACTTGCGATTATATGTAGGAATTTTTGTGGTTTTTGCTTTTAAAATTTCTGAATTTCGATAACAATTTTTGAAAAAGCAAACATTATAACAGTTCCCATACGAGGAATGTGGCCGGCCTTTTAATTAATAAACAGTTGGATAAATCGCAAGCGCGACATGATATATTATAACCCAACAACTAATTGCACCACATCAAATTCGACAACCCCGCTATATATTCATAGTGCACCAAGGAAGATGAAACTGCGGTTTTTCAAAAAAAATAATAATAATAATAATTTGCATTGAAGCATTATCTAAGTGATCGTACCACTGCACATTGCAGCAGAATCGAAAATTTTTAGAAATAAATCTTTAACTTCTAATCGGCTGGTTGGATTTACTTAGACTTTCACATAGGCGATGCGGAGGGGTTTATAATTTTATGTTTTTAAGAGGGTCCCCACAGACGCCCTCAAGAGCGTAGCTATTGGGGCTTAAAATAGGGTACATCTCATTGTTTTTTATTTATTTACGTATATCACATCTCAAAGCATACATCTACAAACAGAATTTAGTTCCGTTTTCTGTCGACCAGTGTTACTATGTAAAAATCATAAGAAAACTTAAATGCAGTAATTGGGTTGATAACTAATGTAAATCTAACATTACGCAAGGCAGAAATAGTTACTAAGGCTTCAAATATAAATGATAGTTTCATTACGCGCAACCTGTCGAGCTGTCCAGCTGTCGTAGAGTCTAGATGAACCCGTTTTGACATAATCATACAACTCGTGCTGGCGCTAAGATTTTTAGTACTAGCTTCACCCTGCAGCTGTGCGTTACTTTAATAGGTCCTTTAGTCTTTAGGCAGATATGTACAAATCTCTGTCTCTTGACTGTTAGGGCAGGACCTTCGACGAGAAAGTGAAAATTGTTTCTCATTTATTTTCTGTCCATACAGCTGCGACCAAGATCATTAAAGGAGAGTCCAAGTCGACTTGCATGTATTCCTAACACCCAAAGTTCCGTTAATACTGACAGCAATCTTGATATAGATTTACTATTGTGATTTATGAGTTGCATTGTGCGGTTCTCGATAAAAGAGGGCACATCACCTTGACGTCCCTGCATTACCTATATTATGTGACCTTCCTCAGCCTTTTTCAGAAAGTGCCTGAAGATACTGCTCTTTATAGTCCCAAGCGGAACTGCTACTGGATTTCGAAATATTCGAGCCCAATCTAGCTAGTTCGTCCGCCTGTACATTTCTAAAAATGGTCTCCATGCGCAGGGATTCAAACTAAGGTAATGTCAGAAAGTCGACCTAGCCTTGACATTTCTTCCTTACATTAACTGACCAGTAGAGACTAAGTAGTAAAAGATTTTAGGGACAGAATATCCCCGCAAATATTTCTATCATATAGAAACTTACATAAAATAAACTGCATTCATCAGGGAGACGATATAAAATACTGATCTCAGAATCATTAGAAAAGACACCGGATCTAATGCCGCAGTTTATCATAGAGCCGTCAATATAAACCCTGGCATCATAGTTATCTATGAGGTTAACCCTGCACTACTCACTCCTAAAGGAGGCACACAGATCGAACAAATTTTTACAAACATCATACACATCGAAAAAAACTCCAGCTAGAGTATAGACTAGCGTGTAGTCTCTTCTAGTTTAAAATATTGTGTATTTTATAGTCCAAAATATAGTATATAGTTAAGTCTACATTTTAGTTTCTCTATAAGGGTGGATCAAATTGTTCGGGTAAGAAAGAAAAAAAGAGAAAAGTGTATAGCAAAAACGAAATCTTTGCAATATTCTAAGAAAAGAACACGCAGAGAAAAAATATAGTTATAGAGACCATAATCTAAGAGCAACATATTATGATTGGAACATATGATCACAGCGAAAAATAAAAATGTTTATAAGTAAAAGTTATTATGATTAAATTTTGTTATATTGTGACGGATTTTACGGTTTGCTTTTTCATGTTATGATTCTAGTCTTACATATAATTGAACATTCATTATCCCATTCTATCGGATTATGATTTAATGTATTGTATTATTATTCTATATTATTACACCACATTATTATAATATGATCCTATTTTATAATATTATTATCCCAGGTAATTATATAGTTATCCAATCTTATCATATCATTATTTAATTTTGTCATATTATTATTCCATCTTATCACATATTAAAACATAAAATATTAATAAAAATTATTGTTTTTATAATCTCTTTTTTTTTGGAAATAATAGAGAAAAGTGTTCATTATCAAAAAAAGAAATACATATTATTTCATTAATTATATTCATTTGTACCACCATACGTGGTCCAAATGCAAGATATATTTTATTAACTAAACACTTTAATGGAAGTTAATCAATATCTTATATTGCCGCACCAAGTACAACCAAACCTTGTCTATTTATATTTATTCATATATAAACTAAATAAGAATTACAATGAAGTTGAACGACAAACATTAAAATAAGTATTATATTTATTTGAAACATTTTATTGTCATCGGAATAATAGTATTAATATGGTTTTAATAAAGAATGTGGTTTAAGAACAAAGAAAAAGACTGCAAATATTTAATGGTTGTAGAATTAATAATATTTTTCATATTAATAAAATTTTGTTTATAGCAAAAATATTGAAAAACATATAATTTTTGCAGTCAACCATATTATTGAGTGTAAACATTAAATTACAAAGTTTAAACGAAAACATTATTATCATAAACACAGAGTCATTAAAATTCAAGAAAATTAACAATGAGATCATAATATTTTTGTAGTGATAATGCTGTAATCATATTTTTTTCTGCTTGTACCCCAAGAAACTAGAGGTCCGAAATTAAAACCTAGCTCCATAGGTCCCATATATTTAGTTTAAGAAAGCATTTAGAATTTATAAAAAATATATATTCATTTTTCGCTATGGGACTTTAGAACATTTTTGTTTATTCGTATCAATTCGTTGTGACCCAACTCAGAATCCATATTCCATATTATTTATATTTTAGCCCAAAGTAATATCTCAGTGTTATATTTTATATAGTTATGCTTTTGAACATGAACTAATAGCACCCGCCATCTTTTTAAAATAAAAAAGAGATCCCAACAATACAAGGACTAGACACGAAAAAATCCTCGCACACTTTAAGGTTTATAACGAATTGGTTTTTCAAAAACAAAGTTTCAAAAACTACATCATTCACATACCAAAGTAATACCTCAGTGTTATATTTTACATAGTTATGCTTTTGAACATGAACTAATAGCACCCGCCATCTTTTTAAAATAAAAAATCCCCAGCATCTTGTTGTACTCCCAAACTAATTATTACTACTGGTTTGTTTAAATATTTATTTTGTCGTCACTTTTTTTCTCAATTTTGTTTATATGCTGTTGATATTGAAATACAATTAACCTGATTAGTTGTTAAAAAGCGGAAAACCTCTTCAAAATAATAAGTGCACACAAACATTCGAAAGCGACAGGCCGACAGACAAAAGTGATTAAAAATAAAACAACAGCAACAAAAAATGTAACAATTTGACGATGATGGCGTTTAGTGCTTGCCACCACAAGTGAATGAATAAGTGAGTGATATCTGGTTAGAGTCATGCGTATCAACATCACTCAAATAACACTTTTTCCTTTAAAAAGTATTTCAACTACTGATCTTTTTAATTTTTAATAACATGACGCATGCTAACACTATTGACAGACCGACATACAATTTACTACTATTATTTAGCTATTGCTATTACTGCTGTTAGGAGTTTGGCTTTACTGTCTTTGAAATCTGTCACGTTATAACAACAAGTGCGTGTTTTACTACAGTTTTCATTTTAATTTAAATTTTGTATTTTATTTTATTTTTTTAGTGCAATGAAAATATGTAGTTTTTTTTTATTTTTTGTTGCTCTCATACTCAAATTGTTTTCTGTAGCATGTAACCAACAGCAGCAGCATACATTATTTATAAACTAAATTTTATTATGGAAAATTTTATTTAGTATAATTGATAAATATACGAGGAGAAATTTTCCCATAAAAACTTATATGAAATTGACTGTAAAAGCCAAATGAATAAAATCCAGTTTGTGTCTTAAATCTTTTGTTTTTTATTACAAGTGACTAAACTTTATTATAATTATGATTCAATTAAACTCAAAAATTTGTTATAAATTAAATATGGTTGCACAAATCAATGTATGATTAATTTTGGAAGATAATTGGAAAAAATTGTGCTAACAAATATGGAAACACTGAATTATCTCAAGATCGAGATTTGAATAAAATGAGCTACATTATATTATATTAGTTTATTATGCGACATTTCAATAGAAAATACCGGAAGTTTTTTTTTTACTAAACATTTATCTTTTACATTTATGTTTTAGTCGCTTACTAATTCTTTTTATTCACATTGAAATTAATTTTTCTCAAAAATTTCTCTGTCATTTTAACAAAATTATTTCTGAATATTACTTTTTAAATATTTTAGTTTGCCTTTGTTATGTATATTTGTTTTTATTATTTATGACTATGATAAATTTAATTAATTTTCTTTAATTAAATTACACGTGTTACAACCCCCACACATAATCGTTTAACATATAAAAAAAATCTTTTATTTTCATTTCTTCAAACATTTACTTTGTAATGTTTATTTATAAATGTTTTTGTTGTTATTGTTTTTGATGCTGCAACATAAAGAGCTTATCAGCGGCAACATCATGATTATTTAGTGAACAAATCAACAACATTTAATAATTTAAGTTTTGGTGTTTTTTTATTACTTTTATTTCCATCATTATCATCATCTTTGTTAAATTGTTGCTGCATGTATTATATATCTGTTTGTGTTGTTTACCTTAATCTTTTTAAATAACACCTACACACAAAAGATTTAAAATAAAAGACGGCATCAAGTATTTACTAACCGACAATATTTAACCCTTTAGTGCGCAATTTTTTATTTTTGAGTAAAAAAAAATGTTATTCAATGCAAAATGTATGTGAGATTTAGGAAATAATTCTATTTTCCATAATTTTTAATAGAACTTTTTTTTAATAAATGGTATGATTCATATATGCATCAGTGCGCATTTGTATGTAGTTTTTATTCATATATTTATATGGAAATAAGGGGCTTCAAATTCTGTGGTTAATCATTTGTTTGTAAAAAATTATCGCTAAAATGTAATAATAAATAAATATTTTTTCATATTTTCTGGATCATAACATTTTTAATAATATTATAACTAATCCAACTTATCCTCTTATACAAGATATCCGCAAGAGATTATGTAATTCATTTACTTGGTATTGTGAACTCTATTATTTGGAAATCTAAAATAATTTTGGTATTACTGTTGGCACACTGAATCGAGAAGATACTTTAGAAATTTTATACAATTGAGTATATATATATGGTTATATATATATATATATATATATATATATATATATATATATATAAACATATACATATATACATAATATACATTCGCCTATAATCATTTGCTGAGCTAAATTTAAAGCTTCAGCTATTTTTTCAGATGTCGCACAAGGGCACAAAGTTTTAATATATAAAATTAAATGTTTACTACCACCATGTATCCACAAATTCCTGGACTTCTGTTTATCTGAACGTTTATTTAGAGTAAAGTATAACGAATTTGTGACAGAAAAATTTGAAATAAAAGCAGGTGTTCAGCCGGGAAGTGTTCTTGGAGCTACCTTGTATTTAATTTACACTTCTGACTTACCAATAACTGATGTATACTAATAAATAAATTTAAAAGTAACCATGCTACATTCACCCTCAGAAGAGGAAATTATTCTCCTGTTACACTTAATGGTATAAGTATACCATTAGATTATGTTACATACCTTGGTATTCATTTATATAGACTACTAACTTGGCGTCGTTATATAGAAACCAGCAGACTTCATATAAAGTTAAAATATTTTAGCATTCACTAATTAATAAACAGCCAATCAAAACTAAGCTTTGACAATAAAATCATCCTGCATAAAACCACTTTAAAACCAATTTGGACATATTGCATTCAATTATGGAGAACAGACAGTAATACGAATACCTATATTATACAGAGGGCCCAATCACCCAAAGGAATCCTAATAATAGAATAAATACATTCACCCTCAGAGAAGGAAATTGATCTCCTGTTACACTTAATGGCATAAGTATACTTCAGTCTGATCATGGGATATGCCTTTGTATTCATATATTCATATGAAGTTGAAAGCTTCTACCATTCACTGGTTAATAAATAAGCAATCAAAACTAAGCTTTGACAATAAAATCATACTGTGTAAAACCGTTTTAAAACCAATTTGGATATATACAATTATGGGGAACAGCCAGTAATGCGAGTATCAATATTACACAGAGGGCCCAATCAAAAATTCTTAAAACGATGACGGGAGCAAAATGATATATAAGAAATGAAAATATCTGTAGAGACTTAGAGGTTGCATTAGTTTAAGAAGCACAGTGAAAAATACATTATAAAACTGCACACTCATTCCAAACTTCTTGCCAGACTTCTTACTGACGTTCAATTAAATTCAAGGCTTCGTAGAGCTGATTTTCCACCCCTTTACTAGGAGGACCAATTATTCGCCCAGCTATGCTCTTGTTCGAGATCAATTAGTTTTTAGTGTTTAGTTTTAAGATTTAAATATTGTGAGACATTAAAAAACGCAGATTTAATGTACAAATAAAATATAAAAAAAAAATTAAAACTCACTGTATTTATAGTTTTTGAATTAAATTTCTGCAAATATGTGGCACTTGAAATAATGGACTAATATAATCATATTCGATAATACACAAAATTAAAAAAAAATGTGGAAATACATAATTTTTTTATATTCCGTTTGTTATTTGCAATTTTGTATAACACAAATACGCAGTGATTCATGTTTGAGTCAACCGATTTTTTTTATAGAGAAATCGAAATTGAAGAAATTTTATATATTTTCTTTCACTAATTAAACTTAATATTGGTTACACTGTATGATGCTTATATACAGGGTAACCAATATTTTTAAAATTTACCTTGATAAATTATATCTATATTTCCGTAACTATTAATTTTATTTAATTCGACATAGCAAAAAAATTCACAAATCGAAAAAATAATCATGAAAAATTTTGTCGAAATATTCAGTAACAAATTAAATATTACTTTTTAACAACAAAGATGACTCTAATATTATAGGAAAATTTAATATTTGTTGCCAATATTGTTCAATTAAAATATAATAACCGTAAGAAGTGGTTGATTCATATGTGTATCATGGTGCACTAAAGGGTTAAATGTAGACAATGTGAAAGAGATCCCAGCAAAACAAGGACTACACACGAAAAAATCCGTGCACACTTTAAGACATATAACTTTTATTGTACGTAAAAAGAATAATACCGTTAACTTCTTTACAGTTGTTATTATTCTCAGTAACCATATGATAAGTTTTGTTATAATAGCGTAATTAGTTTTTCTTTAAATAAAAATTTAATAAAATTCATGCAAAAGCATAATTCAAATTCATAATCAAATATATCAAAGCGCAGATGAGTTGGGAAATTCAGTTTTCTCAGCCATAAACAATACAAAGAGTTTATGATCACCTTAAGGATTCCTGATAATCGAAGCAAAAGTCGATTTACAGACTGTAGGATCGCAGGAAAAATAATATGCTCTGTATGTTTTATTAGAAAAGGAGAAAAAATTTAGCCTGAAGACGTAGAAGGCAAACAAGTTCCTAATGGGAACGCTAGAAAAAATATGGAAGCAAAGAAGAGAATGAAAATTATTGAGATTAAATT
Source organism: Protocalliphora azurea (assembly GCA_932274085.1). NCBI lineage: Eukaryota > Metazoa > Arthropoda > Insecta > Diptera > Calliphoridae > Protocalliphora > Protocalliphora azurea. The sequence continues at coordinate 177,630,387 of OW026519.1, forward strand.
GTTTCCAAAAAATATGAATAAGTCTAAAGGGCAATATAAAGAACGTACTGTCGAACTTTTTACAACATTCTGGTCAGGAATTCCATATCGCAGATATTATGAGAAATGTAGAACTTAAATATTGTGTAAAAAAATTAAAACTGTCGAACAAATTCTTGATCTGCCAAATCATTTGTACAGGCGGGAAAAAAGCATTTTATTCATAACAAATGACACTTTTAATAGAGAAATGTACTCAAATAATTGCTTTCCTTTTTCATCATTAGAAAATATAGAGAATTCTTATTTTTTTGGCCTGATATCGCATCTTATTATTACAACAAAAAGTAGCTGAGTGGTATCAAACAAATGGTGCTGCTCTGTACAAAAGAATACGAATCCACTAAACTGTCCACAACTCAATGCATTTGAAATGTATTGGGTTATATTAAAAAAAATAATTATAGAACACTTAAAGTTGAGGAAAAAATAAATATATATATAAGGTTTAAAAAAGAAGTGAACCAAACGCAATAAATATTCCAGAAAATATTAAATATTTTAGAAAAATAATTATTAATTTAAAACTTGAATATAACGGTCTTTAAGAAAACAAAATTCTAAAAAGATTAACTCATTGGTTTCATTTTTTTAAGCTGAATTATGCACTAAATTTTTTGCACGCTGTCCTTTTTAACAAAAAGGAAAAACATTAAAATTTGTAAAGAAGCTAATGCAGGGGAAAAGAGATTATTGATGGAAGAAAAACTTTTTCCTGGCGAATATTTTCATTGGATAGGTCTTCAGTATTGGTGGTAATTTAGAGTCTATAGAAAACAACTAAAGAAATAAAGCCCTAAAAAAAGATAGTCCTTAAATGTTCATATATTTTTGTAGAAATTAATACAAATATAGTGCAGATGTTACAGTGTGCTGGTGTCTAAATAAAGTCAACAAAATTGGCCTTAGTTATCCGATGTAACTTCATAATGGTCCTTAAAACCAGATGCTGGCTGCTAATGCTACATCCACACCTATAATAATAACGATATGTGTTCTAATGCCTAGTGCTGCAAAACTATACCATTGCAAGTCTAATGTTATGTTTAGGTTTAAATGCACGCTAAGTAGAATGAAACCAAATTGTTAAATTGGTGTCTAATTTCATTTTTTCGCTAATTCAGCTTTACAGCAGTTGAAATCGTTATTAAAATTCATTACATTATTTATAAGCATACAGTTTTTATTCACAGAATCTTAGACGAGAATATCAAAATAGTCTCTGTTTCTGCCAACAGACCCGTGAATGATATTTGGTTGCATTGTGTCACAGTTCGGTCTTCACGTTGGAGTTGTTTCAAGAAAAGTTGATGTTTTTTTTTTTTTTTTTTTTGTGGAACTACGTTAAGTTGTAACCTCAATATTTGATCACTTGTGTAAACCCATATGAAACGACTGATGAGATTCTGCCCGACTTATGTTACATCAAGTCTTAGAAACCAAAGGCTAGATCGAAGTAGCAAAATTCTTCCCATAGGAAAAGTTGAAACAGCTGACAAGTCTGCAATACCCCAGGCAAGTACTCTAGTCTATCTTTTGCCGATAAAAGCTTCTCCAGCTTTTGAACATTGTAATTTTCAGGTCAAGGAGACATCGTTGCACATAACATTATGCATTTCGCTTCAAAAAGGTAAATAAATTTCTTTTGCAAAGAAGTGTTGAAGTTTGCCTGGTATTGACCGGGGGTTTGAAAACACTATCTAAGAAATTAAGACGAGTTGTAGGATCTATTCAGCTTGGATAGACCCGTTACGCAAGAAAGCCTCAAATCACATGTTACAGGATAAATAATAATTAAATTTTTAGGCTTCATGTTACTACTCATTAACATAACAGAAAAACAAGTGCTATTCAGGAGAGTAGAAATACGTAGCCGCTTTCGCAAAGTGTCTAACTTCGTGAGCCAAAATTAGTTTAAAATGGTTTTGACTTTCTACAAAGAAATGTATTAGTAGAAAATTAATAAATTCTTGTAGAAATTACAAGAAGGAAACCTTATCGATATAATAATGCAAACCAATTTCTCGTTGTAGAGTAGTCGTACAAGTGTAACTCATGTGTCACTCCTTTTAAAACCAACACAAAAATTTAAAAATTTGGTCCTTACCTCTCTGAATTTAATGATATTCAGTATAACATTATACACATTAAAACTAAGCCTGATACAAAATTTTAGATAATTTTATCAAGTGGTATTCGAAATATAGTATACACAAAATTACAAATATCATTGAGGCGTCATATTAAAAGTATCAAAATTACCTTTGATATGACGTACAACATGACTTAAAATTGATTTCTAATTCGCGGGCAAAAAATGGTATTTTTAAAAATTAAAAAAAAAATGTTGAAAATGTTTTCTATACCCTTGATAAGTGGAAATCTTGAACTCGCAAGGGTTTATGAATTATTACAAAAAAATGTCAGGAAAACAGGAAAAATCGCCGATTGCTTCCACAAATTATTCAAATTTAATGAAATTTGACAATAATACTCACAAAAACACTGGTGTCACAAATGTCGAGTTTTAGTATGACTTCCGCGATAGTTCGCGATTTATAATACTTCTGAAATAACATAAATTGCCTTATGTTAAAACGTTCTTTGAGGTCTATAGTAAAAATGATACCTGAAACATTATTTTATGTTGAATTTGAATGGTCGATATCTCGCGAATTAAATTTCGCGGTCGTGTATCTCAAAAAATAGTATTTTAAATTTGTTAAAAATATATATGTAAACGATGAAGTCTTTCTTTATATATATATTTCTTTATATATATATTCTTTCTATATATTCTCTGTAAGTATCGTGTTGGGACTCTCAAGATAAAATATGAATCATTTTATTTTACTGTATTGCAATCTCTCACAGATTAGCCTTAGACTACGTAGATTATTAAAGTATCAATATTTTAATTAACTAAAGTTGTAGTTGGGTTTTGCTCAAATCTATTATTTTGCTCCCAACTATAAGCAATTTTAAAAGAACTATTACAAAAATTGTCCTAGAATTATGACTGTGGAAATTATAAGATCAGTGGAATATTTTACCAACATGTTTTGAGTTTTATAATATTTCTATTTAATTATATATATATATATATATATATATATATATATATATATACACTTTAAAGCAATAAAACTCCTACTTTATACTTCATTACTTCCTTTTGGGAGGTAATAATTGTATTTTTTTTTTTTTGCTTTTTTCTCATTTTTCTGCAACTTTAAAAACAATTGAAGCGAGAAATTTAAAATCCTTAAAAAACTAAAATTAGGTCACCCACCACAGTCTCAAATTTTTAGAGTATGTGCTAAAATAAAGCACTTATGGTTGTCAGTTTTATATTTTTACTTTAAACTTAAAACTGATAGCAACAAATGCGGGACGATAAAAACAAACACACATAAATGCTTAAAAATATACAGTATGAATATTAGGGTATTCAGAAAAAAAAAAGAATTCAGAAAGAAAATTGTAGTTTGAAAAAATTTAATAATGTCGTCACTAACAAAGATAATATTTTCATGAATCATAACACAGTGTAACAGTGAAAATATACTTTTGAAATGACCTGTAGTGTGAGTCAGTAACTTATATTAGCGATTATCGAATCGTTTATAATACTAAACAACAAAATTTTGTTATTCCATAGCATTTTTAAACTATTGTCGTTATCGTTATATCTGCTTCTGTCGTTAGCTAAACCACAACATTTTTGGTGTTGTTTATTTTATCAAATAAAACACAAGTTTAACATACGAAAGCGGTAGGTGCACATGTGTACAATTTACAAATAATTCCCAAATTCTTTTTTGTTTCTACTCCTATATAAGTCTGCTGTTTATTTTTGACAAAAGTGCATACTGAATTATATAATCGTTACTAGAAACAACAAAAGCCATATCGACATATTTGCCGATTGTCGAATCAGTTAAAATTTACTGAATAAATAATTATGTCATTCTTTAAATTTTCGATATGCCCTCAAAATCTGAAGTTGTCGAAAAAAACGTCCTTTTATGACTTTTTTAATTAATTTTTTCACCAATGTTTTTATTTTTAACGGTTTTAGATAGAAGAGAAATCAAGCCTTCCAAATATATACACATTTGTTTAAATTATATGAACTTTTACTGAAATATTTCAAAAAATATCTGCAATTTTCTTATTTTTTTTTTTAATTTTTCTCAACATAATTTCAGCGGAATTGTTTATTTTTAATATTTTTTATATCAAACTCTATTTTGTGGTAAATTTATCTTCAATCTGCAATACTAAAAGTGCAGTACAAGCCCTCATTTGTTACAATCATTTAAGAATTAATGAAGTTAAAATTTTTACTTTTTTTATACGAAATATTTACTCTAAAATAAAAAATAAAGAAATCAATTATTGGAATTATTTCTTATCAAAATTTTTGCTTTAATCTGGAAATATACTTAATATTTGTAAACTGGTGTTAACCATGACATCGGAAATTTGTAACATAAAGAGTCCCCGAAAACTACTTGGAAATATTTCTTAGGAAGTTCACTGAGACCATCTATGTTGTAGAGCTGAATAAAGAAGAAATATGTAAAATTGTGAATTCCTTTTCAGTTTCCGACCAATAATTTTTTTTCGAAAAAGTTGACTTGTAATTAAATATTTTAAACTTGAATTAGCTATTTTAAAATTTTCAGAATTTTTAAGATTTTTTCACTTCGGGGTTCTAATACCAAACATGATAAGCCATCTTATTATCTACATTTAAAAACCTAAAACACAATTACTGTTAAATGATTATATTTTAAGAAGAAGCATCCCACATACTCAGATTTACCTGTCAAACTTATTATGCCCATATTAGAACAAAATTCAAATGGATTCTACTAGGACACGAACCATGGCTTGAAGATTTTTAACCTAGAACACTTCCACTAGACCATCTATACCCATAGAAATTTTCTTGAAAAACAATTAAATATACGAACAGTATAAAAATCAATTTACAACACTATATATTGAATATATTTAAAATTCAACAGTGTTGGAAAATATTTTTTACACAAATTAAAGTAAAACAATTTTTTTTTTAATTCAGAATTTAAAAATGCCATGTGACCTAGTGGGTAAGAATTCAAAGCTAGAAATTTTAAAGTGCGCGCATGGATTCGAATCCTGGCGATCAGAAATATAGTTGTTATTTAATAAATTTCAAAGAAACATTTTTAATTAATTGAAAATAAATTTTTATAATCTGACATTTCAAAATTTTAATTTTTGTTTGCAGAAAAGTTATAAAACAATCTTTCGAAGTCTTGGCCAAGGATCGAACTAAGGATATAAAGTCATTGATATATTAAAATTTACTATCTTTATTGCTTACATAAAAAGCTTAAAACGCAACTCAAATCTAAATAATACATTTTTTATAAAAAGCACATTTTTTAATATTGAAAATTATATTTTTTAGGAAAAACAGAAATTTCAAGAGTCCCTGGGATACAAACTCAGGATTAACGGTTTGTAATCTAGACTATGTAGAAATGTATTTATTGGACTATGGGCTTCAAAAAATCCATTTCAACATACATCTAGACGGACAGATGGACAGACGGACATATGTTCTCAAAAGTTATTTTTAGTTATAACAGACAAAAACTAAAAATTACAAAATTATCTATGCAACTAGGCCTATATCCCACACTAGGCCATTTCAAAAGTATATCCAATTTTTTCATTTTATAATATAGAATAATTTTTTTTAGGAGAACGTGAAAAGAAATTCACATCTGAAATTAGTCAAAGTTTAAAAAATACTAAATTCTTATGGATCAGTCTAATGTAAATTTATAAAAATATGATAGTATATGTGAGTATATATTCTGTATATTGCATTGAAATATGTTTAGTTGAGTAAATACTTATGTTTAATTTTTTTTCCATTCTGTTGTTGAAACGCTCAATTGCTTTAAAATTTTATGCAGCATTTTTATATTTTTTTAAAAATTACCGGCACTTTAGTGACAGGGACGCCGTTTTAAGGTTCTCCAATGGACTAGAAACTCTTTAAGGTTTAACATGCCCCTTTAGCATCCTTCTTTCCTTGAACGAACAATTGTTATATAATTGAAGCGACAAAACATACACATATAAATAAGCATTAACTGTTAAATGCAAGCAACAAAAAACATGTAAAGAAATAAAATCGGGCATTACGGTCTTAAAATACCCTGTAGTTAAGACTTTTGTATATAGGTGAAATTAATATAAAAAATATCAATTATACCCATATTGAATGAATTGATAATTAAAGATTTATAATGGGCCGATCCACATAGGCCACTAAGAAAGCTTAATCGCTATATTTAGTAATTATTAAACTTTATTTAGAAACTGATATTATAAAAAACTTTAAAGCGTTTTAGGTGAGATGGTTAGTGAAAAAAAATTTTCTCGAAAAGACCTTATACATGGACCTAGAAATAAGGCTAAAAATGTTTGTCGACATAATGTCGATTGTAATGTAGAGTAAATATGTAGAAATGAAATAAGTCTAAATTGTGCATGGTCACAAAAAAAAAGACACACATACTGAAAAAAAAAAACAATGAAACTGCGTGTGGGTTGCAATATGACACATACTGTCATTATAAACAATAATAACAGCAACAATAACATCAATATTAAAAAGGAAAAAAACATAATAAATCGAAAAGAAACGATAATCACATAAGCTTCTACAACACCAGCAAATGGAGCACCAACAACAACGGCATAATGTATTAAGAAGTATAATTTGCGAATTAAACGTTACAAAGAGCTGGTTAAATTTCTTTCAAATTTTAAACCAGTGTGACTTCGTATGTATTCGTATATATTAGAGCTCATGTATTTTATTAACAATTTTCTTGTACAATTTATGACAATATTTTAAGCAACTTATTGCAAGAAATTTTGCCAAAAATCATCTTTGTAACTTAAAACTATATAACGTATTTTAAACAAACAAACAAACTTACTTACGTTGTAAAGGCGTATTAAGAAGTTATTTATGACTTATGCAACTTCAATCATATTTACCACCAACTAACCATCATCCATCTACCAGCATTATATTGCCACTGCCACCACAACTACAAAATTCAATGCCATCAAACCATGTTGCAGTCTGTCTGTCAATTATACCACCAACAACCGAAAATACATTTTCAAGATAAAGAGAAAAAAATAAAAATCATAAAGATTATGGATTTTACCATGATAGGAAGTAATTAAGTAGAAGCAAGTAAAAATTATGTGATGAATGTGAAGACGAATTTATTTGGAGCTACATATTTGAAAAATATGATAAATTAGATTATATAGAAGATATCGTTGTTAGAAAAGTATAACCAAAGAGATTTGATTGATGAATTTTAGTTGATTTTTATAGAATAAACGACATATATAATAAGTATGAATATGAATCTATTTGAAAAATAAAGCGAGAAACTCGAAACCGTATGGTCTAAGGTTATTGGATATATCTGTTAATAAAAATTTTTGGTAGTTTTTACGACGTTTTATGAATAACCTTGCAAGCATATTAATATGAATCTGAATATATATTCCCATTGTCGAATTAGCCTTGAAAATTAGGAGTCTAATTCACTAAATTTCAATATTTTTGACCTAAATCTGTATGATATCTGTGAAATTGTATATCAATTTAGCCTCACAGTAAAATATGTCTTATTAAAATATCTAAAATATAATCGAAAATATGCATTAAAAAACATTTTTTTCGCTTTAAAACTGCTCTCAAAATTGTAAAATATGTCCTTTTTAGAATTATTTTTTTTTAATTTTAATAATTTTGTATTAAAACTCGGAAATATCTGGCCGAAAGTAACAAGTTTATGGATTTAAATTTTTTGAAAAAATTAATTTTGACAGTTATGAATCTAGATTTTTTAAATCCATAAAATGTTAAAAATGTATCCTTAGTTTCCTACCAGCGATTAAAAATCACGGGCCTAGTACTATATTTTTTGGTTAAAAAAAATTTAAATTTCTTTCCAAAATCGTTGTCAAAAAATTCGAAAAAAATTTCGGTCGATAAGCTGTCTTTTAGTACATCACAGAAAAAAATCGATATATTTTTCTCGCAAAATATATACATTAAAATGATGAGTCATCTTAACTAAAGTAGTTTCAAAAAACTTGTTCACGGAAATGCATTAAAGAGAGTGTCTGGAGGACCAAATTCCTATGGAGAAAAATATTAAAATATATATATATATATATATATATATATATACATACATTTTAAATAATCATTTATGACACCCATGATTTTTCAATTGTTGTTAGGGAACTGTAGACTAATTTTTATTTTTTATTTTATTTACTTATTGTTCCTTTATTCAGTTGATAAATATGTAACGCAAAATAGCAGTTTCTCCGACCACTCTAATATATGAAAAATTTTGCTAAATATTTATTATTATTATTTTTTTTTTTAATATAATTTACTATTTATTCTGAAGTTAAAATATCCTAAACAAATAAGAAAAAAATGGCTTGTAATATTTAAATTGATAATAGTTCATGAACGAACATATTCAATTGAACAATTCAATTATATGAACAATGTGAATTTTTTCATTGTATTCTTCTAATATATTATATTTTTTCTATTTGGGACTGTACATTTTTTATTCAAAATATATTATTAGTTACAAAAATATATGAAAAATTACTTTAGTTTGTAATAATGTTTTTTCGAAATTTCGAAATTATCACTTAAAGTTTTTTGCTAACAACAGAGATTAAAAAAAATGGCAATAGTAACAAAAGTCATTTTATTCTTGCAGATTTATCACTGACTGTATAACTGCATACACTCCGGACTAATAAAAACAGTTCGCTCAGAATAAAAATGAACAACTGAACAAAAAGAACGAACTTGTTCACTTATTTGTTCAGAACAAAAAAGTACAATGAGTAAATTGAAATATAAAGCCCCATACTACTCTTAATAAAGATCTCACCATTCATTTAAGTTCAGTTTAGTACTTTTTAGTGCGTTTTGGTTACAAATAATTGTCAACTCTGCATAAAAGATGCAGCGATTTTTCGCGGGGAAAATTCCAATATAAATAGGACCTAAATTTCAAAATTAGTTTTAAAAACTAAAAACAGTTTAAAAAATCAACAAATACTATAAAATAGTTAATTTGCCTTGATTTACATCTCCAAAGCCGATTGCTATAAACAATCCGTCTTTAAAAAATAATTTTATAATTTAAAAAAACTGAAAATTACTCTACCTGTCAAAAGTCCTGAGAAATTAAGTTAGAAAGAATAAAATTTAAATGAGTTGATTTAATTCGATTTTGTTCCTTTTTTAATTTTATTTTGAAAAAGCTCTTCCGCGGATCGTTGGCGAAATTTTCAATATTGAATTCTTCTAAATTTATCACTAGAAAACACTTTTAGATATTGTTGTCACATATTCGACATAAAAATATTCGAATCATTCGTTATTCGAAAAACAACATTTTTAAATTCTTCGTAATTCGAACGAACATTATTCGAATGAAAACCCCCAGTAAAATATTAAAGAGATGAATGTCTGTACGAGTAACCGTTAGTCATTTTAATATGTTATTCACACTGAAGTTGTGTTCATCTTCTGACAACTCTATTCATGCATACATAGTTATGGGTCCTTCATACTTAAATACCCAATGTCACACTTAACTTAATATACCCCCAGTTTCCATGTAACAAATGTAATAAAGTATATAGGAATATAAATTTAATGCTTTAAAGGAAATGCTTATACACATGTAGTTAAATAATGAATACTTTGTAAAAATCATTTAAAATTTATAATCGCCAACACTACACCTGACCAATTAAAGTTGGTTCAAACAAACGAGGCTGGCTTAAATTAAGCTTAATATCAAAAACATATTTATAGGATTTTAATTAATATTTTTGATATAAACTTGGTTTAACAAAATATACAGTATATGTACCTACACGCGGAGAAAAAATATAGTTGAGGTGACCATAATCTAGTAGCAACATATTGTGATTTTTCCAATCAATGGTCTCAGTTAAAAATAAATATTATTATATAAATTAATTGATATGATTCGAGTTTTTCATGTTATTATAATATCTCATTACATTATTATCCCATTCCATCAGATTATCATTTCATTTTGTAATATTATTATTCCATCTTATCATACTATTATCCCTTTCTATCATATTATTATACCATTTTATCATATTATTATCCAGACTTATAATATTACGATTCCATTTTATCATATTGTTCTTCCACCTTATCATATATTAGAATAAAACACACTAATACAAAATTATTATTTTTATAAATTGTTTATTGAATCATTATATTTGTTTCAAAATAATAGACAAAATTTATTATTAACAATAAAAAGTTATTTACATATTATTTGTTCATTAATTAATTTTATTTATCCGTAAATTATATCTTGTGTAAGATAATAATATTTTTTATTAACTTAACCCTTTGTAATAGTGGTTAATCAATAGCTTATATTGCTTGAATCACATCAAATACAACAAAACCTTATCTACTTATATATATTTATGTATAAACTAAATAAGAGTTGTAGCGAAGGTGGAAAACAAAAGTTGAAAACGAAATATATTCGCATTTATATGTAACATTTTATTTTTATGGGAATAATAATATTAATATATGATTGAAAAACAAAATATGATTTAGGAACAAGGAAAAAGATTGATAATATTTAATGGTTATAGAAATAATTTTATTTTTTATAGTAACCAAATTTTGTTTCTAGTAAAAATATTAAGCAAGTTTGCAATTGTAAATTGTCTTGTTGTCTCTGTTTGGCAGTAGCAAAGCGGAGTTTGTCGACTATAATTAGACACCAGCAGAATGAAGTACGTATTTTCTATGCCGCTACACATTTCAACACCATTCGTGTTGTCTTATCCATTTTGGTTTCGTTGAAACCTAAAAATGGCGCCCGTCTTGCAGTGGATGCAATTTTGAGGGTCTCAGTTAACAGCACCAGGCGTTTGGGACAAGTAAAAGAGAGATAGAACCTAGCATCGTAAACGCTGTTATAGATGTGGTTACAGTAATATCGTAAGCCGACATCCGGCTCGAAGGACCATAAAAAAGTTTGCAATCGTGAAATCACTTAATCCTGCCTTGTTGTCCCAGTTTGGCAGTACCAAACCAGACCTTGTGGACTATAGTTAGACACCAGCAAAATGGAATACGTATTCTCTGTACCACTACACACTTCGTCAGCATTCGTGATGTCTTATCTATTTTAGTTTGGTTGAAATCTAATTAACATTTAAAAGTATAACAGTTTTGTAGTCAACTATATTAAAATTTTTATTTAATGTAAACAATGAATGATAAATAGTTGTTACTATGAACATAATATTAATAAAATTAACAATGAGAAGATAATATTGTTACAGTGACAATGTGTAAAAATATTTAAAGACATAAAATTTTTGTGGTCAACTATATTAAAAATTTTATTGAATTGAATTATTGCATGATAAAACTGAAACAAAAATTTTATTACCATGACCATAGTATTATTAAAATTAATGAAAATTAACCATGTTTTTTCTCTGCGTGTATGTATGTCATAAATCTTTATTAAATTTAATAACATCCTTCGACTTTAATATAAAATTCTGCGTGGTTATTGCACAAAAATAATTTTTGATAATATTAAAAGAAAATTATAAGCATAATCTTTGTACAGAAAGTTTATTTTTTGTTTTTAATAACCCTCTTATTGGCTACACCCTGTACTATAGTGTAGTGATGAGTAAAAAATAAATCTGTTTAAATTAAACATTTTATAAACAGAAAATATTAATATAAACAAAATATGTATGTATTTCGTTAATTGTTTTTTTTTTTTAATTATAAAATATTAATATTTTTAAAAAAGAAAATCAATTTGTTAATTGAAAAAAAAAAATTAAATTGAAACACCTACAAAACAACTTTCATTTGTTGTTTGTTTTCGGCTGTCGTCTGTCTCTGCTGTTTCACTAGTAAATTTATAACTTTTTCTGTAGTTTATTTTTTGGATTTGTTGAAATTTTTGTATAACTTGTGTAAAAAAAGGTAATTACAAATGTTTAAATTAAATTGTTTTAAATGGCAAAAAGTATAAAAAATTTAATAAAAAGACTTTATTAAAAAAAAGAAAACTAAAAACCAAGATGGTTTATTTAACGTTAAGTTTAACAAAAACCATATAAATTTTAATTACCATAAAGTTGACAATATTTTCATTACATTATTACAACCATTTGCAATTCATTAAAAATGCAATTGCAATCTCTGCTATTGGCTGTTGTTATTGTTGTGGATGATGTTTTGCTTTAATTGCAACTACATACGAGTACAATAGTTAGCTTTTTATGCTGCATAATGTAGCATGGTGTCTATTTTTTACTTCGTTTATATGAACTACGCAACATTAGTGGCTCATTGAACTCTTAAAAAGTTATTTAGTTTTTGTTTTTCAATTTAAGTGACAAATTTTATCTTTTACGGGTCTAATTAGTTGAGTTTTTGCTTGTCTGCAAAGTTACTTCGCTTACTTTCTTTTTCTTTTTTTTGGTTTATACTACAAAAAAAGGTGTATAATTTTTGCAATGACAATTAAAATGTCATTGGTATCTAATGGAAATTTATTTGTAGTTTTTATTTTCAATTTAACCAAAGTTGTTACTCAAAAATATTTAATGAAAGAGAGAGCTAGTTCAGTGCATTATATTTGGCTTTTTTGATAAAACCTTTCACATTTTAAATATATATTTGGTGGAACGCTACGAAGGCTGAAAGATAAGTCTATGACTTTGGAAGGGATTTCTTTACAAGAAGCTCAATTAAAGTTGTCATTTTTTTTTTTTTTTAAATTACCACGTTATTGTCTTGTTATCTATCATTGAGAAAATTATCTGTTAGTGTTAATTCCAAAGAAACTACATGTTAAAATTATAACAGTATTATAGCAACAAGTGGCGACCCCTCTTAGCATATTAAGTATATCAAAAACTACGGACATATTTTAGATTTATTTCATATTTTGATCCTTTGTTGTCTTTAAAATATAATCTAATCCCTTGAAAAAGATTTTCTACAGTTTAATTCTATATCTTTGATAAAAAAAGAAATATTCACGATCGATGTAGTTTTTGATTGAAGATACATCTTTTTATGTGAAATCACTTAATCCTGCATTTCAATGAATTTGCACATGTCACATTCATTCGTCACTATGATTAATTGGCTCGAAGCCTTAAAAGAAAAATAAATTCCTCAAGACAATGGACCAAAAAACTCAACAAATAAAAAAAATAGAAATTCTAACAAAAAATACACACACCCAAAAAAAATACATGTATATTAGGGTGGTCTTCTTTAAGGAAAATATTCAGATTCTTATTCTCACACCCTAGAAATGTTCGTATAGTTGAAAAACGAAGATGTGCAAAGTTTTGGACTGATTGAAAGAAATTTAAATGTGGCTCAAAGCGATAAAAATCATGAAAATTATGATTCTTAAAAGATTTTTCCTTTCCTCGATCATAAATAATTTATTTTCATTGAAATTTTATGGGTTTATATGTTGTTGAATTCCACAGTTTATAGCCTTTCCGAAATGCCCAAAATCAAGAAAATTAGATAATAATATAATTACTAAAATAAAATTACCGTAAAGCAGGTAATTTTCAGTCAATTATATCCCAGTCAAATATGGAATTAACCTGAATTTAAGGAAGAGAAACGAAATGTAGCATATAGTTTCGCTTTGACTTTTTATAAGTCCTATAAATAATTTTAAAATCCAAAATTATTGTAATATTATCAAATAAGTAAGTAAATTATATGCAAAATAAACGATATTTGTGTCCTTTGACTGGGAATATTTCACGCAGAGCACACGTGGTTATCAAAAAATGACATGATGTATAAGATACCATGTATTTTGTTGTTGCCATGATTTTGCATCATAAATAATGATAACAATAAAATACATGTAAAACAACAGGATTTTATAAGTTTTACAATTGTAAAAATATCATAACTTCCAAAATCCTCATCTAATTTTATCAAACAATTGCTCATTTTATTACTATTAAAATATAGAATTAGAAAAAAAAAATACAAAAAGAACATATTTTCTAATAAACTGTAATCAAAAACTACATATAAAAAATTACAAATTAATTTTTTGTTCTTAATATCTTATATGGTGTCTATATTAGACAATTTTTTTATCAAGACAAACGTCAAAAACAACGCGAATTTATGCAGGGTGGAAGCAGTTACATAAAAACACCAAAAAGCGAATTAATTAATGTCTTTTATATATACAGTTTGACGGCTGCAACAACCAAAAATAGTAATAAGCTTTTAACATGCGGTCAACCTGTATAGATGCGCACTGAATTTGACTTTTTTCTTGTTAAAAATTTATCTAGTATAGACAATAAGAAATCATAAAATGTTGGAATGGGATAAAAATGTAGTAAGATGGTGTAATAATATAAAAAACTCCAATCACAAATGTGACCATTTGTTTCAATCATAATATGTTGCTTTTAGATTATGGTCACTACAACTATATTTTTCTCTACTTGTAGGTACATGTACTGTATGTTTTGTTAAACCAAGTTTATATAAAAAATATTATTTAAATTCCTATAAATATGTTTTTGATATTAAGCTTAATTTAAGCCAGCCTTGTTTGTTTGAACCAACTTTGATTTAAATATAAATTTTAAATGATTTTAACAAAGTATTAATTATTTAATTACGTGTGTATAAGTATTTCCTTTAAAACATTAAATTATATTCCGATATACTTTATTACATTGAAACTGGGGGTATATTAAGAGTTAAGTACGACATTGGATATATAGTTTTTTTTTTTTTTTTGCTTTATATAAAATAGGGCCACCCTAATGTACATATGGAGGAATTTCAACAATATTTCTCTGCACACTTGCAAAGGTCGATTTGTTTATTTTTTATTCAAACAAAAATGAAAACAATACTCTTAACTTAAATAGAGGCATCTCCTTTTAATGTTCTTTTATTTTTTAAATTTCAGCGAAAAAATGTTAATGATCGTTAGCCACTCACACACACACCCACCAATGAATAAAACACACATCGATCATTGCTCTTACATTTAGTGGTGATATTTCTATGTTTTTTGTGTGTTCTTTGCTGCTCCTTCTTTGTTTCATTGATACTTCACACATTGTTTTAGTTTTTATCCCCTTTGTAAAATATCCACTCAACCATTCCATTCTTAATTTTCAACATTTTATTTTTTGGGTTTCTACATTTATAATATAACATCGACAAATCCTCATATCGATTTCAAAGCAATAATGTGCGCTCTTTGATTGAAGAATGAAGAAGACACAATGATAAAAACCCTTGATAATACGTCACAGACACAGATCTGTGTACACATTAAATCCAAAGGCTTGAAATTGTTTTGAGATTTCAAACACTTTGAAAAAATTATATTTGAAAGGTTAAATAAGCAAAAATAGAGATGAAATAAATAAGGATTTTTTTTTTTTTGTATTACTGACTTCTTTTATATTACTGAAGTATTTTTTGATACGGAACTATTTTTTATTCTTAAAATATACAAGAGTTTATACATCTGCTAGCTAAAAATAAATTTTCCCACATCTATTTGGAATTCCAAAAATTTATAATCGGTATGCTAACTTACAAGTTTGGAAGGACTTTTTATTACTGAGTTACATCTTTTGTTATTATGGTACTGAATTGATTTTCATTTTCGGAAATAAGATTTCTTAAGTCCTTATAGAACTGCAACTATTTCTGTTCAAATTTCAAAGAATTTTATGTTGTAAACAACGAAAGTAAAATCAACGAATTATAATCGATTGTTTAGAAAAATTGCAACATAATCAGGATTTTTTGCATAAGTTAAATTCAAATGCTTTAACACTTGATTTAAGTAGATATGGCCTTTATAATGAAATATTAAGCTATGATTCAATTTAACGAAGTTGTTCATTTTATTTGTAACATATTCAGCTCTCGATTTTTTATTGAAATCGAATTTGTTGGTGAAATTTCTCTCAATAAACGCAACAAATTCCTTAACTTCTTATTTAACGATCTATCACGAGGATCAGAGTCAAGCGAAGTCTATTATATATATATATATATTATTATAGAATTAATACATTTATAAAATATGTCCCTGTAAACATAATTTGCTTTTTATTTTTCTTATTTTAAGAAAAGTCTTTTATGAATTTTAAAATCATAAAATTTGTTATACATAATTTAAAAAAAGACACAATTTCCTTTAAAATGATATAAAATACAATATGGCTATTTTGTGTTTGCAATGTATCTAGTGTTTAGGTTTCAACGAAAGCAAAATGGATAAGACACCACGAATGCTCATGTAGTATATAACGGTACAGAAAATACGTATTCCATTCTGTTGGTGTCTAATTATAGTCCACAAACTCTGCTTTCGAGGTGCCAAACAGAGACAACAAGGCAATTTACGATTGCAAACTTGTTTATGGTCCTTCCAACCGGATACTGGAACCACATCTATAACAGCGTTTACGACGATAGGTTCAGTCTGTCTTTAACTTGCGCCAAACGCCTGACGCTGCTAATTGAGTCCCTCAAAATTGCGGCAACCATGTTTAGGTTTCAACGAAAGCAAAATGGATAAGACACCACGAATGCTGATGAAGTGTGTAGCGGCACAGAAAATACGTATTTCATTCTGCTGATGTCTAATTATAGTCCACAAACTCTGCTTTGATACTGCCAAACAATTTACGATTGCAAACTTGTTTATCTAGTAAACAAATTTAATAAAGTAAAGTAAAGTAAAGTAAAATATAAAGTAAAATATAAAGTAAAATAAGATATTACACCAGGCCTATCAGGTACGACTATAAGGCTTTTTATACAAATAAGACTTAAGGAAAGAAATGCTATGTTAATCACTTAGTTTATTTCAACTGCAAAGGAAAAAACTCAATTTATTGAATTGAGGACCAGTGTTGCCAAAACCTAAGTGAGAAAAAGTGTTAGAATTTACAAAGAAAAATGATAGAAAATACCAAAAATAAAAATGGGTGCCAGAGAAAAGTACTAAGAATAAAAACTTTTTATATTTGTAAAAAAAAATAGATATATTATTTATTTTTAGGGTTAAGGCTAAAGAACATTAAATGAAATAACAAAAATACATTCTGAAATTGACTCTTTAGAAATTAATAAAAATTTATGAGTAGATTTTTCAAAATTTTAACTTTATCATAAGTTATCCAAGTATGGGTTATCTGAATCATTAACATTTTGACGAACTAAAATCTTCTTTTTTTACCGAAAATTTAAATTTTAAATTTTTTTATTATTAAAAACCAATACACTTAAAACTCAAGAATCTGGATAATTATTGCAGACCTCAATGCGGATTGTCGAATTATCCGGATTATCTAGCCTTTTTTCTGGTTCAATTTCGTTAAAAAAAATTATTAAAATATATCTTTTATTTAGTATCACATTTCATATTATAAGTTTTTTATTAAATCTTTTTACTGAAGAATTGTTATAGCAAACACTAATTGAAAATGAAGTAATTCAACTAGAATCAACTTTTACATTATAATTATATCATTTCTTATTGTATTTTCCTATTTGTACTAAAATTTTATTAAGAAAATACTTTTTATTATTTAATCCGGATTGTAGAATTATGGTTTTGAAAGTTAGGAAATGTTAGAAAATTTTCTCTTTAAATGAACCAAATTGAATTTTTATTATTAAATTTTTATCAAGTAAACAGACTTTTATCCAAAAACCGACATTTAGTAAAAAATGAAATTCTCGAAAAAACTTTTCATCAAAAACAAGATTTAAAATTGTAACAAAATACTCACAATAATATTTAACAAAATAAAATAAAACATCATAGGACTATTAACTTATCAAATTTTAATCAAGAGTTAAACATAATCATATATAAAATGACATTCTCTTCACACAAACTAATCGTTTTGTCTACAATTAGGCTTTAACTTTGGATTTATGAAGCTTTAAATTATGTAAAGTTACTTAATTATGTAAGTAATGCCATTTTAAATTTAAAAAGTTTTGACCCTTGGTTATCGATTTAGATAAAAGCATATGTAGAGGACGATAAAGAGGCATGTAAAATGATTTTTTCATTTTTATTTTGAGAACTGTTGCAACTCTATAGTTTGTTTTCTATAGTCATAACTTTTGTTATATAAAAGATATCAAAATAATTACAGTGGATTTGTCAGAGCTTGTACTTTAATATGCCATATACAAATTTTGAAAATATTTTTATTAACATATTTTTAGCAAGAATTTTCTTTAGTGACGTGTATCTAACAAAGTTCGTCTTTATTTTTTTTTAATATTTTTTTTTTTGCTAGGAAGAAAATTTCAGAGAAGTCAAAATTTTTAAATTTAAAATGGAATTACTCATGTATAAATATTTTAATTTCCAAGAAGATTCAAAATTAATAAAAATTTTGTTTTATTTTAATTTACCACATCGATTCAGTTATGTTCACAACTAAATTGTAAACTATATTTAAAAGTGAATAAGTTATTTGATCATAATTACTTCATATAACAAAAGAATTATAGTTTACATAAATGCCAAAATTTTATCTTATAGGTTAACTGTTTAGAATTGTATTGGTTTTACAAAGTTTATTTTGCTAAAGACACTTTTTAAAGATCGCATTAATTACCATCGTTAAAAACACCAAATTTTAGTTACAGTTTTAATTTTTAGAAAAAACTGATAAAGTTTTTATATTACAAAACTACTAATTAATAAAAAAAAAAAAAAAAAATATGTAAAAATTGCTAAACAAAAAATTCCAAAAATAATTCGAAAACTGCTAGAAAAATTGCCAAATGCTAGATTAATTTTAAAAGAGTTTAAAAAGTGCTGCATCTAGTACTAAATGTGCTAAATTAGCAACACTGATGAGAACCACAAATTCACCTCATATATTTGGATTTTCGGTGATAAAAAAAATCATATATTTTGAAAATTTCATAAATTTCATCTAGAACTAATTTTTCTTTAAATCAAAGATATTTATATTATAAAAAATGTACCATTTACAGTACCCGTTAGTTGAATCTCAAATTACCCCTATCATATTCCCCACTCAATACTACTATTACTCCACCAAATGAACAAACAATACATAAATATATGGGTATATAAATATTTAAAAGGACATTGTGTTCTTTTTTTTCAAGCATACAAAGAATAATCTATATGTAGTTTAAATTACGAGTATTTAAACATATGACCTTAAGGGAGGGCACAACACACATTATATTATGATGATATTTCAAATATTTTCATTGTTCTTCTTAACAGAACCAAAAATATTTTAAGGTCGTCCATCGATAATGGAAACTTAATACGATTTTTAATGATACACACATTCCACTTGTATTTAAAATAACACAAATAAAAAAGATCTTTTGTAATATTCTCTAAAAACCTTAAAATGATAAAAATCACTAAAAATTCGACTAATCTTTTTAGGTTTTTTTTTTTACTTTTAATTCTTGTAGTTTACTTCGATATCTTTAGTTTTATATCAGTGGTTGTATTCTGTTTTATTTATTTATTTTTTAATTTATAACAGCCCCTAAGTAAATTTGTTTTCAGTTCTGTGTTTGCATATTTTTGTAAACTCCATACATAGTTTTTTTTTTTCTAAATTTTTCGAGAGTAAATATTCAGACAAACTGTGTCAATATTAAATAGACAGTTTGGTGAATGTGTTTTTTTTTTCGAGTTCAGAATAAACTATATAGCATAATTATAAAAGAAAATATCTAAGACGAGAATTAAATTTTTGTTTGCCTCTTGCTTCAAAGCATCACTTGTTTTCGTTTGTTTCTGGGTAATTCCAAAAAATTTCGACCCAAAATTACACTTTTAAAAACTTTATATCTTTGATTTCTTTTAAATTTGGAGTGTTCATTAAACTAGTCATCGTGCATTTTATCGCGTAAATATCAGTTCCATATCGTTTACGGTTCATTTTTTATGGATCTCTAAAGTAGGACGTCCCGGGAATATTTGTCAAAACTTAACAATGTTTAAGGTTAGATAACTTTTATGTGCATTATCCAATTTTAATAAA
This sequence comes from Protocalliphora azurea, assembly GCA_932274085.1. Taxonomy (NCBI): domain Eukaryota; kingdom Metazoa; phylum Arthropoda; class Insecta; order Diptera; family Calliphoridae; genus Protocalliphora; species Protocalliphora azurea. The sequence goes on from OW026519.1 coordinate 177,650,718, forward strand.
GGATTGATATTCTTCTTTATCATAAAATCATAAATGCTCTGAAATGAGAAAATATTCATTATCCTAGGATATGCTGAAAAAATTTTCATTATTTTTTATTATAGTGCAAAATGTTTAAAATGAAATCTCAATGGGATCAAAAAATATAGTTTTTCTGTTCCAGTTAGTAGAATTTTACTAACAAATTAATATCTTTTTAAGTGTTCTAATACTTTTATTTTAAATTTAGTGTTAAAACAGTTAGTAAACAATAAAAGCAAGCAGTGCTGGTCAAAATCTACCATATAATGCCCTACATGCTTGTGTATAGGTATCAAAATGATTATCGGGAGAGGGCCCTATATGGGACCCATGGTCAATTGTGGAACGATTCTTATGCAATTTATTACAATTGTTCTTCGATATATTGAAATTATTTATGTAAAATTTTACTTCGATATTGGCATTTACGTGAGATTTAGGTACGTTTAAATATTTTTCGGGAATGTAAATTATATGGGAGCCGTGTCAATTATAGACCGATCGTTATGAAATTTAGTGGAACGATCTATACTTGTACAAAACTTAGTTGTGTGAAATTCTATCTATCTATCTTGATATTTATATGAAATTTAAGTTTAGTTGATTTTTGGGAATGGAGATTATATGGAAATCATATTCAATATTGTACTAATTATTATGAAATTGTGTATAATGTATTGATGTTAACATTAATGTGGGATTTATATGCTTTTAAGTAATGAATGATATGATCAGTTATGCACCAATTTTTTGTAAAATTTTGTACAACGATCTATACCTGTACAAAACGTATGTGTACTTAAATTACATAAATACGACATATTTCGAATATATATATATGCGTTAAACTACTATTCCGAGAAAAAAATTTGTATACGTATATAGAGGTTTAGGTTATACAATGAACCAATCATAATCAATTTCAGTAGATTTTTCCTTTGTAACTATATGTATTGCCAGATCACTGCAGCATTCTTCAAGCAGAGATCTCGGCCTTAAAGAGGGCGGTGAACTGGTTAATGTACTGTGGGGTATTTGGAGTGGATATCCGAATCTGTACAGATAGTTAAGTCGCGATTAAATTGTTCTCGGGTGTCTTTTTGACATCCAGGCCGGTACATGAATGTCGGACATCTCTGAACGAGATGGCGAGACATTTGAAACTGGAGCTGATCTGCGTAAGAGCTCATTCAAATACCCCGGGTAATATTATTGCGAATGAACCAGCCAAAAAATGGCTCCCTTCTTCGATATGAATATATGGACAAACTGTTTGGAATACCGCTTTCGTCCTGCAGATCAATAATTCTTCAAAACTTATCGAGGATTCCACAATATGATTATGATGAATCTCGGTTTAACTTCATCACGGGACTATCAAGACATCGGTTACGAATGCTGGTAGATAAGAGACTGGGGCTTCCTTTTAAGGACTTCTGTTATCACGATGGGGAAGAGGAGGAAACGGTAAAGCATTTTTTATGCTACTGTCCCACTCTCACTGAGATTAGGACCACTAATTTTGGTAGTCCATTTATGCATATATTATCAGATCTTTCCGATATTGACATCAGATGGATGAATTCTTTCATATATGCTTCGGGCTGGTTTAATTCAAAAGCTGCTATGGAGACGTGAATTAGTAACACATGATCCCTCAGGGTTTCATAACGGTATAAAATTAAACCCAAGTGAGCTGTCCTATTGATTAGACAGCTACCCACTAAACCTAACCTGACCCCATGTATCAAATTTGAGTAAATGTATTTAAAATCGTCACAAACAATTCTGAGAATTTTTTAAAGTGTGTTACGGTGAAAAGATCTGTTAATGTATTCCTGAAACTTCTAAAATAATATCAAATTATTTTTCCGACTTATATGCGACTTATTTCAATAAATAATATTATATTAAAATTTGAATAAGCATATCAGTATGCCTAAGAACCACTTAATATCTAATAGAAAATGTGTTTGTTAATAAAGAAAAATTGTTGTAACTTCTGATTCCATTAAGATCCCATTTTAAAATTTTTACACCACAAAGACAAATTTGTTGTAAAAATCATGTAAAAAATAATGAAAACTAAAAGACTCTTTTTCACGATATCCAAGTACAAAGGATATTTTTTTATTTTAGAGCTCCTTGCATTAAGGAAGATTTTTATGATATATGAATAATATCAATCATTTCCAATGATACCAAGTTTAAAATTTTGCCAATTTTTTACAAAAAGCTCGAGGTATCCAAATTTAGAGGTTCATAAAAAATGAACCGTTAGAGATATGGTGCAGATTAATACTCTGCACGAGGCGCATTGAGGAGTAGATTATATGTGCTGAATTTCATTAATATCGGTAATGGTCAACATCCAAGTTGGGTCGAATTTTTTTGGAATTACCCTTCTATGTAGTATTACTTGCCGAAGTATGATTTTAAGACATTTAAAATTGGTGCTTTTTTTTGTTTTGAGAGAAGGTATCTCTACAGTAAAATGTTAGGGTTGTTCACAAGGGTTAAGTTGTTTAATTACCTGCTTATTTTAATAACTAAAAAACACTGTAGAAAATTAATCAGATTTGCTCAACTCTATTTTTTTGTTTATAAATTATGTAGAAATCTGATTTTTCTTTAAAGTCTATAAATAAGCTTTTTATCTTGTGCTTAGCCATTTTATGTTTAATTTAAATGGCAAATTGGCGTCAATTCTATTAGATTAAAAAATCAAATAATTTATTGTGTAAAAATAAGCAGATAACCAATATAAATGGGTGTTCATGGTTTACAGAGGTTATTTTTAAATTTATAACCCATAATTAATTAATTGGGTTACATAATTAACCCAATAATTAAGTAACCGTGATTAACCCCATTAACTAGGTACCAATTGAAAAAAGTTTTTAAGAAACTCTATGAAAATGTGAAATCTGAATTTGATGAAAATTACTTTACCTTAAGAGCCAATATAAAACTTTCTTTTAAAAAGGGTTCCTGATTTCTTATTGCAATAAATTTTGATGTTTTGATTTAAGTTTTCTTAAAAAAAAAAGAATTAGTATTTCCAATTTAATTTAAAATACTGCAGCTGCGGTTACTTCCCTTGTAGCATTTATAGTTCCATGTCAATTCTACACCTCATTGTTAAGATAATTATTTTTTAATTTTTTTATTTTATTCTCTGTTATCTTTGTTTATCTTTTTTTATATAAACGTACTAAATACATAGTTACGTATTTAATTTTTATTCCCTATTTTGATGGTTTTTGGTACATATAAAAATAAAAGTATTTTAACTATTACTTATTTTGTTCTCTTTTTTGCTGTTAATAATTTATTTATTTAAGTCTAAACTTCTTAACGAATGACTATATACAGGTGAAAAAATAAGTATAAAATAAAATCATACAAAATAAAAATTCTTAGAATTTTCCAAGATATGATAAGTTGTTAAAATCATTATTATGATTACTCGTACAACAATGACGATATTTGTCTACGTTTAATTGTTGTGTTCAGATTAAAAGAATAAATTTATGATGCTGTTTGAACGAATTTTTTTTACGTCGCCCCAATATTTACCGAATAAACAATATTTAAACACAAACTTTAATTGTTATTTTAATGAAGATTTGACGAACTAAAAAAATAAATATGTTACAATTTTGTTACGTTACTTCTCATTTCGTTTCTGAAGATAACAACAACGATTTATTTTCGTTTACCCAAAAAAAGTGACATTTCTCAGAATGAAAGTAGTTCACTTTTTATGAATTTTAATTTAAAAGAATTACATAAAATAGTTTAAGAAAAAAAAAAACTGTTAAAATTAGTTTTACAAATTAAAACACTTTTAACGAACAACGATTTGTGGAGAGGAAAATCGATAGTAACTTTAAAAACACCGCACGGTGGCTCAGAAATTAATTTCATTGGTCAAAAGTCCAATTGTTTGTTAACACCGATTTCCAAAATTTTAGTGCCGTTCAATAGTAAACATATTGAAACTAAAGTGGCCAAAAATTGTATCAAAATATTGTTAATTGTAGGCGTGGCATGCTGTTAAAAACAAATATTTTATGTTATTTTATAAAAGATATGATTTTTGTAAATTTAATCAGAAGTAAATTATTATTACTCTCAAACTATTATCGATAATTGGCAGCATATTTGTTTTTGTTATGCCGGTAGGATAATAGTCTCTAAGAATCGGTACGATGTGTCACTGTAACGTTTATACCAGCTGTGTTATTAAATGTTTTCTCATTTACTATATTTTAGTCAAATTTGAATTTTAATGGAATAGAACTTTTGAGGTTCAAAAGAGGTTAAACAAATTTTACTACCAGAAGAAAGACGCAAGTGTCCCGTTTAAATCCATATATACTTTTGTACCTATCTGGACCCGTCTGTAGAGCACTTTTTCCATTTGAATGAAATTACTGCTGATATAATTATTTCTTCAAAATTTAAAACAATTATCGATGTATTTGTGGGAAATGAACAAATAGATGCTAGACAGTTTGTAATTATGCGAAGGAAACTGCACGAATATATACAACCAAATATCCATGAAAAAATATGTCTGCAACAATTCACAAAATCCTTTATCATGGAGACGATGTCACTAAGCATCATTTAATACCACTTATAGATCTACTAGAGGAAGCCCAGGAAAAAAAGAAATTAGGATTACGGATTTTATAGAGAGAACAATATCACGAAATTCTACAAATGAAGATATATTTAATATATTACTGCCAACGTCAGATCCGCTTATCTCTAGCATCCGAAATCAATGGAAAGTAGAACATCGGGACTTATATGAAGAAGCAAAAGGGCTCTTAGGACATAAATAATATAGAACTAAATATGGAATATTTGAATGCTATTTTTCAACCGAATGATTAATAATTATAATTTTCTATAATTGTTATTTAAATAAAAAATAAAATATACACTAACTCAAATTTTTAGTTATTATAAAAAATAAAAAATTTTGTCCTTAATCTTATTTAAACAAATAAACATTAAAAGAATCGTCATTTTTTTGTTCATACAATAGATTTTAGTGGAACCGCTTCTAGTGGAACCTGTTCTAGAATTGATAAACTAGGAACCTGTTCACAAAATTATTCTGGGTATTATTAAAATGTTTTTTTATCTGGTTATAACTTTTTTTTATAAGTAAAGCTGACTCAAAAAACAAAAAATCTTCATTTTCATACTAAATGCTATAAAAAAATTTAAAGTTCAACTTTAACCTTAAATTTCTCAACAACTGCTGAACTGAAGAAAAATTCAAGAAAATATCTTTCCACCAAAAAAAAAAAAAAATTTTTCTAAAATATCTCTATCGATTCAAAACTTACAGAGTTTTGGCCAATGAAAAACTATTCTGAGCCACTGATGCCACATCTCTGAAAACGTTCTCCAATATATTCCATTTATGTATCCCATTTGATATCACCTAATCGTAACTTAACCATCATGTGCTCGAAGTGTAAACTTATATAGATGGTCGGTTGACTACATTTACAGTCATCCATGTTTTTTATTTATTTAATTCTATCGTCATTACATTTATAAATTTTTGTATAAATTTTACTATAATAGTGTATACAATGTAAGGAAAAAAGATAGGAAAAACCTTATTAAAATTCAAAGAAATTTTTACATTAATGCTTCTATAAGCTTCATTACTGAAGTTGATGAAAATATTAATATTACAAATTTCTTATTATATCATAATTTGAAGATCTATTTCTATCTTCAAATCGTTGTGTTAACATATTAGTTACTTTTTCAAAAATATCTTGTTTATAATTCCTATTTAATCTATTTGTTGAGTATCTTTTAGGTAAATTTTATATAATTTTAAAATTTTTGTTTTTGATTACTTGCAGTCTTTTGATGTATGTTTTAGCACATCTTTTTAACCAGATTTGGCATCTATATGTCATAATTGGTCTTATACACATCTTACAAGGTAAGACCTTATTCTTGCAATTTACTGTTGACCTTCTATTAGGTAGCGGAAATAAAGCTTTTTTACAAGATTGGTGAATATGATGCCTAAAGATCACAAGTAGAGGGATTTCCGCTCCTTCAATAGACGGTGCTATAGAAGCAATTCTTTTCGGCGATTTATTAAATGGAAATATTATAGCTTGTGTTTTAGTCTCATTAATTTTGATTTTCCACTTCTTAAATTATTTTTGTGCATGTAAATTAGCTTTTTTTTATATTTTTGACTATAGCGTTTGATACCTTACGCTTTGTAATAATGGCAGTATAATCTGCATATAAAGCTGCAGACTGATCTCTTAAGTCAGGCGTGTATATTGAGTACAGTGTGGGTGACAATACAGACCCTTGTGGTACACCCGCTGGGATATTTCGATTTTACAATCATTCATGTATTTATATGAAAATGAGTGGAAATAACGTAAAATTTGGAATCTCACAATTCCTAAATAAAGAACAAGAAATTTAAAAATTGGATATATATCTTATCTATGCCTCTGTAGTGCGCATATGTCCTAGGCTTTAAGAAAAATCTATAAGAATAGATTTATACTGCATTAGGGTTCCCTAAAATACCTTCTTTTTGTCATCAGGGCTTTTGAATTTTAGAATAATTAGAATGAAATTAAAATTTTGATGTAAAATGGATAAAATTTTAAAGGGTATAAATAGAGCACTTTCGATAGGAAGATCTGGCTTTCTACACAATGATTTTCTCTAAAAGGATACCTTTCATAAAAGCATAAAATTATTATATGATTCTTCATAAACTTTCTATTTATAAGAAAAGGATTAAAGGTACTTACTTTTTCAGCCAAAGAACTTTAAAAAAAATCAAAATTTTTCAATGCCAAACCGATTATCTTTGGTCTAAGAAATGATAACAACTAAAAATTAAAATTTTGTTACAAAATGAAAACAACAAGTTAAAAAATAATCGTTCGAAAATTGTGTCTAGTATTTTGAAAATTCAAATCAAGGTTTATTGAAAATTTTTGTTTTTTACATATAATTATCAAAGTGCCTTACGTGAGCTAGACCAGAACTGTAAACGAATCTTTCTTTTTTTATTTTAATTCGTTACGAATTAGTTAAATTTTGCATTAATTCTTTTCACAACAAAAAAGAATTGAATGGAATTTGAATCAATTAAAATGAATTAGGCAAAAATGAATTTCAATTTGTAGAATGAATTGCAATTCGTTTTCAATTCAACACTATATATAAGCAATAGAATTGCAAAGTTTCGTCGTCTACGGTCTTTACAGTTCTTCAAAGTTGAAAAATTAGAAAAATGTAATTGAAAGGAAACAGTTTTTTTTAATATTTTTGATTTTTTTTCTGCCACATTGAGGAACAATATTACTTCATATGTTATGGCTCTATAACTACTCAAACAAAAGTTATACGATGGCAAACTTTGAAACCAAAATTTTATATAATTTAATATTTTTTTACTTTTTGGTATATGTGCCCCTTCATAAAGATGCAATATGATGTCATATATTTATAAACGAGGTAATTGTGCTTCATCATAATCATTAATAACAAAGTTTGGTCTCTCTAAATCATGAAAAAATAAATACATTTTAAAAAAGTACCGTTTCATTTGTCCTAAAAGCAAGGGCGCCTTAAAAAATTATGAAATTTGTAGAATTTATGGATAAAAATGCATTTTCGTAATATGAAAAATGATGACTTTATAAAACCTTCAGTTATTGCTCTTTTAATGAAATTTCATACAAAACTAGTATTTTTTGTAATATAAATAAATTTGCGAAAAAGTTTAATATTGTGATATAAAGTGCTTCTTTTATATTTGTATGGCGAATATGGGGTCAATTATGAACCGATATTCGTGATATAAGCACACTAATATATGCTGTTATGAAATATGTTGAATTTCAGAAAAATTAGATATATATTAACGATAAACGCTAATTTCGGCAGAACATTTGTATAGGTGAAGACATGAACCGATTACAATCAGTTTCAATAGGCCTGGACCTTGTACAAAAACAATTATTCGTGCAAAATCTCATTTAATATATCTTTAAAAATGTGACCAGCCAGCTGTCCAGCTATCATGCTACATGAACGGATATTTTTAAATCGACTATAAAAGTGATTATTTTTATGCAATTTGATCATTATTAATGTCATGAATATTAAATTCTTTATTAAATGTAATTATCCATTATTTCTTGCCGTATTTAATAAACTATTTGGAATTTTTAAACTCCGTTATCATATTTGAAATATGAAATATCTATAGGAAATAAGTTCAAAAAATTACATAAGCTAATTGTTTGAACTTAGTTATTCTCATATTGATTCCGCCATTTTGAATTCTAAACAAAAAAAGTGTTTTATAAGCAGTCTTTCTGCGTTAAATCTAAAAATTAATTACAAGATCTATAAAAAATATAAAAAACTTATAAGAACGATAAAAATAAGCTTTTTAAATTAAAAGATATAACTTTTTTCTGACCTTATTTTTTTAGGACATTTAGCATTTTCTGACCTTTTTAGAGTTCAATATGGCCTCTTCTTTGCTCACCTTCTGGCAACACTGAATGTAATAGCTAAAGTGCTAAATCGTCAAAAAAGATTATGCTAAATCTTTCTACAGCAGCAATAGACAATGCTTAATTGATTTGTAAAGACAAATTCATGTTTCTTGCAAAGTATAGTTCAAATGACAACTCTAAATAAATATTCTTCAAATTTTTTGTAATATTGTGTAATAAAATAAAAATATTTTAAAACTGACTAATTTCTTCAAATTTACTACGAAATTTTTTCAAAAAACCAAAAAGTGTTAATTCAAAAAAATATTGTAAAAAAGTGTTAAAAATCATTTAGAATATTTTTATAAATCGTCAATGCATTTCAATTTATTCAAATGCTAAATCTAGCAATAAAAGTGCAAAAATGGTAACACTGATTGGTTTGTTTTTACTTAAATTTTTCAGATTTTAAGAGAAAACAAGTTTTTCAATTTAACTTCGACTGTAACTCTGATTAAAAGATCTTCATGCTAAAGAACAAAGGGAAGACAAAAAAGAGTAAATGAAAAAATTAATCTGTAAAAACAGATTCATTCTTTCATTTCTTAAAAGAAATTTTCAAGATATAAATTTTTCATTTTTACATGAAAAATTATTTTTTCCGACACTAATTTCTGAATAACTTCGAAACTGGTGGGCAGATAAAAAAAAAAACAACTTTAAGATGACTTAAATATAATTTTGGTCTGCATTTTTTGGTGTTGCAATTGTCTAAATAGGGGAGATATTAGGCATGCCAATAAAAAAAAAATCCTGATGGAAAAAAATTAAAGCAGATTTATATTTAGTAGGTCAAATTCTATTTCGTACACATATTTTTTTTTTTCTTTTCCAAGGAGAACGAAAAAAAATTTTTGCCGACCAGTGTTATTAACAAATATCCAGAGGAAGTGTTGTTTACATTTTTACTTACATAACTACAAAATATAAATCATTCTAAAATCATTAATAACTCATTTTACAAAATTTGCATAAATTAATAAAATGACCTTAAATATGAACTAATTTTAATAAATTACATCCGTTAAAAAAAACTTTAACGAAAAAATCTTGTTTAAATTAAGTATTAAATTTTAACTTTACATACATGCATGCATTTTAATAAAAATAATTTTATAACAGTAGGTATTTTGTTTTTGTTTTTTTTTTCTTCTTTGGTGTTTAAGTCAATCAATGTTGTGTTGTTCATAATTTAGTCTATCTACTTAGTACACCATCCAACAAAGAAATTCATTCATAATTTATCTTACGTTTAGTGTCTCGTACATTCATAATACAAATACTACAACAAAGTTCACATGAATGTATTTTAAAGCACACACACAGATACTAGTTTATATTACAACTCGAACTAAGTAAAAATTGTACTAAAAAATAAATGTTAATAAGTACAAACAGATGATGTTTGTACTTCTACCAACCAAAGAAAACAACATTCTTACTTAAGGTAATAAAAACAAAAAAGGCAATAACAACACAAACACACAGTAAGGTAATTTTATTTTATTTTATTTATGAAAACACACAGATACACAAATACTTAACTAAACTGATATCAACAATTTTGTTTTGATTATAATATTCGCAAACAAAAACATGGTAAATAACAAAATCAAAAGAAAAGCATAAAAAATATATTGCAGCAACATGTTTGAAGACGGGAAAACACTCAAACTTGGCATGATCAAACGGTTGTAAGGTAAACCAAATGAGTGGATTTCTTAAAATTGTTTCTGGAAAAAATAGATGTTCGACACAACTGATCAGTTCAGTCGGCAACCGTATGCCAATGAGTGAAGTTGGAAATGACGGGTGAATAGGAAATGTATTTAATGTACGCGCGTTCGTAATTAAAAACAAAATTTAATGAAAGAAAAACAACAAATACTATCTAAGTAAAGCAGTGTGTGTATGTTTTTATTTATGAATTTTATTATATTTAATTTTTGTTGTTATAAATGAATGTTCTATTTTGAAACAACAACAATTTTTTTGTAAGAAAAGAGAGGAAAATAAAAAAAAATTAAGTAAACAACAAAATATTCAAACGAAATAACGAGCGACTTACTAAAAAATGAAATTAAAGAAAAAAATTATTTAATTAAACAACCAACTAAATACAAATTGATATGTAAATTAATTTAAAAAATACATACCTATTTACAATAAATTGAATACAATATTATAAATTACAAAAATTTATTTTCAAAAAATATGTGTTCCCAATACAAGTGTTTTCTTTTTTATTATTGTTTACGGTGATGTTACGAAAACAATAAAACAAAATCTAGAGTATTTTTAAATAGAATGAGAGAATTTGAAAAAATAGTGCGTAACTAATTAATACCATCTACAAAAAAAAAAAAAAAAAAAAAAAAAAAAAATCAAAAACAAAAACAAAATTTCTATATTTTTGTTCCAAAAAAGTTTACAAAATAAAAGCAGATCTGCTTATTCTATAATTGAAAAATCATCGTTGCTCTTCAAGTGGGTTTTTAAAATTTTTATAAAAAATAAAACGAAAAATCATAATTTAATAATAAAAACAATTTAAAACCAAAAATATGTACATATAACATCAAGAATATATTCGAAAAAAAAAAAGATCTGAAAGTGTTTTATTTCAAAATAAATACAAGAGAGCTGTTTGGATTTCGTAAAAATAAGCATTAAATAAAATTTTTAAAAAATACGTACATATAATTTATAATCGATTATAAAAATATTGTAAAACATAAATTAAAAAAAAAAAAAATCTTACATAAAAAGTTTTGTGTTTTTATTAACAAAAATATTTACGGAAATTTCAAAACAAAAGAGTAACGTAATTCTTACAAAAATTAAAAATAAAAAAATAAAAAATAAAATAACAAACTAAATTGTTGGTTAAAAAAGCACGTTGTGGTTTTAAGTTTTTTTATTTTTGCACATTTTTCATTCATTTAATACTAAAATTTACTGAGTGTGATTTAAAACAACAAAAATTTTTTATATTTTTTTTTATAAATAAAAAAAGCGGTGAGTGATTTTTTTTTTCAAAATTTCTTCAAAATTTAATGTTTATTTTAGTTCATTCATAAGATTTTGCCATTTAATTTTGAGTGCATGTGTGTTGTGATTTATTAGAAATTTTTTTTTAATTTTTAAGACAGATAATGAATGAATTTAACAAAATTTTTAGGTCATCTTGATTTAATTACTTAAAAATGTTGTTAGTAATGAATATTTCATATTTGGGACTAATTGCGCTTTTATAAAATCATTTTATTATTAAAATTTTTTAATGAACGCTTCTTAAAAAATACAATAAAAATTAAGATTAAAAAAGAAAATTCACAAATGTTTACTAAATGGTCTCATTTACAAAAAAAAAAAAAAAAAATCTTGTTATTTTTAGAAATTGCCGGTAATTTAGTGCATATATATGTATATCATTACATATTGTACAAAGTGAGCTTTTATTGACGATTTCTGTGCAATTACCCAAACCATATATAAGAGAATTTATATTAACTGTATAATAAAATTTTCGTGTATTTAAATTATTTTATTTTGAACAGAGAAAATTCTGAAGAATATCCATGAGTGACATTTTTTTTTCTGATTTTATGAAAAGTGTGTAAAAAGTAAACTTCTTCAAAATATATCATAAAACTGTTTAAAGAAATTATTTAGTACCATAATTATATTTAAATTAAAATCTTACACTTTAGTTTAATAAATTTGAAAAAAAAAACATATTTAAAAGAATAATTGAAACATGGGCGCGTATAAGGGCGTATAAACCCAATTTTTCAAAATGTTTTTTTTTCATTTAATAATCAATTGATAAAATAATTTAAAAAATTCGTCAATTTGGCCGAAAAAATGACTAAAGACACAATATTGTGGGAGTTTTATTATTTTCATTCTAATTTTTACTAAGATTTTTAGGTGTTTTTTGAATAAATGGAGTACAATACAATATTATAATGATACATAAACTTCAGAATAGGAACCAGACATTTTATGTAATATTTACTCATCTATATATATATATATATATATATTTATTATCTTGTGAGTTTTAATGCATGAAACTAAGAAAAAGTAAAAGGGCATATATTCATAACTAAAATAATATAATAAGATGATGTTTTGATTCGATTTTTTTAATAATTTTAGCAAATTTGTTAAAAAAAAAATAATAAATAATTAGTAAACAACAAGTCGGTCAAATCGGATCATTTTATATCCTACACTATATATATTTTTAATATTTTCGGAGGGAGTTTTTTTAATTTGCATTTTCGTTTCCGTACTCATTTCATCCATTTTTTTAGAAAGAAACCAAGAAATAAACCACATATAAAAAATTCAATATTTTAAGTCATAAAATAAAATTTAAAAAATTTATTATTCAGTCGATTTACTAATTTTTAAGTTTATTAGAAAAACTAAATAAATAAAATATAAATTCAAAAGTGCATCGAAAAAATACATCTGTATTGGAAATGCATTTATGTAAAAAATGAATTTTTCTTTTCTTGTGATGTTTTAAGAGGATTACGTTTCCTTTCCAATGTCGTCAAAATTAATGAGATCGTTCTTTAGCTTCAAAAAAATTAATTAAAAATACGACTTTCATAGAAAAAAGTCAGCAATCACCAAAATAATTAATTCAATTAAATGTTGTTTAAATTTACACCTCTCACCAAAATGATTATATCAATTACAAATAACTGTAAAAATTTAAAAACAGAAAAATTTTTTTAATTAAAAAATTTATTAAATCAATCAAGTAGCTGATTAAATGAATTAAAAATTAAATTAAAAACTTACTTGAATTTTATTTTTAATATTTCTTTTATTTTATTTTTAATTCAATATATTAATTAAATTTTGATGTAAAATGTAACAACTGTGTTAATTGAAAAAAATAAGATAATAATTTGTACTGAATAAAACCGTGAATTTTCTTTCATTTGAAAAAAAAAAAAAAATTAAACATTATGGTGATATAAAGTGTGTATATGTCAAATATGCACCAAATCGGAAGAACTAAGCTCATTTCATATTTGATATCTCATGCAATTCATGATATATATACATTAATAAATTCTTATAATTCAGGCATTTGTTTTTAATTTGGATGATTTTTACTAGTAACATTTGTGAAAGCAATTTAATCAGGGGCCATAACTTTTAAGGTCTTTGTAATAAAAGTCAGACAATAACAATCAATTTCAGATCTATATTTTTTGTAGCATTTTGAAATTTCCAAATTTATTTTTTTATTTGCAAATTTTTTTTTAATATGGGCAATTGTTCAATTCTTCAATTTTCCGATGATTTAACAATTTTTTTATACAAAACCAAACAAAAAAAAAAAAAACAAAAAAAAAATTGATAGAAATTATACTATAAAATTTATTTCTGGGCCAAATTAAAATTACATTTTATGTAAGTCATGTTCATAACCAGCAAACTTTTTTACGCTTTTTTGAGACCTCGATGTATAATACATCTTACTTTAGGGCATTCAGAAAAATGTCAGCAGACAGATGAGCATCAATATTTGAAATTCCCCATAAAAGCTTAAAACGAAAAAAAATCAATTGTCTTCATTACAATTGTATTTGATAAATTTCCAATTTCAATTACTTGTAAATGAAACTAAAAAATTTCGGAACTCATTGAGATCCCCAAATCACTTAAAATATTTATTCGATTGCAAAAATTTAAGTATCAATTGAAAGCTTTTGAATTGGCATTTGTAAAAACACAAATCATTTTCTATAACAGCTCATCTGTATAATAATATAATTCTGTATAATAATATTTTTTTTTAATTGCAAAAGGGTTTTTAACTCTGTGGTATGCACAAAAGCGGCTTAGCTGACTTTCTACCCAATTTTTTAATAATAAAAAATTGGACCAGAAAATTCATTCCATTCTGCCGAGTGTCCAATAAAACTTTTACAATGTTTTATTATTCTACAATTATTCAATAAACTTAATCAGAAATACAAAAATTCTAAAAAACTATAAAAAAAAGTTCAACCAAAAAGTATAAAAAATACCATATCAATCATCAATATTTTCACCGTTAAAAATACTATCATTAATGAAAAAAAAAAAAATCGGAAGTGAATCAGATATCGCAATTAAAGCCAAAATTTCAATTACAATTACATGTAAAGTAATTTAATGACAAATGTAATTGTTTTCCCCCAACGAATTTTAGAATTTCATTTAATATGTTTTTATTCATATAAAATTTCTGACTATTCTCGTAATAATTTCAATTTATAAATAAATATATTTAATTGAAAATAAGTAGATGTTATAACAAATAGAAAGTTATTAGATGAAAATTATTTTGTAAAAATATTGAAATTATAATTTTCAAAATCAAATAAATTAAATCGTTCAAATTAAATAAATTTAAACATCATATAAAATGTTCGCTCTAATAATATTTTTTTTTTTTTTTTAAACCAAGCAAATATATTTTTAGTTTTCATTTACAAAATCTTTTTACAAATCACTTTTGCTTTCAAAAATTTCCCTTATACCGGTGCAGATATAGTCTAGACAGTTCATATTTTTGACACATGCATGTAAGACTGCTTTAAATTTTATTTTCTCTTATTTTGAATAATTTTTAGTACAGTTTTATTTACTATTTAACGAAAAAATAAAAATATTTGTTCTTAAACAAAAAAAAAAAAAAAAAAAAAAACATTTTTTACATGTATAAATTTCAATTTAATTTAAAATAAATTTTATACACATATAAAAGCAGTAAACTAAATATCTAATGTATTTAAGTTATCTGTCTGTCGTCATATCTCTTTATCGGGCTTTGGTTTAAATAGCAACTACAACAACAACAAGAAAGTATTACAATCATATCACAAAAACAAATACATATTTTGCTGTTTAGTTATGCCTTTTACTAAAGAGTATGTATTTTTGATTTTATTTTAATAATGAACTAAACTTAAACATATTCATTTGTTTTTTCTTTCTTCTGTTTTTATTTTATATTTTAGTCATTTCTTTCTTTGCCGTTGTTGCTGCCTGCCATTCATTGCTGTTTATTGTCACCACAAATATGTGTGTTGTCTCTTCTTTTTTCATTCTTTTTTTTATTCAATTTTGAAACTGATAACTCTGATAACCTATTTCAAACCCTTCGCGTTTGGAGAGGAGCAAAAGAACAACTAAAACAACAATATCAAATGTAATAAAATAAAGAACAAGTGAGAATGTTATATTCGGCTTGGCCGAATCTGCATACCACCCATCTGCAACCTTGTAAAATTTCAACTTATATGGTAGGTGAGCGGATTAAGCCCATTTTTGGTTTCCGAGTTTACATTGGCCCTTGAAATATATGTACAAAATTTCGTTGATGTATATGCTATTTTGTAAAAGATATCGGCCGAAAAGTATAATTTGGGGTTACAACGGACACCCTGTGTTTCTAGTATTTGGCCCATAGCTTTTTTGTTTTTGCCAATTTTCAATACTAAATATTTATATAAGACAAATGTTTGAACCAAATTTAGTCCCCTCAAATGTCCGCCCCGAATCCTATTCTGTCTTAGATTTTCACTAGGACCTAGGATATATATACTTTATGGGGTATTAGATGATTATTTCGTCATGTTACGCACGGAATGATAAACCCAACTTACCCCCATCATTTGATGGTGGGTATAAAAAAATATATATGTAACTGTAAATATTTTATTTTAAATATTATCTATATCTTGAAGTTGTTGTCATAATTGTTTTTACTACATATTAAGGGAAAGTGGGGTATTATGAAATATGGGGTAATGAAGAAAATTTAACTTTTTTTGCTTATTTATTTATTTTTTTTTTTTGTGGCAAAAAAAGACTACTGGTATATGTTTGTCATTATTGCACTACATTTCCAAATTATATTTCAACCATGAAATTTCTGATTATATTCTCTTCGAGAGCAAGTAAACAAAATATATTAAAAAAAGTGAATACAAAATTAAATACTATATTTTACACATATATCAATTGCAAATAGGTTTTTCCCAAAAACAAAACATTTTCTTTTTTAACTCTTAACATAAAATTATAGAATTGGGGTAAAGTGGGATGTATAATTTTGCAAATTTTACACCAATTTTTTGCAAGTTTGCTGAAAATATAATTAATATAATATTCTTATTGTTTTCAATTCAATAATCAAAAGTGTAATGCCTTAGTAAAAGAAATGTAACATATGAAAATTGGAAATAACTAAGTAAACTCCATAGCAATAATACATTAGCTTATTAAAGGAAAAAAAAAAAACTGGATTTAAAAATAGCGGAAATAGTGGATACTGTAAAAGTACACACTGGATATGATGAAACTCATTCAAATGCACCTTTGAGTTGCACTATTCCAATTATGAGAAATAACTGTCTATTTTTATAAATATTGTTTTATTTTCTATTAGTTTCAACACTTATTACCAGGGCAACCAAAGATATGGAAAAGCATATTTTTTCCTAAGTTGCAAATGAAGGAAAGTGTTAGTTATTTGCCCGTGTCAGACAATTTTAAAGCATATTTTTGCACATTTTAGTCTTAACAGCATATTTTTACATATCTTGTGATTAGCAGCATATTTTGTCATATTTACATAGAAAATCTTTATTTGAGAGCATATTTGAGCAATTTTAATGACATATTTTACACTAAAAAACATAATTTTGAATATTTTACACATAAGAGAAAAATTTTGCACCCAAAGGATTTTTTTTTACATAATTTGCGAATAGTGAAATTTTAATTTTACTCTTATATACATTATTCAAAGCCGATTCCCTAATAATTTTCTTCCTATAAGGTGATAGAAGATTTGTAATTTCCTGATACAATTAGCTTTGAATGTTTTTAAGTGCAAAAACAACTTATTATCTGTTTTATTATCTGTTTTCATCACATACTTGAATTTTGATATTCAATTGGTTTCGTAAACGCTAAAGTCATTTAATAAACAGCAAATAAACTTAAACTTGCCATTTTTACTATGTCCCACTTTACCCCAACATTTCTTATTTTACCCAAAAATAGTTGCCGAAAAATAATACCAAAAAAAAAAAAAAAAAAATTAATCTTATTATTTTTATGCAAAACGTTAGAAAATAATCCATTCTATATAACAGATTCATGACAGGGTTCAAAAGATTATTGGTTGGTATTTTATTGAAGTTAGATTAAAGTATGCTCCACTTTACCCCAATCTCCCCTACTATTTTAGTTGTTTTTTCCTCTCATTATTTAATTACTGTTAAAAGAGTTTATTATTAATTACATTCTTCCTTATTAAAGCAAGGATTTTTCTTGGGAATTTTTGTTTTGATTATTGTTCTCTTTAATTAACGTTGTTTACATTTATTTTATTTGTTGCTATTTTTAATTAAACCGTTTTTTTTTCTCTGTTGTGCGTTTTATTTTTTTTTTTTTTTTATCATAAAAAGTGGGTTTTAATATTTTTTTATTTTTGTTTTTATTTTCGGCTTTACTTTTTAAGTTTTTTTATTTTTGTTTGTGGTTCTGATTCATAAATTATTTTTCTCTCATTTGCGTAGTTGCTTTTTGTCTAAAATATTGTATAATAAAAAATTATTTATTTTTGTTGTTGCTTTACTAATATTGCATTTGCTGCTGTTTATTTTTATCGATTTTATATTATTCATTTGTATTTTTGAAGCGAAAATACTATTGGAACTTTTTTTAATACAATTATAATTTTATCAAAAGAAAATTTATTTATAAAGTAGTAAGAAAATAATTAGAATTTTAAATAAAAAGGTTTATTATTATTATTTTTTTTTTAATAACATTTATATGATTTACAGGAAGTAATTTTTGTTTTATAAAAAAACACATTTTCTTAAACAAAATGTATGTATTTTTAACTTAAAGGAAGTAAAAAAAAAAAAAAATTAAGCGTCTACAAAAATTTTAAATGATTAGCTTGTGCATACTATTTGCAAATTTCTTTTGTTAAATTATGGTTTTTGTATTTAATTTAACTAAAAAATTAAAGTTTAATAGAACTATAATTTCTGCTTTCTTCATTTAAGTATTTTTTTAATTTTTATGCATTACTAATTATTTTAAATCATTTTAAATTTTCTTTTAATTATAATAATTTTTTTTAATACTAATAATTTTTTCTAATCGTTAAAATTAAAATATTTAGATCTTAGTTCAAATTTATTTTATTCAGTATCGTTATATTTTTTTATTATTTTAATAATTTAATAATTAATTTTAAATTTTATTTAAAAAATGTATAAATGCTCTTTTCTATGTTTTGGGATTTAAAAATTTGTTTAATACCATTATAACATTTTTGATCTGTAATTAATTATTTTTAATTTTATTAAATTTTGTTAAAAATATTTTTAATTTGATTAAAATTCGTTTAGGCTTTATATTTATTTAAATACATTTATAGAAATACATTTTGTAGAAATATTTTGAAATTTTATATTTTTTATATTTTAATTATTTTGTCATTGAATTTTAGTTTAATTATTTTTATGATTGTAGTAGAATTATTTTTATTTCTTTCGCATAGTTTTTATTTGTTTATTTATTAACCGTTAATCGAGCCTTGTAACAGAAATGATACATTTAGTTTTTTATGTTAACATAACTCTGGTTTCCAAAATCTAAAGTGCCACATGTTTTCACAATTCGTAAACATTGTTATTCCCGTTATTAACCGTAGATCGAGCCTTAAAAAAAAAATTCATAATTCTTCCTATGTATCATTTTTGATACATACTAGAGAGCATAGGAGTAATTGACTAAAATCAATACACTTAAAGTTTTTTTTATTATTTCTTATTTATGTTTAATTAAGTCTATAAAATATAAATAATTCTAGAAATCATTAATGCAATCAACGCAAACATTCTTGGCGTGTTTATCACTACAACAAGGCTTCTGACATAAAAAGCAGAAATTCGATGACCATTTGTTTTTATTTTCACCCGAAGTGTAACATTTTTGACATCTAGCACGTTTCTTGTTTTCAGAATTATCGTTTTTATGTTTTTTTGGTGGACCAGCTTCACTGCCATTTGATTCATCTGTACTTTGGGCTGAAGGTTTTTTGAAAATTGCCAGAGAAAGTTCATTTCTAGGACGTTTTTGACGTTTTTTCATATAAGGCTTTGACAGTGATATTGCTAACTCGTAAAGAAAAGTTTTACGTTTTGTACTGGTTTGAGTTTGTTTCCAGTTGTCGTCGACTTCGTTGTATATAATATAAGTATTCAAAGCAGAAATATCAATAATGTTGGAAAAAACAGCCATCGGCCAGCGATTATTTTTACGTTGGCAACTATAGCAGCTCAAAATTTTATCAACCGTATCGACTCCTCCTTTCGTGGAGTTATAAAACGATATTATTTCAGGCAACTTTTTGGGGCAATCCGCAACTTTAGGTACGTGATGCATTGTACTCATGACAATTGTACACTTGTCTTTGTGGCTTATATAACTAACCATAACTGTATCCGGGGGTAAAAGCGAATGTTGACTCATAACGTGGAATTTTTTTGCATACCAAAAGCTTTGGAGAAATTGATCACTTGTTTTTTTCGCATAGTTCCTTCCTATCATTGCTATATTGCGTTTTAAAAGCTTTTGACCAAGGCTATGCGAAGAAAAAAAAAATAAAACTGCCAAATAGGCATGAAATAATTTCTCATCGATTTCAATATGATTGGAGCCATTTAGATGTTCTCCATATATGTTGGAGTTATTGATTACGATCTTTGTTATTTGTGAGGAGAAAACTAACAAAACCGAATCTCGAATAGTATTTACGCGACATGAGGCAAATTTTGTTATACCTAAAAATCAGGTCTCAATTCAATCATCTTTTTTTTCTAATCACGACTCACCTGCGCGCATACTAAGAATATTTTCCTTTCCTAATTTACAAATAGGATGAGGTTCGCTACGCCAAGTATTACCATCTTTGATTAAATACAAAGGATCACTATTTGTGTTACTGCTAATGCCTTGATCAGAATCCGAAGACGAGCCACTTTCGTATTCTTCTTCATCTGAAATATCGGGGTCACGAACAGCAATATCAGTGGCATCTACTTCAGAAATGTCGTCATCTATTTCACTTTCACTTAGCACTTCATTTACCAGTTCTTCGAGAGTCAAAAACCGCGAATAAGACATTTTTTGCAATTATCACTTTGAACTGATTTTTTTTTTTCAAAAGAAACGCACAACAAATCAAAAACACTTGTTCTAACTATATGCACAACAGCACAGAAACACACAAACTGCAGTATGTATCAAATGTGATACAAGGATAAAATTATAAACTTTTTGAATTTCTTATTGCCTGCGTAGTTATTTAATTTATTTCTTCTTTTTTAATTATTTTTTTTTAATTTTTTTCTAATTATTTTTTTTCTGATTTTATTAAATGTTCATTTTTTCCATTTTTGTTAAAATTATATTTTTAATTATGTTAACTTTTATATTCTTAGAATAAATTGTTGAATTTTATAAAATGTATTTGTTACTTTTATAATTTAATTATAAATTTATTATTTATAATTAGTAGTTTAATTTTATTCGAACTTTATAAAATATAAAAATTATTTACTTTTTTTTCTTTTAAATTTAGTTAAATATTTTAAAAAAAATTTCTTTTAAGATTTTTAAAATATTATTATTGTTTTTTTTTTTTTTTTTAATAATATATGAAAATTTGTTTTTTTCTTGTTTTATTTAAATTTTATAATTAATAATTTTGTTTTATTTATTTCGTTTTAAATATGATTTATTTTTTTATTTTATTTCTGTTTAATTTTTTTTTATAAATTAATTTAAATTACTTTTAGAGCTTATTTGTTCTAGTTAATATTGTTTCCTTTTAAATTTTGTTAAAATTAATATTTTAAAATTATTATTTTTTTAATATTTAATTAATTATTTTTATATTTAATAACTGTTTTTTTTATTTTTTTTACAAATTATCCCAATTTTTTTTAATTGTTTACTTGTACTTGTAAAACATGTATAATGTTTTTGTTAATATATATTTTGTTAATATTAATATTTTGTTTATATATATATATATATATATATATATATATATATATATATATGAGATATTTTTTTTAATAAAACATATTTTCAAGATTTTTATTTTTTATGGTTTCTATGTAATTTTTATTTTTTTTTCTTAGAATTTATATTAATTTTTTTTTGTACATACTTATATGTATAAGTTTTTTCTTTACAATAGTTTTGTTTTTTTATGAATTAAATATATTTAATTTTTATTTAATGAGTGTTCAATAGAGAGTCCATTGAAAAATAAAGTTTTCGAAGGCAACTTAACCCGTGATAGATAAGCTGAATACAGGAAAAATAGCAAAAAATATTAAAAATGTTTATATATATATATATATATATATATATATATATATATATAAGTTAAGTAGTGATTATGTCCGGTGCATTTTAAAATATTTTTAAAAAAATTTGTTCACAAAAATGTACAAAAAAGGCCTTCCAAGGATCAGAGTCCAATTGAGAAAAAATTTTGAAATATTTTTTTCCATAAAAAGCTCAAAAACTTTAAAGTTTTTATTATCTAAATATATGAGTTCAGTGAATTTTTTCATCAATATGTATCGTTTCAGTGGTCTTTTTAGAAGAGAATCTCAAAAAGAAGTTTCTCACGACACTAATGTTCCATATTAACTTTTGTTAATTTTAATTATTTTTAATTTGTCTTGATTTCTTTTCTAATTTTTAATCTTTTAATTTTGTTAAAAACTTAATTTAACTCAAATTATTTAATTGTATCTATCAATATGTTCTAAATTAATTGAAATATTGAACATTTTTTAATTTGGTTAAATATTAAAATATTTAATTTTAATTAACGATGATTATTTCTTTCCTAAATTTTATTTATTTTTAAAATATTATTTGTTTAAGTCTGTAGTATTAGTTCTTCTTCTAATATCTAAGCTTGATTAATTCAAAGGCATGCTGTACGTAATTACAGAATTTTTTTTGGAAAAATATTTTTTCCACTGGAATGAAATATCAACCAAATTTATTTACTAAAAAAGAAAAAATAATTTCGCATACGAGCAGTCACATTTCATGGGAAAACCCTTATGCTTAGGTAGTAAAAAAAAATATATACACAGATATGTATATACATATGTATGTATAGTACACAAAAGTACATTTTAGTATTTTCCGCAAAAGGCAGCTATAAAATGATTTGTTTGTTTTTAAAATTTTTGGCAATTTTTTAAATCTCTATATAGTACATACATATATTTTTCTTTTTTTTTAACTCTACTATGTTGTTATTGTTGTTTCTCGATGCATGATCGTCTATAGTATAAGCTGCTAAAAACTAAAAAATTTTATCGTTTGAGATATATTTAAAGGAACATATAAAATTTACTTAACATGAAAACTGTTTTATTAATATAAAAGTAATAAAACCCTTAAAACGCTGGTATTACAAAATAATCGAACATACAAGGTCGATTTTTTTTTATAAATGTGATGTAATATTTCCAAAAAGTATCTTCACTCCCTAGAGAATTTTAAGAAGCATATAAAGTCTATATAATTGGAGAAAAATATTAATAAATTTATGCTCTGTAATCATAATAGAGCAAAGTATCTAAAAAATACTTCATTTTTCTCTAAATATTTCAAACTTAATTACCCTACAAACAAATTCAACTCAATGCAACAATATAACTTTAATAACAAATTATGGAATAATTTTCAAATGAACTTTGTGCCAATGTTTGTTGTTTAATTACAATTTTATAGTCACAAATATAGATACATAGAATCACACTCATATTTATGTACTCATAAAATGAACTTTAGATACTTTAGTTTTTGAAAAGTCTAAAAAGGAGGTTAAATAGAAGATATCAACACTTATTGAACTCTGATCTCTATTTATAGCAAACACGCAAAACATTACAAAATACTAAAATTTAGAAAAAAATAAATGTACACAAAAAGCAATTGAATGGAGACGAAGCAAAAAGTACTTGAAATTCAATAAAAATAAAACTTTTACTTAAACGCATACATACATACATACATACATACATACATTTTGTATTGCCATTAGATATGTTTGTTTATAAAATTTTATTATAGAATATCTTGTGTGTATATCTAGAAATGCGTATGAGTATAATATGTAAAAATGTTTTTTAAGATACAAGTGGACCTCCTAGTTCTAAATTGTTTTTTAGTTGTAAAAAAAACAACAACTAGCTAAGGCAATAACAAAAAGAATATAATAAAACTACTGCAACAACTGGATTTCTGTTGTTGTAAGAATCTTAAGAACAAAAAAAAAAAAAAAAAAAAACAAAATAAAACAACATTTTTATGTGTCAAGAAATTATAAAAGAATTAATGATGAAAAAAGATTAGAAGAATAGAAAAAAAAAACAACTACACATGAGTAGTTGTAGTACTCCATGAGCTGAATAATTGTTAAGATAGAGAAAACAATCTGAAAAATAGGAAAAAAAAAAACAATAAAAGAAAACCACTACATAAATATTATTAACATTTACTGAATTACAAAATTTAGAAAAGAAACAAAGGAAATGTATCAAAAGAGAAAATTTAATTTATAACACCATGCAACAATTTTCCAATTTTTTTTTTCACACATGAAAATATTTATATATGCATAAAACTAGGGACCATACGTAGTAAATCTATGTACTCAGTTTTTCTCAAGGACGTCAAATTGTCTCTCAAAGGAACTTCAAAGTTTCAAAAATATACAACTTAAAAAAAAAATTAAACCAAAATTTTATCAACCCAATATGGATGTCAAGTAATAGTTAAGTATCCTTGCAATATAACAAATGTTTTTATTTAATGGTTGCAGCAGAAAATGTTAAGCAAAATGTCCTTTATATAAAGTATACAATTAAATAATAAGTGTAATACTAAACGGTTAAATCTTCAAAACGATATTTTTTTAGTTTTTTTTACTGCGACTTTAAATTAAAAATATTTTTATATTGCAAGTATACGTAACTATCATTCGACATCCATATTGGGTCGATATAATCTTCGAAAATATTTTATTATATTTTTAAAAATTGCACTTCTTTCGAAACTTTGAAGTTCTCTTGCAAGAAAATTTCACATCCTGGAGTAAAACTGGTTTTCACCACGGATATAACGATTTTTTTCTCGAGTCAAAATTACTGTTGCAGCTGTTACATATTTGAAAAACTAATAGTAAAAGGCATCATTTTCAAAAGGATATTTTCTTAAGTTTTTATGCTGCAACATTTAAATAAAAGATATTATTATATTGCAGGAATTCTTAGCTTTCATTTGACACCTCTACTAGTACGTTATAATATTCGTAAATATTTTATAAATTTTTTAAAATATTATACCTTTTGAAACTTGCAAGTTCTTTTATGAGGAAATTTGACGTCCTGGAAAAAACTGATTACATAGTTTTACTACTTATGATCTCTAGTTTTATGCATATATTGATGTTTTCATGTGTGAAAATAACTGTCACACGGTGTAATTATTTTTATAAAAAAAAGAAATCGAGAAAATCAAAACTTATTAAATTCTTAGCCACTAATACTACTTTCTTCTATTAAGAACATTTTCCGCAAAATCTATATAATGAAAAAAGGTGAAATATATAAAAAGAAAAAAAAATAGATATAAATTAAAAAGAAAATCTAACTAACTTTAATTACGACAACCAATTGCCATCTAAATAAAAAGAAAGATAGATTAAAACCAGTAGTTCTACTTGAAGTTGATTTCATATATAAATCTCTTTTATTTTCAAAATGAAAAAAAAAATCCCAGAAAACAATATTTTTTACAAATGATTACACAGATTGTTTGCAATTCTTTTTTTTTTCCTACTTTTTAGTGGGGTATCAAATCATCATTCTTCATTCATTCAGAAACCAAGAACATTGTGCATTCGAACATCATGTTCAAAATATCATCATTTCTAATATGTACGTGTACTTAGTATATAGTTGCCACTGGTTATGTTATAATAACTTTAGTCTTTTAGATATTATTTCTAAGTCTCTTCATTATGATCTTTTACTTACTACTACTGCTTTTTTCTTTAAATCATTCATAAAAAAATTACACAAATATCTGGAGAAGAAAAGATATATGAGGAAAAAAAAAATGTTTTCAAGAAATGTAGACAGAGAAGTGTTGTAAAACATGACGATGAAAATATGCAGACATTCGTCTAATAAAAATATCAGTTAACAACATAAACTACACGAAGAAAATTTTTAGAAAAAAAAAGAAGAAATGATGAAAAATAAAGCACAAAGATATCAAATGTTTTATAAAGAAAATGTCTGTATTGATACAGATTTCTTTTTTTGCATTTTTTTAACTTCCTTTTGAAACACATTAAAGAGGTTAAATTTTAAGATATTTTTTTTGTTTGTTTTGGAAATTTATAAAATCTAAATAAAGATCTTAAATAAATAAAAACAATGTTTAAAAAAAATCTTGGTTTTAACTATCATAAACTTAAAAATAAAATAGTGTCAACCTATTTATTATTTTTAAGCGATTCTAAGCGAAACTCGAACAAAAATTATTGATGCGCAGCAGCAAGTACTACCGTAATATCGCCTTCCCTACAAAATTGCATCTAAAAGATCAGTATTTTTTGTTGGGAGCTTAAATATTCTAATGGTATTAGTTTTTAGTAAAATTAAATATGCCTTAAAAGTCAGACACAAGAAAAACCTTAAAATATTGTTTAGCAGAACGCAAAGAAAGTAAATTAATACTGTGGATTAGAGTGTCTCGAGAAACGGCTTTATATGATGTACTACGGCTACTAGGATGTAGAAAGATCACTCAAAAGATGTTCATGAATGAACTGAATATAAGAAAGGTATTAAAAGAATTTTTAAATTTTCTTCAGTTTTCTATCGGCAATTGAAAATTACGGCTTCTGGTACATTTTGCAAAAAAAGTGTAATTAAATAGATCTCCAAAAATTTATAACTTTAAGCTTGTTCTGGAAAATATATTTTTAAATTTGGGATTTTGTTCCACAAAAGGACTTTTTAGTGTATTCTGGTGAAAGCGGAATTACTACAAAATCACTTTATTTTACTCATAAAAGGAAAATAAGATATAAAATGTTTATTTTATCCGCAAAATTTTTTTCTCATGATGCACTAAATTGACTGCTTGTAGACCAAAATTTCTGCAAAAAAAAAAACAAAAAAAAAAATCAATATTTTTTTTTTATAACAAACTCTAAATTACGATTTTTTCAAGACAAAACTCAAACATTGCTTTTGGACAAAATGTACTAGACTTATAATTTTCAATCGGTGGTAGGGAACTACAGATCTATTTACAAAATATGTCACGACTGTGGGTATTTAATTTCATATACAGAACAATGTGTTTAAACTACGATCGGTCATCTCTTAAGGCTTAAGAAGAGAAAAAAGAGAAAAATCTGCTTGATATAATGGTAATCGCAAATAATTTGACCAGATTTATTCTTCGAGACTTTATGTTGATGGTAATTTTCGACAGGCTTATTGGTATACACACCCTAGGTATTACAATTGCTGCAGCAACTGCAAAAAAACAAAAAGTAACAACTGATCATTTTCCCTGTCACCTGCCACCTCTCAGTGGCTATTCTGTTACCTGAAGAGTATTAATAATACTTGTATTTCTATTAGGGATCTGACAGCGATTACTACATTAAATATTTTGCCCGAATTTATGAAAAGTTTTAATAAATTCTTTTTTTGTATTAAATAGAATATTTCATCGGAGTTTTATGCATTAATCAATAACTTTTCAAGAGAGCGAAAAAGCAATTTATTTTTTTGTATGAAACCCATACAAAACCGCCGAATTATTTGTGACGATTTTAAAGATTATTTACTCAAATTTAATACATGGTGTTAAAAATCAAAATCTACTGAAATTGATCATGATCACTCCATTATTTCACCTCATATAACTTTTTTCCTCGAAATAGTGGCTTAACGCATATAAATATTTGAAATATGTCGTATTTATGTAATTTCAGCATACATAAGTTTTATACAAGTATAGATCGTTGTACAAAATTTTATAAAAATTGGTGCATAATTGATCATATCATTGATGTAGGTTCCGATGTCTAAAAATAACTTAAAAGCTCATAAATCTCACATTAATGATAACATCAATACAAAATTGTATATATAAGTATAAATCATCGTACACAATTTCATAATAATAGGTCCATATAATTCCCATTACCTAAATTCAATTATACTTGCATAAATCTGCTAAAAATATTAATATCAATATAAAATTTAACAGAATTAAGTTATTTAACGGTTGGAGTAAAAATGTATAAAATTAATTTATAGATTAAAAATATAATTAGTGTAAAATTTGTGAATGATGTAAGATCTAGATATTTATTTTAGATCTAGTTATATTTAGTTTAGAATACCAAAAGAAGTAAAAATATTAAATATTTAAAAAAATAGAAATAAAAATAAAAAGATGCCCTGAGGAAGCTTTGACCGTTAGAGGGATAATAATCAGTGCATAATTGACCATGGCTCCCATATAATTCACATTTCCGAAAATTTCTTAATCGTCCATTAATCTCACAAAAATGCCAGTATCGAAATAACATTTTACATAAATAATTTTCATATACCCAAGAACAATTGTAACAAATTTCATAAGAATCGTTCCACAATTGACCATGATAGGTGCCATATAAGGCCTCCTTCCGATAATCATTTTAATTCCTATACACAAACATGTAGGGTACTATATGGTCGATCTTTACCAACATTGCTTGTTTTCATCATTTTCTATTTGTTTTGATACTAAATTAAAAAGAAGTATAAAAATACCTAAAAAGTTTTTCAAGATATCTTAGGATAAAGGAATATCAGTCCTTTCCACTGATACCAATTTTGTTAAAATAGGATAATGCACATAAAATTATTTAACCTTATACTTTGTTTATTTTTGACAAAAATGCCCCAGCTGTCGTACTTTGGAAGTTCATAAAGCATGAACCGTAAACGATATGGAACTGATTCATGGTTTAATGAACACCCCAAATTAAAGAAAAACAAATCGAAGATATAATATTTTTAAAACTGTAATTTTGGGTCAAAATTTTCTGAAAGTACCCAATTAATTTATAAATATATTTAAAAATATATTGAGCATATATAAGTTGTACATAAGTGAAAATCTTTATGTCGAATTTCATGAAGATCGCTCCTAAAATGACCATAGTTCCCTTTCCAAAAAAAGGCATAAATCCAAAAAAAAAAAAAAAATACAGTAAATATTTGACACAAAACAGTAGAAACCGCGTAGTAAAATTTTATGGGGATCAGTCCATAATTGATTATAGGTCCAATTTAAGCCCCACTTACGCAAATCACTTTAAAGTACATAAATAACATAATATAACGCTTACATAAGTTTAATATACGTATCAGTACACAATTGGCCACAAATCCCATATAAGATTCCTCTTCGAGTTTCTTTGATGGCCATAGGCAATGGTAAGACTAGACCAACTATATCTTCTTACTTGTTTTAAATATATTTTAAGTTTTAATTTTGATATTCTAGATTTTGTAATTTTTCATAAATAATATACTCAATGCAGTTGTAACATTTCTTTTTTCAAATACTTTGCGATTCAAAACGTATGCCAATTTTTTTATTATCTGAACTCGTCTAGCAGAGAAAAATTATTAAAGTGAACAATTTTAAATAATTATGAAAAATATCTAATTTCTTTTTCTTTTTTAAATAATTCTTATGCGTTTAAAATTGTAATTTTTATTATTAATTAAAAATAACTTCTAACTAAGAGTAAAATTTATATTTGACTATGGGAGTTATGAAAATTTGATTTATATCCCGTGTCATTTAATTTATTTTTCTAAAGTAAATAATAAGTTTCTCACAGGTACATAAATTAAGCTACATTAAATAAATGTGTTTATGAATATTTTGTTATAAAATTTTCAATGAAATTGCTAAAAATCTATGACTAATTTCAAAATTATTTATAAATATATTACTAATTTATTTTTTATAATAACTTTAAATCATATAAAATTATTAGAAAATTTATTGCTAATTGTGCTAATTAAATTATTTTTAAGACTTCAATTTTATTGTCACTTTTACTAAATTCAATATAAAATTAATTTGCAAAAATATTTATTATTTATACATTCGTATTTTATTAACAACTATGTATAAGTCTTTAAAGCATTAAATCAGTTTTAACTTTAGCTTGCTTTTGAGAATTTTTCTCTTTCTTTTTTCCATAAACGTTTAACATAAATATAACTACAATTTTTTTTCCAGCTCCAACATTTTAAATGATTAGCAATCTATTAACTTTAATTATCACCTCACATATTTTTTAAAGCTTTTCACGTTTAGTTTTGTTAACCTTTTTCATTTTTTTTTTTTAACTTTATACGAAACAGACATTTTTCGAAAATTACTTTTAAAAACCCTTCCCACGTTTTTGTGACACTTTTTTTCTTTTTTGAATTTTTTTTTTTCATTCATTCATTCTGTAAACGACTGATTTTTTTTTTTTTTTTTTTGTTAAAACATATAAAAATTCCTCTGGCCACAAAATAAACTATGAGCTAAACACATTTATAAATATTTTAAATAAACATAAAACACATACTTTTATAGACATGTTTTTTAATATAAAAGTAAATAAAGGTTCTAAGCTTCATTGATTATCTGGCTAATGAAATTATGGTTTAAAAATATATATAAAAATAAATTTGTTTAGAAAAATACCTAAACAGATAGAAAAAAAGTTGTTGCCCCTGGGCCTGACATTAAAGATAAATGTCATTAAAAATGCAAATTATATCTAATAAAAATACATTAGTAGAAAAAACAAACCAACCGACTCATTTTAAATAAAACATTTTACGGAAGTACAGATATTAATGTGTTTTAACAATTAAGCGATGTATGTTTATGTGTTGGGTTATAAATAATTAATTAAAAATCAAAAACGTTTTAAAACACTTTGGCAGAAAATAAAGTGTGTGTGTGTGTGTGTATTTAAAATCAAAAATAGTGTATTTGAACAAATTTTTAAAATTTTTAACACACTTTGGCAGTAAAAGTGTTGAATTTAAAGTATGAAAAATATGAGAGTTTTTAAAATTAAATGATAAAATATTAGAAATATTCAGTAGTAGGATTTTGTAATAATATTTTAGGTACAATATATTTTTCTATACCTTTCTATATTGTGCTTAAATTCTGACTAATGTTAAGTATTAAAAAGAAATTACATCTACTTTTTGACTTAATACTGTGAAATTAAATTTTGCAAATTTTACGAAACTCACAACTAGACCTCAGAGCATATGTTGGCATTTGCCCCGCCTTGAGCCATATAAAAAAAATACGTTTTCAGGGATTGCCTTAATTACCTAAAATGGTTTCATTTGAAGACTTTACCCGTTACAGTAAATATATACATATGTTCTTATATATATATATATATATATATATATATATGGAGCTGCACTAAATTTTAATTTATGCTTTTATCTTTTAAGTTAATTGAGGTTGACAATTAAATCTAATCCCCTTGTTTTGTAAATTGCTTTACCTCACTTTAAAAAATTTCCATACAAATCTACTAATTGGAAATTTATTTTTGTATAACTAAAGAGTATTAATATTTAAACATTAGGAATAATATTTAAATATATAGCTAATATTTTAATAAAACTTAAAAATAATTGCTTATTTTTAAAACTACAAAAATGTTTATTCAGTATAAAATACAACGAAAAAAAAAAAATGATAAAACTTTTTTTTATTTATCTTCTTGGTCCAATGTAATGGCTATTATATCGAATCATAAATACTATAGACCATAAAGAAATAAATATGTAAAGAAGAAATAAGTCTGACATAATTTACAAATCTCCTTTACGGAAACAAACCAGACTTTTGTATGGACAGTACGTCGTAAATTGCATTCTGTTATGTATTAGCAATCTCCCAAGGCTATCAAGATCTTCTATAGGATGTATATGAAATCGAAAGTGCTGTGCGGGTTGTGAGGCTCAAGAAACTTGGAAACATATAGTGTAGCATTACTATTTGACTAAAACTGATAGAAGCAAAGGCAACGATAGTATGTAGAAGTTTAATAAGTAAGATCTGAAAGAAAATCGGGATATAACCTATATAGTTCTGAAATACCAGAAGCAAAGGCTTTCAAGCACGTTAGGTCTAATCTGCACACAATTGTAAGTTTTACTCGATTTTTAAAATTTTCTATATATCAAATTCAAAATCAAATTTCTCAGTCTTGAATATAATCAATTTCTGAGTCGATTTAACGATGTCCGTTCGTCCGTCTGTCCGTCTATGTAAACCTTGTAATCAAGCAATTGCAATTTTGAAAATAATTTAATGAAATTTGGTCAACAGGTTTTTTATGGTCCAAGGACGAAATCTATTGAAATTGGTTACTATCGCTCAATTATTTCACCTAGCCTCCAACACAAATGTCCTCCCCGAATAGGGGTTTAACGATCATGAATCCCTTAAATATAGCAGTAGCTTAATGATATTTGCTCATATAAATTATATATAAGCATAAATCTGTGTACCGAATAAATCCCATATAAATAATAGTATCAAGTTAATATATCAGATTTAAAGAAATAGAAACCGCAGTGCAAATTTTTATGAGGACCGACCCATGATAGATCACAGCTTCCATATAGGGCCCTCTTGCGGGAAGCACCCTAAAAGTCATAAATAACATAACATAATGAATACGTATGTTTAATAGAAATATACTCTACCGTTAATACAAGTATTGGTCCAAACTTGACCACGGATTCCATATAAGACCCCTTCCCGAATTTTGATGCACATATGCAATGGTGTAGGGTATATATGGTCGCGCTTGACCGACTATATATATCTTACTTGTTTTTATTTATTAAAAATCAAGTATTTTTTATATATGACTGATCTGAATACTTTGCTAAAAGTAATCTATATTTTTTATTCACAACGCTTTAAAAAACAATAAATTATCTTGATTAGGTTAACTTAACAGTCTCTCAGTAACACAGCAGCTTAAGTAAAATAAAAACGGAGTTAAATTGCATGGCTCTCTTCACACATATGAATTCATAAGTAGAAATTTTATTTAATTAAGAATCAATAGCAATTTGTTTGGAGGTTCCTATATTAGTTACTTTTGCTTCGTTTAATTTTTCGATTTGGTTCAACTTATAGGAGAAGCCTTAATGCAAATCAGAAATTTCAGAAAATTTATTTTCTTACTTTACTTGGCTGATATTCGCATTCGTTTTCATAAAGATCGAAGTTTCCCATTAAAAACTTTGGTTGTCATGTAATGAGTTAATAAGATAATATAATGGCTCTTCACTACTTACACATTAGCTGAATAACTCATTATGACATTACAGGCAACTACTTTTTCTATATTATTACATGTAGGCATTTGAGAAAGTCAGTACTTAGACCTATGTCATTGCAATAACTAATTACTTCCAAGCTGTTCAATAACTCATTGCTTTTAAAGTATTATTGAAGTCATTATTAGTAAAAACAAAAGGAACTAATTAAATTTTAGGTTACAGCAAATGAAATGTCAGAATATAAAAAGCAGTTTTTTTATTTTAAACGTAAAAAGTATTATAAATTTTTATATCAGAAACTTAACAATAAGCAAAAATGTAATTAAAATAAATATAATAAAAATAAACTTTTTTAGATTAAAATTAATTCATACGCAAATTTTGCCTTTTCATGTATTTATCTCTCCTTTAAATATACGAATTGGTATGTGAATTAAAAAAATCAATAAAAAGTAGTATTTTGAAAAATCTGATCATAAATAAGTAATTACATGCAGGATGTGTAATGCGCGCAGAATGCTGTTGTCATTGAAAAGTAACTACATCTGTAACTACATGCCATTACCAAGTTTTTGTTGGGTTATTATTACTTAACTAAGAATAAAAGCTTCAATAGTCTATATGTAAGATAACATAGATATATCGTAGAGTTCCCTGTAAATTTATTAAGGTAATTCAAAACGTATCAATTTAACCTTTCACCTCTCAGGACCGTACGGGAACTTTTTGCTTCTTTTATTTACCCCTTTTTATTTGAATTTTCATTTATTTTTTATTTTTATAATTTAAAATTTTTGATTGTTGCATAAAAACATAACAAATTCTTTTTTTACAAAAAATATAAAAACGCAACGAAAAACAAATAAATTTTATAATTTTTTTTTTTTTATAAATTAAAAACAAAAAAAAAAAAGAAAAGAAAAATACAGCCAACGCAAAACTTTAGATACGTGTCGTTTCATTTGCAAAGTAATTGTAAATGTAACATGAGAATAATGTATAGCGGTTTATCTCGAAAACTAGAGCCAATTTCAAAAAAGTGATTTATAGGCTTAGAACCCCATAATCATAATATATTTCTAAATTGACACAGAAATCTCGTACCGTAGAATCCGTATTGCTCTGTGATATTTTTTAAACATAACCTCAAAGTTACAATAATTTTCAAAATACAAAAATACTTGTTAACAAATTTTAAGCGCCTTCAGCGATTGTGTGTCACCAAACTTTTAAAAACTCTTTATATAACGTCGTTTTCTTAAAACTCAAAATAAGCATAAAATGTTAAACACATGTCTATTCATTCTTTTATGTTTTTCTTAATTTATATTTATTTTTTATTATAATTTTTAAATTTATTTACCTTTTTATTTTTAAAATTTGTATGTTTTTAATTAAATTTCATTTCAACTAATTCTTGTTTCTTCTATTCTTTTACAGATTTTTGTGGCTTAATTTGAATATTAATTTGTTGGAAAAGAAAACCTGTTGATTTTTTTTAATTATAATAAAAATTCCTTTTTAAGAAAAAGAAGAAGTGTGTTTTGTGGTAAATAAGTTGTAATAAAAGTTTGTAGTGTGCTTTTAACATTCCAGCCTCAAAAATATTGGATTACTTAACATTTAATTGAAAACTTTAACAAGTTTTTTTTTGTTTTTTACTACTGTTCTACAAAATTTAAGGTGAGTTTATTAATAATATTATTATTTTTAACATAAATAAATAATTGTTTAGATTTTGAGTTTAAACTGTGGAGGCTTTTTTTTTAATTATTAAACATAGAACTTGTTGTGGGGGTAAAAACAAAATAAAATGTTTAGGTGTTTACATGACCCAGTTTAAGAGACCTTAGAATGGTTATTTATTAA
Source organism: Protocalliphora azurea (assembly GCA_932274085.1). Classification (NCBI taxonomy): domain Eukaryota; kingdom Metazoa; phylum Arthropoda; class Insecta; order Diptera; family Calliphoridae; genus Protocalliphora; species Protocalliphora azurea. Next base: position 177,685,780 of record OW026519.1, read on the forward strand.
ATCAATAAGTAAATAATGTTAAATTGTAAAAGTATTTTTTAAATCACCATCAAAACCTTTTAATTATTTACATTTATTAGAAAAATTATACCTTTCATATATATATTTATGGCGAAATTGTTTTTAAGATTTAAATATATTTTCTGCTTTAATTTGCCAAATATGAATTATTTATTTTCTGTAAGATTAGATAAATATATATATTATAAATTCCTCTAAAAACCTCAAAACAAATTCTTTTGGCAAAAATCAACATTTGTTCTAATCTAATCTTACAAGTTCAATAAAAACCATTTTCGGTATCTTCTGAAAAAAAAAAACACCCAAATATTCATATTTAATCAAATTGACGATAAAAACAAAAATTTCTATATAATATTTAAAAGACTTTCCAAATTTCTTTGTTATTTTTTGCTACACATTCTTTTTTTATAAGAAATATATTTAACGGTCAAATACAAACAAAGGAATTTAACAAAGTGTTTAAGAAAATAAATCATTCAAATGAAGTTATTCTTCTAAACAGATTGATAGACACTCACTTTCAAATCATTGAAATTTTTATTGACAAAAGCCCAAATTATTCAAGAAATTATTTTCTAATTTATTAATAATTAGTCAATGTTTAATTTACACAACTACACTTACATACATATAAGCAAACAAAAGCAAAAATTAAATTTTTGTTTAAAAACAATTTCCAACATAATGGTTTTCTTTAGAGTTAAAAAAAAACAAACAAGAAAGATATAGTCGTTCAAGACTGACCATACAATACCCTACACCATAGTCTACGTCCATCAAAAATTCTGTGTTAAATCGGTGTTGATATTAATATTTATATTGGATTTATATACTTATGGGTGATTCCCGGTGGATGAACTTGTATGGGACCTGTGGTCAATTATAGGCCGATTCTCATAAAATTTTTCACAGAGGTTTCCACTTATATAAATCTTATATGTATCAAATATTAACTTCATACTAACATTTCTATGGGATTTATGAACGCCAAAGTGATTTTCGATAGGTGGGTTTATATGGGATCTATGATCAGTTATGGACAGATCTTCATGAAATTTGGTAAATTATTGATATACTTGAGGCATTTTTAAGTGCAAAACCCCAATTCTGGGAGAACATTTGTATGGGGATAGGTGAAATAATGGATCGATCTTAACCAACTTCAATAGGTTTCATCCTTGTACAAAAACAATTATTTATGCCAAATTTCATTAAGATATCTTCAAAAGTGCGGCCTGTCATTTATTCACAAAGTTTACAAGGACCGACATTCAGCCAGACGGATGGGCGGATCGACATCGTTAAATGGACTCAGGAAGTAAGTGGAATGGTATATTTTAAGGTGAGGGTCGAATTATTTTTTGTGCGCGTTACAAATATTAGCACAAACGCTGCCTAATAAAACCACCTATGGTGGTGTAGGGTATAAAAAGAATAGCGTAAAAACAATACCAAAAAAAGAGTGTCCATTGATTAAATAATGTTTACAATATTTTAACACAATTCTAAAGAAATATTAAATTAAACAAATAAACAAAAATCAAAAAAATTCGGAAACCAAAGAAAAAAATATATTTCAAAAAATATAATGAAAGACAAATGGTTGGTTAGACATATTAGAAAAAAACAATAATTTCAAAAGAAAGAATATACTATAATTAGTGGTAAATATTAAAAAAAAAAAACAGAAAAAACAAAAATTAGAAAAAAGACTACACCCATTGTTCGAGTGCATTGAATATAAGAGCACAAGAAAATGTTTAAATTGGTTAAAAAATTTGAGTCGAATCTTTTATACCCTATAAAATTTCGTTCTTTAAAGTAAAAAAATTGTCAAATTATTATAAATAAAAAGAAAAGGTAAAGTTATATTCCACTTGGCCGAATATGATACAAACACCTTTAAAAAAAAAATCTCCATGAAATAAAAACTTTATTATAAATCATCATATTTTTTTCTCTGTTATGTAAGTTCTTAAGAAAATTCTTCTCACAAAATGTCAAGATTTTCAATTTTAATATACTTTGTTTGGGGGCTACTCGCGCTATTCCATTTTCATCTCAATTCTGTATGTATATAGAAATTTATTACCACAAGATCTTTAGATCTTTAATATAATAGTTATATATATGTATATATGTATAGGGGTTAGCACGGCCCCTAGACCTATCCATCCTATTTTCACCTCATTTATAAGAATCTTACAATCTTAGTACTTTCTCTGTATAGTTTTCTAGATACATATTTGATTATCAATATTTACTTTGCATGGGGCCTACGACTTGTCCTAGGCCTAACCGTCCCATATTCATCCCAAATGTAAAAATTATTAAGAAAATAGGTTATAAAAATTTGAAGGCTTTCCCTGTGGGAGTTCTTTAGATATATGATTATCAACATTTACTTTGTATGGGGGCTATGATTCCCCCTAGGCCTACCCGTCCTATGTTCATCCCACATGCAAAAACTGTAAGAAAATGATTTCTATAAATATGTAAGACTTACGTTGCAATAGTTTTTTAGATATGCGCTAATAAATATTTGTTTTCTATGCTAATCTATTTCTGCGGTTTACGAAATTTCATTTTTATGGATTGTAGTATTCTAAAATGCTTAGATCCGCACTGAGAGATGATTATCTTTGTTGAATTTTTTTCGGATTAACGGATTTTCTTTTTTATTTTTGTCAGATTATATGTACTTCACAGAAATAAATCGTTTTGACAAATTTTATTTGTTTAAAATTGTCCATTTTTTACTTATTGGCTGAAAAATATGAACCCGAATTACGACGGACAAAGATATTTTCTAATTTTTAGCGCATAACTTTTTTGTTTAGTTTGGTCCTCTTAGGTGAGCAGCCCCAAGACCTGTTGTACTTCCAACAGACAGGCAGACTGACAGACATAGCTACATTGACTTAGAATTTCATGAAGACCCACAATATATATTTTATGGGGATTTAGATGAACATTTCGATATGCTGCAAACGGAATGATAAAATCAATATATCCTCTTTTTTCATTTTTTGTGGGTGGGTATAAAAATACATACATTATTGATATCTTTTTTTTTTTTTTGGAAAAAAATGAAAGTTTAGACTAACTTAAAATGTTTGGTCAAAAATCTTTGATAAGAACATCTAATCTAATCGTTAAAATAAAAAAATAAAAAAAAAATAATAATAATAAAAAGTTAATATAGAATTTTTTTAGATTTTGTTTTTTTTTATCGGATAAGGAAAAGTTAACACAAAAAACATTTGAAAATGTGTTACATTTGTCAATAGGAACATTGTTTTTGCACACATTTTTTTAAATTATTTCAAGAAATGGAATCAGTAAAAACATTGGCTTCTAAAATATACTATTCTTTCCTTTCTTCACTTTAAAAGTAGAACGAAGTCCCAGTTTTATATTGTTTCCTTAGTGCATACTTAGCTAAGAAACATTTAAGTTGAAGCTCACACTGAATTAAAGTTTTGTTTTACAGTTTAATACTTAAGTTGATAAGAAAAAAACAAAGAGCTTTAAGCTTTTGTGTATTTACAATAGGTTGGTTTCAATTTTCCAAAAATTTTTCTTTAGCTAAAAATCATACTTTTTTAGGCAAAATATTTTTTGCCCTAATGTGGCATCAATAATAATAAAAAAGACAAAAATTTTAACAAATTTGAAATAACTTGAAAGATGAAAAGAAATATGAAGTTTATGGGCTGCAAAATTAATAATTTATTGATGAAAAATATAGATAAATAAAAATTTAAATAAAAAAATTTTTAATAATTTTATTAAATTTTGTACTTTTATTTATTTTTGTTTATTTTAAATAAATATTTTTTCATACTTAGGAAGAACTTAACAAATGGAAAAGGTATACATAAGTTTTAAATCATAAAACAATTTTAAGAACTTAAGTATGATTTTTACACTAAGTGAGCAGCATAATACCGGGCCTAAGTGCATATTTTGTACTTTTTAATAAAATTCTATTTTTAGCATGAACAAGGTTCACAATTTCTAAAACACTTAAAATTTCACAAATTTAAAAGTATTTTTATTATCTTTTAATAAAGCTAGGCAATTTTAAGAATTTTGACATTGATTTGTTACAGTTTATTTTAGTCCCAATAAAGAATTTTTGCCCCAACATCACATTCAAGGAAATGTTTTAAAGCATATTTTAGGCATTTAAATTACATATTTTTGCATGTTTTATATTTAGGAGCATAGTTTTGCATATTTCATACTTAAGAACATAATATTATATATGTTACAAATTTTGAACATTTTGCAGTTAGATAATTTTCCTTTTTTCTTTCATATCCAATATCCAATCAAATTTCCCAATTATTTTTTCTTATAAAGGGGGTTAACTTTCTGTCATCCAACTAAACCGTTTAACAATTCAGAAAAAGCAGCAGAAGTAGTTTTAAATCTCTTCTTATAATAAAAATGATATTAACTAAGGAATTTTATCCAATTTAGCATTTTTCGAAAACCATCTAAGTAAAAGTAACTGATATGTATTAATTTACAAAAACTGGTTCGGATGTGTAAAAGGAATCGAGTAAATAGCAGTGGCTAAAGTACTCCATTCTGCTGTCAATTTTAAATAATAACTTCGCACATTTGAAAAAGTTATTGACTGTATAGAATGGATATTGAATTGTAGAAAATTAAAATTTTAAAAGTGTTTTAATTAAATAATTATCGAATCCCGTCATAACTACATAGTTTTGTGTCAAATCTCAGTCCACTAAGGAAAAGCTTCGATAAAAATTTTACTCATTCTAGCATTATCACATTTACTGTGTCTCTTCTGCATTACCACTGTAGGGTACACAATATTGTTCTCTTATATTATGAAATGGAAAGTTAATTAATTCTTTTCTTTTATTTTCATATTTGTTAAATAAATTTAAACTGATTGTATTTGTTTTCTTTTCGTTGTTGTATAAGAAAACAATAGTATCAGTAATGCCCTCGTTGTAATATTCAAAATAAAATTAAGATTTTTTTTTAGCTATTTGATTTAGAATAGTTTTTCTATTTATTTAAAAAAAATCCCGAAAAAGAACTTGGTTTGTGGGATAAGTAAATATTATGAAAATTTATTTTATGAATGTGTGTTGTTTTGAATAAATTAAAGCTAAAAAAAAGAAGTTTCAAAGAATGTATAAGATAAATGTTTATGATAAACAAACAATAAAATATGCTCTATCCGCATTAGCTATAAGTGATCTGGAATGAAGAATTTTCCGGATTTAAATAATTCCGTTGTAGGAAAGTTGTTTGTTTATTTTAAAAGTCGAAAACTTGTTACTAAGCCCCCTTCTTCATTTGGTCAAATAACAAAATATGTTGCAAAGCCCAAAATTTGTCAAAATATGCTCTTAAGACCGAATTACGAAAAATATGATATAATATATTTTATACAAAAATCCATAAAATTGTCTGAAACGGATAAATAACTAACATTTTTGTTCATTTGAAGTAGGGATGCCAATCGGGATTGAATTTGGAAAATCACGAGATTCGGTATTCCGATACCAAAAAATAAAATATTTAAACATAATTTTTTCATAATTAATTAATTAAATTAATTAATTAAATAATCAAATATTGATTTTTTAAATAAATACAATGAAAAATGAGCATAGTCTAATATCCCAGCAGAAAAAAAGACTTTAAAAATTATTTGAACATAGTGTTGTCATTGGAAGAAAGTCATATTTGTCATTAGATGAACATTTTTTTTTACCGCATTTTTATAATTATATTTTTATTGTTTGTAAAAATATTGTTTTAACTTTGTTAAATGGTAATAAAAATAATTATAACTTGTAAAATTGAAATTATCTTGGAAATAATTAACATCTGTTTTAGTAATAAATGTTCTATTTTGCTTTTTTAGAAGAAATTATTAAGAAATTCTAAAAAATATGCTCTTAGATCCCCTTATTTTTATGGAAGTACATACTTTTTTTTGCTAGAATTATTTATAATTTAAATATATTATCTCAAGATTTAATCAGCCAATTCGTGTTCCGAAAATTTTAGCGATTTTAAGTTTATTAATATTTCGAAAGAAATTTCTAACTCACTAAGCCGTTTTTTTTCTTTTTTTTTATTAAATTCGAAGAACATATCGTCATCTAAAATGCAAAATGTAGTAAATGTTGGATTTTTACTGTATTATAGTGTACTGATCCAAACTGCATCTACACAAAACAAAAGAAAAAAAAAAATCATATTCATATCTTCAAAAATTACATCACTATTAACAAAAGTCAAAAGGCCGTAACATCAACTTCATTATTGAAATAGTCGTAAAATTTTTTCCATTTAAGAAAAATTTAGTTTGAAGTGTTTATGCTTTATGAACTTTTGCTTTAAGTGAACAATTAAAAAAATTTTGCTTTGAAGCAAAAAATTGAAAATTGTGTTTACGGCCTTTTGCATGTTCATAATGTTTTTTTTTGCTTCTGCTGTAAAAAATTAAAAAGTCTGGTTTTGTCAGTAATTTCAGTTTGATTTTCATCTAAATATTATTAAATAATTAATGTTTATACTTTTTAAAAGTGTGTTCAATATAATGCGTAAAATATAAGCTTTATGAAAATAAAAAGCATAAAAACGGGATTTGGAAATCCTAAAAAATCCCATGATTTGTAGTTTAAAATTTTCGAGAATCGGGATTTGTAAAACCTGAAAAATCCAGGATTTTCGGGATTACGATTTCATGTTTGACATCCCTGATTTTAAGTCTAGGAAAAAATATGATTTTTCACATTTTTGGTTGCTTTAGTCATGAGTATATAACTATATATAATATAAAATAATACATATATAATATATAATATATAATATATAATATATCCATGACTTTTCGAACTTCCCACGTAGTTATATGAAATGCAATACTATTCCCATCAAGTACCACCTGTTAGTAGACTACTGTCAAATTTTAAGCAAGTGTCGTCATTTACTTTGCGTAAAAAATAGGATTTTTCCTTAAAGTAGGCATTTGTTTGGTCAATAATTTCATCGTTGAAGCTGAATCTCTTTACACCGAGCTATTTCTATAGGTTTGGAAATAGGAAGTAGTCACTAGGGCTAAACCCGGAGAATATGGCGGGTGAGGTACCAACTCGTAGCCCAATTCATAGAGTTTTGCTATTGAGACTGCACACGTGTGCACCCGTGCATTATCTTGATGAAAAAGAACTTTTTTCTTGACAATATGGGGTCGTTTTCTTTTTAAATCCTCATTAAATCGGTCTAATGAGTTGGCATAATATTCGCCTTTTATTGTTTTTCCCTTTTGAAGGTAATCGATGTGGATTATCCCGCGTGCATCCCAAAAAACTGTTGCCATCACCTTATTGGCTGACAAACTTACCTAGGCCTTCTTCGTAGCAGGTTCACCCGGAGAAACAAACCCATTGTCTAGACTGCTGCTCGGTCTCCGGAGTACAATAATGGATCCATGTTTCATCCTCAGTTATAAAACGCCGCAAAAACTCATTCGGATTGCGGTTAAACAACTCCAAATAATCCTTTGAATTTATCACACATTTACGTTTATGGTCAATTGAGAGCGAACGTGGTACCCATCTTGCAGACAACTTTATTAAACCTATCTGATCATTTAAAATCGAAGTCACATTGCCATATGAAATGCCTGTGGCGTCAACAATCTCACGCACTTTTACTCTTCGGTTGGCCAACACCAAATCGTGGATTTTTTCGACATTTTCGGGTGTACTGACTTCAATTGGCCGTCCACAACGTTCAGCGTCATTTGTACTTGTGCGACCACAACGAAAGTCTATAAACCACTTTTTTTACCATTGAAATCGATGGTGCAGAGTCCCCATAGTATTTATCGACCTTATCCTTGGTTTGCTTGATTGATTTGTTTGATTGTTTAATGAGCACTCGAAATTCATTTTTAGAAAAATACACGAATTTGTATGTTTTGAACAACTGTTAAACGCAAAGCAAATGACGACACTTGCTCAAAATTTGACAGTAGTCTATTAACAGGTGGTATTTGATGGGAATAGTGTTGCATTTCATATAACTACGAGAGAAGTTCGAAAAGTTACGGACTTATTGTTCCGCCCTCGTATAATATTAAAAAATATATATATGTCTATTTTTTGTTGAATAATAGCTTTTATGACTACACAGAAAAAAAACAAATTATATTTTTTACTGAAATTGGACCTATCACTGAATTAGCAAAAGCAAATATTTAAATTCGTAAATATTTTATTGAAAAAATTTGAATTTTTCCTTATTAAAATATTTTTACTGTTTATAAATTTGAATAATTGAAAATTCTTAAGATACTCAATAACATTGTTTATTAAAATCAATAAAAAATATTAATTTTTTTGGCAGATTTTCAAACTATTTTTATTTTTTATTTAATACTTTTTTACATTTTCTATAATATATACAATTATTCGGATCGAATGTTAGTATTGTATTTTATCATGTAAATGCAAGTATGAAAATTTGGTGTAGAGAAGCGAAACTAATTAATAAAGACTTTTTTTGAGATGAAATATAGTTTAATGGTAACACACAGTGTATAGTATGTAGATAATGTGTAATTATGCTGGTGAAAAACAATGGTGCCATAACTAATAGTTTATGTATTCATGTATAGTAGTACATAAAATATACATATATGAATAAAAAGATATATATGAAATAAAAGAAGACACAACACTATTTCCAAATTTCATTAGTGGCCAAAACCATCTAAAACAGAAACGCAATTGTTATCAATTGAAGCATTTTCTAAATGAATTCAACTTACATACTTTTAACGGAGTGAAATATCTAAGTGTCAATGAAATCAAAATAAATAGCATATAACAAATGTGCAAACAAACTCAAACCGTACAATAGGACAATTTACGATTGCAAACATGTATCATTTTGTTAAGGACCACTTCCGCTAAAGACCATTTCCGCAAAATACTTTTAAATGATTTGAATTAAAAAAAATAAAACACATTAAATTATCTTCAAGAAGTCCAGTTATTTTCGCATAATTATATCACGAGAGAGAGCTACATGTTCAGACACACTATTGAAAGGACATAGCTTAATCGACTTGGGGATTATACAGCAATATACAATAGACCCCACCATATATGCGATATATTGCTACATACATGCATATTTCATATGCTTTTGATTCATCTAGAAGTTACACAAAAATAAATCATTATACATATTTGGTAACTTACCTCTGGAATCCTGCAAATGATGGATTTTATATTTTTCCACTTGAATCACATTTTTTTTAACTTTAATTAAGTATATCTCCTAAACTAAAGTTCAGAAAAAAATAATTTTTTGCGCAATCAAATTTCAAAGTGTTGGCTTTAGTTTCCTGAAGAAATAAAAAATATACATATTTTGTTATACTAAAATTATGCATTTATTTAAAAACATGTATTTCTGTGGTACTCTTTCGCGTGTCACTGGAATAAGGAATTCTTTTAATATTAATCAGGAAGGCTATGATTTGAATTTCTTTCTATATAAACGGCTAGAGATTTTTTAATTTGATAGTTTTTAAACAGTCTTTATTCAGAATGGGCTCTTAATAAATCTGAAAAAGAAAAAATTCTGATTTTGAAATCTCAGGGTCAGAATCCGGTCCAAATAACCAGAAACATTAATAGAGGAAAGACAGTTGTGTACAATTATTGAAATAACGTGGAAAGATATAGAAACAACTCCAAAAGAAAGACGAAAAATTCTTAGAATTGCATCAAATTCTGCCACGTCGGTATCAAAAATACGTGAAAAAAGTGGAGTCAGTGCCAGTCTAAGAACAGTGCACCATATTTTAAAGTCGTGCCCGACGAAAACTTCAAAAAAAAACACCACTTAATGAAAAACGCAAATCACAACGTCTACAGTTTGCCAAAAATTCAATGACATGGTCTGACAAATGGTTTAAAGTTGTATTTTCCGATGAAAAAAAGTTTGATGGTCCCGACGGGTATAACTATTACTTCCATTTCGTATTATGGTACCATAGAATTGGTTTTTGTATCCAACAAAATGACTGCAACGACTTACAAAAACATTCTGCAGGAAGCATTTCCAAAATTTAATGATTTATTTGGACCCATACCTTGGACGTACCAACACGATAACGCTCCGAATCATACCGCCAGAGCAGTATGAATCGGAGTTAACAAGGTTAACAAGGAGTTTAACTTTTGGATTGGCCCCCATATTCACCAGTAGTGCGATTCAGTAACTTATTTTAACGATAATCGAATCGTTAAAATTAGTAAACAACAAAATTGTCGATTTAGTTATTCTCTAACACTTTTAACGATATTTGTTTGTGGCAACTTAAAGACAAAAATTTTTGTGTTGTTAATATATTAACAAAAATTATCCAAAAAGTCAATCGAATGATTCAGTCGTTGTTTTGTGGTTGTAGTCTGTGCTTCCACGTTATAGATGGTGCTTCTACGTTTGCGAATCTTCTTTTAGGAGTAGTGGTCATTTTGAAGAAAATCATTAACAGAAACACATCTTAATCAATATCAAATACATAATTTAATCAATCACGGTCTTAAAATTGTTAAACAAACTTCGATTTGTTTCAAATTTATTTATTTTTCTTTTTTATTTGGTTTTGAACCTTACTTTTATTTCGGCATTTCCTTGTGGAGAGCTGCCACACGAAATAATAGTTATATACAATCGTTTAAGAGTACTTTGTGAATCACACAATCGTTACTGCAAACAACAATTGCTATTGACAAGTTTTACGATTGTCGAATCGTTAAAAGTTACTGAATCGCACTGCAGACCTGAATCCAATGGAAAATAACTGCGGTTGGCTTGCAAGAAAAGTTTATGAAGGAGGAAAACAATTTGAGACGATAGAATCCTTAAAGGATGCAATAACGGAAGCATGGAGTTCAATTTCGCAAAATTACTTAGAGTCATTATACAAGTTGACGCTAATCGCATTTTTGAGATTATTTCTAAAAATGGTGGTAGTACTCATTACTAATTGAATGCTAGAAGACAATAAATTTCATTTTTATAACCTAAAATTTAAAAATAAATTACAGTTTGCTTAGTTTTAAAATATTCCTTATTCAAGTGACACACGAAAAGTTACCACAGAAATACATGTCTTTAAATAAATGCATAATTTTAGTATAACAAAATATGTATATTTTTTATTTCTTCAGGAAACTAAAGCCAACACTTTGAAATTTGGTTGCGCAAAAAAATTTTTTTTTCTGAACTTTAGGAGATATACTTAATTAAAGTTAATAAAATGTGGATCCTTATTCAAGTGGCAGGCAGTGTATTTTTAATTGTCAAAAAACAAGAAATTTTATTGTTTTTCGTATTAGTTTAGAATGAATTTACAAGCAATAAAATAATATATTAAAATCAAACAAATTTCTTTTCATAAAATTTTATTTAAAGTTAAATAATGATTTATTTAAAAAATTCTAGTCAGAATTTTTTTCTGTGCAATAAAATAGAATACTAAAACCAAATATTATTTTTTATTGAATTTAATTTAAATCCATTTAATGATATATTTAGAAAAATTTTAGCCAAAATTTTTTCTGTGTAATTATTTGTTTAAACTCAAAACACACTAGCTTGTTTTCTTAAATATTTATATTTGTAATGTTTTTTTGTTGTTTGTAAATTTATTTTGATCATTTGGATATTTTTCCTTTTTTTTATTAAAATCTTGATGGCAAATTTCACTGTAACAATAATAGCCTTACACTCCCATTTTTTTGTGTTTAACGAAGTATTTTATTTCACACTTTAGAATTTCATTAATTTATTTTTTTATATTTATTTTTGCAATGTCTTTTTATTCAATTTCTTTTATTTATTTGTCTTGCCATCGATCAATTTGTATATTTATATATATATTTTTTTGTTTATTTCACACTGGTGATATCGAATTAAATAAACATCAACTTATGGAGAAAAGGAAAATTAAATAAATAAATTTTTGTTGAAAAAGCAAAAAAAAAAAATCAAATCGCTTTGAAATAGCCAGGCAATGTGGTTTAAAGTGTACTCTTCACAAAGAGAATTTAGAAAAAAAAAGAATTCTGGATTTTAATAATGTATTATAATATTATTAATATTATTTACAAGCAACAAATTATTTCTGAAGAAGCTAATTATAAGTAGGAAATATATTATTGCTTCACCCAGACAAAGTTTTTTCTACTTTGCCATAATTGCGTGATTACAGTAGTATGATTTAGATGAGAAGCTAAATATTATGTCCGAGGTGACTCATGAGCTTTTTACATGCAGAGAAAAAACATGGTTACAGCATTATCACTACAACAATATTATGTTCTCATTGATAATTTTCTTGAAAATTAAAAAGTTTTAAATTTTTTCATTTAATGTGTACACTCAATAAAAATTTTAATATAGTTGACTGAAAAAATTATATATTTTCAAATATTTTTACCAGAAAAATGTTTTTATTAATATGAAAAATATCATTACTTCTACAACCATTAAATATTTGTATTCTTTTTCCTTGTTCTTAAACCATATTAATATTGTTATTCCCATGACAATAGAATGTTCCAAAAAAATAAAAAAACACATCCTTTTCACAATACTTTTTTGCTTTTAAATATATTTTCTTTTTAATGTTTGTTTTCCAACATCATTGTAATTCTCATTTAGTTTAGAAATGAATAAATATAAATAGTTTTACTCGGTGTTATTCAAGCAATATAAGATATTGAATAATTACCATTAAAAGGTTTATTTAAACATATCTTGCATATCACATATCTTGCATTTGAACCATATATGGTAGTACGAATATGTATATATATTTTTTTGGTTAATGAACCCCTTTCTCTATTATTTTCAATAAAAAATTTATAAAAATAATAATAAAATAAAACCTATTTAATATATGATAAGATGGAATAATAATATGACAAAATAAAATAATAATATGATATAATTGGATAACTATATGATAATATGGAATAATAATATGATAAAATGGAATAACAATATGAAGAATGACATATTATTATAAAATGAAATTATTATATGACAATGTAGCATAATAGTGTAATAGAATAACAATAGAATAACATCAAATCATAATCTGATAGAATGGGATAATGATGTAGTGGCATTGTTCAATTATATGCAAAACTTGAATCATAACATGACAAAACAAACCATTAAATAGGATACAATATGACAAAATGGAATCATAATAATTATTTCTTATAATAATTTCTCTATTCGTAATGATAATATGTTACAATCATACTATGTTACCCTGAGATTATGATCACTACAACTATATTTTTGATCTGCGTGTATCTTCATTATATTGCTAAATATAAGTCTTTCTTCTTTATCCAGGAATAATTTTGCTCATTGTTCACTCATATTCTGCCACAGCCTTACTAAAACATACATACATATATATTTATGTCTTTAAATGGTCTAATAGACCCCTCTTAAGCATTTCCATATAAACACAGGTCTAAACTATGAATAAATAAAGTGGCCAACCCATTAATAAGCTTCATCATTTATTATCTCAAAAGAAAGTGTAAGATGAAATGTGTCATCTGATTCGAATGTTTGAGTGTGACATGCATTTATTTACTGCGGTAAGTACGAATTACTACTATTAGGGATCGCAATTTCACGGTATTTTTGATTTCCAGGGACAATGTTTAGACATCCTGGAATCCCAGATTAAAAACTATAATTATCACTACTCTCATTAGTAGGACAAGTGAGACCCAAATAGGACATGAATTTTTGCATTAAAAGATTAACATAAGGATTGTAAATGTACTGAGAAAAGGAAATTTGATAATTTACTTAATCTACTGATTAATCAACTCGAATGATTACTGACTGATTTCGTGAAAGAGTTTTGTTTATATCGACATAATATTATCTAAAAGATACACATGTGCCATAAAACAATGCCGTATTTGCGGTAGAAAAATAGATATATCAGACATTGATAATATTCAAATATTTTTTAAACAAATTTTGTAAATCTCTTTGTATATGCATATCATTTATATTGGTAGAGAAAAAAAAAATCAAGATTTGTTTTGGGATTATCAACACAAATGGCAGTGGCTTCCTGATCCAATTGTCGTAGGAATTGAAATTTGGCCAAAATATACGATGACCCCTTTCATAATTGTAAGTACGTTTAAATGTAGTTCGAAAAACAAGAATTTTAGACCATCTATTATAAAACACTCGATTTTATGTTATAGATCCGATTAGACATTCTCATACATAACAGAGAATATATTCTACATCTTTTTAGTTGAAAATTATATGTTTTGTCGGACTTGCGACTTACTTTTTTGATGTGTTGTCAAATTCCTATGAGACAAATTCAACATGTTTATACTACTGAGAAATTTATAACGTATATTTAAAATGTCTACAAGACTTTTTAACTTTCTGGTTTTTGTGGCTAACATTATTTTACATGTTTAATTGAATTCATACCATGGAATCATTTATAATAAATTGTGCATAAAAACTTACTAATGAAATTGTCGCTAAGATATAGTTCCCAGCTGGATTTCTAATTTAATTTACTTTAAAATATTACCAAAATAAACAAGTTTTTATTAAATTCGCACAATTTTCTTCAATTTAAGTTCTTTTAAAATTTCCGGGAATCCCTGGTTTTGAAAAATTGCAAATTTCCCGAGAATCCGGGGACGGGAAATCCCGGGATGCATTCTCTACTTACTATACAACCAAACAATGATTGTGATTTATGATCAATCGAGTTGTATAACACAAATTTTATGTATTCCATAAACAATAAACGAAGTAAATATTATTGTTTTACTTTTTATTAAAAAAATGTTTTTTTTTATTAATAAAAAAAAATCTTATAAACACATTAATTTGCCTTGTATGTGATCATGTCCAATAAACAAGTGAAATATTGACCCAAAACACTTGAATATTTTGCACACATTCTCAATAATTGTTTCTGTTTTTAGAGCCAAAAAAGCAAAAACATACCTACAACCAAGCCCTCTTTAAAAAATAATAATAAATTTTTTTATTAAAGTTTCATTATTCCATTATTTTGTGTTTAAGTATTTAATAAACATGCCTCATTTAATTGAGAAATTGTTTAATTAAATCCTACTTCATGTTGAATCAAAAATTTGTTTACCGAAAACCTAATTATTTTTTATTAGGTGTTCGTTAAACTTTAAAATAATGACTATTAATTTATATGAAAAAAGTGAAAGAAATAATGATAATAAATGATCATTATTAAAAGTAATTTTAAATAATTTTTTTTTTTATTTAAATTTTGTTTTGTGTTTGAATTTGTGTTGAGCAAGTTTTTTTTTTATTTTTGTATTTGATTTTATATTTTTTAATATTTATTCGATTCACTATAAATAATAGCTGTCATTATTATAGTTGTCTCAAATTATGTCAGTTTAGTCTATGATGTCAGTTGTTTATGATTTCATATTGTATTTTTAAGTGCGTTTTCTATTGTGTGAAAATTGTGTGTTGTTTTTCAAGTTAATGTAGCATTTAGTTTTATAGTATTTTGAATAAATAATTTTTCATCTAAAGTAAGCGGTTAAAAAGGCATTGAAGATATAAACCAGGGTTTTTAACTTTAATTTTTGTAAGAAAATCTAACTGAAAAATTATACTCATTGCCAATAAGTACACAAATTTCAAAAATTCAAGCATTGGAAAATTTGGCTGGAATCCGATATGAATTCAAATATAAAAATATTTTAAACTTGAAATATGATTGAAAAAAGAAAAATGTTCAAGTAAAATTTATTTTATTTAATTTATTTTTCCTTTTTACTAAAGAACAGTATTGAATTAAAGTCTAATACAAGTTTAGTTCAATGCATGACACTGGATTCAAGGATTGAAATACATTTTGTTTCAACTTGAATTTCAGCAAAAATGCTTATTGGGTTCTTTATTCCATTGGTCATGAGCCAAAAGTTAAAATTATATTATATTATTATATTATTTGTAAGTAGTACCCAGAGGACATACATATTTGGAAACATTTAACAACCTTTTAGTTTTATTACTAAGGGAAATGCTCAGGAATTTTTGTTCGAAAAAATTTTTCGATTTTTTTCAATGTACATCTGAAAACCTGTTTTAAATCCCACAATGAGTGGATTATTTTCGCACAGTTGTCCAACTTAGATTGTACCATTATATTATTAAGATCAACATTATGAAACAAACCTGTTTTAACAGTTACTATTGACACTCCTTACTATATTGATTATTTTCTGTATTACCTGGTAATGCTAATGTCACCTTATATTAGTAATTCGTAGAGTTTTTTACTTAATGAATACATATTTTCGTTCGAAATTAAACGCCAACTTGGGTTGCAGAGTAGCAGTAGAAGGACTTATTCCCGAATTAACTAAATACCCTGGGATATAAGTAAATAAAAATAGAAGTAAAGAAAAATCCTAATTATTATTATTTTTTATTACTATTAAAAAAAATCTTCCGCACCTGTCTTCTTTATTTTATCCCAAAATCATAATCTTCGTTTTTTATCTCAAATTTTTGCAAATATATTTTTTGAATTAATTGCTATTTGCTTTTATACAAAAAGAAAAAAGAATCACTATATATAATTAAAAGCAATTAAATGAGTTACAGGAAATGAAAAATGATTGTGGTTACGCTTATTTTCTCATTTATTGTATTTGTATATATTTGATTACATATATATATATATATATATATATATATATATATATATATATACCCATTTTCTCAAATTGTATACACAAATAATTTGTTAAACAAATATTAAAAACACAATAATTAAAAAGTAAAATTATACAGCTGTAGTTAAGATATTATTTACATTGAGAAAAAGTATAAAAACTACAAAATAAATATAGCAACAGACATTTTGGCAGCAAAAAAAATATATGAACTTAATTACATAAAACAGGTTTTAAGATTTAAATAAAAAGAATCTAAAATATTGTAAAAATAAAATTATTTAAATGCTTTAAAAAAGACAAACATTTTTTTTAGTTTTACTACAAATAAATATAATTCTACCATTTGTCATTCTAACACGTGATAAATTTTTAAAAAGTCCACAATTTCTCTCCTAAACTCTTTCATTTGTTATATGAATTTGCTTTTCTTATAAATTGATTGAGTTATTTCGTAGTTTTTTTCACATATACATAAGATATTTTCTATTAAAGATCTTTTAGAATATATCTAATATATTTTGTACACAATTCTAGAATGAAATGTGTCATAAAAATTTTATTATATTCTTTAATCAAGAAGTTTTCTCTGGCCGTCACAAAATATATAATGGGTGGGAAAACAAATGTGAAATATTCTTTAATTACGACGTCTACAAATATATAGAATTAGTGGTATATTTATGTGAGATTTTAAAATGCTTTTTAATTGTTGAGAAAATATGAGATTTTAAAAAGAAAATTAAGGTAAATATCAAGGTTAGCGGTTATTTTTAAAATTTTTTTATTTTATGTGATTGTTGGGAAAGTAAACACATAAAATTCAGAAAATATTAAAACTACTAAAATTTTAATGCTACTAGATATAATAATTGATTCTAGTAACTTAAAGTTTTAATATTTTAGAGACAAAATTTGTATCAAATTTAAAAGTTGTTTGTGAATTTATTTATTTTTTATCACACAGTACGAATAATGTCTAAGATAACAATAAGGTTACTGCTACGTTCATAGATAACATTTGGATATAGAACTTAGTACTCAGACAGAATAGAGATTAGTTCTTCAATAAGAATTGGAGCAATATCTCAGAAATTACGATTGTGTAGCCTGCTGCACGCAGAGAAAAACTATGGTTAGAGCTTTGTCGCTACATTATGTTCTTATTATTAGTTTTCATTAATTTTAATAAAACTGTTTTCATGATAATAATGGTTTTGTTTAAGTTTTATCATTTATTGTTTACACTCAAACATTTAATATAGTTGACTACAAACATTTTCTATTTTCGAATATTTTTACCGGAAGCAACATTTTTTAATATTAAAAAATATCATTATTTCTACAACTATTAAACATTATAAATTTTTTTCCTTGTTTTTAAAGCATATATTTTTAACCATATCAACATTATTATTCTCATAAAAATAAAATGTTACACATTAATATAATACGTAGCTTTTTACAAATATGGTTGAAAAAATCATAACTTGTTTGTTTTTAAATATATTTTATTTTTAATGTTTGTTTTTCAACTTCATTATAATTCTCATTTAGTTTGTATATGAATAAATATAAAAGAGAAGGTTTGGTTATTTTTCGTGTGATTCAAAGATATCGATAACTATTAAATAATTTAGTTAATAAAAAATATCTTTTTATTGTTTTGTACAATATACATATATTGAATCAAATAAATAATTAATGAAAACTAATGCAATATTATCAGAAATTTTGGTCATTTTTTATATAATACGTATGATAAACCCGATTCATAATATAATAAAATCGAATCACAATATGAGAAAATTAGATCGTAAAGTGATAAAGCTGGATCATAACATGATAAAATGTTTATATACAATATTAAAAAAAATCTGAACATATTATGATAAAGTTAGATCGCTTTATGGTTATAATTTTCATATTTATTATTATTATTTCTCGCCATGAAGTTTCTTACACTAACAATATAAACCAATCATAATATGTTGTTCCAAGATTATAGTCAGAGCAACCATATTTTTTCTCTGTGTGTGCTAATCGCGCTTAAAGATGTTAGAGGTTATTACAATTGGAATTCTTAAGGTTTAAAGGTTGTAACACTTCAATTAGTTTATGGGATTATGATTTAGCGTTGCCTTCTTCTATGCCAATACATCCGCAACAATTGTATATTTCATCATTTCCGTATTGACCTATGCAAGGCAGATTTAACACCAGTTAGGAGACGACTTTTTACTAAAATTTGTATATATGGCGTTCTCAAGTTCCAATAAATTACTGAGGAGAAGATCAAAATAAATAGTCCGCTGAGATAATGATATCACCTTGTTAAATGCGATATGGTCCTATGGATGACATGAATAACTCACAGACAAATATAAGGATTCCCAGTATCCAGGAATCTAAAAAGAATCAAACTGGAGACTTTATATAACAATTTCAAATCCAACGTATTATATAATTTATTATATTATAAATGATTCGACAACAAAGATTCGATTGAATTTGAGTAATGGTTTTAGTGACGTTCAATTCAATTGATAACGGTTTATTGCCGTAGACCAGCGACTGCAGAAAACCCCATAACAAATAGCTTAGAGATATCAAATCGTACGATTTTGTTCATCAATTCAGCTCAGCCAGAGACGACTATATTCTCAAATCGTTTATGCTGAGGCGCTCGCTATGTTGCATTTAATGCCCTCATACTCGGTCAGTTGGATCTTGTACAGATCCAACCAAAATTCGCCAAGTTAAAATCTGTGTTAGTCGACTGCTTGGATTATCTTGTTCACTTTCACAAACAACGACAACTTTTTAAGTTGATTTGGTGTTCGTTGATTGTTCATCGAAATGGTCATCTCGAATTTTTCCAGCACTAAAAAACTTTTACTTTTATGATAAAGTTTTTCATTTAAATGGGCTCAATGGAGTAACAAGCTATGATAATTTGCTTTCAGTAACTGAAAAATAAACATCAGATTTGGAAGACATTGCCGGTTATTATTGCAAGCCCTTTGCGAATATTCCTACAGGAAATACTGTGAAATTAACAAAGTTTGCTAATATTTTAATAGAGGACATTTAGCCCGTAGATTGATATAGTTTTGTGGAAATACGAATGACAGTTTCGCATTAGTTTCCACTATGTTAAAATCTTGTTTCCCCTTTGTTGAATATTAAATAAAGTTCGGGATTTTTCACATATTTTTTAAGTATCACTTAAGATCTATGAAAAAAAAACGTAAATATGTTTAAAATATGATAAAAATTAATGTGTGACAGATTTCAGACAGGTTTACCCGATTAGAATTTTTACTGGAAAATATAATAGAATATATGATCAGAGTTGTGGAGCAACTAATAAGGAAACAATAATATTTGTTTTATTTGTACATAAATGTACTTTCTTGAGACTTTTTTGAGTAGGACAGATATCTGGCAGATTTTTACTGGCAGAATCGTACTATTATGTAGAACATAATCTGGCTTTTTACCTTGGACGTTTAAATTCTTATGTATGAAATTTAACTCATTAGTTATAATAATCGTTATTGTAGCCTGAACTTTATATTTCGTATAAAGCTAAATATTATTAAGCACAGTTTAGATAGCTTAAAAGTGCTAACATATTTACTATTACCGCAACTTCATATTAAACTAGGTATTTTTGTACTAAGTCAAAAGTTTAATGTAAATTGGTCCTGCTCTTGCTACTGCTACAGCTACTGCGTTTGTAATGCTACTACAATTACTGAAATCTACTTAACAATGCTATAGCGTTACTATTTTTACTATTTCGATACTAAAGGGTGATCCGAAGCGCTTTTTGTCGTTTTAAAAGTGCAGAAAATAACAAATATATTTTCATAATTCCTTCACAACTTAACTAATGTAAGTCTAAACAATATGTGTGTAAAATATTACATTGGTCGGAGTCGTATTTATAACAAAAATAGAAAGAAAGGAGAAAACAAATTTAGGATTAAAATTATGGTTCAATTTAAAGTGGACCCAATTATAATTCTTATGTGTGCATTTGGGAGAAAGAATTACATATTTTAAATTGGCAATAAATTTTACTATTATATGGAAAAAAGTAGTTATTTCTAAATAATTGTATATTTGACTAATTGATTATAAAAGTTTCTAGAATTTAAGTAGAATTTCTTATATTTTTTCACCGATATTGTTAAGAATTTAAGAGTTCCGAAATATTTTTCTACAAAATTGAACTGAAACATAATCACGAGATTACCGTAATACAAATAAGAATAAATTATCTTAAAACTGTGTACATTTGCATAATAATAAATGATCATTTGAATGCCTTCTAAATATTGAACATAATTGAATAATAATTTATAATGGTTTCTAAAACTAGAGGCACCGAAATTATTCCAGGCATGATAGCCTTAGCTTTTGTATTATTTAGGGCAACTCAAGTCTTTTGATATAAGATATATTTAGACATTTTTTTAAATTATTTAAAAAGCTATACTCTATTGGTTGGATATTTGCTGGTATGGTACAGATAATTTCCAAATGACGCTATTTATAGACCCTCAATTTGCACCAGTTAATATAGGAAGAATTCACTAATTAACTAACTAAAATTGTTTCCTGATAAAGATTGTCAAGCACTTAATTTATTTGGCTATGTCTTACGATCAGTCATTGTAGTAAATGGGTTATGTGTTCTCAAAGATGTTGAGATATATTTTCGTATTTTATGCTCCAAATAAATCAAGGTTTAGTAGATCTCCCATTCTCATAAATATTGTACAAACATTTTTAACTTAACTGAAAACCTCTGTGTAGCACTCGTGTCCAAATTGAAAAAGTGAACATATGACACAAAATCGCAAATTATTCCAAATTGGATAAAAACTAAACATTAATTTTTACTTGTATCAAAAGTATAAATAATCACCTTTAATTGGGTGTCATTAGTTTTTCCATAGTGCAGAGACTAATCATATTATAGCGTTTCAGAAATGGTAAAAAAACACTTCGGACCACCCTTTAATAGCTCTTGAACTTAACTGCCCCCAGCTACAGCTCATAACGATACCTAAGCTGTTTTCCCCCACTACATTTCCTCTTAAATTCAAAGAAATATTTAACAAATGCACAAGGTATTCGGTATTTAAATTTTTAATTCAATAAATACCTTTGTTTTGCTCTAATTATTTCGTGTTCTTTTCCTCTAAACTTCCGCATATTAATTGTTATTATATTGATTTGTTTTTATATTCTTAGTTTTATGGTTTAAAATATGGTTCTTTCTTCGCCTAGTATATAATTTGAGTTTGTTTTCATTTCAATTGGTTTTTATTGTATAATTATTTTATAAATTTTTTTAATATTAATTATTTAAAATTCAAATCAAGTTTTTGAAAAATAAAAAAAAAACTCGATACAAAACCTAAAAATATTTATTACCATATGTGTAGGCTGCTCACGTACAAGGTCTTCAAAGTTTTTGTTTTTTCTACTACTATTTTTCTTTAAAAATATTTTTTTTCTTTTAAGTTATATATTTGTAGGAAAGAAAAAAAGTACAAAAAACGTTATTATAGATTTTAATAGCCATAATCTTAGAGACCATGGTAATGTGTGTGCATGAATGAGTAGAGTTCAACAAAAAATGAAAAAAAAGTACAATTTATATGCAAGACATGTTTAGTCAGGCCAGGCCCTAAATATAAAAAATACTAAAAAAAGGGGAAGGAGCGAAGCAAGAATTTCTTGTAAAAAAGGCGCCTAAAATTATTACAATTTGGTTTTAAAAAATCAGTAAGAAATTTTGCTGGGTTATTTTGATTTTGAAATTAAAAATTTTTGCCAAAAATCCCACTATTTTGAGAGTTGTGGTACTAAAGTATTAATAATAATTTTTGAAAACCATTCATACCATACGAAGTCTATTTTATAGTTTCTAGCTTTAACATTTATTTTTTTTATGCCGTATTATTGTCTCAAATTGCTCTTTTTTTTACAGGCCTTTAAAATCCCTCTCTCTTGGTTTTAAGGCCTTAAAATATTTGCACACACACTGTAACTTACACTTATATTAATGTTGTTGTAAATAAAGGTACATTATTTCTTTATTGATTTGTTTGTTTCATATAGAGTTTGTTTCTTTGTTTTTTTACTTCTTTTTTTTTGTATTAGAGAGTGAGAGAAGAAAGAAAAAAAGGTGAAATGAGTTTAATGCACTTTTGTGGTTTAGGTTTGGTTTTAATAGTTTTTTGTATTTTGTTATTGTTTTTGTTTAAAATAATGTTTCAATTTATATACATTTCTTTTCCTACTTGTATTGAATTTTACACAATCAATTTACATGTTTGTTATAAAAATAATAGATTTAAAAACAAAAAAACTGAATTTTAATGTAATTTTATACAATTCAAAACATGCTTTTTGTTGCTTGTATCTGTAATATGATTTTTTAAATTTATTTGTTTTTTATAAAAAGTTAAATGAATATTATCAACAAATTTAATTTTGAAAATAAAAAAGTTTAAATTTATGTTTTCTAGAGCTGAGCTAAATTTTAATTTTTTTTTTCTTTTTTTTTGTTAGATGTTATCAAATTAGGTTTTCGTATCAAGTTGAAAACTTATTATCAAGAAATATTAAAACAAAAGATATTAAATTATAAACGAAAGAGATTTATATTTTTAAGTAAATTTTAACATTAGATATTGATATAAACTAAATACAAGTTATCAACAAATTTAATCTTTGAAGTAACTTTTAATTTTTGATTATACAAAATGAAAATATGCAATAAAAAATGAAAAATATACTTTTAAAATGCAAATTAAAAGATAATTTATTAAATATTTAAATAAAAGCAGTTTTCTTCATTCAAATAAATTATTTGATTAATGCTCTGAAATACAACAAAGATTTTTATGTCATCGGTGCGATATCAAAAAGCCATATTTATAATTTTACAAAAAATATTTTTTATTATATCACATGAAAGCTTTATTGATCCTTTATTTTCTCACCAATTTAGTACCAAAAAATTTTATTAGTTCCAAAGTTATCAAATAGATGATTTATAAGTAAATTTATATGGCTTATGAATCCATACTAATGCATCATATTTACATCATATTTCAAAAATGACTTTGATGAATATTCACTTATACCTTTGTTGCCACAAGTCAAGCGATTTTTCAAATTTTAAAACATTCCATGAGTTAGAGAATTAAAAAAAAAAGAAAAAGAAAAAACCATTCAAAACGTCAAAATATGTTTTAAAAGAGTTAAATATGCTCTAAATATAAGAAAATATGCCCCAAAACCATCTTATGCAAAAATATGCCATTAAGGATGAAATATGCTAAAATATGCAGTAACAAATCCATGCCAAAATACTTTATTTGTTTTGTTCTGAAACGGATAAATATTTTATCGATTTTTTCATTCAACTTACAGGAAAAAAACATGCTACTGCATATTTTTGGTTTCCGTGATCATGACGTTAATAAATGTAAAACTGTGTACCGTAAATAGGTGTTAGTGGTAACGTTAGAGCATTAGGAACTTATTCCTTTGGAAAAACTTCTAAGATATTTATATATATATATATATATAATATACCAGAATAAATAGAGTAAAATTTGTTTCCGCTTAATTTTTTTCATATTAATGACGTTTAAAATTCGCAGTTTCTAAAATTATGTCCTATTCTCCTTTTTTTGTCTTTAAGATCTTTAAGATAAAATGTCTTTCCGTCGAAGTTCAAAATTTAACTTTTCATCGTAAATTTCACCAATTC
Organism: Protocalliphora azurea; assembly: GCA_932274085.1. Classification (NCBI taxonomy): domain Eukaryota; kingdom Metazoa; phylum Arthropoda; class Insecta; order Diptera; family Calliphoridae; genus Protocalliphora; species Protocalliphora azurea. The sequence continues at coordinate 177,710,446 of OW026519.1, forward strand.
TTTCTTGATTAAAATATTGAATTCCATATCGCCTTTTTTATTTCAGTTTTTAATAATGTTTGAAGTGTTTTAATTAAGTCTGAAAATAAAAAATTATGATGATCTCATTTTAAGCAATTAATTTATTTTAAGCGAAAATCGAAACAAGAGGGGTTTTTCTAATTCGTCAATTGCCCTTAGCTTATCAGAGTAGATTAGTGACCTGTAGAAAATAATTCAATAGTGTTAAACGGATGATTCATAAGTCTAAAATGTTAAATTATGCACTAACCAAGTTCTCGTTTATTTAATTTATTGTGACAAACGATCTTAAATATGAAGGCGATAGTTAATAGAACAGTGATTGAGACGTCTGACCAATTGTAGCAATCTGCCTAATTTCGTAGGGAACTTGTTTTCGATATAGTTTACATTACTCGACTATACGAGCTTTGTATGTATTTAATTTCCGATCGAGTAGGTTTGTGGGAGTAAAAAGGATATCAGAGGAGAAAAACCTCCTCGACTAGTAAGTTAACATTACAATATTAATTATTTGTATCACAATTAAAGTTATTCCTTCAAGACATTTTTAGAAGACTTGCTTATCTGAAAAGATTGAATTTTAATAATTTTCGAAACTCCTTGAAACCGTGTCTTTGTATGTGTCTTGTATTTCTAAAGTTTGTTTTAAAAACAGGCAAACTGTTAATGCATTTTGGTAGACTTAACAAAATAACTAAATTTTCGATCATTCTCCTAAAATATCAAGGAAATACAGCCAATTATAAAAAATTGAGTTGAAATTTTCGAAGATTTTTTAATTTATTTCAGTTTTGCACTGACAATTTACATCTTTTAGATTCAAATTATTAACCAGTCATGAGGCAACACTTGGAAAATTGTCGCTGATGTCAGGATACCATCATCACAAACTTCCATAAAATTTGTGTAAATGTTTGTTAAATATAGTTTTTCGCTACTGACAAATACCTCTTTTACAGAAATTGCCCAAAATGTTGCGTAAACAGGATTTTTTTTAATAAATGACATTTCCGAGTCAAAAGAAAGTTAAAAAAAATTTTAAAATGGAAAAATTTATGCACATTTTAAAATTTTAACCAAATTTTCAAATTTTGTTCTGAATTTTTTTTAAGACCAGTTTTAATTTTATATCATCGAAAAGTATCGTAAAGAACCGTCTTAATGGTTAAAATTGATAATGTGAAAACAATTTAAGAAACATCATTTATACCGGCTAAAATTCAGGTGGCGTCAAAATCTCAGAAATAATTTCCATATATTTCGCATTATAGTTAGAATTTCAAAATAATAAAAGCTATTTTCGATGTAAAACTTGTCACTGAATAGAAGACATGTTTAAAAATTTGCGAAAATTCACTTTTTGAATAAACTAAAATAGAACCTCTTGTAAGGAATATTATTATGAGTCGAAAGGTTTAAACGACTATATTTTTTTAAATGAATACCTATATTAATTTGATTATTTTTCAGCAAAATATCCCAAAATATGTCTATTATTGCTAGGGTAACCAAAAATGTGCAAAATTATATTTTTTCCTGTTTCTGGTTTCAGATAATCTTAAGAATTTTGGCATCGATTTATTACTGCATATTTTGATTCTAACAGCATATTTTGTCATATTTCCATTTTAGCAATTTAAATGACATATTTTTGCATATCTTTTACACTTAAGAGCATAATTTTGTTTATTATACACTATGAGAAAAATCTTGCTTATTTTACATCAAATAGATTTGTTTATATTATTTGCTATTAGTGAAATTTTCTTTATACTGTCATATACGTTTTTCAAATCCTATTCCCTTATAAGAAATGGGAATTTTGTAATTTTCTGACGCAATGTATTAACTTTGAATGTTTCTAAGTGCAAAAGAATATATATTTTTTTAAGTTGATAATAAAAATCTAGTTATTTTTACCGAATAATAGATAATCTAAAATTTGGCCAGAAAAAAATTTAAGAGTATATTTTTTTGTTAATTTTAAGGGCATATTTTCGGACTTTTTTAGAGCATGTTTTGGCTTGCTTTGATTAATACCCCCTTTCTTTTTAGAGATTTTTAACGAATAAACATTTTTTTCATTTACGAAATTGTACAAAAAATAAAATGAAAAATGTTTCTTTTCGGTGAATTTGGATAAATATTAAAGATATAATAATTTTAACATGTGCTATAAAAGTACTTTAGAAGTTCTATGAAATTGCTTTATTTTGGTTATGATAAAAAAATATTGCCATTTTTAAGATTTTTTTGAAAGTTTTAACTTTAAATTTCCACAGCTTTTGCGCACAATAATAAAAATGATTAACGCGAAAAGACTTTGCATGCATAAAAATTGTTGAATAAAACCACAAATCGACGTTCGTGTTAGAAAAAAAAAATCATTTGAAAACATTTTTACAATTTTTTTTTTTGCAAATCCTCATATGCAAATATCTGTAAGAATTTTCTTAAGGGCAGCTCAAATACATATCGTCAACTGAAACTCAAAAGCCCGTAACCACTGAAAAATCAAATGCTGGTCTTTTACTGCATTATAAACCCAAACTACATCTACACAAACAATTTCATATTCGTATCTTCAAAAATGACATCAATATTAACAAAAGTCAAAAAGCTGTAACAGCAACTTTATAAACAAAACTGTCGTGAAATTCGTTCCATTTAAGAAAAATTTGGTTTGAAAAGTGTTTTTATACTTTTTCTATTTTTGATTTAAGTTAACGATTAAAAAGTTTACTTAATTGCTTTATTTTAAAGCTAAAAATTGTGGTTACGGTCTTTTGCATTTTAGGTGGCGGTATACTATTTTTTTTGATGATCCCCGTGATCATTTCATAAAAACTTTTGTAGAATTTCAAACTTCTGCTGTACAAATTTTATATAAAACTCAGTGTAGTGTTTAATTTTTGAATTGTTTAGTTATTTAGAACAAAATCTAGAATTTTTAAAGATTTACGAATTTTATAAACATTTTGTTTTTGTATAAATTAATATTCATTTGAATTTAGTTACCATAAATCTGAGAAATATTTATTATAAAACCATGTGAAAGCCATTTTCACACATGAAAAAACGATATACGCACGAAACTAGTGACCATGTAGTAAAGCTACGTACTCATTTTTTCTCTAGGACGTCTAATTTCCTTTAAAAAGGACTTCAAAGTTTCAAAGGATACACATTTTTAAAATAGTTTATACATATTATATCAACGAATATTATATTAACCCAATAGTACTGTCAAATGAAAGCTAAGAATATAATAATATTTTTTATTTAAATGTTAGAGCAAAACAACTTAAGAAAATATCCTTTTGAAAATATTACCTTTTAATCTTTTTTTTAAATATAACATCAGCCTGCAAAAATCATTCTCACATGTGAAAAAAATCTTTATATGTATAAAACTTGAGGCCATCGTTGGTAAAATTGTATACCCAGTTTTTCTTCAGGATGCCAAATTTCCTCTCAAAAGGACATTAAAGCTTTGGAAGGTATGTAATTTTTAAGAATATTATAAAATATTTACGAATATTATATCGATCCATTAGTAATGTCAAATGAAAGCTACAAATCCCTGCATTATAATCAAATTTTTATTCAAATATTGCAGTACAAAAAGTTAAGAAAATATATTTTATTATATACTTTGTATAAAGGATATTTTCTTAATATTTTGTAACATCTAAATAAAAAATTTTCTTATATGCAGGGAATCTTAGCTTTTATCTGACATCCATATTGGGTAGATATAATTTTGGTAAATACTTTATATATATATTTTTTTAAATTGCGTATTTTTCGAAACTTGAAAGTCCTTTTGAAAAAAATTTGAGATCCTGGAGAAAAACTGAGTATGCAGTTTTATTATGTATAAGCTTATATCGACTTTTCATGCGTGAAAAAATTTTTGAGAAATTATCCTTTCAAATCACTGCTGATATCTAAGTAAGCTAATTAAAATTTTTAAATTAGTTAAAGTTTTTAGTTTTTTCTTAAAAATGGTGTGTTTTTGATATATTAATAGTTAATTGTTGTTATTTTTCTTACTAAAAATCTCAGTTATTATAGAAAAACAAAAATATTAAAATATTTTTTTTTCTTCTCTTGAAAATTAGCAATAGTTGTTGCTTATATAAAAATAATTATTCAAGTTTATTAACTTCAATAAGTTCGCCTACAGATTTTTCGGCTTTCAAAAAAATTGTTTTAATAATTTTATAATCAAAAACTCTAGTCTGTCATAGGTCTACCTGTCGTATTAATTAAGTCATGTATTTGAGGTTCAAGTATTAGTGTATACCCACAAGTTTAAAGATATAGAAAAAGAAAAAAAGGCAGTTTTTTTTAAACCCAGTTTCTTGTTTGCCGAAACTTGTAATATATTTATCTTAATACGCTGTAACAAAAAAATCTTTTTGATTATTACAAAAAAAAAAAAAAAAATAATGCCTCTAAAAAAATAAACTTGAATCTAGGCAATTTATTAAGAAAAAATCTCTTCAATTTAAACCAATTTATTTAAACATCATTTCTTTTTGTTTTTGTTGGTTAAACTCACACTTTTTTTTGATAAATCTTAAAACAGGTAAGGAAAAAAAATTATGTTAAATAAATTATTTATCTTAGTTTCATGTTATGTCAAGATTATGAAACTCTCATAGATTATTTTTAATTTAGTTTTTGTTTTGTTATTTTTATTATTATTATTATTTTTTTTTTTTGTTTAATTTTCCATTATTTTCTTATTAAGATGTTGTAATAAAGATATGTACATGTCGATTACGTGTAAAGAATATAATTTACAGGTACCAGTATTTAACTTAGTCAAAGATTATACACACTGTAAGAAATTAGTTCATAGATATGATTATATTGTTTATAAAATAATTTCTAGAAATTTATCTAAATGTGGAATTATGTAAATGACTGTTTTCACATTGTGTATTTTTGCTTTTAAAAGAATTTAAATTTCTTATCAGTTTTTTTGTTTACAACATTTTTCTTGTAATATTATTTATATGTAAATTTAAAAACAATCATTTCCGTTCTAAACTTTTTATTGTTGTCGTTGCTATATCCAATTATGCATTTTGCAAATATGCCAAATGCATATTATTGTTAGCATTAAAACTGATATAAAGAAAAAAATAAACAAATTACAATAATTTCATTTTCAATTTATAAAGAAAAATACAATCAAATTTACATACTATTATTTATTATTTCTTAATATTTGAAATTCTATTATTACGTATTTTTTTTTTTTAATGAAATTTTAAAGCGCAGAAAAATTACATTGAGTTCATAGACGACTAAGTAAAAATTATAACGAGCTTTAATATAGAAAATAAATATTTCAAAACAAAAGATAAGACTTCTTTTCTTCTAAATGGTAATCAATGCAAATTTATTTATTTTTCATGCAAGCTTCATTGTGGAAAAAAAGAAATACAAAAAATTAAATTTATATAAAAATAGTAGAAACAGGAACGTTGACGCCCGTTTTTTTTTAATTTTTTTTTAATAATGTATAAGAATATATTTTTATAATTCTTTGTTTCTTTTCCTGATTTCGAACTGTAAACTAAAGAGCAAAGTTTTATTTTAGAAAATATGAGAAATACAGGGAGAGAAATTTGTGTTATAAAAATCTTTTAAATAATAATTAAAATTATTGGAATTTCTTTATGGAAAAGAAAATATTTGGAAGCAATTTTAAACTTTTAAAAATTGAAAATTTAGGAAATGATGCCCTCAAGATGTGAAAAATTAGGAGAGTTATGCCTTCGTAGATTCCCCAATCAAATGTCCTGTAGCGTCCGATCTATATTAAAAGGCCAACTGGTATGCGTCTAATATTTTGTGGCTGGGGGGAGTGGTCACTGTAGGAGCAAACACAAAATTTTCGGGAATAAATTTGTATCTTTTAAACTACTGGTAGGATCGAATTGAAATATATGGGAGAGTTGTAGAGGAGTATCTAAACTTTAAGAAAAATGTCCTTGTAGTTATGCTGACATCACAACATGAGATGAACTAAAGGGTGTCAAAGTTGACTACTTCAAGTATGTAAAAGTTTTAAAAAATCTTTGCTTCTGCAAATCAAGTCCGATTTTAAAGATTTTTATATTTCTGTAAAGTGCTTGGCAAGATAAAAAATAAGCTTACCCACCTAAGTTATCTCTTATAATTAAAAATATATTTACGCTTGAATTTTAAATTTTAGATTTTTTGCCTCGACTTTATTTCGTTTTTCGATAATAAGTCCTGCGGTGTACGGGGGAAAAATATTTTTATAATATTCTGTAAATTTTAATATATTCCAAAATAATATGACGAAAAAATTTTTGAATTATTTTGATTCGTCTAGACGTGAAAAATGTGCAAGTCAGCAGTGTGGAATTAGTATCAAAATGGTTATTTTATTACAAAAATATAATTCTGTTAATAAAAATGTCTTCTTTACATATTTCAGAAAACAAGGCTTCTTAAATGGTTAATAAAGAAATTTCAAATTGATTTAGATTGGCACCATACATCCAGCATTGATCGAAGTAGGTGAATTTTAGAAAAAAAGTTTAATTTTTATTGATTAATAAAAAAATGTCACGCGAGCTTTTAAAATTTTTTGACGATATTTATTCTTAAAATAGATTTAGATCGATTTAGCACTAAACTGCATTACGTCAAGTCAAAAACGAATGCCGGAGTGCAGATTTTATGAAAAAAGGAATTTTTTTAAACGATTTTTTTTAATTGCATAAAAAATCATATTTCCATAATATTTTCACTATTATTTCTTATGTAGTGTATAAAATAGATATTAATCTTTCATTCATGCAAAAATTGTTCAAATATCTTCAATAAACAATTTTTGGAAGTTTTTCAAAAATAAACAATATTTAATAAATTTAATCAGATATTACGAATATTATCTCGTTACACAACCAACACGCGGCCGTATAATTGTGTGCTACGTATATATACATATAAAAATGCACAGTAAAATATTATAAAATAGTGAATTTAGTGAGAGCTGACTTGAGTTGTCAGTTTTGAGGCCATTATATTATGGTTTCAAAACGACCTATATATAATATTTTAATATTTTTGTAATATTTATAACTTTTTGAAAAGTAGACGGAGCTTTGCTTTTAAAAAATATATTTAGAGCTTTCTTTATATTGTTTATTTTTGAAAAATTGACAAAAATTAGTTATTGAAGCTATTTGAACGATTTTTTGAGGACTAAAAGATTTATTTTTTTTTTTTACACAACAAAAATAAAAATAGTGAAAGTGTTATGCTAATATGTTTCTTTGTACAATAAAAAAATTCGTTTAAAAAGTAGACCTTTTTCAAAAAATCTGCACTCCTGCAATTTAGAGTTAAATCGATCTAAACATCGTCAAAAAATTTGCGTGACTTTATTAATCGATAAAAATGTTAAATTTTTTTTAACTTACCATATTCGACCAATGCTGGATATATGTTGCAAACCTAAATCAATTTAAATTTTTTTTACTAACCATTTATGAAGCCCTGTCTTTCAAATACTTTTATTAACAAAACCTTGATTAAAAGTGAAAGAATAGTAATATATTTTTGTAAAAAATAGCCATTTTTCATACTAGTTACAGAGTGCAGACTTGCGCATTTTTTACTCCTACACGAATTGAGGAAATCAAAAAAATGTTTTTTAATTAATTATTTCCGAATATATAGCAAATTACAGAATATTAAAAAAAAAATCCCTCTTATACCTCAGGACTTATTCCCTAAAAACAAAATAAAGTCGAGGCAAAAAATCAAAAATTTATAATTCAAGCGTAAATAACTTTTTAACAATTATTATTTTTTCTTATCTTGTTTTTTTCTTTATCTTGTCAAGCACTTTACAGAAATTTAAAAATCTTTGAAATCGGACTTGATTTGTAGATTAGGATATTTTTAAACTTTATCATACTCGAGGTAGTCAACTTTGACACCATGTAGCTTATCTTACGTTGCCACAGGGTAACTGATTCTTCTGAAAGCTTAGATCCTCCTCTACAACTCTTCCATACATTTCAATTCGATCCGACCAGTAGTTTAGCAGATATAGATTTATTACCAAAAATTTTGCGTTTGGCCCCACTGTGGTCGGGTATTGGGCGGTGTGGCAAATCTATTGCTAGATCGAGATTAATAAGATCTTAGTTATGATATTTTCAAACACATGGATACGGATTAAGTTGGCTTAAATATTATCATATTTCAGAACTAAAGTATGATGAAAAGGAACTCTAAATAAAAGGCTTCTGTGCTATTATTGCAGCTGCTTCTATTTCATTAATCGAAAAATCTTAAAACACGCTATTACCCAACAAAAAAAATAAATAAAAAATAAAATAAAGAACTGCAGAAGAGCTGAAAAAGTCATGATTTTAACATTGTATTATCGTTGGAAGGAAGTACTAAGTGTTGAAAAAGAACTTCAGAAATTCTTTTTCTTTACCCATGTTTGTCATTGGTAGGATGCTATTCTTTTATGCTTCTTGTTTATTGCTTTTGAAGTACTTCTTTTTAGAAATACGATTATGAAAATTTTTTATAAAAAATATAATAGAAATACTTTTAAATTTGTGAAACTTTAGTTTTTTTTAATTATTAAGCTTTTTTTCCTACTAAAAACGTTTATTTTCAATTTTTTTGTAAGTTATTTTTAATAACTTCCAAAAAAGCACAAAATATGCACTTAGTTCTAATTTTGAAGTGGTGAAGATTTTTTTTTTTGAAGATCGTGGTCGTTTTTTTTTTTTTGCTAGATAATTTGGGCTTTAAGTTTCATCGCAATTAAAATGGTGTCGTAGTTTCTGTTAACGTTTCCCTGATTAATAATGATTTGTAACTGAACACATTGGAACAGGTAATACTTTCCGATTCAGCATGAAAATACAAGTTTTGAGTGTCCCCAATCTAGCTACTGCAGATTAGAGACATCACTCTTGCTCGTCTAATAAATAGTTGCGAGTAGAGATAGTTTAGAATATTCTTCAATTTTTGCTAATTATATCATTCTTTTTTCGAGAGAACAGAGAAGCGATCGCACTGAGTAACATCTTAGTTAATGCTCGGGGTGAAGTAGACTTTCTAAAGAGCAAATAATGCGACACACATTGAGAAAATAACATTTGCCATATTTTTCCTAATGTAATGATCTTGATGTTGCAATAATTGAGTTTTAGTTGGACTAAATTTCAAGGAAACAGAGATTAGTTATTCCATTCTGTTGGTGTCCAATTATAATACCGCCGAACTTAGGTAACAAGTTTAATTAACAATGGCAAATCGTTTAATCGTTGGTGACGTTGTAAATACAATTATAGCCACAGCGTTAGTGGTTCTTTGAATCGGATATTTCATACATTCAGCACAGACAAAAATATATCTCATATCCAGACCCAAATGTTTGGTGCTGTAAATTTGGACTCCTCAAAATGTTAACAATACAAACTACATTTAGCAAATAAGTTATCATTTTATATCTCATCCTTTGACACTAATTTTACAAAAAAAAAAAAAAATCTTCAATAAAAATCTATAACAGATATTCGGAAAACAATTAATTTACGAAGAAAATTATAAATTGTAAGTAAGAAATAATTTATTTTTATTATAGCTATTTTTACACGGTCATAGAATAAAATTAGAAGTTTATGTGAGAGGCAGATCAAACTAAATTTTAAAAAAATTTACTCATTTCTTTTAAAACACAAAAACAAAATATATGTAACCACATGTATTTTGTTGTTGCGTGAATTAGGTTTCTGACAACTAAATTAGGTTTTTATCTCTCACATAAACTTCTAGTTGTATTCTATGTACACGGTAATATTTTGTATTGAGATTTGTCTAAACTTTGAATATCATAATACAATGAATGAATATCTAAACACAAATTGTTTAATTATGAAAAAAATACCTATGAATTTTTGGAAATACAAATGGCATTTTCATTTTTTGGAATTTTTTTAAAAACATTTTATTTTCATATGTATCATTAATGTTTTTCTACATTAAAAAATTAAATTCAAAAATGTTTTCCCTAAAAAACAAAATAATCTAAAAAGAATGAAAAAATATTGAAAGAAAAATAATAACAAAATTAAATATAAAATTGTATATACCATCTGAATTACTTAAGTATTTTTCCATAGAATTTTTTAACATACTGATCAAATACGTAACATTATATTTCTGAAAAATATTAGTACTTTGTGTGCTATTGCAAAAAAAAAAAAAAAAAAAAAATAACACGTTATGTAATACCAAAGAAATTTCCTTTTACAAATTTCAGTTAGATTTCGTATAAAATAATGTCATTATGTTATAAGCAGGGCAACTAAAAGTATGCAAAATCATATTTTTTCCTGAGCTACAAATGAACCAAACTGCTAGTTATTTATTCTTTTCAGACAATTTTAAGAATTTTGGCATCGATTTATTACTGCGTATTTTGCATATTTTAATCCTAGCAACATATTTTTGCATATTTTGGGTTCATTATGTAATATTTTCATAGAAAATCCTTATCTTAGAGCATATTTTATACTTAAGATCATAATTTTGCATATTTTACACTCAATAGAATTGCTTATATACGTTTTTCAAATTCTGTTCCCTAATAATTTTCATCTTATAAATTGATAGAAATTTTGTAATTTTCTAATCCAATGTATTAGCTTTGAAGGTTTTAAGTACAAAAATGAAATTTTTTTTGGTTGCCCTGGTTATAAGTCTCAAAACAAAACAATTACTTAGCTGACTACTGCTGTTTATTAAAACACATTCATTCCCTTGTTAATTATTTAAAATGTAAGATAATCTATTAGAAAATTAGTTAATATAAAAAACAAGTTATTCATTTAAGTGTATTCATTGTAGTGTTGCATACAAAATGATATTTTATACATTTTGTTATTTATGATTTTCTTAAAAAAGAATCTAGATGATTACAACGAGTAACTATATATATTTTTTAATAAGTTTTTTATTTTGCTAGAAGAGTTCATTGTTGTATTTCTTTTTTTTTTTAATAAAGTTTTCAGTTTCAGTCTTATGATTTGAAATCATATTTTATTTAATTTTTTATACGTAAAGCATTTTCCAACGGATACGCTCTGTTTGTAATAAACAATGAAAGCAAATGTTTATATTTTGTATGTATTTTTTGTTGTTTAGAGTTGATGGAATTTTTTTTTGTTGATGTTGTTACGGCTGCTTTATATAGTATATTCTTTTTTTGGATTTTTATTATAGATTTCAATTTGTTTTCTTCATTATTGTTAATGTTCTTTTTTTTCTGGTTGCTGTTGAGCTTTTTGCAAAACAAAATGGTTTGATCTTTTGTTAAGAGTAATGGAGTGACTTTGTAATGGTCACTGGTGGAGTTAAGAAAAGAAATTTACACACTCGTATAGTATATGAGTTGCCATTACAACACATTAGTTGGTTGCAACAACAGCAAACCAATTGATAGTAAAGTGGACAACATCACTTTTCAACAGTATTTACTTATATGTATGTCTGTCGGTCGGTCTGTCTGTCTTTCTCCCCATTTTTACAGTAAATAATGTAGACAAAATAAGTGTACAAAAGCGTTTGATATTCTTAAAAGGCCTTTGGCTTTTAAGTTGTAAAGCAGAGGTGTAGGGGAAACTATTTGAAAAAAGGATTAAAAAGCGTTTATGTTTTTCTTTGATGAGGTGTACGCTTTTGACTTAATGTGGGAGATGATTCAATTTGTATATAAAGTTTTCTTAAAACTGGTCTAATATACAGACAAAAGTTACCAGTCACCAAATATATTTGTAAATAATTCATTCAATTAAAAGCTTTTTTTTAATTGCACCTTTGACCAAAATAATTATATTAATTACTAAAAGCTTCAAAAAATGAAAAACAGAAAAATGTTTCCAATTAAAAAATTGCTCAAATCAATCGAGTAGATGATTGAGTGAATTATAAATTTAAGTGAGTAATAAAATTAGTTCAATTTTATTTTTATTTTATATTTACTTGAATATGTTTAATAAATTTAGATGTAAAATGAAACAACTTGTTAATTGACAAATATACGGTAATAGTTTTTTTCTGTGTAATTTTTTTGTTAAAAATTATTTTCTTATATTTTTCATTTAATACCGTTATATCATTTTTCATCAAAATTTAAGTATTATATTCAAGCAATATTTTTTTTAATTTAAATTTTTAATTCATTCAATCACCTACTTGATTGATTTAATAAATATTTTAATTGGAAAAATTTTTAGGTTTTTAATTTTTTACAGCTATTACTAATTGATATAATCATTTTGGTTAGAGGTGCAAATTTAAACAATTTTTAATTCAATGAATTATTTTAGTGATTGGTGACTTTTTTCCGCGTATGCAAAATGTAAAAAAAATATATATATTTTCATATATCTTTTATCGCATTTCAAGGAAGTAGGTATTAGAAAAGTATTAAGGAATGCGTTCAGATAAAACATAACATTTTTTTTATAAAAGATGAATAAGTTAGGATTAAAATTAAAACAACAACTTGTAGAATTTCTTCTTCAGATTTGTCTGATATAATATCATTTTATATAAAAATTACTTGCAAACTAGATTATTTGAAATTTGTTTAGGTAAGAATTTTGAAAAAAAAGTATTTTTTTGTGGTATCTCTAATAATAATAATTAATAATCAGAATTGAGCACTGCTGGGGCTTTATTAAATACGCTATTAACATGGATCCAATTCCCTTACAAATGCCAAAATTCTGAGTAATTTAAAAAACAAATACTCTGTGGGACTAAAATAACATTCCCAATTCTGGGTGCTTCTATTGTAACGACAAAATTTTAAATCTGGCCAGAAAATGTTAAAAACACTGTTGCATGTTACAAGTGTCATCAATGTCTTCTTATGACACTCTTTGTTATGATAATTCCAATTTATTCGGATTAAAGAAGTGAAACAATCATATATCTTGTCACATTTTGAGTAAACTTATCATTAGACAAATTGTTTTGTAAAATTTTATTGTTTTTAGTTCGATATTATTCAGGATTTCTCGTTTATTCGGTATACAAAACTTGTACCTTGGAACATGAGAAAAGTCAGCGATAACGTACATATATTTTTTAGGCTAATAAAAAATACTGAAAATATTTTTATTTTTTATTATTGAGGAGTTTTGAGCATTCTTTGCCTCAGGGTTCTTCTCATCTTTGTTATTTAATTTTTTTTTCCTTTAATTGACTAAAGCTTAGGCATTGCTTTAATATGGCTCGTATTTGATTTTGAAGAAATGAACATAACGTGTCATTACGCGACCGAACATGTTTGGCATAGCTCTTAAATGTTTCTCTACCTTTTGGGCTTAGAATTATTTCTTGTGACTTTTTCTCTTTCTAAACCAGAATTCATCTCATTCTTTATGTCCTTGTTGAGCTTTTGTATTACCCTGAAATGTAATACTTTTGTCAAAATTTACTCAACCAACATTTCAAAAGAAGGTTAAAAAAAATTTAAATTTTATTCTGTACATTTTTCTTGGATAAACGATCGGGCTTTAAGAATTCGATCTGCTGTCTCCAAAAGATATTGTAATCAAGAAAAATATGTAAAATTAACAGCAGTAAGAGTTATAATGAAAATTTTATGTTATGTTAGATTCAAGTTCATGCTTTACTAAGTAAATTGCTTGAATTTTGTTGTTCTTAAAGATCAAACATTCTTCTATTAAATAAAAATTATATTTTCACGCCGATATAATTCTAGATTACTTTAACATATCAAAGTTCTTAGCTTTCCAATTATCCTTTTTAATTATCGCCCTAGTATTTCAGCCACCTCTCTGTCTTACCAAATAGTTTTTAAGCAACATTTGTCGGCTTTTTAGATTTAGTTTAAAGCTATATAGAAAATAAGTAGTGTGATGGTGTCGCTGTTGATTATTTTTACAAAACTTGCTAATGGCTACTGATAGTCGTCGTCTTCGTCGCCATCACCATCATCATGGTCATTCTCAGCAGCCACATCCTCGTCTTCTTGGTCATAGTCATCATCATTATGATGATCATCATCAATAAGAGAGTGAATGTTTTACTTATTTACGATCAAATACTTTAATTTGTCTCTATTTTTTCTAAAAAAAAAAAAAAATAAATAAATAAAAGCATTTTGCAATACGAACTGCAGCTGTTTTATGCATAAAAAAACTAAAAGCCGTCAACACATCATACATACTAAACCAAAGAAGTTTCAATAAGAAAAAGGTTCTTTCTGGCTAATTTTAATCTTTCACTTTGAAAGTAAACTTCTCTTTCATATAACCATACGTTCGTCCGTCTGTCCATTCATCCGTCTATTTTTTTTTTTCTTCTTATAAATTAAACAGCCAACCGTGGTTTTAGCCGCCTTAACATATGTTGGGTGTTATTATCTTTTCTATTAAGGAAATATATTAAACAAAAGTGAACCCGCATCTAAATATTTACGGCAAACAGTTGTAGCTTAGAAAATATTAAGATTAGAATTTTAATAGAAATTAGAAAAAAAGTCTATGACAGACTCAAGGAACAAACTTTCTGCATATTTAAAATCTTTTAAAAAGATTAAATCATAAAAATGTAAGAGGGTAAAAATCAATAAATATATAAGATTTTCCATTAAAACCCGGATGAAAAGAAAACTGAATATAATCAGTGAACGTAAAGATATAAAGAAATAAAATTATCTTTTTAGTAGCTCTTAGTAAAAATTAAATTATTTCGTGTTTTTATTAATTAATTAAATAAATTGAGCTTTATTTTTGTTTAGAATTTCTTTTTCTAATAAAAATTCCTCATAAATTACATCACATTCCTTTAGCTAAATTGTGTTAAAAAATGTTAAAAAAATATTTTCTATTTTTTAAAATAGCACCACATGTTCAGCTACAGTTGTCTTTAAAGCTTAAACCCCTACAATTTTGTTTCTTTGCTTCTCTCCTCTATTGTCGATTAGTTCTCGTATTTACAATTTTATTTCAAACTACTTAAAATAGTTGTCGTATTCAGTTGTTTGGACACATGTTGTTGTCGTCTAATGTATTTGATACATAATACTCACTCGTACTTGTTCCATAAACACTTGTCTAATGACTGACGCTTTGAAAGATTGTGTTTTTTTTTTGTGCAAATATTTACACTTGAAGAAAATAACAGGTGGTTTTAAATTTTTTTTGTCTTTTTAAAAATAATATTTTATTTGTTATCTAAAAATAGAGTAACTGTTTTGTTTTTAATCATTTCCTAATAGTTGCAATAAATTTTATCCAAACCCCATAATATTTGTACAAGTTAGTTATTTTTATAAGCAAGATTATAAAAATTGGCAAAAGCTTTAAAAATGTATGTGAATTTATGAAGGTGTATAAGCAAAATAAGTTATGAAGTTTAAAATAATGAAATATTGTTTAAGCTGAAATAGATTAATGAAATTTTGGTATCACCGTTCAAGGCGTCGAGATGCTTTAGCTTGAAGATCGACATAAGTCGAAAAGTGTTATTAAAGTGAAAATGGTTTCAAATTTTGACTAGAGCAAATTGTACTTTTTAATTTCTAACATGAACTAATAGCAACCAAAAATAATGTAAAGACATGTTTTTTTCCTGGGCTTCAAATAAACTAAATTCTTAGCAATTTATCTGTATCACACAATTTTAAGCATTTCGGCATTGTTACAGCATATTTTTCTTTATTTTAGTCTTAACAGCATATTTTTCCATATTTTAGGCTTAGCGTAACATAACTTATCATAGTTTCATACAAAATTCTTGTTTTAGAGCATATTTTAGCAATCCATTTTCTATATTTAAAAGTATTATTTTCCATATATTACACTAAAGAGCGGAATTTTGCATATTTTGCACTTAGGGGAAAAGTTTTGTATATTTTGCACCCAATACAATTTTTTACATAATTTGCGATTAGTGAAGTTTTCATTTTACTGTCACATATGCTTTTCGACTGCCTAATAATTTTCTTCATATTAATTGATAGAAAATTTGTAATTTTCTGATGCAATATAATAGCCGCGAATATTTTTAATTGCAAAAAGATTGTATTTTTTAGCAAGAATAGTAAATAATTTAAAATTTTGCCAGAAAAAATTATATTTTAAGAGCATTTTTTGTTTAATTTTAAGCGTATATTTTCCGATTTTAAGAGCATTTTTATGCGCATAAATCTCTTTTTTAGAGCATATTTTTTATTGTCCTGCTACATAAACAGATTTTAATTAATTATATAATTAAAACCTAGAATCATCCGAAGACCTTATATTTTTTAACGGGAATTGAAAAGGTTCCCTGTCCTCTGGGAGATAGAAAAATTCAATTGTTTTTTTAGTTATATTTTCACCAGAATTTTCCAACATATTTCATAATTTCATGCACCCTTTCAGAAAATCTTCGTTTTCCTTGGATCTTAAGACATAGTTTTACTATGTTTATACGATAGGTTTTTGCAAATAAATATAATTTGCAAATAATCATTTCACTGTTTATTCGGCAGATTACATAAAGAAATATTATATATTAAAATTTTTGTCATACCAGATGTAAAAATATAACTATTATCGTCGAAAATTTTATAATGTAAAAAGAGATAGTAATACCGCACAGTGTGAAATTTCAGCATTTTAGTGAGACAAAATTAAATCTCTTCGAAAGTAGTGGAGATATACCTCTGAATTTTGATATAAAGTATTAACAGAATAGTATGAGGCTTTGGTTAACTAATGGGCGGAATTGGACAATTGCCACGCCCATCTCCCATAGAACTGCTAAAATATATTTGCAAAAAGTCCGTTTTTATGGACGTTGGTTAATTGAACATTAATTAAAAACCATAAGAATTTATGAGAATGTGCGTATCTGCTCCTAGAATAATTACATGTACACATTTATACTTTTATAATTCATATTCTAAAAAACAAAATGCATAAATCTGAGTTTTTTTGGAGAAAACACTTCTTATATTACATTTGAGTGAAAAAATCATAGCACTACTTTAATTAAGTGTACATTTTTTGATAAAAACATGACTAAAACCAAACGTCTTCCAGGGCTAAAGTTGATCTTGAACGAATTAGTCTAATTCATGGTATGAGGTTTAGTCATTCATTATAGATTTTTTACAAAATCGGTTAGTTTCGGCAAACAATTCGATTTATAAATTAAATTGGATAACTTAGCCTTTAATTTGAGACTAACTTGGAGATGGACAGTGATGGACCCAAAAAGTTATATCTTATAGAAATCAGTTTTTCCATAGTAAATTCCCGAAAAAAGTTATTTTTTTAATCATATCGCTCTAAATATGTTTTTGAAGATCTATAAATGAATTTACCTGATATTAAAAGCGAGGAAACTTTAAAATGAAGAAAGCTTGTAAAAAAAGATTGTTCCAATAAAAGTTATACCCTTTCAAAGATCAGTAATTTTAAGTAGTTACTTTGTTCTTTCAAAAACATTCAGGTCTGAAGTACCATTGTATTGCTACTATTAACAAATTATACAAACTTTTTTATATTTTTCTAATCAGTAAAATGTCCTGTATCAGATATGACTAAAATATTTACTAGAATTGAAACAAAAAAAAAAAACTGACTTGTCCTGCTACATTTGCTGAATTTTACACTGTACGTCATATGCTTTATTTGCAAATAGTCTCACTAATCACAATTTGTTTTTCTTTTTTTTTTTTTTTTTTTGTTACTTTTTTGAAAACAAAATATTAGCTCACCGTTTATGTGGCAAAGATTTAATTAATTTAATTGCAATTAACTGGTGCGTATAAACATAGTATTTGATACTTTATATTATAAATGCAAAAAAAAGAGTAAAATAAATGAATGATGTAACGACAAAACTCAGTAATTTTATTTAGTCAGATTTAGTCAGAATGAAATAATATCGATTTTAGTTATTTAATTGATCACACTGCACGATCGAAGAGTGAGTGTTCGAGACAATTGATGCCATAGATTCAACTGCGTTTCACAGTTGGGTTTCAAATAGCTGTTGATTGTCCAATGATCATGCAAAGCATATTAAAAGTATGCAAGTAAGGTAAATAGTCTGACATACGGCAGTTTATCATAGAATGATGAAGAATATAATGGAACATAATCTAACTTCAGCACCAAAATTGAAGGAAACTGATATATACTTTCTTGTTAAGGTTACAATTAATTTTCTACAGAGTGTGTAATATAAAACGTTAACTTTCTCTCAAAAGAGTATATTTTTGCCTAAAAGGTTTTTTTTTCTTTACTTACCCTCGAAGAGTGAAAACTGAGAGACATTAAGCAATCACTTTATTAATAGTTGGTCTTTACTTCATTTAAATTAAACTGCAATACATCGAGAACATCGAATGCCTATTTTTGCTAGAAAAGTTATATAGGTTCTTAATGCAGAAATAACCTTTTCCTCTTGAGTCAAGATATGCTCTTAAGTGCTGTGCAGCCTTAATCTGGTAAAAAATAAATGTTTTCATAATTTTGAACAAAATTTCAATCTTTTGACGTTTATGACCTAAACATGGAATGAATGTGTAGTAGAGTATCCAATTATTAATGACAAATTATTCGATTAACCGAATACTCTTAGTGATACATGCAAAACATATAAATAACACTAAATTTAATATTTAATATATTGAAATAGTTATTTAGAAACATAATGTGAATCAAATTCTTTTACAAAAGGGTTCATCTTATCAGTTCTTTTGCCCATTTGACCTAATACTACCAAATACTCGTATTAACCTAAAATTGTACTAAAATCTCGTAAAATTTAACTAGATTTTGAAAAATATCGTCATCCAACAGTGTTTTTCTTGAAGTGTGTTAGTAAAATACAACAATGTGCTAAATATAAAGAATTTTGTATGTCAACAAATATCTAAAAAATAAAATAAAACATAATTTGATAAAAAATAAATTATATATTAATTTAAAATTAAAAAGTTTTCTTTCACGTTGAACTAAGTTTTGTAATTTTGCTTAATTTATGTTGTTGTCAAGCAAAATGGATAAAAATACCGAAAAATGTAAATGTAAACGATTTACAATTTCGGTATTTTCTCTCATTCGAACGAGATTTCAGGCTAAGTGTAAATGTGCTATTATATAACTTTAAATTTACTTTACTCAAAACTGTTTTTTTTTTAATTGATACTTACACAAGCTTAAGTATTTATGATGCTATAATATTTTAATCTTTTCATGTAAGCATTTTGTTAAAATAATATCCTGAATTTGTGCTCCAGAAGTAGCCCAAATTCGGATCATTTCCAATTAATTTAACATAGGCTTGCCATTGAAAAATAGTTTTTTTTTCTGATAACTATTCATTGAGAAGGATGTCATGTTCATTATTTCATGGAAAATTGCATTGAACATCCGAATTCTTTTTTTATAGGCGCAAGGAAATTAGTTTTAATTTTTTATATAAACCAACTTTTTTAATAAAAAATTTGCTTTTTTCATTTGTGTAAAAGAATTCTTTTTATTAACAAGTATTTGCAATAATAACAACCAAATCTAAACCTTTTACAGCAGAACAATTAATTTGAATCGCTTTTTAATAACATATTTTAATATTACAAACTATTTCCTCTTAAGCACAAGTAAACGAACAATTACTGATACTTTGAAAGTAAAAAAAAGTACTTCCCTAAAAATTATTTTTATTTATTTTTACGTTTACAATAGGCGTTTTTTAAAGAAAATCAAAAAAATAAAAAAAATCTAAATTTTTAACTCCAGAAAACTAAATTTTGGTTAATCGGTTCGAAACAAATTATTCGGTTTATTTGTTATTCGAAAATAAACCATTTTAAATTATTTGAACAGTTAATAGACTAAAATTAATCGTATAACCGATTGACAGTTAATCGGATTAATTGGATACCCTAATGTGTAGAGTACTTAGCAGTGATGGGAATTGAAAATTTCTATTTAGTGACAAATTTTGATTAAAAATGTGCCAAAAAGGGTTTAAAAGTGCCAAGTACTAAGGGCCAAATAAAGAATAAAATCTTTTATTAATCGAACAAAATAAAAGACAAGATACTTTAGACCATCAAAATTAGTCGAACAAAATAAACCTCGAAATGAATGACAGTAAAATAATAAATATAAAAAATGTTATATTTTTTGGGTTATTTTATAAAATGGTAGTAATATCCTTCAACTCTGAAATTTTTTTTATGCCGGACTATAGAATTTTTGTAATAATTTCAAAAGAAATCAAGCCCTATATAAATTTTGTCCATTTTAAAAAAGTTTTTTAATTTTTTGTAAAACTCTCAAATCTCAAATCCGAGATCAACAAAAATTATATTGGATATATATCATGTTGGTTAAACATACAAAAAATATTTTCTGAGCCACGCCTTTTACAATGGCTTGGTGTTAATTTTAATAAAAAAAAAAAATGAAGATTTAAACAAGTTTTCCCCAGACTGAAATTTTGGTTATTTTAGTACAAAAAAGGGAGAGTTTTTTTCTGATTTTAGAACAAGTTTATTTCATTGAAATAGCTCCACACATTTAAATTTTATTTAGGTCCAAATATTAACATTATTTCTCAAAAATATACTTAAAATCCGAATTTTAAGTTTATCGGGTCATGGTCTGAGGAAATTCAGCGAATTTAATTTATTTCTATTACTTGTAATTCTCTATAATCTTACAAGTTCAGAATTAGCAAATACTTATATATACAATTTATATCTGAAAAAAAAAAACTAAGAATAAACCTGTATACATCCTTTTAAGGAGGATTTATACTATTTAACACATAATCATTTTCTGATTCGATTTAATAATGTACTTTGGTTGAGTGTACGGCTGATTGTCAGTCGATGTATACCTTGAGAATAACCCTATAGAAATTGATTATGATCGGTCCATTATTTCACCTAGCTCCCATACAAATGTTCTCTACGAATAGGATTTAACGCTCATACTTGCCTAAGATCTCAATTTCATGAAGATCGGTCCATAATTGACCATATAAAGGCCACATCCAAGAATCTCTTTGAAATTTATAGATTAAGTAATATTTGATACAAATATGTTCTTTATAAGTAGAAACGATCCATCGATCCATTAAACAACCATAGCTCCCATCATATGCTCGAACTTTACCGGCCATAACATTGTTACTTCTTTTTAAATTTCAGAATTCTATATTTTTCCAATTATAAATATTTTGTTATAAATTTCATTTAGTCTTCTGTTGTCAATTTGAAATCCTGCACAATTACGACATTTTTGAATTCTAAAATAAAAATAATCCTGAAAAATCTATGAAACAAAATGAAATAGAATGAAACTAAATTTTCAAAATTCATAGCACAAAATTAGTGAAAATTTTAATTTTCATAATAGTAGGAATTATGACATACTATTGACTTATTTTATGGCAGTAATTGCCTCGAAGTCAGAGTAAATACCATCACTTCTGACAAACTTGGTGGAGTTAAGATGTATGTACTCATTGAACATTATTTAACTTAGTGCAAAAAGTGCCAAGATAGTTTCCAAAGTGCCATGATGCCACTGGAAGGAAATACATTAGTGCTAAAAATGGCACAATTGTGCCATAAATCCCATCACCGGTACTTAGTCGTTTGACCTCTGTTTCCTTAATGCTATTTCTCTCTGTTATACATAATTTTTAAGGTTGACGGATGCTGTTGCCGATGCCGCCTCTATCACGTTGTTAAGTAACTCTCTTATAACTATTTAGTAGAGATACAAGTGTTTATTTATCTATGTATAAATATATTCATTATTTTTTTCTCTTTTGTTATTACTTCATTTTGGTGTTTTCAAGTGTTCTTTTATATTTATTGTATCTTTTTGTAAGCATTCGGCTAAAAAACAGAATAATACAAATTCTACTTATTCTACACATAACTTTCATAGAAACGCGCAAAAACACAAAAAAAAATCCACTTGGAATTAACATATACAACAAGTTGTAGAACAAGTTTATTTTATTTGTATATTTTTTTTACCCATTACGGTTTTTGGTTTCTAATGAATTCATTTAAATTAACTCAAAATATTTATTGCACAACAAACACGTACCCCACCAAAAAGTATAAAAAAATTTGAAACAAAATTAAAAACAATCTCCAAAAATTTGTGTTCAACTGAAGATAAAAAAATGCAAAAAAGTATCTTTTTGAAGAAAAAAGTAATAAATTGAAAACAAGTCTTAATTACCTTGTTTTTTATGACTTTACATTCTTGGTTGGTGTTTTGTATTTTTTCTAATTTTTTGCTGAATATACATGCGTACATAAATACATATTTTTTTAAGTTTATTTCATTATTAATGAGCAGGGCAAGTTTTCAAGCTTTTCGTTTGAAAAGTAAACTTTTGCATATATTTCAAATATTTTTCAAGTCTTTTCATAAATTTTTATATAATGAATATAACAAATAATTTTCTTAACAAAAACGCTACTTATTAGTGATTTTTTTATAATTTAAGTTATTTTTTAAATATTTTATTACTCCGTATGTAATTGTATAAAAAAATTGAGACCTAACAAATGTGACTATCAAGGTATATTTACTTATAATTTTATAAGCAACCGAAAAACATCAGAATTTTAAAGTTAGATAAATGCTTATTTATGCATATTTATATAAGAAAATACATAAAATTGCATATTTTTATTTACATATTTCTGTGCATATTACCAGATTTTTTTTGTGCTTCTTCAAGTGCATATTTCCATTTTTTTTGTGTATATTTAAACTTGCCCTGTTAATGAGCATGACGCATGTGTGTAGAAAAGTTTTGAAATAAATAATGCTCGTAAAAAAGCTATTTATGGTGAAGAACTTGCTAATAATAAATGAATGTTATAACAAAAAGTTGCTAAAAAATGTTAAAGCTAAGTCTTTATTTATTTAGAATTGTTTGCTTTCTTTAATTATTATTATTTTTTTTAAATTTAATTATGATAATTTATATATAACTATTAAACTAAAAACCAGCGGAAATATCGTTAAGGTTTATTACAATAATTTTATAATAAACCTTAACGACATTTCCGTTGGTTTTAAGTTTAACAATTCTCTCTGTGATTTATAAAGTTTTGAAATTTTGCAAAATTTGTTGTTTTATTAACAATAAATATGCTAATAGTTTTTGTGTTTAGAATTTATTAGTCCATTTTATAAGCTTTTAACTCATACCCGATTCCGTTCAAATAACTACACAAAATTTGTAATTATGGAAAATGTCAGAAATCGTACACCGATAAAAGTCACCAATCACCAAAATAATTTGTTCAATTAAAAATTGTTTAAAATTTCATCTCTCATTTGTTTACACCACACTAACTTTTTAGGTGATCCGAGTGACTTCAACTTCAAAATTTCGGAGAAACTATTTCTAAAGAACCCGATTTTTTCCTTTTATCTTTAAGACATCATATTTACAACATATTAATTAATAACAACTGTGAACAAAATCATCATTAACTGCATGATTAATTAATTAGGCAATGTTAAATTTACTGATGCGAAAACGCAAAAGTGGTCGAAAATGGATTAAATGAGTACCGAACTGTTCATCATTTCTTGTCATTGGAGTAAATTTTATGTATAAAAATTATTACAAAAATTAAAAAATTTAAATGCTTTTGATTTTTTTTTTTTTTTTTAATTTTTACTATTTGGTAGCTTTTCCTAAAAGCTATTAAATAATACAAAAATATATATTTATTTTCAATTTTTAATGCAATCATTTCTAAATTTATTTTATTTATTTAAAAAACAACAATTAAAAAAAAAATATTAATTAATTTCTAACTTTTTTCTCTTTTTCAGGTAAGATTGTTCAAAACGTTAATAATAGATTTCAAATTGTTTCTGTTTTTGAGGTGAGTTGAAAATTTTGAGTGTGGCCATTTTTGTTTTGTTTTTGGTATCAAATTAATTTTAACTGTTAAAATATTTGCTAATCAATCATATATTTAATATTTCTTATTATTATTTTTTTAATGAAGATAATCAATCAAATCTTATTTTGTAACCACTGGTAATATTTAATAAAAGAAAAAATAATTAATCCTTTTAAGAATTACATCAGAAATACCTTGACGATTTTAGTAAATAAAGCTTTTAAGCTTAGAAGGTTACAAGATGACATTTTTAAATTAACAATCTTCTAAAGGGACTGATATGGTTTTTGTTATTTAAATAATTATTATTTTAAATTAATTAATTAAATGCTTTTCTATAAGATGACTAATTTTTTGTCTACTTGACCTATAATTCAAGTAATCATTTTTTCTTATAATAATTATTTATAAAGAAAATTTTATTTTTAATTCTTAATTACTTATAACAAAGGCGCCATTGTAATGTTTTTTTTTTTTTTTTAGTTGCAATTTAGTTTTTGTTTCTAAGTTACGAGTACTTTTGTTAATTTGTAAAACTTTGTTCTATGTTTAAAAATCACGTTTAAAACAATCTATTTGTTTTTTTTTCATATTAAATTTTGCTTATTTGATTTTTTCTTATTAAATTTATAACCATAAAATTTAATTATTATTATTCGGGCTTTATTAGTTGAGTATTTTTTTAGCAGTTTTTTTTCTCAATTGTATATATAGACAGATAATTTATTATCAATTAATTTTTTATTAAAAAAACCTGCTTTATTTTTGTAATAATTAATTTTTTTTTCTTATTTCCATTATTTTTTTCAATATTTGTTTTAATTTTTTTTAAAGGTATTAATTAAAAAATTTTGCTTATAGTTAATATATACAATATTTAAACATAAAACTGGGCTTGGTTTCATTAGTATGAGACCAATTCCCTGTTACGCCTACATGCCAATATTTTAAATGTTAGCTATGTTTTTTTGTTCTTTAAATTTATTTAATTTTTTAATAAAACGTTTTTTTTTAATCAAATATATAAAGATTAATTGCAAAAGTGACAAAGATAAAATAGCCAATTAAGTTAAGAAAGCAAGGGTGGGGAATAAATTTAGCAACAAAATTTTTATTTAATAAATAAATAAAAAGAACTTTGGAAATTGTAACTACATTAAAGTATTTTTAAGAGGCTAATTATGAAATAAGTCTTAATTCGAAATGAAATTTAAAATAGCCCTATAGATATATTCTATTCAAAATTATTTCACAGAAATCTCCAATACATATTTTTTCATAAAAAAATGTTGCTGTTACAAAAGGAATGCCCCATATTTCTTAAGAAGTACCCTACAAATCATTTCCAATATATTTTTTTCAACATCATGTAATTTACATGGAATACCTCTCAACTAACACAAACAACGCTTTTTTCATAATAATTACTATTAAATATTCTATTTTCTTATAACCCACTTTACCTTATATGAATGAAACGTTTTATTCATTCGTACCATTTTCAAATATAACAATTCTAAAATCAATCAGTTTTTTTGTTGCTATTTCTCAAAACTCATCTGCATATTACTTTGACAGCAAATAATTTGTTGCTGATTTTGTTTTTATATAATAAAATATGAAAGGCTGTCACGTCAGGTAAACATTTACAAAGAAAATGTAAACAATTTGATTTGCATTGAGAAAGAAAAATAATAAAACAAATTAGTCATCATTAATAAAAAACGTAAAAACGATATCCGGTGAATAATTTAATAGAAACACAAAAATTTTTTTATTAAAGGCATTTGTAAGTTATTATAAAATTATATAAACGTTTTATAAATTACATAAAAAGAAAAATACATCAAAAGCAATTTATTGTTTACCTAGATATTGAAAAGAAATTTTAATCGAGTTAAAAAAAAATCTAAATGTATGAGAAAGTTCTTGAAATAGGTATGGTGTAAAGAATAAGAGTTTAGTGAAAAATATGGTTTAATTTAAAGTGTAATATATAATATACGCTACCTGCCACTTGAATAAGGAATCACATTTTTTTAAATTTAATTAAGTATATCTTCTAAACTAAAGTTCAGAGAAAAATATTTTTTTGCGCAACCAAATTTTAAAGTGTTGGCTTTAGTTTCCTGAAGAAATAAAAAATATAAATATTTTGTTATCTAAAATTATGCATTTATTTAAAGACATGTATTTCTGTGTAACTTTTTCGTGTGTCACTTGAATAAGGAATTCTTTTAATATTAATCAGGAAGGCTATGATTTGAATTTCTTTCTATATAAACGGCTAGAAAATTTTTAATTTGATAGTTTTTAAATAGTTTTTATTCAAAATGGGACGTAGTAAGGCTCTTAATAACTCTGAAAAAGAAAAAAATCTGATTTTGAAATCTCAGGGTCAGAATCCTTTGAAATTTGGTTGCGCAAAAAATTATTTTTTTCTGAACTTTAGTTTAGGAGATATACTTAATTAAAGTTAAAAAAAATGTGATTCCTTATTCAAGTGGCAGG
Source organism: Protocalliphora azurea (assembly GCA_932274085.1). Taxonomy (NCBI): domain Eukaryota; kingdom Metazoa; phylum Arthropoda; class Insecta; order Diptera; family Calliphoridae; genus Protocalliphora; species Protocalliphora azurea. The sequence goes on from OW026519.1 coordinate 177,737,009, forward strand.
CAGTGTATATAATATAGACTAAGATGTAAACTATAGTGTACTCTATGGTGTAAACTAAAGTGCACTTTTTAGGGTAAACTATATAGCAGACTTTAATGTAAACAGTAATGTAATCTGTAATGTAAACTATATAGTAGACTATGGTGTAGAAATAGTGTAGACTATGGTGTAGACTATACTCTATACCATAATCTACTCTATTGTTTACACTACAGTCTGTAGTCTGGTATGTGCTATAATTTACACTATAATTGTAATTATATATAATATATAATTTTTACTATATTCTACAACATAGTTTACACTTTATTCTATACCATAGTCTACAATAGAGTTTATAATTTACTCTGTAGCCTACACTAGTTTACGCAGTAATCTACACTATAGTTTACATTATAGTGTACATTATATATTATACAATATACTACACTATAATATATTTTCCACTATAATTTACATTTCAGTTGACAATTTATATGTATATAGTATGTTATTGTATTTATATAATATAAACTAAGATGTAGACTATAGTGTAAACTATGGTGTGAACTAAAGTGTACATTTTAGGGTAAACTTATTGCAGATTTTAATGTAAACAGTAGTGTAATCTACAGTGTAAACTATATAGTAGACTATGAATGTAGAAGCAGGGTAGACTATGGTGTATGCAAATTATTGAGTAGACTATGGTGTAGAACATAGTGTAGATTACAGTATAGACTACAGTGTAATTTAAAGTATGAACTGTAGTAAAGACTGTTATGTATAATATATGGAGAACAGTTAGCATATGTATATCTTTCATTAAGCTTTACGCTATAGATTTTAATATAGTTTATGCTATAGTTTAAACTATAGCTAATACTATAGTTTACAATATAACTTGCAGTATATTTTACACTACAGCTTAAAGTTTAAACTTTAAAGCTTAAACTATAGTGTTTAAATATTAAACTGTAGCGTAAAATGTACTGTAAATTATATTGTAAACTATCCATAGTTTAAACTATACGATAAACTCTATTAAATTTTAAAGCGGAAAGCATACACGAAGACATTTTTATTTCTTAACATTAGAAATAACGTCGGCAAAACAACGGTAAAACAATTTTATTTCCAACTTTGTGTTAAATTGTTTTTTTTATCGAAAATTTTAATATATTTCACATTTTATTCTTTATTTATCTTTTCAAAACAAAATTAATTATTTTGTACTTTTATTTTTCTTTTTGTTCAAACATTTATTACGTACAGATTTCTTATTGCAATAGATTTCTTATTGGTCCACATGTAACATTTTAAAGAGAGAGATAGAATTTGACAATTGCCTACGTGTAGACTAGGGGTAATTAAAGATATGCATATGCATTAGAATAACCTTTTATTTTAAGAATTTAAAATTCAAATACTTACTCATATTTACTTTATATCAATTTTACCAAAATCCATTTTCTTGCCGGTGTAAACATTATCTCATTTTTTTGTATAATTAAAATTTTAATTACTTGTTTATAATGCTCATTAAAATTATCTGCTGCTTATTACAAAAATTGTAAAAAATGATTGATTTATGTGCAAATATTTATGTCAAAATAATATAAAAAATTAAGAAAATGAAAAATGTATTCTTATCAAAAATGAAAAAGTCAATATTTAAATGTCAGCATAAAGTATCAGAAAAAAAAAAACACTCCTTCAAAAAGCTTACAGAAACACACAGACATACAAATGACAGCAATTACGATATATTTATATTTTTATGTTAACATTTAATCGCAACAGTACTTATTTTGTGACTAAGCCTTCAAATGATAAGAAAATTGGTAGAATAACAAACAAATGATATAAATATTACAGTGATTTGCTATTTATCATAATTCTGGTAACACATTCGCAAAGGTAAATTTATATGTCAACTGGTAAAGTTTATATGAATTTATATTTTGCTTTGAATTTAACAAAATTTTGTTGTAAATTTTGAGGTGAGGTAGAAAAGTAAAATAAATAAATAACTAAGAAATATGACGCATTTTTTTACAAGATAAAAAAATACGCATTTTTATGCAAAATTTTAAAGAAAAACAAAAATATTTTTATTTCACTTTTTTTGTGTATAAATTTTACACCTTCAATTTGTTGTGGTGTTGTTGTTTTTATGAACAGCTAAAAGAGCGAGTAAGAGTAAAAATTTAAAAGTTCATCAGAGTTCATTAATTTAATATACTCCTGTTCTTCCTTTTCTTTACATGTAAATTATGTACGCTTGTGTTTGTTTTGATGTACGACATATTACGCATTAAATTTTGAAAAATTTATTTAAGGCCCACAACAATAACAAAATTTAGTGTTAAGAAGAAGAAAAAAAAGCTGCCAAACAAGGAATCATTGCGGAAACAGTAACAAAAGTTCAAAATCATTAAAAGAAAAAATATGAAAAAGAGGAAACAACATTAATTTTGAAGTTAAACATGAGTCAATATTTTTGTTTTTAAGAAATTTTATGGAACAAGATTTAAAAAGAAATTTGGAATTTTAATAATTAAAGCCAAAGTGTTTTTTAAGGCATTAAATAATTGGTCCTTGGAACTGTAACTATTACATTCTCACCAAAAATTCCTGAAACAACTTGTTTTGATTCTCAGTGAATTTGTATTTGTTATGTTTACTTTAATTTGGAATTAAAGTTATTTTAGTGCTGAATTTTAAATAAATATTTCAATCTATTTAAAATCCATTAATATTCTTTTCTTTTAGCCATAAATATGCAACCATGTCATTATGCCACCATATGTTTTATTTTTTTCTTATTTGATACTTAATTTTCTTCTTTGTATTTTTTTTTTGTTAGTTAGTAATTTGAAAAATAAAGAACTAGGCAACCAAATATGTTAAGAAATTTTTGTTTTTAAAATTCTTTTTTTTCATTTTCAAACAACTGACGTTATTTTAAAGCACAGAAATTATGCATAAACTACTCTGAAATACCATACAACAAGAAAAAGTGTTGTACATGTTTATAGTCAGCCAACCATTCATTCATCCACTTGAAAATTGTACAAGTAAAAATAACAAAAATTCCTTTATTGGCATAAAGTAAAAGAATGAAATAAGAAAAAAAAAAAAACAAAAAACTATTGAAAAAAATGAGTAAAAGAATAGTGGCGGTGGATGGTGGCGGCGACAGTCACAGTTTTTGTATACAATGAATGCGACGACGACCATCCTACATGTATGTATTTATATGAACACTATATACATGTACTTACAAGAATATTTATACATACATGTATTCCGAAACGTATGAAGAAACACTCCTAATAATGTAATTCATTGAACCATGTACACTAGCTTTTGCTAACATACAGATATTTTTTTACAATTACAGTCACACTAGTCACTAACACCAAATACACCAAATAGAGTCAGTGTTTATTTTTCTTTTAAATAGTTGCAAATAATCAGAGATGTAAGAGAATGAGTTCAAGAAATGCGAAAAGAGCTAAATTAAATGAAGGTACTAATTAGAAAAATCTCAGCTGTTAAGAGGAAATTAATAAATAAATATATCAGAATATAAAAACGTCAGAGATCGTGAATGAAGAATTCTCCTAATATTAAGTGAGCGAACGTTTTTAATCGAACTAGTCTAAAGGAGCATGTCTATTGATAGAACTTAACATATTTGTATTTTGTTAGTGTAAAACCACTACACATAATGTCAAAATGCTACGAACAAAAAATGTAAAAATTAAGAAAAAGAGTAAATAAACGCGGTTAAATATATTACATACGAATACAAAAACAATTTGAGAGTTTCACGCGGTATATACATGAAAAAAATTGTAAATCAGCTGGGCTTACGAGGTCACTTTCTTATTATACTATGAAACTTAATATACCACAAACGATGCTTAACATAAGTAAATTTTGTGGAATTTTATGTTAAATTAGCAAAATAGTGAACTAGTTATTACGTCCTATTCATTATTGTATTTATCATTGAAAAATAGAACAAAATTGCTTACCGAAACAACAATTTCTGAAATTTACTTTTTAAAGTTAATTAATTCAAATATTGGCCGCATCTATGTTGTAGGTGGTCCATGCGGAAGGTGTAATTTTCAATCACACTTTGCAATATTGCTACCGGTATCTCGCGAGTTACGCAAGCAATATTAGCTTCCAAGTGTTGATTCGTGTTGTAATCACATACATGCATTGTCGTTCATCAATATAATTTATCAATTAAACCGTTAGCCCGCACGGTGTATGTGCCATTGCACCATCTTGCTGAACGAGTTTGATTTTAAAATAAGATCCTAGTGTAAAATTTTCCAAGTTATTCCAAACGAGAGTTCAATATGCTGCGCAATGGCATCGAATCGATTGGTCAAGTTCTTAACCGACACTATTCACTACAGCCGCAATATTCTGCTCGTTACGATCTGGATGTGGTCTATTGGGTCGTGTATGATACAATATTCAAAACTCGGAAGACAATTGAAGCTTCCGAATGGACCATCTACAGTGTAGTTTCAGCCAACATTTGAATGAAATTATCTTTAAAAAAAAAATATCAGAGAATCTTCTTTCGGATCAAAATGAAGATTCTGACATCCAATTCTATTTTGTGTTTTATTTAAAATTTAGGAAAAAGGGTCTTAATGTATCACCCTTTAATAATGTGCTCTGCTTCTTTCCTTTGGGAGACTAACAAGGACATTCAAGTTCTTAATATATAGAAATTTTGCTTCGTTAAGGAAAATAAAAAGAATAAAAATATAAGAAGAAATACGCTCCAGTTTAATTTAAATAACGATAACTTCTCGAAAAATTCACTTGTTTCTGTTGTTCTCGGAAAACAGACTAGTTCTTCTGTTGGGTTAACTATTCACAAATTTCGCTTTGAATTCGTTCTGGAATGTGGAAGAGAATGAAAGGACAAAAAGAAATATGTTCCAGTTTATTTTAGAGAATAAAAAGATGGAACTAGTTCTTAGAAAGCAACCTAAATTTCCTTACTCGCTTAACAACATTTCTTCTTATTTTCATTCCATAACAACTCTGTTTTATTTGCAGATAGAAAAAAAAGCTAATACATTATAAAATAACCACACCATATATATTTTCAGTGTTATTGTAATTTTATTTCTAAAAAAAAACGAAAAAATAATATTGTAAACATTTCATTTCCAACCCAGTATAAGAATAACCATATATTTCTGTCGGGCTGCCAACGTTATAGCTATGTGGTTGGTGGATGATGGTGATCTTGATTATAAAAAAAAAAATTGTTTATGAAGTAAATGAGAATTACAGGAATTAATTTTAGTGAATGGCTTTTTTTATTTATTTTGTTTAAACATATCAAAAGAACAATTTAAAATTCTAGCGAATATATAAATTTTAGTAAGAGAACACCATTTCCTTTTTAACAAGACAATTTAAAAAATATATAAAGGATTTGAACTATTTCTTCAGGCAATTGTTCCAGTTATAATTTAAAAAAGTTTTAGGGATTCAATATTATCTTAAGCAAATTTAAAATATGAGCTTTTCAACATTACTTTTTTTTTAAAAATTATATTTTTTTCAAACAATATTTTATAATTCTTTTTATATGTGAATACTTGTTTTGGCTACAGTGTAATGATCCCTAATACCGCTTCTAAATTAGTCAATCATTCATTTAGACACTGAAGTTGGGGAGTATATATATAGTTATATATATCATTTGCCACTTCGTTTATCTGTCTGTCTTTCCATCCTTCCAGCTGTCTGTCTTTCTGCCTGACTAAAAATACAATGTTAAACGCGTTTTATATTAGTTCAACATCTGCTTCCTGGTTCTGGAGCAAAAAAAATATATATATTTTTTATACTTTTTCTTAAGTTTCTTCTAATTTTTTTCCTGCTCTTAGTCTCTTCTATATAGAATTTTCAAATGCCTTTGAATGTTAAACATGTATAAAATATCTAAAAATTCTTTTGCCACAACTACTTAAAAACAAACAGTGACGGCAATAAAAACAGATGAATAAAAAAGTGAAAAAGAAGAAGAACTAAATAAATGATCACTTTTAAATGGATGTATGTTTAAAATCAGGACCATAGAATGAATAGATGGATGAGATGGATGATGTGTAATGTTTTATTTTGGCATGTGCGCTTACTTACAATAGCAAACAACCAACCAGGAATGATGGCAATGATCATGGGCCATGAACACTTTTGAAAACAATTATTTGTTTAAAACGGTCATAGAACAAACACACAAAAAAAAAAAAGATAAAAATTATTGATGGAATCTCATGCTGTTAATTGCCTGTGTAAAGTATAAACTTATACCGAAAACCGACACAGACAGTTAACGAAATTAAAACAAGAATTGAATTTATTACGAAAAATAAACAAAATCTTAAAATCAACTAAGGAAAGCAGGCAAATAATAAAAAAAAACAAATACCAGACTAAATAAAATCAAAAAGAATACTAGGAGTTCAAATATGAATCTTGCAGCAGCAACAAAAACAACAACACAAAAGTAGACTTGATGCTAATAATAAAATGTCAAAAAATCGAAATCCTCTCAATGGGAAGTCCTGTCATCTCTTTTTTTTTGTAAAGAATGCATTGGAGAAATATGCCAAAAAACTCTGGGATATTTGTAAAAACATTGATGTAGGTAAAGTTTTTGAAAAATAAAATCATGAACATAATTCCCATAGAAAATAGGGAGTGGTCTGTCTTGTGGTTTCATTTATTTACTCGTATTTAGAATTTATGAAGTATTCTTAATAAATAAATACATCATTCTTTTGTTTTCAATAATTTCAAGGGTATGTGAAAATTATTTAAAACAAACATATAAATAAAATGGTAAATAATTCTTAAATTTATAAAAGGAGCTTGTTGGAAGAACGTTTTGTTAGGGCTAATTTCAAGGTATTTGAAATTACATTTAAGGAAATTATGTAAATGCATAATGGTGTATGAATCTATTTCGCAAATTTATTTATAAAATAATTACTGAAGAAATATAAGTTCCCATAAATAGCTTCAATGTAAATTAATAAAGTTTACATTAAGTTTTCTTTATTGCTTATAAGTAAAGATTAAAGGTCATAAAAATGCGTTAATGTCGGAAAATTAAATTTTACCTTCATTAGATTCCTGCTTGCATTACTTAGTAACCTTATATGCTACTTTCTGCATTACCTTTTTATGATATATTAATTCTATTTTTATTCATAAAATATTTTCATTTTGTTGATGTTGGTTGGATATTTTAAATTTTAGTTCTACAAAAAAGTCAAGTCCAAAAAAAAAATAAGTACATGCAGCTTTTCCACATAAGGACTGCTTTACAATTCAGCTTATAAAAATGAAATCAATAAATATATATATATATATATATATATATATATATATATACATATACATATACATATACATATACATATACATATACATATACATATACATATACATATACATATACATATACATATACATATACATATACATATACATATACATATACATATACATATACATATACATATACATATACATATACATATACATATACATATACATATACATATACATATACATATACATATACATATACATATACATATACATATACATATACATATACATATACATATACATATACATATACATATACATATACATATACATAATTTCCTAGAATAACTTCCATAAGAGCTTTAATGTGGTTCGATTACTTTTCTACATTTAAAATAGTCAGTTTAGTGAATGGGCCTCCTTTGGTATATAGCAGTACCATTTATTTCATGCCACTCAGTTACTTTTTTTTTTTTTTTTTCGTTGTAATGATGTTAAAAGTGGAATTTGTTATGTAGTGAAGTGTCAAACCAAAATTTTATTCGCCAATTTCGATATTTATCTTATACATTTGCTATAACACGTGTGATATGAAATTCATGACCATGATATTGTAAAAAGTCCGCCAGTACCTTGTAGGCAGGATTTATTTACTTCAAAGAAGAATAATTTCAATAATTTTCCCCCTCTCTTTTGCGTTCCTGGTTGGAACTTTTTTTTACTTTGAGGGTCTGCAAACCATCTGCGCAAATTGTTTACCGGAAGTTCATGCAAATGCATGTTTTTGCCTAGAAGAGAGTAAATTAAATATCTTTGCGAATTAAAGAAATTGCTTTAAAATATCTTCGATTTATTAGTGTATATTTATGTATATTATTTTTAAATGCATGTTTTTACATCTTTTGCTATAAATGCATATTTTTGCGTAGAAAAACATAATTCTGTGGACTTTTCATAAAACGACTTAAGTCTATATTTCAAAATTTTCAGAAGAGTAAAAAAATGTTTTAAAATATTAAAAATGCCATGAATAAATTAATATGTGGTAAGAAATTGCTCCAAAACTAACAATCTCTGAAGGATGTTGATTATTGTAAATGGTTCCTTATTTATCTCGTATTAAGATGCGTAATTTCACAGAATATATATTTTCGTTTCGTAGAAGTATTGCCCTAAAATACTCGACAAAGCAATATCACTGAAAACAGCTTTTGTTATATCAGGCCTTGGATAGCTTAAAACATACAGTTAAATACAGATTTTCAGGGTCAAATTTTCAGTCATTTATCAGAAGGCAGAACAAGTTTGTTTAATATCGAGTTATGTACATGAAACATTTGTTTTGGTTGTCATACGTTTTTGTAAAACATCGAGAATTGATTAGTTCTTTTTAAATTAGGTACCAATGAGATTATTCTGTCTGAGAGCACAATAAGCTATATAGAGATACCCTTAAATCATTTAGAAAAAAGTGTTGCCAATACAGTTGTTATAATTTTAGATTCAAATAATAAAATAATAATAAAATCTTTCCACATCACTTAGAAAGGCGTCCATCACATATGTTGATGTCGAACAGTAATTTTCTATGTAAAAAACCTGCCTAAAGGTTTTTACTTGATACTGAATATATATATATATATATATATAGATATATATATATATATATATATATATATATATATATATATATATATATATATATATATATATATATACATTTCCTATAATTAAAGTTAAGAAATTAGTGCATATTTTATTTCTTTTTAGGGCATATTTTAAATACACTTTTTAAATGCTTTTTAAATGTAGTAAATATGACTTCGACTAGTTATATTATTTTGACTTGCATATGAAAGAATTATGAATATATAAGTATTTATTAGTTTCTGAATTATTGCAATTTGAAAATGACAAAAAGCACTTCAGAACACCCTTTAGAAGTCTAAAAGTTAAATATCTTCATTTAGACTGAAACTTTGACTACTTTAGTAATTGTTGTAGTTATTCTGTTACAATTTTTTTTAAACATGATTGCTTAAAGAGCAGAACGAATCTATACATGTAACCCTTGATTAAAGCGATACTTCATTTGCGTTAGTAAAGATTGGTGGGTATCATCCTCATCAAGTATTTAACGCAAACTAATATTTTTCATTTAACTAGTGCTTCAATTTATGCGATATATAAAAACGCTGGTCCCAAAATATAATTTTCTACCTATTCTTAACTTTTTTTTTACGCGTACTTTTTCAGTAAAAATAAAGCTGGAATATAAGCTGTTTTTCAAAGTTTATTTAACATACTAAACTTTAAATAAATACGTATGTATAACTATTATTCGCTCCAAAACAGCTAAAACGTCATTAAATAAACAATAAATTCTTATTGTATGATAGCACTTAAAAACGTATTTCAACTTAAATTTACAATAAACATAAATAAATGTAAGTTGTATTTTGAAAGTGTATTTGTTCAAAATGTCATCGTATTAGTTTGGTGATGATGACTCTAGAATGGTATAAAATGTGTCTAAAAAGTCGTTAACCTTATTTTGTTTTTGTATTTATTATTTATTGTTGTTGTTGTAATACATCATCAGTATTAACAATAACAAAAAAAAAAATACAAACAAACTGACTGATACTCATGCACACAAATAAATTGAAATTTACTCGTAACAAGTTGAAGCGAAACGAATAAAATAAAAAAAGAGTCGCATCGAGTTGTATTAAGTTAAGTTGACTCTATCTAGAATTATTATCAAACATTTTCATGGACATACTGCAACGTCATTATCTTTAATACCATGTGGCAAAAGAACTAAATAAAACTTTTTTGTTTATATTTTGAAAATACATAATTTTGATTTGGAAATTATAATTGAAGCGACAAAGTGAAAACTACAAGATGCTAAAACATCTAGCATGACAGTGATAGTGATGTTGCTAGGAGAATAATAGATGAGTAAGGGATCCTTTTACACTTAAAAATAAAAAAATAGATGTTAAAAGAAATGAGGCAAAAGTCAGATAATATCAGGGGGGAATCATTGTGTATGCTGATATGTAATTTATACTATGTATCTCAATAGCATGCTATTTGTAGATCGTAAATATTTGATACAAAAAGTTTTATGTGTACTGCTTATAAATAAGGATATATTTTTATTACTCTATATTATTTTTGCATTTGATTTTTATTGCTTTTTATAATTTGAATTTTTATTTATTTAACGTTTTGTCGTTTTAATTGTAAATCATCTCTCCAAACTCGTCATACCATGTATTTTTTCACAGCGAATATATGCCACTACACAATAAAAATTTACCAAATAGTAGATCTTATAGATAGTTTACATCAAGTATGAGATCATACCATAACAACAGTTAACATGTATTGGATATTGTTTGATTAAAAAAAAGGAAATTGCACATGTGGATGTTGTTGTTGTGTCTTTAAAATAATCAGCCACCAACGCATCTTCTATGGAAAATAAATTGTATTTTTGTTATTCTTTATAAGAAAATAAACATGACTCAATGTTCGGTTTTTTATTTTCGGTATTACAACAAAATTAAAAAGAAAAAAAAAAATATATGCAAAATTGATTAAATTTAGAGGGGTAGAATTATAGAGTATCTATAAATTTCAAAAGATTAGAAGCTGGTTTTTCGTTAAGTTGTAAATGTATTAAAAAAAAATATATATATAAAAACTTATGGGATTAAAATGTTTTGAACAAAAAATTTTCTGGTACAAAATTTGTTCACCATAAACTTTAGTAAAGTTAGCGGTTTTTGTGCCAAAAAAGTTTCCTATAACATTTGTTATTAAATTGCTTGTCGCATGATTTTTGGTAGTATTAAATTTAGTACCAAAAATTTAAAATAGTTTTGTCGATTTTTTTTTTATAAGAACAATTTTTTTTTTACCAAAACAAAATATCGCCTAAATTTTTAGCATCAGGAATTTTATTAGCATTCTTTGGTATCAACAATTGTTGCTAAATGCTAAGGATTTTGCTGACTCAACCCCTTAAACATATTTCTCTTTTCTACATTTTCATCAACATTTTATGAAATAGAAGTTTTTTATAAAATTTTATTTAACTCATTTCGTTTTCTATTTTATTCTATGATTTTTTTTTTTATTATTATACTTCTTAATTGTCATTTAAACAACTTATTTGTCATTTAAACAACTACAATATTTAGTTAAAATTTGAAGACATCATCAAACGATTTTTTTTAAGAATTTTTAAAGAATTTTGCTATATAAAATGTTAGGTAAGTAGCTTTTACTAATATTGTAGTTAACCAAATATTTATTACCAATAATTTTATATTTTTTTAGTGCTATAAATTTTTGTCTTCTCTAAATATTTTTGTTAATAATACTTTGATACTAAAAATATTCAATTAATATTTTATTACCAGAAATTGTCGCTATGCTAAATGTATTGGTACTAAAAATGATCCTCTTAATCTTCTATCGTCCAAAAAATTATGCTAAATTGTTCTACAGCAAAAGACAAAATGTTAAATTATTTTATAAGAAAATTTCATACTTTCCGTTTGCCTTGTTTTTTGTAAAATAGAATTCAAAAGATAATTTTTAAAAAAATTCTTCAGAATTATTTGTAATATTGGAAAATAAATTAAAAATAGGGTTTATATTTTAAAAGTGACAACTAATACTGTTAAATTTACTAAGACATTCATTTCAAAACCCAAAAAATTTTGAATTAAAAATAAGTAAAAAAGATATAGTCGGTCAAGCCCGACCATATAATACCCTACACCATAGTGTATGTGCATCAAGATTCTGAGAAGGCATCTTATATGGGACCTGTGTCCAATTGTAGACGATATTTATATTAAATGTAATGCATTTTTCTATTAAACATATATATGCATTATAAAGTGTTGATATTAATATTTATATTGAATTTATATACTTATGGGTGATTTCCGAATGAGGGACTTGTATGAGACCTAGGGTCAATTATGAGTTTATTGTCATAACATTTGGCACGAAGTTTTCTACTTATATAAAACGTATAAGTGTCAAATATTAACTTGAGATTTATGCACGTTTATATGGGAGCTGTGATCAAATATGTACCGATCTTCATGAAATTTGGTACACAAATTTATACTTATGTGAACTTATTTATGCTGAATTTCATTATACTGTTGATATATTTAAGGCATTTATGAGCCCAAAACTTCCATTCCTGGAAATAATGGACCGATCATATTCAATTTCAATAAGCCTTGTCCTTGTATTAGAATAACTATTTGTGCAAATTTCATTAAGATATCTTCACAAGGTTTACAGTCGTTAAATCGACTCAGGAAGTGATTCTGAGTCGAACGGTTTACTTTGAGGTGGGGGTCCGATGATTTCTTCTGTGCATTACAAATATCAGCACAAACACATAATATTCCAGCTACCAATGTTTGTATAGGGAATAAATACTGTAAAAAAGTGCTAATTTTTTCAATACATTTTAACCTTTTCAAATGCTAAAACTGAAAGTGATAAAATGGCAACACTGTATTTTGGTAGCCGAATAGTCCTTTCAATGTTTCTTTTTCTTTTTTGCACTAAAAACCATCACTAATTATATTCGTATCAAACATTTTGTTTAAATATTTGTTATTTAAACAAAATTAAAATTAAATTTTGTAATATTTGTTATTAACTAAGTTTATTTAATATTTGATACTAAAGTTAATAACGAAAATACTAATTTAGCATTTTAGTACCAAATATTTTAGAACAAATAATATTTACAAATTATAGTGCTACCAAAAACTCTTACTAAATACATATGAGTAATTCCATTTTAAATTTAAACAATTTTGACCCTTGGTTACCGATTTAGATAAAATTTGGTGCATGTATAGGGCAGGATACAGAAGCATGTAAAATGAATTTTTCACATTTTTATTTTAAGATCTGTGACAACTCTTTATCTTTAAAGGTGATTAATATATTTATTTAAATGGCCATAACTTTCGTTACATAAAAAATATCAAAATATTTTTATTTGCCGTGGATTTGTCAAAGCTTGTATTTTAAGATTCCATATAAAATTTTTGAAAATATTTTTACTAACATATTTTTTTGTAAGAAATTTCTATAGTGACGTGTATCTAAAAAAGTCCATCTTTATTTTTTTTTATATTTTCTTGGTAGGATACCTATAAGGCTTCCTTACTTGCTACAGAGAAAATTTCAAAGAGGTCAAAATGTTTAAATTTTAAATGGAATTACTCATATGTAGCTGCATTGTAAAGTAACAAAGCACTGTCCTATTAAAAAATCTGTAGTCGATAAGTAAGTTCTTATAATCCCCCTTAATTGTAAACATCAACTTGTTTCAAAATTTCTCAAAATAAAAATTTATAGTCTCAGAAATTACCTGAAATCTGAGGCAAAGATCTTGCACAATATGATTACATATTAATATTTTTAATAATTTACTTTAGAGAAAATATCTCTTTGTCCTTTAACTATAAAAGGATAAACACAAAACGATTAATGCTTTTCAATATTATTTCTCTTATTGTCTCTTAAAAACACAAATCAATTTTTCTGCACACAATAGACAGTCTTTTATAGACAATTTTTAATAATTGACAGATAATCATTTGTAAAACCTAATGTCATGATAATTATATATCAAAAACCTTACAGACTTGTTTGTTAACAAGTCATAATTCTTATTAAAAATCAAATTTCAAGGCTCGTTAGTTCTGTATGTACTTACATACATCCGTTCTTTTGTTAATAAGAATTAAAGAATTTTTCTTAAACGATTTCCTTATAAAATTGTCTGGATATTATTTATAAGGATTACTATATTTTTATTGAAAAAAAAAATCAAAAATCTTTGTTACATCAGATTTTATATTACAGATAATGAAAAGGAAAAAATGAATACAAACTCAGAAATCTAGCAATATATTTATGCAAACCTTGTCTGATGTGTATTTTTTTAACGTCAACCATTCTTTACTTGTTTTTCTTTTTTTTTTCAATTTGCTGCAGGAGTATTCTATTGTTTGAAAAAAAAAAAAATAAATAAATAAATACATGTTTAGATGGCTGCATTTACAACTACACCCGCGTCAAACCATTATCACATCAAACAATTGCTTTGAATGTTAAGAATACTTTGATATTTTCCTGGGAGAAGAGGCAAATAAGAAAATAAAAAAACGTGTTAACTAATCTCGGTGTTGTTGGGCAGAAAAAAAACTGTTCGTTTTCTAAATTTTTTCTGGTTACACAAACATTTTGTCTTTTCTTTTCTTTTCGTTTTTTTTTTTTTTTTTTTTTTTTTTAAGGGAAACAATGTGTGATTTCTGTTTCGTTTCTTGTGATTTTTGTCTAGATTCTATTCTATTGTTTGACTTATATCCTAGACTTAGGCTTAAATCTTGTTGCTGTATTTTTTCTCACTCATTTTCACAGAAATTATAAAACATTGAAAATGTCTAGAAAAGAATAGAGAATAAAAAGAATAATCACAAGCGTGACTTTAAAGGTTTTTTGTAAAAGCTGCTCGTTTTTTGTTTTTTGAATATAAAATACTCGTATTATAATTTTTTTTATTCTTTAATACAATAGAATCGTTTTGGTTTAAAAATAAAAAAGAGTTTGAATTATTTAAATATTTTTTTAAGTTTTTGTTAAGAGTTTTAAAGGACTACATCAAAATTATATTATTTTTCTATATTAGTTTTGAGATGCAACACGTTGTATTGAATTAAACAAATAACTGACTCTAATAGATCCTTATAGCTAAAATTTGGTTTCTCTGTTGAAAGGCAAAGTACATAATTTTAGCACAGTGGTTTCAAAGCGCTTTCTTTTTGGAAATAAATATGTAACTTATTCACCGTTGAAAATATCTCAATAGAATTTCACCTGACCAGAGACGAAGTGTTTTCGAGTTGATTTAAAGGAGTGTAGATTCCTAGCTGGTCAGGTTGGGAGTTAGTCATCTCGGGTATGCAATTTAAAAAAAAATCGCCAAAAATTTTATGATTCACAGAAAAAAAATTTAAATATAGATAGTGCTAGTAAATCCCTGCAAAAAATATATGTGTCGAAATAAATTTTTCACTCCTTTTTAGCCTCGTTTTTTTAGATTTTTTACTTGTCAATATTGGCTCAATATTGTCAAAAAAAAAAAAAAAATATATATATATATATATATATATATATATATATATATATATATATATATATATATGTATACGTTTTTCAATGAAGTTGAAAATAAAACCATTATATCTCTTAAAATTGAGACGTGATAGCAATGTTTTGTTTAACTTTCTACACTTTTTTAGTGTAAGGAGTACGCGGAATTTTTTACGATGTAAATTTTTTCCTAATTTTTTGTTGACTTTGCTATTTACGTTTGTATTTTTTTGTCTACTTATTTTTTGTCAATGCGATTTTAAAATTTTTACTATTTTTGAGAGCGATGGTCATGTGCTAGTTATATCAAATACAAATTTCCTCTATACACCCACGCCTTGCACATCACTTTTCCATGGTTTTTTTATAAGGAAATTTTTGATATTTTGCAATTTCTAGGGGCTATGTGTTGCAAGCTAAAGACTTGACTTGTACTACAATTTTATAGCACCATTTGTTGTCTATAAAATATGAGTGAATAATTTGCTCTAGCTCTTACCTAGAAAATTATATAACCTAAAAACTCCCTGGAGAAGCACTTTTTCTTTGGTCGTCAATGGATTAAAAATGTGACGTGAGGGACAAATTTCATTTAACTTTCTACACAATATCAAGCCCAAGGAATAAGAATTTTGCAGAATTATTCGCGTTATAAAATTTTTTTGGAATTTTGTTGACCTCTGTATTCAGTAAAAATTTTAAATTTATTAGAAAATTTACATTTATGAGTTTTTTTCTTTGTTAAAAAAAAAAAAATCACATAATTTATATTATTTAGCAATATTAACACAACAACCACAAAAACATTGATTACTTAAAAATAAATTACAATGTTGTCCATTGACTATTAAATTCCAATAAATATTGAAATTGAAATTAAATACAGGCCGCATAAAACACAATAATCTACGTCTTTAGACAATAAAAAGAGCAAAGCTTAAAAAAAAACTAATATTCAAACAGCATAAAACCATTAACAACAAAAAGTCCTCTACATAAAAAAAACTTTAACATTACCACCACCACCACAACAACAACAAAAACAACACGATTTGTTGTCACATAAAATTGTTGAGTTTATGAGACAATTTTAACGATTAAAATATACATTAATGTTATTATTGTAGCAATGTATTTGATAATTGTGTATTTGTGGAATCCAAAATACCCGGTCAACCGGCCACCAGACACCGACCGATCGAGTAAGCGATCGACACTCACTAAAAACCAAAAACCTTTATAAAAAATAAAAACCAGTGTGTTAATAAATATTTATACAATTTTTCTACTTGAATTCACTTCATGTAAAGAAAAATAAGAAAAAAAATTTAATTTTTTTATGAATTAATAGTCTTTTGACCATTTTTGTTGTTACTACAAATTTTATTATAAAAATTAAGAAATCTTATAATTTATTTAAATCAGTTAAAAAGATGCATTCAAATATTCAAACAACCAAACGAAAGCAAAATTAAAAGCTTTACTCAAATAATGATAACAGGAAAAAAACATTTTTTAATCTATATAAATTAATTTTATTATTTAAATAAATAATCATGTAATAAAAAAACACTATTGTACTATTTAACTATTGTCGTTGTTCGAAAGAGGAGAGGGACCAGTGAAAGTGTTTGTGGTGTTTTTGGGTATTTTGTTTTATTGTGTATTTAAACATTTAGATGATTTTGGAGGACGCATAAATTGATCATGTTTTTTGTTGTGATTTACAATTGACATAAATTGTTATTAAGATCATAATTTAAGTTTATAAATATTTAAATAAATACAGTCCATGAAATTGTTAGTGTGGTATTTAGGCTTAAACTTTAAAGCAGGTGTTAAAATTGTACAAAATGTAGTTTAGTAGGAGAACGATTTTGGGGGGAAAATGAAAATGTAAAGAATGTAGATAAAAAGATCGCATAAATCTTGTATCAGTGAGTGACATATCATAAATATTTGGATTGAAAATAAAATTGAAAAACATTATAATAAAAAAGCCTTGGAATATTTATAAAGCACCCACCGAAAATTTCATATAATTGTGTGTTACTATGGCATGATTTTCATTGTAGATTAAATAAATTATAAAAATTTTTGTTAGCAAGAGAAATATTTCTTACTTCAGGCTGAAAATAAAAAATATTACTTACACGCAGAGAAAAAATATATTTGTAGTGACCGTAATCTAAGATCAACATATTATGATTTTACATATGATCGCAGCGAAAAATAGAAATGATTATAAGCAATAATTAAATAAATGGCTTGTTTTTTAGTGTTATGATTCTAATTTTACATGTAATTGAACAATATTACTACATCATTATACCATTATACCATGATTTGATGTTATTATATTATTATTCTATCTTATTATATTATTATACCACACATTATTTTATTATTATTATTATTATTATCACATGTTATCATATATTAAAATAAAATGTATTAATAAAAAATTATTTTTACAAAATTTTTATTGAAAATAGAGAAGAAAACCAAAAAAAGATATATATATATATATATATATATATATATATATATATTTATATTTATATATAATGGTAGTTAATCAATATCTTATATAGCTTGCCGAGTGTAACTAAACCTTGTCTATTTATAATTAGTCATATATAAACTAAATGAGAATTGCAGTCAAGTTGAAAAACAAACATTAAAAACAAAGTATATTAAAAACCAAAAAAAAAAAAAAAATTCCACTAAGTTTGTGAAAAGAATAAGTACTATATTTATTTTATTGTCATGGGAATAATAATATTAATATGATTTAAAAAAGAATATGGTTTCAGAATAAGAAAAAAGACTGCAAATATTTAATGGTTGTAGAAGTAATGATATTTTTTTATATTAATAAAATTTTGTTTCTGGTAAAAATATTTAAAAACATATAATTTTTGCATTCAACCATATTAAAATGTTTATGGAGTATAAACATTAAATCACAAAGTTTAAATACAATACTTTTATTTATAATGAATACTTTTATTTATAATGAACCCAAAGTTTAAATTAAAAAAGTTAAAATTCAATAAAATTAATAACGAGAACGTAATATTGTGTAGTGATAATGCTGTAACTATGTTTTTTCTCTACGTGTAGGAGTTTTGTAAAAAATATTTTTAAAGAAAAACTGGTACAAGTTATTAAATTTTTAGGTTATGTTGCGTATTTTTGGAACCGAAAATATTTGCCCCATATTCAAATATTTAACTTATTAATTATTCTCTATTAATCTGCGTTTTAGAGAACTTTATTTTCATTGCTTAGCTTTGAGAGAAGTCTTTATTAGGGTATTCATTTTACTCGACTTTTTCATTATTCTGTTAATCAAATAACTCAAAAATGATTCTTATTTATTAATCGAACAGTTTAGTAAAGCTTTTAAATTACTCTAGTTGTTGGAGTTAATTGTACCTACCTTAAAATTTTGCTATTCTTATATTTATTGAAAAATATTACACTTATAAATTAAAAAATATTTTTAAAGGAAACACTCGAACAAGTTGTTAAATTTTTGTATTATATTAGATATTTTTGGAATAAAAAATATTAACGCCATATCCAAATATATATCTGAATTCTTTTCTATTAAACAGCTCTTAAATTGAACTGATTTTTAGAGAATCTTATTTTTATTACCTCTGAAGATTTACATACATAAATTTGTTTTTGTTAAATTTTTTTCCACATACTGACATCTTTGCTGGATCTATGTACTTTTGAATTACAATTATGGACCGATAGTATTGAAATCTAATGAGGTGTTTTTGTGCTGAATTATGTAGAAATATGCTCGTGTTTAAAAGACTCATGAGCGTCAAACCCCTATCGCGAAATGGTATTTGTATGGGGCTGTGTGAAGTAATGGATCGATCACAACCAATTTCAATTGGGTTCAGCCTTTGATTACATGGACGGACATAGAAAGATCGTTAAATCGACCTAGAAAATGATTCGAATACTTTTACGCGGAACTTAAACTTGTATAGTACATCAGCACAAATGGATAATAGATCAAACATGACCTATGATGTGTATAAATAATTCATAACATACGTTTCTTACCTTTGTAATTTATATATAGAACGGTTCCAGCTTTAGCGTGAAGATAACGGAATATTTATCATTCACAGTCCCAAAGTTATAAAATTTGTAAGTGTGAACTAACTTGTCATATAAATGCTTGTGTGAACAACTAAACCATTAGAAACTTTACAGGGAACAAAATCATCACCCATCACCTAAAGATAAAAATGTGTATAATAAAGGACAAATCAGTATATCTGAAGGGATGGTGTCTAATAATATTTTACTTACTTCAGAAAAACTTTCAGTCAAAATGAAAGTTCCTGGTGCAAAACCTGGTCGTAAGAAAATTTTATATGAAGAAAAAGGAATTTATGTACTTAACCATACTCCACGGTAGCAGATCAATAAATACAGTTATTTTTTCTTATGATTAAATTAGTATTAGATTTTAATATTCTATTATTTAATATTAAAATTGGAATTCTTTTTATATATTGCATTTTTTTGAAAAATATCAAAATATAAAATTATGCATTATATGATAAGCATTACTTTCTAACGTTTGAATACACCGAATTATTTTATTTTTTGTTATTATAACCGAACTATATTGATTGAAGTAACTGAAAATATAGTTAATATTTGAATTTTCTAAACACAAATAAATTATTAATTGCAAGTGTCAATATTTATTTGAAATACATAAATACATTTCGGTTGCTAATCCCGAATTAGTTTAGTTCATTTTTAACCAAACACAATTGATAACAATAACTATAACAGAAATTTTAATAACTGTTATTCTTATATAATAATGTTCTTACTGCCATTTATAGAGAAAATCTGTTCAATTTATAAATTGTCAATTGCTACGATAATCACTTTTAACATGCATGAATCCTAAACAAAGTATCATGATATTATTTGACATAAGTAAGTTTTCCACATGTTGTGAGGATTGGCCCATAATTTACCATAGCTCCCATATAAAGCCTATTTCCCGAAATCACCCTAAAGTGCATAAACTAGCTATAGGTACAAAGAGTTGATGTAAAAATTTTAAAGTGTTAGTGTACATGGTTCGTTTACGCTTTTTGTTTCTAATGTGTTTGTTATATCCAGCATAGAGAAATAATAATTTTTTTAAGCTCATTGTTTTATGTTTTGTTTTTGTGTTTTACTTAACCATACGATATGTTGATAGTCTTGTTAAAAGCTAGAACAAAACTAAATGATTTTTCTTCTTCGTTCTTAATTGTTTAGCTTCGTTTCCTTCATGTTGTGTAAGTGAAAATACCGAAAACAATAGACTCCGAAGTGCTATGGGCACCGGTGTCTAGCATAAACTCATATTAATATTGGTATGAACGTAATACTTAATACAAGTAACGGTGCACAGTTTGATATATGTTCCTATATCTTTCTTACTTGTTGAAGTACAGAAAATGTTTTCAATAACATTTCACAGATTAAAAATAGAACTAATACAAAAAAATTTTTGGGGTTACTAAAGAAATTTCGTTCGATTTTAAATTAATATTTACTAATTTTTGGAGTTCACTTCCCTATTTTAAACTGTTTGGGGTCGTTAGACTACTATTTGGGGTCACTAAAGAAAGTTCGTTCAATTTGAAATTAATAATTACTAATTTTTGGCGTTCAGTTCCCTATTTTAAACTGTTTGGGGTTATTAGACTACTATTTGAAAATTATCTTGTTATCCTACTGTAGAATTTGAATAAGACAAAAAAAAAAAAAAAAAAAAATCTGGCACTAATTTTTTGCATAACTCGGAAACTATTGAGTAGATAAAAAAAAAATAATAATAATGTCAAGACTAGAAGGCAAGTTTAATAACATATACTCTCGTAAACGCCTTTTTTAAGGAGAAATATTAGACATGCTCATAAAAAAAAATCAGTAAACAGATTCTCCATTAGTATGTCAAATTCCATCTAATCTAACTGCTTTTATTTATAGGAGTTTTCTTTCCGACCAGTTATATAACCCGTTAGACTAAATCAAACAAAGTATACGAGGAATCTATAAGGATCAATGTGAAGAGACCAGCCATATTTTGTCGCTTTATATCCTTTAGTCACGAATGTCAAATGGTATCAGAAGTCATAAGTAATTTTCAGTTGCGAAAAAGAAGTTAGTTAGAAGCCAGTTAGTTGTCTTGTTTCTGTTCTGTCAACAAAACTTATTAATAGTTTCTCTCAAATAGAACAATCTATCAAAACCCCTCCTTTAACCCTTTCATTCCTCCAGTTGACATTTACATTTATTTTACTTTATTCTGGTAATAACCGCCATCACCCGTATTAAATCATTTAACGTAACAAATAAAAACTTAATTGTTTTCCAACAAAAAAAGCAAAAAAAAAAAAAAAAATATATATAAATTTATGACTTTGTGGAAAAAAGTCACCCTTTTTATAGAAACTTGATTGATTTATCATTAAAATTCTACATAAAACTTACAATTTCAATTGAAATATAAAAAAAATAAAATTTAATGTAAGTAATAAAAATACAAATTTAGTTTTATGTTGAAAAATTGCATTGACTTTTACAAAAAATAATTGCCAGATAAATCAACCATCATCATAATAAATGTTCATATAGTATCTGAGTACTAGTACTTTTTAATGTTTGGTGTGTAGGAAATATATATAATGTTCACTTTTTTATACAAACTACAAATAGTGAATATAATAATAATTATATTGTTGATTTCTTAATTGCCATTAAATATACGGGTTTTTTTCTATATAAAGAAAACATTTATTAATTAAGTTTAACCCCGCATTTAGTGAAACAATAAATGATACTAAAATGTCTTATATATAAAAAATGAATGAATGTATGGTAAAATAGCAAATAACATTTTTTTATTTAATCTTTTTCATAAAAAAAAAAAAAAAAAATATTCTTAGTTCTCTATAGTTTCATACCTTTATTTCTCTGTTTTTTTTTTTTTTTTTTTTCAACAATTTAAAGAACATTTGTTCATTTACATTATCGCCACTAAATTGACAAAACTAACAAACAAATTTCCTTTAAATTATATGCTCCCAAACAAGAGTATTAAAACTTCTTTCAGCTTTGAAGAAAAAAACAACTCAATGAAGTAAAAAATAGAAACATTTAGTCTTCATGTTCTATATGTCGTTTTAAGACTTTAAAACGTGAATTTATTGACCAGCTGTTAATGTTTTAGATAAAAACTTTAACTAACTTACTACAAAATCTAATGTCTAAAGCTGGGATTACTATTAGTATTAGTTTAGTATCTATGTTTTAGTTTTTTTTATGTAATTTCAACAACTAAATTGAGCTGCTAACCTCATTGCCAAGACGAAGTCATTTGTTAGGGTATTACAAAGTTTTTTAGTTTTTATTTTCTGCATAAAAAAAGAATTATCTGTAAAGAGTTTTTAGCAAAGTTTGTTTTTTCATCCAATGAATTATATAAAAACAGTGGGTACACGATAGAAAGGATGGAAATTTGTAAAGTTTATAAATTTGACAGATAAATGAATAATTAATGAAATTTATGCACTACTTTTTGAAGATAAATTTGTTGAATTTACTCTTATTTTTAAACTAAAAAAAAAAAAAAATTTGTTTTAAATACAACTCTCAAAGCATGACAAAATATGCACTTCTTTATAAGTATTAAAAATATGCTTCTGCAAAAGTTAGGTTTGATATTTTTGTAAAAAGTACTTCTATTATAGCCGCAAAAATGTAGGGAATGACTGACTCTTCGATCCTTAAAAAATATATCGTCACTAATAATTATGCTTCAAAATTTTCATTTTGCAAGCATTTTCTTCGAAAATAAGACTCAGGTATAAACATAGTTTATCACCATCAAAAAAACAGGTGGGCCTATCTAACATTTAAAAACTTATTTAAACGAATATAAATATGCATTAGTTCGTAAAGTACATATCATCAAAATGGGCGTAACCACTTAAAAATCGAATGTTGGTTTTTTTTACAGAATTATAAAGTACTGCCCCAAACTACATCTATACAAGAAATTTAATATTCATATCTTCAAAAATGACCTCAATATTAACGAAAGGTTAAAAATTCGAAACATCAATTTCATAAACGAAATAGTCGTAAAATATGTTCCATTTAAGAAACATTGGGTTTGAAGAGTGTTTTATGCTTTATGTAATTTTACTTTAAGTAAACGCTTAAAAAATTTTACTTAATTGCTTAATTTTAAAGCAAAAAATTAAAAATTGTGGTTATGACGTTTTGCATTTTCATAATATTGTTTTCTTCTGCTGTAAACAATTAAAAAATGCGGTAACGACGTTTTGGATTGTAGGTGGCGATATGTAAATGTTGAATGTACAACACTGACCAAAATACAACTAACTTTGTACACACAAATTTTTTATTTAGTCATTTCTTTTTCATCATTTGTTGAAGTTTCGAAAAGTTAGATAGGTTGCTTTTTCGATGACGATAAACTATGTTTATATGTGATTTTTATTTGAGAAGATAATTCTTGCAATTAATAATTACCTATTATTGAAACTATATAAAAATAAAGGTTTCTTAACGCTTCTAGGCTTAAGTTAGCCTATTTCTAAATAACATCGATTTAAGTATTTGAAAATTATTTGTATTTACAAGCTACTGCCGTATAAACATAATATCAGTAAGCTTTTAAGTGTCTCATTACCAAAATGAGTCATGATTTTTAAAAGACCTACCATAAACTTGTTATACCCTAGACCACCGTAGGTAGTTGGGTTATAATGTGTTTGTGCAGAAGTTATAACGCACAGTAAAAATCTTCGGACCCCCACCTTAAAGTATACCGTTCGACTCAGAATCACTTTCTGAGTCGATTTAATGATATCCGTCCGTCTGGAGGACTGTCTAGATGTCCACGTAATTTCACAAAAATTTAGAATATATGATTTTTGATACAGGGACTAAGCCTATAGAAATATGCTATGATCGGCCCATTATTTCACCTAGCACCCATACAAATGTCCTGCCGGAATAGGGGTTTGACGATCATAAATTAATTAAATATAACAATATTTTAACGAAATTCAATACAAAAAAGTTTTAAATCTTTCTACCTCTTACCTAAATCACTTTAACATGCACAAATCTCGTTCCAATATTAGTACCTAAATGGGAAAAATGCTAGAAAATGCTAAAAGAAATGAGCTAGAAAAAAGTTCTTAGAACAGAAACTCTTTGCATTTGTAAAAAGGAGATATATTATTTATTTCATTTTATTTATTTATTTGCTTATTTATTATTATAAATTTTATTTATTTTCAATGCTGAAGCTAAAAGAGTATTAAAGAAAATAATAAAAACACATTCTGAAATTTATTCTTTAGAAATTAAACAAAATTTTTTAGTGTATTTTTCAAAATTCTAATTTTATCGCTTTCTTTATTAATGAAAACCCACGTTTTGTAAGAATTTATTACAAAATTTTAAGTGTTCCACCATAATTATTTCCTTGGTTTATCTTATAAAGGAAAAATGAGGCATTGTTCCAAAAAATATTTTTAAAATCGATCGAAATTCGTCACCACTTTTAAAACCGTTCGATTTGCTAACGATCGATCTCCATCACAACCCGATTAGGATATTTTAAATTAAGTAAAAAAGAATTATAATTCACTTAATTGCCAAAATTTTTCTTGACAGATTAAATGTTTGTGATTGTATTAATTTTTACAAAAAAAAAAAAAAAACATATAATGTTTTAAATAAAATAATAAAATAAAAGTATGCAAAAAGTGCTACAAAAATGCAAAAATAATTCGAAAAGTGTTAGAAAAAGTGTCTGGTGCTATATTCATTTTTTTCGTGCTAAATGAGTTTAAAAAGTGCTAACTTGGCAAGACTGGTACATATTTAATATTTGACATAACAAGTTTTATATAAGTAGAAATTACTGTGCCAAATATTATAAAAATCGGTCCATAATTAACTATAGATATAAGTCCCATATATGTTTTATAGAAATATTGACCGACTAGACCAGATGTTTGAAGAGCAAGAACTTCTAAAGGTTCTATTATTTTAGCCGGCACATCTTGGTTTTGTCCTGATGATGCTTAACAAGATCTGGAAGTTATTACAATTTAAATTCTTTTAAGTATTTATGTTGTACATATTGAGATTTTATTGGTTTCCACTGTAATTTATTTTATATAATGGTTTTCAGATTTTGTTTCAACATGGGACACAAGTGTAATTTACTTGTTTTTCTTAAAATGCTTGTTGTAAAGTTGTCAAGCGATTTTTTTGTTGTTTATAGTTTGTTTTTTTGTAATAAAGGTTTTTCTCTAATTACTAGTCAGTATTTTAATACCCTTTGTCTTAATAAATTTGAGAAGTAAATGTTGTTACAAGATTTGCAACCGAATAAATGGAAGCAAGTAAATTTTTGTCTTTGTTTTTTCTTTACACTAACTCTAGTTCTACTTGAGGTATGAATATGGGCATGAGTTCGATCCCTGATTCTGTCATCAACAGCAGATATTAAAAAATTAAATGAAATAACAATTTCATGCATTAAAAAATTAAATGAAAATTATGATTTCCTATAGATACCTAACTAGAGAATGGTAGTGATAAAGGTGGCTTTAGTGTTTCTTTCAAAGCCATGTGCGTATTAAGTTCATTTCTGGAATATTTCGCTTGCAGCAGTTGTTCAAATTCTATAACACTTGGTTTTTTTTTTTATTGGTCAAATTTTGATTTTGTCTAGTAGGGAATTCTAAATTCTGTATTACCACAAATTTTTAATATTACATGATATTTTCTTGTCGCTAGTAGATAAAATATGTAAGTAGTTGGTTGTAATCGTATTGCTTACATACTCATATATTCCATTAACAAACAATTTTTTCTTTCAGTTTTTTAAATAATATTTTATTTGTTTTTTTTTTTTCTATGTACGAGTATGTATGCAGTTGACATCGTGTTGACGTTTACAAATTGTAGTTTTTTTTTTATTTTTTCTATAAGTATTTGAAAATTTAATTTAATAAATGTGTTTTGTCGAGTTGTTGGTGTTTTGCATGTAAACGTAGAATAATAATTTACAAGTTAAATTTTTTTTGTGCAAACACAACTTAAATACTTTTAGATTAAATAAATATTTAATATTTTGCAACTTGTTGAAATATTTGCAAAATCTTTGGATGCATAAATACATAAATATTTTTTCTAAAATAAAGTAAATAAATTTATATATTCAATAGAAAAAAATTAATAAATAAACTTGTAGTCCCTGATTTTGTTGATAATACAAAGTCTATAGATTATTAATAAAAACCTAAAAACATTTCTAATCTATTCAAATTATTCTAAATGTATGTGATTGTTTAGATTAGTTTTATTTAATGAGCGGTTTTGTAGGACTTTAATTGTGGTAGCAAAATATTTCATTAATACAGTACACGCTCGGAAATTCAAACCACTTTGTTTTTAGGGCGATTCGAATTTCCGAATTATTCGAATTTCTGGAGGGTTTTTTTATACAAAAATGTAGGTAAATCTGACCATAAAGAAATAAAAAACGATGTTTTTTTCAGTTTAGTTTATTTAACATAAAAACTATAAAAAACTTAACGAAATATAACAAAAAATGACAATTTAGTTCATTTGACTTTGGTATGTTTAATATAAATAGTATACTTATAACTAAATTAAAAAAGAAAAATTTTTTAAGAAAAGTTAAAATAATACATATTTTGAATTCTCACTCAGTCTTTGTTAATCATATATTCAGTAATATTAGTCTGTTTTTTAGGTTTTTGTATTTCCGACAAAACGATATCATTACGGACATCTAAAAGATTTGACAAGTGCTTAGTGGAAAATAATTCACTGATTTTTATTAAATTATTAAATTATTTACACTTGCAGTATCTTCGGAATAAGAAATATTAGGTGGAACTTCCACATCACTATCTTCATCCGTGTCTGAAGACAAACTTTCGCTGTCAAATATTTGGAAAGGTTCATTCTCAAAGGCATCTTCATTACATCTTTCGATTTCTCTTACAGATATAGAATTATTCGAATCAATTTGCGTCAAGAGATTTGGATTTATTTGGACAACGTCATTATAGTCCTGATCTTCTTCCAGCAACCGTGATAGAGTCCCAATTGAACAACTTTGACCAAGAATTTTTTAAAGCTGTTTACGTGACCACATCCCAACCTTTCTTTAATAAAATTGTTGCATCTTTGATTGAATGAGATTTTAAATTTTTGTTTAGTTCACCATTCTCAGCCATTAGTTTGGCTAGCAATTTATTTCTACAAATAAGTTTGGTTAGCTTTATTGGATTTTGGTCCATGAGCTGCAGCGCTGCTTTAACATTTGGTGGAAAGAAGTACGCCACTATATTTCTATCTTCGCTTTGCATTGCCTCAATAGGTGAGTGGGCGGAGAAGTTGTCAATAAGTAGAAGGGCTATTGGAGGCAAATTATTTCCTCGGAAAATCGAATGACCTATTGAAAAATATTTTAGAATTATGGAACTTTTAAATATGTATGTATAAATAACGTTTGCACTTACATACTTCAATAATAAAGATCTTATGAAACCAGTTATAAAATATTTAAGATGTCATCCAAGCATTTTTTGAAAAACCGTAATGTAGTGGGTTGTTAAATTTTTTGAAACACCTTGGATTTTTGGCTTTTCCAATAACAGGAACCATCAAAATTTGCTCCAAGTAAGATAGAAATTCCTTCTTTTTGGGTTTTGTGTTTCCCGGAGCACTTTTTTCGGAAGCTGAAACATATGTTCGACATTATATATTTGAGATTCCACTAGGCCCATTTCTGCGATTTTAGCACGAAGTTTATGAATAAAAGGAGTGACTGAAATAGTGTCGCTGTATAAAATCTCGTCACTAATTTTTAAAAGACGAATTCCATGCCGCTTTTGAAATCTGGTAAACTATCCATCGCTTGCCCGAAAGTCATTCTCAGATTTATCGGGATATTCTTGTCTGAAAATTACTTTAGCTTTCTCCTTTAATATGGCTCAATTTAATGTCCCCTTTTTTCTCGTTAAGAAACCACTCATAGAGACGACTTTTCATTTTCGGATATTCAGGACTATATAAAGTTTTATTGGATACGTGTTGATAAGTGTTGGCAAACAGTATCCAATATTGATTTTCTATGAGATTTAATATAGCTAATGGTAGAATTAGTTACATTAAAATCCAGTGCTAAACGCTTTCCAGAACGCCTTTGTCAATCTTTTTCAATATTTTTAATTTGTCTTGTAAAGGCAAAGTGTTTTTCTTACGTTTCTTTGGCATTTCTAGTCCACTTTCTTATTTTAATAAATGTTACATCGTATACATATATAAACACCAAAAAACTGACTCTTAAACTCTAACAACATCAACAAGATTTGTAAATCATCTATTAAAATGGGATTCCCATTTTTACTTTGTATTTGGTTAAACTAAATTGTCAAAATTTTAGTGTTTACAATAAAAAAGAAAACATAGCTCGGAAATTTGAATTTTGGAGCGCCAAATGTAATGAAATTAGAGATTCGAATTTCTGGAAATTCGAATTTCTGAGAGTTCGAGTTTTTGAGCATCTACTGTATAACAAAATTAAATTAACATCCCCAATTAAAACTAAACTGGTTATTGTAATTTTTTGTTTGCAATAATTTCATAAAACTGCTTGTTTTTCCTAAAAAACATTTTTTTATTAATTTCCATAAAAGAGATTAACCACTCGAAGTCTGTGAATAGGTTAAATCAAATATGCTTTCAAAGTATCATAAATATAAAATACAATAAATATGTTAATTTAATATCCCTATAAAATATTTTATAAATATTTACCAATTTTAAATTTCATTAAAAAAATCATATCTTTTCTAATCATTTCAAAATAATAAGATATTTATAGAAAAAAAAAAAAAAAACAACAGGGTTCTTTATTGCTATGTAAACCGCATCTGGCTATACATCGTTAGTTTTTTTTCCCAAAAAGAGATACATGTATACAAATTAACAGAAATCTGTAACTTATCATCAGAACTACTTAAATCAAATTGTTTTGATTTTTCCATTTTTGCTATTTCGTAACTTTTTAAAATAAATGTTTAATAGACACGCATTTGGGCAAAAAAATTGAGAGAAAAAAAAAAACATTAAATTTGTCTAAATGTTATTTAGTACTTACGGCCATTTTTGTGTTTCAAACAAATTTGTTTAGATTTGTGTTTTTTTTTTTTTTTTAACATTACTAAGGTGTGTCACTTAGTAAACTAAAAATATAGTAAAAATCTAAAAATTTGTTTGTAATGTAGTTTTTTTTTAGATTTTATTTTTTATTATGTGTATATTTAGTGTATAAATTAACGATAAATTATAACATGGTGGTTTGTTGTTTTTGGTCATTAGTTGCTAAATTACGAAAATATTTACAAGTAAGTAGATCTATAAGGGGATAGGTAATATTGTTCAGTTAAACGGTTTGCATAAAAGACCTAAAGTTAAAGATAATAATAATAATAATAATAATAATAATAACTGATTTATTGTTTAGTTTTTATAGTCAGGAATTGTGTCTTCATAAATAGAATTAAAAATATTTCTCTGATACAAATTATTCTTCAGTATTTTACTCTCATATATGCCGCTTAGTTGCTCTTCTCTTCAGCTATGGTCATGCAAGCCGGAATAATTGAACTTCGTTTAATGAAGCATCATTAACTCAGCATTAAATTGTTAAAGTTTGTTCCACAATAATTGTGTTTATGTCCTACTTGCCAAAAATGATTGAATCTTAAGACGTTTTCAGTTTTAGATAAATATACTTCTTTGTACGAAATGTATATTTCAGTACAGTATTTTCATATTTAATTCTTAGCATTATACAAACAAATAGAGGTAGAGCCGTTCTGTTTTTTCGTTACTATTCTAGCCCAGGCTTGCCAGATTTGGGGATTTATCACCAAAATTGGTGATTTTGAAATCATTTATGTGATATAAAAATTCGGTTTGGTGACAGAGGATTTTCTTGGGGATATTTTAAATTATTTCGGGAATTTTTTGGGGAAAAATTATTAGAACTTCAATTAGTAGAATTCAATGTAACGTTTACCGTTTATTTGTGCATTCACCCTTAATCGTTGAAATAAATATTTTTCGCTTACAATTTACTGTTTATTCTCTTGCTATACTTTATTTAAGAAGCACATTTATCGAAGTAAAAATGCCTTCTTCATAGACAATGCATCGATAAAAGCTTAAAGTTTTTATTTGGTGCTACCGGAATATTGGATTAAACCTTTTTAAACAGGGGACAAATTATGGCAATCGTTCGAAATTCCCATTACTAACTTCTTATTGAAATAAGTTCAATACAAATAATAAAATATCTTAATATAAAAAAATTTTACTGCCAAAATTTTAAACACTTTAAACATTTAATAAATAATAAAACTATTAATGCTAAATCTATTTATGACATCGTTTATTTTCCATATGTTGATTCAGAGGTTTATCAATTAAAGGATAACTAATTTTAAGATATTTAATTTAAAAACTTAAACATAGTAAAAATTGCATTACTAATCAAATTTAAAATTTTTATTTTATGTTATTTGGTGAATTTTAGGGATATTTTTAAGTGTTTTTAGGGATAGCAAAAAAAGTACCTGATATCCTTGTACTAGCCTTCTGACATTTGAGCAATTTATTATTTTATTGTGCTACCATATCATCTTAAAAAACTCCAAGTTTTTTATTTTTTGTTTTAATTTAATTTTAAATGAATTATATTTTCAATCAATTGATACATTATTACAAATTACACAATTTTGATAATAATTTCCTTAATATAATTCTCCCTTGTTGTATTGTGGCAACGATTTTTTTGTTTGTTTACAAAAAATATTTTTCAAAAAATCTTTTACACTGCAAAAAACTTTTCTCTAAGAGAAAACGGTGTTACTTTAATTTCTTTATTTCATTATAGTTACTTTATTAAAAATGAAACATTACATGTTTTTAATGGAATGTATATAAAGTTAAATCAGTTTAATTAAATAATTTATACTAAATCATTTTAAAATCTTACCGCATTTGATCTTCAACGACATTAACAAAAAATATACATTTAACACTTTAAATGAACTTTACGAAAAGTTTAATTAATTTAATTAAATAAATGATAAAATAATTAAATCATTGGAAGTATATGTAAATAATACAAGCATTTTTGTGATTTTCAAATTATTCTTAGTATTTTTTTTTTTTTTTTTTTGTGACATATAAAGATATCTTAGATTTCGGCTTGACTTAACATTCTTTTGTTGTTCATTTGTTTCTATATTTTGGTCAAATAAATAGTACTCGTATGTTGTTAATACAATATCTAATTACCATTTAATGTAGATAAAAGTATATATGAAATTGCTAATGTTTTTCTTACAGATTAAGCAAACAAATATTTTAAATGTAAGAACTTCTAATTATAAAAACGAACAAATAAGTTTTAAGAGGTCAGAGTTTAAATTAGCCACAAAAAAAAAATAATAAAAAAATAATTAAAATTTAATTGAATAAGTAATTACAAAAGTTAATTATATTAAAAAAATACACTAAAATTTTATTCCAATTAAAAAAAAAAACTAATTTAGTTTATTTATCTTTATTTCTTTGTAGGGTAAGTTCTGAAATTCTTTTAAACATTTAATTACGCAAACTCCAGACTATATACCCGGGAGTAATAGATACTTATGTAAGTAAATAAACCATTTTTCTTTTGTAAATAAAATAAAATACAAAAAAGGTGTGTATTGCATAAAACATAAAAAAAAAAATATATTTTATGAAAAAAGAAATAAAACAATAGCAGTAGAAAAAAAAAACGGTTTTTAATACCCACATTGTAGACCGTTTCGTTGGTTTGGTTAAACAAAAGTGTTAAACAATAAAAACTCCGATCCAATTACGAAAAAAAAAAAAAAAAAAAACAGAAGAAATGCCAGCCAAAACGTATTGAAATAAAAATGCTCTCTAATGTTTATCGGATGTAATTTAAAACCATTGTCACATTGCTGTAAGAGTATTAAAAAATTTACAACAATAAAAAACAACTAGTTAGTAAATTAAATATATGTATAATAAACCTTGACTTAATTATTGCTAAATAAACTTAAAAATTAAAAATATAAATTTCAAATTACATTTACAACACGAGTCATATATATAGAGAGCAATTTTAACAAAAAAAAAAAAAAAAATAGAATAAAATTGGCACAATTATAACAATTTATTTTGGCAAATTAATTTAGGCAACAATTATAATAGATAAAAATACGTATATATGTCTAATTAAATAATACCCTATACTACTTATAAAAAGTACAGGTATCCCTTGTATAATGCGGTAGTTATGTTCTAGCAAAATTCCGCGTTATGTGATTCACGTTATGTAAGGCTTAGTTTTCATATAAATTTGAATTTTAAATAAAATTCATACTAAATAACAGACGTACATATATTTCGAGTTAAAATTAAAATTCAGATTTTATTATAAAATTAAAAACACAAAATAAAAATAATAATATCACAAAATTCAAAAACAAATTAAAAAAAATAATTCTGAAGTTATGTCGTCACTTTCATGCTTGATTTGGCGCGGTAGGAGATTCAGTTGTTAATTGAATTAACTCTCATTCGGTGAGGTATGTAGCTTCGTTGCATAAATGTCATCTGCGTTCATATCATTAAAGCCTTCCCCACTGAAACGTTAACCTGCGGTTAATATTCGGCTCACTTACACATTTAATGGTGGTACTGTATTATCTTTTGCAACATTGCGCACACGTGCAACTCGTTTTGCCCTTATTGATGA
Source organism: Protocalliphora azurea (assembly GCA_932274085.1). Lineage (NCBI taxonomy): Eukaryota > Metazoa > Arthropoda > Insecta > Diptera > Calliphoridae > Protocalliphora > Protocalliphora azurea. The sequence goes on from OW026519.1 coordinate 177,770,583, forward strand.
CCCAACCATAACAGAATTTCTTATTTTATTTTCATTTTGTTTAATGGTGCGTATTGTGGATTCATTTAATCCGAGAGATTTTGCTACTAATCCAGCTTTTTCACCACTGCACAATCTATCTCTTTTTTTTGCATTTAAAATTATTCAATACATACATTGTATCAAGAAACTACAAAATTTCTATCAATTTTTAAGATGAAAATTAGTTGGGAATCGGCTTTGAAAAACATATGTGATAGTAAAAAGAAAATTTCATTAATAAAAAATTATGATTGGCAAGATATGCAAAATATTTCTCTTAAATATAAAATATGCAGAATTATGCTCTTCTGTATAATAAATGCAAAATTATGCTCTTAAGTATAAAATATATAGAAATAAATTTAAATTGCTAAAATATGCTACGCTCAAAATATGAAAAAATATGCTTTTAGGACCAAAATATGCAGTTACGGAAAACATAAATAATTAACAGTTCATTTGAAGCTCAGAAAAAAATATGATTTTGCAGATTTTTGGCTGCCCCGATTATTATTTTTGTTTGAAATATAATTTTATTCTTTATTTTTTATATAAAAATACAACTAAATTTTAAAAATAATTTTATTTAATTTCATACAAATTAAATCAATTTTATTGAATGAACATTCATGAGTAAAACGTAAATACTTCAAATCATACTATATCTATAAAACCTTGTGCCATAAATCTTTTTTTATTTATTTATAGTAATTTTAAACGATGAGTATTTACAGTAGACAAAAAACAAATGAACAACATTATACAAATATGCGCCATTATAAAAATAATTATTATCTCTACGTATGTATTTTTTAAAGCTTTCATTTTAATACAAAATTTGTTGATAACAAAATGAAAAAAAAAAAGAAAAATTCTATAGCAATTTATAAATAAATTCTCATAATAACAAAAATTCTACTTATTATTTTTTAGTCTTAAATAAAAGAATACATATGTATGTAGTATATTGCAAAATTCGAGTGTAATAATAAAAATCATAAGTGCAACCAGCCTAAAAACAAATTAATTATTTGAATTTTATATTTACTTTATGTATATAATAATATTTAAAAATTATTACTAAAAATTTCTATCTTATCTTTTTTTTTTTTTTGTTTAAAAAAGGTACAAAATTACAAATGCATTTTAGAAAATGAGTCATTATGAGGAAAAAGATATTATTTATTTTGTTATGATTTCTTCAATATTAATAAACAATTTCTAAAATGTTCGAGTATTTATGTTTAATTTATAATTCAAATTTAGCTTCCGTATTTATTATGTATATAGTTTTCAGTCTAGTTCGTTGAAGGTTTTTTTTTTTTTTTATATAAATATAATTTTGCTTGTCCGCTGAAGTCAAAGTTTTATTTTATTTTTTTGATTGTAAATTTTCTTGAAAGGCGTAAACTTAACCGACACTCTACAAACCATAACTAAAGGCTATATTTTTCCTTTTATAGACCATTATCGTCATCATCATGAACCTCAGTGCATATAGACATACGTACATAGATTACATATTTACACATACCTAGATTAAAAAGCTAACAATGTATGTATTAGGTAAAGTACAGATATACCGGGTAAAAATTAATTTGTTTTTTTGGAATATGGCTTCATTAAGGAAATTATTTGTGTGTTGAATATAATTCCAAAAAGTTCTTATTTTTATTACTGTTCAAGTTTGATTTTTCTGTTTTTTAAAAAACTACTTTTCTATTTTCCTCATTGCTTTGTAAAAATTTTATTTCTACTTCCTCATTTTTACCCTGGTTACAGACAAATTTTCTTTCTATGGCTTTAAATGATTTTACTTTTATAACTGTTTAGTGATTAACATGAACTTCGTTACCGTTGCTTAACATGACATTTTTTTCTAACTGGACATTAAAAACCAGTAGTTCTTTATTGAACCTTATTGAAGTTTATGTTTTGCGGTTTTAAAAGTGAATAGAAGAAAAAGTAAAAAAAATATGTGTAAGTGTTGTTGGTGAGGGAGAAAAAGTTAATCAATGTTATGTTAGGTTTTTTTTTTGTACTAAATCAAAAACAGAAGTTTAAAGTAATGAAATCGAAAAAAAAGATATTAAACCTTCATTTATTAAAAAAATTATTTTATAGTTTTTAAGAATTTGTTTCGATTTGGGTATCCAAAGATTATATGTCTTTCTATACCCTACACCATCATAGGTGGGAAGGCTGTTATGTGTTTGTGCTGATGTTTGTAAAACCCAAAAATATTGCTCTAAGATCCACCTTAATTTATACTAATCGGCTTAGAATCACTTTCTGAGTCGATTTAACGATGCCCGTCCATTCGTCCGTCCATTTAAACCTTGTAATTTTGAAAATAAATTAATGAAATTTGGTACAAAGTTTTTTATGGTTCAAGGACGAAGCCTAATGAAATTGGTTATTATCGGCCCATTGTATCAAAATCTCCATTTTGCACATAAATCTTATATATGCCAAATAAACTAAATATAAGCATAAATCTGTGTGCCGAATTTCAATAAGATAGGTTCAAAATTTACCATAGCTCCCGTATAAATCTCTCTTCAGAAAATCCTTTTAACGGGAATAAATCCCAATACCAATGATATTTGACACAAATCTGTGTCATATGAATAGTGCCGTAGTGCCAATTTTTATGAGGATCGACCCATAATTGACCATAGCTTCCATATAAGGCCCATTTCCGGGAATCACATAATATATACGTATGTTTCATAAAAGTACACACTACGCTTAATATAAGTATCAGTCCACAATTAGTCACGGGTCCCATATAAGATCCCTCACATAATTTTAATTCACATACCCAATTGTGTAGGTATTATATGGTCGGGCCTGATCAAGTATATATTTCTTACTTGATTTAGTTGTTATAAACAGGAAGACAGTTATAATATTTCAAAGCTCAATCAATGTGGAGGTGCTCTTAAAAGATTTTCTTATCACCAGGAAAATGAAAAAGAATATTGCATATTTTGATCTTTACAACATATTTTTGATTACCAGTATATTTTGTTATATTTTCATGGAAAATCCTTATTTTATAGCATATTTTAGTAATTGTAATGCATATTTTATATTTTAGAGCATAATTTTGCAAATATTACACAGAAGAACAAAATTTTGCACACTTTGCTTTCAAGAGATTTTTTCAAATCATATAACATCAGCTTTGAATATATTGAAGTGTAGAAAATACATACTTTTTAGCAATTGCTAATCAAAATCAAATAAATTTTTGCAAACAAAAGTGTAACCAGAAAAAGTTTTAAGAGCATATTTTCCCATGTTAAGAGCATTTTTAATGTGCATATTTTTGGTTGCATTTCGTACACCTAAAATCCAAAAGGCCGTAACCACTGAAAAATCAAATGTGGATGGATTATAATATAATGATCCAAACTACATCTACACAAAGACTTTCATATTCATATCTTTAAAAAATGACATAAATATTAACAAAAGTCAAAAGGCCGTTTGAAGAGTGTTTAATGCTTTTTCTATTTTTGCTTTAAGTGAACTATTAAAAAAATTTATTTGATTGCTTAATTTTTGAAGTAAAAAATAAAAATTGTGGTTATGGTCTTTTGTGTTTTCATAATGTTTTTTTTTTTTGCTTCTGCTGTAAAAACTTAAAAATTGTGGTTACGGCCTTTTGCCGATATATTCCTCCTCAATACCTAACAAATCTTGTCACACAAATTTTAATTTTATGATTAAGTAAGTTGATTCAAATAGTTTTTGAAGTGAGAATTATGAATATTTGGTATTTTAAAAAGTATCTTCTTTACATATACATTTTAGATGCTTTTTAGCTGATAAACTATTTTATCTTTTTAAAATTTCGTTTGAAATTTAAACTTATATAGTCTTGGGATTATTCTGAAAAAAATTTTAATAGCATGCTAAGTATTGTTTTAATAAAAAAAAAAAGATCGTCAAAACTTTTTCTTCAAAGTCATAAACAATAAATGATCTTTTAGTTTATTATGATTTCAATTTAAAGATGATAACTAGAATATTCATATAATATTTTGTTATATATTAGATATATACAGCCAGCTGCAGCGAAGTTGGCTTTTTTATGATAAGATCTATTATTAGCAGCATGTTGTGGATGCCATGTAGCAACATCCAAGGTTATCTTTAACTGTTTCGTATTTAATTTTTCGATTTGTTGGATTTACACTTTTTGTTACGAATTCAGTATTTAACAACATTGATTTTATATATATTTCTGAGTGTTTGTTTTAATTTTTAAGAGCTTTTTTATTACTTAAAATTTTGTCATTTTTGATCATGAAGAGTTGGCAACACTGGTTGCAAATAACGTTTATATATTATACATTATTAAATTTTAAATATTAAAATATATTTTATTTTTAATTAGTTACTAGGAACATGTTTCAAAACCCTCGAAGAAAAATCCAAAATATTGTTTTCAAGCTACGAAAATTTATTTTTCAAGTGTATTGCACACTTATACTTTACGTTGTGTCTATATTAGACAACTTTATTCAAGACAAAACATCAAAATCATCCCGAACAATAAGGCGAATTCATCAACGTTTTTGTATATGCAGTTTAACAGCTGTAACAACCAGAAACAGTAATAAGCTGTTTAACTGAGATTCGCACTGATTTTGATGTTTGTCTTGATAAAAATTTGTCTAGTATAGACTCTGCATTACATTTAGCAATATTTCGCATATTTTCAATACGTAGAATCCTACTATATATTGTGTCCCAATGAAATTTATTTTCTTATTTTGGTTTCGGCTTGTTTAATGAATACTAAAACTTTCTTAAGTCATTTTTCTTTTTTCTTTGACAAGCAAATATTTTTTTCTTTGAAAATTTTGTTGGCCATAAAAAACAATGTTTTTTTTTAATTTCTATTTTAAATCTTATAACTGGTGATCTTGATTTCATTTTGCCCGTCCATCTACCTCTAATTTCTAATTTATTTATTTTGTTTGTTTTTTTTATATTTTTTTTGGGAGGGAGAAATCATCAAATAAAACAAATTTTAACGTCCTGTTATTTAAGCCATAAAATTTTCAACACATCAACTGATTTTTTTTTTCTCTTTAAATTTTACTTTAGTTTATTTTTTGAACTTAATTGTTTACTTTTCAAACGCTTTTAATTTCGCATTTGTGTTTCCTTCAAAAAAAAAAAATCCCAGCAAGTGTTGTAAACATTTGAAAGAAAAAAAAAAACCTTTTTTAAAAATACAAAATTAATGTTTGATTATCATGCAATCTAAACATTAACATCTTGTATATTTCTAATTTCAATGCAGTTGGTTGCATTTTTGTTATTTATTTGGCGTTGATTTTCAAATAAAAATTGTGTTTTTTCTTAAACTTAAAAGTAAAATTTCATTAATTTGGATAAAAGGCAAAAAAAAAAAAAACGAAAAACATAAAATAGATTATGTTTTTAGAGGTGCGATAGAAATCGGTTAGGCATTTAAAGGCCTCTTGAAGAAAGAGGTGGGCTTATTAAGTAGATTAAAAGAAATTTACAGTTTTTTATTTAATATATTGCTATGATTGATGATCTTTTAAAGCAGACGTAATTTGGCAGAATTTGCTATTTAAAACAAATTTCTTATGTTATATGGAAGAAATTGTGTTGAGGGAATTATATTTAAGGGATTTTGTTTAAAAAACCTTGAACCTTTTCTTTAAATAAAGGGTTTTATTATAATCGATTACTTTTTTTTATTTCGTATATACCCCTTTATAAAAAAGTTATTAAATAGTCATTTAAAGCAGATAATTTTTATCAATACACATATGTATGAATAAAATAAACATTGTTTATTGATAATTTCAATATTTATTAATATATCGTAGGGTATATATCGAATGTATAAATAAATTTTATTCCATTATATAAAATAAGTTTGACATGATCTTTTTTAAGTAACAAAGTACGTGTTTTTTTTTTGTTATCTTTGTAATTTTATTGATAAATTTTTGAGCTCAATTGACAATTTTTTATGAAAGATATTAGGTTTCACTAATTTTTAAAACTTACAAATGAGACAATATTCATTGCCAAATTTATAAAAAAAACAATGTTTTGTGAAATTGTTATTATCGTTATTTAAATAAATTATTACTGTTGGCAACATTTTGCTTGCATTTTTAAGTTGAGTTTTCTTCTTTTAACAAAATAGTTTGAAAATAAATAGCATTATTCTTTTATGATATTTAAAGAAAATAAAACTTTTCGAAAAAAAATGCAAGTTTTGACTTCACCACCAGCGATTTTTGATAAAATTTGGTATACAGACTCATTACGACAACACAAAATTTGAAGTTCTTCAAAATTTTCAAATTCGTTGTAGTTTCTCAGAATCTCCTCATGATCGCACTCTAAATTTCTTTTATGTTATTCTAAATACTTTAAGAAATATTTTAAAGAAAAGTTATAAAAATGGAAGATATGATTTTTTAAATATCCTTGATACAAGGACGAATACTGATTTCATTATCCTTTTTTTACCAAAATGGCGTTTTTACAAAAACAATTTGAAACTAGATTTATTAGTTATTAGTTTGAGCCAAAGTTTGTTTAAATGGGACAAATAAGTCTGAAGATTTATGGATTTAAATTTCATGTAATTAAAAAAAAAAAGTTTTGAAAAAAGTAAACTTTGAACGATAAAAACTAAACTACAAGGAACTTCAAAATTTTTAATATCTTCAAATATTGCATTGACTTAGTGTTTTGTGTATACCGAATTTCATCGAAATCGGAGATGGTGAGTTTTGTCGGGTGTTCGAAAATTTTTGTTTTCTCCCTACTTTAAATTAAAATAGTATTAGCTTTACAGAAAACTGAAACTTATTTTTTTATATAATATCTCTGCAACAAGTTGCTCTATGTATAAAAGATTTCACAAGAAAAATATTAAATTGAATTAATTAAAACATGTGAAAAAATAAGAAAACATAATTTATTTTAAAACTAGCATAATATTCATATATAAATATAATGTTGCTAGCAACTAGTTGCATTTCAAAAGAATTGATCTAATTTTTAGACACAATGTCACATTTGTTCCTTAATTATTCAAAATCGTTTCTCCCAACTCAAAATTTGTTCTATGTTGCAAAAAAAGAAAAAAAAATGTATCATTGTTCTATTTAATAATAAAAAATAATTATCCAACAAATTCAAAATTCATTCCCCTTATAACCACATGAGCTATCCAACAATTTAAATTGTATCAAATTAGTTTTCTTTCATTTAACATGTTGGTTATACATATATTTTTTCTCAAATTCATTTCTAAACACGTCAATATGCATGTTCTTTTAGGCAAAAGCTGAAAAAATAACCACAACATCTTGTTAAACATTTTCAATTGCCATCATTGCAAAGAGGCAATAAATTTCCAGTAGGAAAAAAAAGAACAGCAGTTATCGTTTTCATTTTTTTTGTTTTTTGATTTTTGTCTACTTTTAACAAATTTTTTGTGTAGCAATTACGTTTTATTTTATTTTTTTTATTTTTTTTTCTTTCTGAATTTGTTTTTTCTTTTTCGTTTTGCTACAAGTTGTCGTTCATGCAATTATTCGTTTAGTGAGATGCAAGAGGCAATGAAATGTCTGTTAAACTACTATAAAAATATGTTCTCAACTACTACTACTACTACTACTACTACTACCACGTCTACTGCCACAAACAACTTCAATTAGTTCTTTTACTACCCATACTTCTGCTATTGCCATTACAATTACCAACTGAAATGTAGTATTTGGCGCATTTTCTTTGGTCAAAATTAAATGAAAAAAAAAAAATAATAATAATAATAATAATAAAATAAGGAGCATAGGGTGAGAAGTTTAAGGCAAATTGTTTCATATCCTAGTATTTTTATAAATTAACTACTATGTGCAGTTAATTAAGTTAGTGCTATTTAAAAAAAATTTGGCAATATAAGAATGTTGAGAAACAACATTTTCTAAAATGTTGCTAGCATCTTCTTCAAATAACCATTTGCCTAGGTAATTTTTACCCAAATTTTTCTTTAACGAAGTATGATTTTTTTAAGGCATCAGTCACATGTGTAGTTTGGATTTTTGTTTGAAGTGTTGAAGGTTTTTGTTTAGCCCATATACATTTTAAATATTTTCAGCAACATGTGAAAACATTATTAGAAGACATTTTATTTCATTTATTTGTAAAATTTTATTGCTATACATTATTTTCTGTACTTTGAAGAAAATGTTCACTGTTGTGGCAGAAATTTATATTTTTATTATTCTAATTAAAACTAATTTTTTTTTTTTTACTTTTGTGAAACTAGCTTATCCAATATAATTTAATTTCTTTGACATAAATCTTGAAACATTTTACAAAAAAAACTCGTTTACTATCTAAAAATCCTAAATAGTTTCTTAAATATTATTCTAAAACCTAATGCAATATGTTGCAAAAGCTTTTAAAATTTTTAATATTAAAATCAAAAATATTTTGAATAACGAAACTTATGATGCTGAAACACATAAAAAAATAATGTTATATTTGCAGTCAATTGGTTTTAATTGTTAGAGATATGTACAGCAACAACTTTTACCAAGTACATAATCCTAATAAAAATATTTCTAAAAAATTTTTAATGAAATTATGTACATAAATTTATGGCAACATGTTGATAAGAAATTTTTTTCTTTCTGGACTAAGTACCGCTGATGTAAAATGGACCAATTTTGTTTCTAGACATACTGAGAGTTGTTTTAGGAATTCTGTCTACTCCACATTCGTCAGCAAAAGCTTATTAATAAAATATTATTGTAACAAAAGAAAGGATACAATCCTTTTTTCCACTATGTTGAGCTCTAAAAATTTGTTGCTGCAATTTTAAAATTGCTGGTAATATTTCTACTAAATTATTTAATAAAAATATGTTTATAATCTATTAATTTATTATATAAATGTTTGTAGTTAAAATATATGAACAAAATTGGTACCATTATGGTCGAAAAAGTACATTTTATTTTTATGATTAGTACAATATAAAGTAAGTGATTTTCCATCCCTGTTTTAAATTATTTTGAGCAACATGTTTCTAAACATATTGCGTATATAAAGGTGAAACCTTTTCTTATTTTTTTTCAAAACTTTTCTCTCCCCACCTTCCTATAATTTATTTCATTATTTCACTAACAATTACTAGCAACAGTAAGCAATTCTTGGCTGGAAAAAAGTTGCTAACATGCAACAAGTGGATGTTGCCTTACTGGCTGTCAAGTTAAAAGTATAAAAAACTATTTAAAAACAAGAACTGGTTCGTTCGGCTTATTTTGTTTGATAGTTTTTATTATTATTACATTAAGAAAAAAAATTATAATTTTCAAAAATTTTTAGCAGAAATATATATATATATATGTATATATATATATATATATATATATATATATATATATATATATATATATATATTGATACAATTAAATTTTATATTTAATATCAATGACTTACATTTTTGGTTTTTGTCTTAGATGAACAAAAGACATTTTGACATTTTATTGAAAAAAGACAAAAAGAAAATTGTTAGGTATTAGTTTAAAAGTAATCGATTATTTTTATAGCTCGTATTAGTTTCTATAATATATGTTGTTATTTTTTTATTTAATACATTTTTGTTGTTGATTTTGTGTCATTTTTTAGTGTTTTTATGCCACTTTGTTTTTTTTTGTCATATTCAAACCTGCTTTTTTAACAAATTTTGAAATGTTAATGCAGTCTACCAATATTTTATTTATTTATTTTTTTTTCTTTTTGTCTTTATATTTCCATAACTGAAATGCTGACGACCTTGTAAATAAAATAACCGATATGACATATTATATACACATACAAACATACTTATTTGTTTGTAAATATGCATATGTCATACTATTGGTTAAGTATTATCTGTTTAAATCTTTTTTATTTGTAATTTTTGAGACACCTTAATAAGTGTATGCATATAGAAATATGTTTGTCTGCAATCCAACAAGTTTTTTTTTTTTAAATTTAAAATTGACCCCATATTTATATGAATGCTACAGGTTTTTTTTTTTTTTTTGAATGCTCATTACCCGGAATAGTTGGTTCTTAAGATTAGACTATTTTATCTAAATATTTTTGGCAATAGAGTTAATCATTTCCTTAAATATTATAAAAAGCAAACTGCGTTCGTTTTAACTTGCGGTATATTTCCGTTTTTTTTTTCTTAATTTTAAAATGAAAGAATTTTGTGATCAGTTTTTATTTAAGGTGAGACATGCAAGCTATTTATATATTTATATTTTTTTCTATGTTAAAGTGAATAAATAAATTCCGTTTTAAATTAATTTAATTATGGAACAAGTTTTGTGATACAAATTAAGTATTTTGCAATTTTATAAATACTTAAATTTATTAAATGTTTACCAAGGCAAGCTTCAGAATATGTGCTCCGTTTTAATCATTATAAATTTATAATATATTTAATCTCCTTATAGCAATAAATATTTGTTGAAATTTATAAGAAAATTTGTTATTTATTTTCAAAAACGATTTCAACACAATGTTAATATAAATAAAATGTTTAAAGAGATTTGGTTAAATCTACCTTAAATCTATAATTATAATTTACGATTTATTTTAATACGTAAGAATTAAATAATTGTAAAACTAACGCAAGGAAAAGGAAGACGATTACAAAAACCTTCAATAAAATTTTAATTATAAATAGATTATTAAGTAAAATTACTTAATAGAAATAACTATTTAAACTTAGATAAAAGAGGTAATGGGACAGCAAATACTGTATTAAAGATGGCAGAAGATAAGATTATAATAGGGTGCGTAAACTAATTAAAACTCAAAGTAATGTATATAGGTTTGAAATGCAATCGTTATTTGAATTTCTGTAACTGACTTGAAATTTGTCAGAAAGTTTGTGAATACGTGTAGTGATACATTCAACATTACATGAAGTACATAATCTCCAAGTGGAGTAATGCCATGTTAATCTAATAATCATTATGAGTAATTTATTTTGGCTGATTTGTATTTTTTTAACATGTGTTTTTGCACATATGTCCCAAAGGGGACAAGCGTATAATGCAATGTCTTGAAAAATTGATTTTACAATCGCTATTTTATTGGATACAACATTCTTATTGCAGTATTATTTGGTCCGTGTGTTCATTAAACGTCAAATCTCGGTCCAGAAAAACTCCCAAGTATCTAACGTTATTAGACCAGGGAATATCTGTATCATTCATGTTTAAGTTAGAACTGGGAAGATTACTAGGATTATACGACAAATCTGAGCAATAAAAAATAAAAAATTAAATGTTTAAGGTTTGAAGGACCATACTAAACCTAATATACATTATGAGGTTTAGTATTTTTAACAAGTTTAGGAATATAAATATTTGTTAAATTTCGTGGGCAAACCCTTATTATTAGAGGAAAATATGTCATTAAGCTTTGAATAGCTTAAGGGCTAATTATTCAAGGTTCGAAGGACCAAATGCATCAAAAATAAGAAAATCGTTTCATGAAATAGATATTAAATTTTAAGCTATGTTATATGTTTGTTAAACTATAGATGATTTTAAGAGAACTTTCTAGTAGATTTTAAGTGTGATAAAAACTAACTACTTAAAGTTCGAAAGACCATATGCTGTAGAATTATTCAAATCTATATTTAAAATTAAGCCTAGTCTTAAACTTATGTTCAAGGTTATAAATAAGTGTTAAATTTCATCATAAAATTTTGATAGTTTTAGGTATATTTGTTATTAGGCTTTAGTATTCCAAGCTACTAGCTATTTAAAGGACCAACATCTTATTGCCATAATAAATACTAGACCATAAAGCAAATTTAGAATATCTAAATTTAGAAATTCTAAACCTTTGAGTGTTAAAGAAAAATAAAATGCTAAAACGCTATAATAACTAGACATTTAAGGTTCGACTGTCCATCTGAAAGCAATATTCATAATAAAATTAAAAAGAAAGACTTTTGAAATCAATCTCTTAATAATACAACTTAATTAGTGACAGTTGAAATTTATAGTAATTTTTAAAATAAACATTTTCTAAAGTTTATACAAAAAAATTTATGGTCTTTTGATATTTTTATCATATTAATTTGGTTGGTGCTGTTTGTTTAAACTGTCTAACTAATTAAAAACTCATTTATCTTTAAAAGTTTTGTGCACATTTTTTCTGTTCACAAAAGTGTCAAAAATATTTTAGTTTGGAGAAAAAAAAATCTAAAATATGATGATGATGACTTTGAACAACAGGTTTGATGGCCTCTAACTAGTTTTCACCTGTGCAAAAATTGGCGAAAAGACAAAAACACTAATTTCCACACGTTAACGTTTAAAGACAATGACCATGATGATCAAAACCTTTAAATGGAAACCCAACATAATGTAACTTAAAACATCAAATACTGGAATAAAAAACGCCAAACAAAAAACCTCAACTCATATGAGTTTAAAAATGCTATCTCTGTTAAAATTTTTTCATATTTTTTAAAGTTATTATAAGATTTTTTAAAATCAAAAAAAAAAAAAAAGAAAAGAAAAAAAACATTGAGCCCGCCTTAAATTATATTTTGTGGTCAATAGTGGTTCTGTTACTTTTTCTTTCTACTTTTGCGTGTTTCATTTTCTTCAAGCTGTCAGTTTCTATTATTTTGGCTGCATTTTTTTTTTTTTTTTTTTTCTATCAACTATTCATTCAATTTTTGCCTTAATATTATTAACCGCAACAGTCCTTGACCTTAACGGTTGTTATTATTTAACCATTATCGTCATCATCAACAGCAACCATTGTAACAACATGTGTGTAGTTGTAATACTTAGTTTAAATGCATACATTTGTAAAAACATACATACTCCACATTTGTTTGATTTTAAACATACAGAGCTGGATATTTGGTATTTCATGGTTTGATTTTGTTGTAGCAAAAAAATAACAGTTTAACCAACGTTCATGGTTAATGATGATGACGTTTTAAGTTTAAATTTATAAAAAAAACTCCTAAAAATTATTTATTTTTGATCTTTTCTTTTGTGGGTTTCTATAGCAAGTGATTTATGATGAACGAATGTAGTTTTGGTGGTAATTTTTGAAAGTAATTACCAGAGAAGTCTTATGTAAGTAAATATTATTAGAAACACTAGTATTTAACCTGCTATTGCGTTAGCGGACTTATGGGTCTCCTACATAGACCAGATATAAACTTGGTAACTTTATTTATTTAGAAAAAACTGATTGTACTGCCGATATGAAAAAAAAAACTATAAAATTAAACTAAAAGTTAGTAACATACATCTCAATCACACCTTCTAATAATTTTAATTTCATGCCTTTAGGTTTACACTTAAATAAGGAACATCTATGAATTGCGATATCGTATCAATTCATAATATTCTTAAAAAACAAAAAAATCAAAATCTTTCTAGAATAGGAAAATTATTGAAAAATGGTTTTGTTTTTTTTTTATAAAAAAAAAAATATGAAAACAATATCTTAAGCTATATTCACATTTGACAAATATTTGATCAAAATTGCCTGGCCACTAGTTTTATAAAAATATTGTTTGCTATGATTAATGACAAGTAAAAAATCGTTTTCCATTAAAAGAGAGAAATTAATAAATTATTAGGAAATAAAATATGGTTACGTCCTTTTGGTCAACTATTTGACTAATCTGAACGTATCTTTAGTAAAAAAAATGATCGAAAAATATTGTATAAACCAAAACGGAAAAGCAAAAAATTCCTAGAATGAGAATTTTAAGATTTTTTTGTTTTTAATTAGAAAATTATCAAAAATGTCTTAAATAAAAGAAATAAAAATTATCAAAACATTTTTTTAAATAAGAAAAATATCGATAAATTTTTGTTAAAGAAGCAAATTATCGCAAACTTTTTTTTATTATTAAACAAATAATTGACAGATTTTATTTAATAAACATTTTGTATGATCTTTCTATAATATTATTTATTTTTAGAATTATTTAAATATCTTTTTCAAATCAGAAGATTACTAGGCAAAAAAAGATGTTTTTGTATTAGTAAATGCGCGTATGCAGAATAAAATTGCAACAAAAATTTTGGGGCTGATTAAAGACAGCATACTTATAATAAAGATGTTTTATCACCACATATTTTCTCATAATACGGTGAAAATTATAATTATAAAAACCTGACTTCTGTTTTTTTTTTTTTCAAAATGTGAATAAAAAACGAACTACCTTGCAAAAAAATTGTTTTTTTTTTTTTGGTAGGTATAAACCCATTGATAGAAATAATAGAAAAATTATGGCCAAAAGTTCTTCGATGAAAAAATGGATCAATGGCGAAAATTTTTTCGGAACAATTCTAAAATCTTCTTTGAATTATTCGCTTTAATAACTGTGTACTTATCATTAAGACAGTGGATAGCCACAAGTTTCCTTATGATATGATATGATAGATTTGCATGACAATCGGAGTTCTAGATTCTTCAAAATGTTAACAAGAAAATAACTATCTTATTAAATATCTACAAATAATTTTAAATTTTAGTCGATTAATCAATTTTGCACCAACTTAAGTAGAGGAAAGTTTACAGAATTCTTTTGACAAAATTAGAAGGCAAACTAAAATATAATAACCGAATAACAAGTGCGAAAATTTCCAGCATCGAGTTTCAGAATTGTTCCAAATGTGCACAAAAGTTATTTTGGAAATATAAAAATAACACAATAAGGTATCGTTTGAAAAAATAATATAAGATTAAAAAAATAATATAAGATTTGTGTTAACTTTTAGAGAAAATTTAACATTTTCAATTATGTTGCAATTCCATTCCACATACGTTAGTAATTTAGAAAAAAGTCTAAAAATTGGTGAATTATCGAAATATTATCTATAAATCTATAAATAGAGATTTTTAGGATACATTACTACAAATAATAGTTAACGCTAGTTCCGCTTTGTATAAATTCTACTCCATTGCATAGCCACTCCTATCAAAAAATTTAATATTAAGTATGGAGCACTTGCTGTGACTAATGTTGCCTCCAAATTTGCTATATTTTGTTTTAACTTCTTCGTTTTATTAAAAATAGCAAATGTATTTTTAATATATTTTTAACACGCCATATGCAAATTACCAACAACAAAGTTTCTAATACTACAGAACAAAACTACAAAATACTCAAAATTTTGCCAACGTCAGATCGTTGGCGTTTCTATGATCAATTATTGACGATTTACAAGTCAAGTCATTGCATTTAAAAACATATTTGTCATTAGTGATTTCTTCATATCCGCTATAGCTTTATACTAACTAATATTTTTATTTAATTTTTAGCTAAAGTCATTATTGAAAAGTTTTAATTTATTTTTTGCACGAATTACATCATTTTGTCTTATTTTTAAATTCTAAATCTAAACAATGATCTCATCGGAAATTGCTAAATCTCTGTTGTTATTTTATTGATTATTTTGTTTAGTTAAGGGAATTAGAAAAAAACGAAATATCATGTCATTAAATCAAATTTAATGTTGTGGGATTAAAAAACAATTTTTAATTTGATTTTATATTTTTTGCTATTTTTTATTCTAGACGAACAAAAAAACAGCTGGAGACGTATGTATAATAATGGAAAAAATGTATTTTGTGATTGACATTTAACAGACAATTTAATTAAATTTATTATCAAATCTACAACTAATCGAGCTATTTTTAAATTAAAAATATATATTGTGATTAGAATTAAAGGGCATTTATTATAGAAAATTGATTAGATTTTGAAAATCTGACAGGAATTTCAATGTAAAAATTTTAAGGTGGCGCTAAAATTCTTTAAATAGTTTATAAAATTTTCTATTAGAATAATTAATTAATATTGTTTTAAACATACAAAGAAATTTCATTTATTTATTTAGTATATTCTTGAAGTGTAGTTATATTAACAAACCCTTTAATTTCTCTCAGTGTATTCTATGATGCATCATTAAAAAGAATTTCATTTAAGTATATAAAAAGAATCTAATGTCGTCTTCTAAATATTAATGCTACTGCTTACATTACTTTTGTAAATGAATGTGTGAGTATGTGTAAGATGTTCTGCCATCATAAGCTACTCATACTTTCCTGCAACATTTCGATGAATGTAGAAAAGTATTTATAACGTCTATGACAGATTAACTTGGAAATTGTAGATATACATACATATATGTATTATAAATATAAAAGAAATGTAGTCAATATATTTCTTTTGTACTGTTTATACAACTGATGCATTTTTAATGAAATCAATCGATCAAACGGTAGTTTTATTTATGAACAATTCAGACAGATACAGTCAGTGATATAAAAATTACATTCATTGATAGTATCATTTCTTTATATTTGTTTATACGAGTGTATCTGTGTTTAAATGTATTTGTTGAAGCTCTTTTTATGCTATTTATTAGATAAAAAAAGCATAGTAGTCTAAAGTATAATGTTTATTTTGTTTTAATACTCTGGATGGCAGACAAAATAGTGGAACGAGAAAGAAAAACAAACAACCAAATGAAATAATTAAAAAAAAAAACTTTAGGCCCATAGATATTCCAATAATGATTACATAATGAATGCGTTTAAAACAAAACCCAGTAAACCATTTCTAATAAAACGAAATGCTGCTGATTTTCGATAAACTTTCATTAAATTAGAAAAATAATATTCCTTAAATAAGAAGCTAATCGAAATATTATTGAAAATGTTTCTTAAATAAAAAATATCATACAATTTTCTTAAATAGGAAGGATATCGAAAGATTTTCGTTAATAAAAATATCAAAAAAAATATACTTCAATAACAAAATTGTAAAATACGAGGGCGGATCAATAAGTCCGTGACTTTTCAAAATTCCCTCGTAGTTATATGAAATGCAATACTATTCCCATCAAGTACCACCTGTTAATAGACTACTGTCAAATTTTAAGCAAGTGTCGTCATTTACTTTGTGGAAAAAATAGCATTTTTCGAGGTCCTTAAAATAGGCGTTTGCTTGGTCAATCATTTCATCGTTGAAGCTGAATCTCTTTCCACCGAGCCATTTCTTTAGGTTTGGAAAGTAGTCACTAGGGGCTGAATCCGAATTCGTAGCCCAATTCATAGAGTTTTGCCATTAAGACTGCACATATGTGCACCCGTACATTATCTTGATGAAAAAGAACTTTTTTCTTGGCCATATGGGGTCGTTTTCTTTTTAAATCCTCATTAAATCAGTCTAATAAGTTGATATAATATTCGCCGTTTATTAGTTTTCACTTTTGAAGGTAATCGATGTGGATTATCCCGCGTGCATCCTAAAAAGCTGTTGCCATCACTTTATTGCCGACAAACTTACCTTGGCCTTCTTCGTAGCAGGTTCACCCGGAGAAACCCATTGTTTAGACTGCTGCTTAATCTCCAGAGTACAGTAATGGATCAATGTTTCATCCAAAGTTATAAAACGCCGCAAAAACTCATTCGGATTGCGGTTAAACAACTCCAAACAATCCTTTGAAGTTGTCACACATTTACGTTTATGATCAATTGAGAGCAAACGCGGCACCCATCTTGCACCTAGCTGATCATTTAAAATCGAAACCACACTACCATATGAAATGCATATTGCATCAACAATCTCACGTACTTTTACTTGGTTTGATTCGCAAAAAATAATGTGCAATGAGCGCTCGAAATTCACTTTTTTGCATTTTTAGAAAAATACACGAGGTTGTATGTTTTGAACAGCTGTTAAACGCAAAGTAAATTTGACAGTAGTGTATTAACAGGTGGTACTTTATTTGAATAATGTTGCATTTCATATAATTACGATGGAAGTTCGTAAAGTCGCGGACTTATTGATCCGCCCTCGTAATTTTCTTCAAAACGTAATTGTTCAAGTATTTTCTTGACTAAGAAAATTATGGAAAATTTTTATTTAACATAAATGTTAACGTTAAATTCTCTAAACTATGAAAAGTATCCAAAAAGTTTCCCAAAAATAATTAATTATTGATAAATATCGAACATTAAAAATTATCGGAAACTTTCCTTTAAGTAATTACAGAAACATTTCTTATAAATTACTGATAAATTTTGGAATTAAGAAGTCATAAAGATAAGTAAATTATCTAAACCTTTTATAAAAAAAGTTGTCATAACATTTTCCTAAATAGAAAAGTTTTCGAACAGTTTGCTTAAATGAAAAAAGTTGCTGAAAATTTCTTAAAAAGAAAATTATCATAAAATTATGAAAAACGTCCGCAAAAAGGGCATTTATTACCTGTGGTCTTTCAATTTCTATAAAAATTTTTATACATAAAATCCATTACACAAATTATCGACTACAATTTTCAGTTTCGCAAAATTGCGAAATATTGCGATTCTATTTCGCTTTTATTTCAAATACCAAAAACAAAGTCAAAAGTTTGTAATTTTGAATAGCAATGTCTCTGGGAAGGGTTTGCGCATTTTAATGATTTAAATGGCGTTTGAATTTTGCTTTTATCTGCTTTAAAGGGAATATTTAAAAAATATGTTTTTTTAGAAATGTATTTTAATGCAATTGCATTTTTTTAATCTATTTTTCGCTAAATATGTTATTTAAAATTTTTGACCTTATAACATCTCAAGTTTTTGGATCGCACATCTCAAATAGCATATTCAATGAAAAATCCATTTAAAAAATGCAAACTTGTTAAAATGCATTTTAAGAAAAGACTTTTTTATTATTAAAACTGATGTAATCACAATTCAAATGCCCTCTAAATTATTGAATTCAGCAAAGCTTTTCCAGAAATATTTTTTGTTTGAAGTTATAAACTTTAGAGATTTTTTTGGTTTTTTAAAAAATGAAAATGCGAAATAAAATCGGAAGTTTCTGGAATTTTGCGAAACTGATATCGATATAGTTGTCGGTAGACTATTTGTGTGCAAAACTAACTGAAAGTTCAAGCACAGTCGGTAAAAATAAATAAAATAAGGACTGCTCATGAAAAAATTCGTGTGCACAAATCTGTTTATAAAAACCAATGGGCGAACTTTTTTAAACTACATTTTTAATAATGAGTGTTATGTTCAGCGTTCTAAATTTAAAAGAATAACCTATTTCTTATTGGTTTTCAACAACATATCTGATATTTTTCCGAATTCCTTCCATTAGAGCTTTTGTTGTATATTTGGTTACTTTATTGCAGAAACAAGTCCACTCTTATCATATTTTTTGCTAGGCTTCCTTAGGAAAGGAAAAGATATTTTCCGAAGGCACTTAGTCATGTATATTTCTGTGTTAGTGGAGCCATTTGTTATGAACGAAGTGCTTCTTTCGCCTTACATACAAATGGCTTGCTAAACCAAGAACTTTCTTAGATTTTTTTTTTTTTTTGTATACGATATTTTTTTGTGACATTCCCTCTAGCATCTGCAACATATAATTACTGGCTAGAAAGTTGCAAAAAGTCTGCCAGTATATAAGTTTAATCGTAGACTAATAGCAATCAAACTTCTAAAAAAATTCGTCTGAGGTATTTTCGCCCACTCTTTTGCCTCCAAATTCTTTCCTGCTTTCCTTCTAAGAACTTTTCGTACGTTTACGTGCTCTGGCTAGATTTCTTATTAAATTTTTCTGACAAAAGATTCAGACACCTTTCTTTCAGAGATGTAGGGATTTTCTCTTCAAATTCTTTTTATTTTGAAAATCCAATTTTTCTTCCACTACCAGGTTTCCTTTCAGTGGTCATGACCTCTTTCTATATTTTGATGACCTGAGAAACTGTATTTCGAGATACATTTGCCTTCCTGGCAATTGTTTTATATGTCCGATGTGGGTTTTCATTATAAATTTTAATTATGTGTTTGCGTGTTTTTGTTCAATTTCCATTTCAAGTAAAATTAATTTTGCTATTAAACTTAAATTTGGCAGCGTTGTTAACTATTTATAACCAAAACGATTGTTTGGAGAATACGAATAGACACCAGACACCTCAAATGATCACTTTAGACAAAAGAATTCTGAAGGTATATTTTGGCATTTTGAAGTGAAATGAAAAACTCGTTATAGTTTTTGGTGAACTCGAAAATTGATAAAAATAATAATAATGGTCTATGGTAGAAATGTTTTTTCTCTTGCGAGAAAAAGTCTTATTTCTGTTGTGTGAAACGAAAACTTTATAAACTATTGACAACTTAAAATTGTATCATCAAAAAATTAAAAATATGTAAACAGAAAAAAAACAAGAGATAGGAATGATCAAATTTTAAATTTTTTCTTGCATTTCAAATCCATTAGCAACACTTTATTTTGGAAATGGACATATAGTAATGAATATGAAGCATTTTATAGAATGTAATGTATATGAAATCATAAGACATATAAAATGTAATGTTAATTTTCTAAATATTTTACAATATTGAATTTTCTTTTATTAGTTTTAAAACGCCGAAAATTTTTGTATATACTTTTGTCTAATAAAACTAATAAAACTTCGTTAATCTCATAACTGTCTAAACTTTACTAAAAATAATTTTCTACCGTTTTACACATGCATACTCTTTTGATTAGTTAATAGAGACGTAAAAAGTATTCATAATCAACACATAGAACACAACTAGAAGATTATGTGAGATTAACGTCAAACTAAATTTTCAAAAAAAAAAAAAAAACTTTTTCTTCAAATCAAAAAAAAAAAAAACAAATTACTTGTGACTACATGTTGGTTTTGATAGTATTTTACTGTTCGAAAACTGTCAAGTAGAGTCTAGATGACTCCGTTTTGACTCAACAAAAATCACTAGGTATATGTATTTAGTTGTTGGGTGAATTATGTTTTTGAAAATTGAATTAGGTTTTTTCTCTCACATAACTATCCACTTATTAATCTATGAATCTACGTATTACGCGCCTTTTTTGAAAAAAAGTGGTATCGGAAAACATTCGACTTTTGGGTTGTTAAAGAGCACTAAATCTAGCTCGAGAGCTCTAAATCGGCAACGCTGAAATTTGGCACATAATTACAGTGCATAATTTCAAATGTAGACAAATTAACGGAATTATTTAGTTTTTTTTACTAAAAGCCTAAAAGTATGCACGGACTTTTTCTTGCGCAGTCCTTATCTTTTGGAAAACTTCTTGAAGAAAAATTAAATAAAAAATTAAAAATTTGTAGAAAATTGTAGAAAATTTAGGTTAAATAAGTAATTTATGAAATATTTTCCTAAATAAAAAAATTTTTGATATATAATAAAAGTTTTTGATAATACTTTTATTATATAAAAAAAAAAACTATAAAAAAATGATCACAAATTAATTAGTTATAGAAAAAGATGATAAAAATGTTCTTTCAATTGAAATTATGGAAAATTTTTGCTTGAAGTTATCGAAAATTTTCTTAAAATAGTAATGTATCGAAAAAAAGCTAACGACAAATTTTATTAAAAAGAAAATTATTGAAATATAAAAAAAATTATTGAATTAAAAATTATGAAAAATTTGTTAAAATTCGCTTGTTAAATTTACTCCAAATATTAATGCTTGTTTTTATTTTCATTTGCAAATGTTAACTGGGTTTTGTGCAGCTTTATCTTTATATATCTCTACAAACACAAAAATTTATTAAATCTAATTGGCTACAACAAACAATGGTGGGTATCAGTTCATATATAATTGTAGACGATTTGTAAATATACGTCTCTAAAAAAAATTAAATTAGATAAAAAAAGTCTAACAAGAGAAAAAATAAAACATAATTTGTTTACTAATTAAGTACAGACCAGCCAAATAAATAAAGTTACAGAATTAAAATAAATTTGAATATATTTCCTGTTCCTAACTAACATCTACCAACAATTCTATTTAAATTAATAGACGGAAATTATTTTACAAACCCTAAAAATATTTTTAGGCCTTTATGAATTTTAAGAACATTTTATAGTAAAAAATTTTATTAATATTTTAAGCAGCTTTACAAATGCTTCTTTTTCTTAGCTTAATTTTAATAAGAAAATCTTTTTGAAAGTTTTTTATTTATTTTTAATAGTCTATGGATATTTTTAAGCTGCTTTTAGACATTGACATCAATATTTAGTTTTATTGTTATTCACAAAGGTTAGCTTAGTTTTAAGCATTTTAGACAAAGAATATTTTTATTTAAATATGTGTAAGTATATTTAAAATTTAAAAGCTAAAAATTATTTTAAACAAATTAAATAAAATAAACCTTTTTTTTTTTTTTTTTGTTCCACATTGTTTAACAACGTCAATCAATTTAACACTTTTTAACAGTTAAACTTACTCATTTAGATATTTATTTAAGTATTTTTTATTGTTTTTTTAATAATTTTATATAGAATTAATAGTTTGTTTATAGAAAAACTTGGCAAAGTTTTCGACAGTGTTGCCTACGTATGTCTGACAGTTGTGACATTGAGATGACAACAAATTTTAAACGCAATATTTATATTTGCAAGGTTTTCTTTATTTTTGAGTGTAGATTTCTGGGTGCAAAAGGTTGTTAGGTAATTAATTTGAATGAAATTAGATAAAAATAATATTAAGTCACAATATTTTTTTTTAAGATTTTTTAAATTACTAGAATCCCAGGAAAGGCGCTGACGTTTTTTTTCTTTTGTTTTTAGATTTATATTTAATGTTTTGCTCAATATACCTTTATGACTTTTCAGCAATTTATCAAACGGTTAGATCTCATCAAGAAAAAAAGAAATTTGTTACCCATATTGACTATGTTTATGTAAAATTTTATATCAGATCGATTGTCTGATATACTGCGAAATTGCAAGAATATTGAAATACACACCAAAATTTAAAAATTTGAATTTTCATTAAAAGTAAAAAATACTATTGTGAAAAAATAGGATATTTTGTGGAATATAAAAATATTGAGGTCACTCTTGGATATGCTTTATATACCGATAGACGCGTTTTCCAAATACCTTTTAAATGATACCACATGTTGTATGCATTGCTTTGGAAGAAAATATAAATAATAAAAATAAACAGTAAAAACAGACCTTTTTTAAAAACGGTCCAGGTCACGAATGGTCATCAGTAGGCCCGAAATATTTTGGGATACATCATAAAACATATTGAAGTAAATTTTCAGGGGGGTAAAAGAAATGCTTTGAATATGGCCTGCATTGCTTGTTGATTTATTTAAAAAAATAAGTTGTTTTCGGAAAACTATATATTATAAGACTACAATATATGAAGCCTTCTAAGGGCTTTGAGGTAAACACTTGTTCACTTGAAGAAATTATTATTGTTATTTTTTTTTTTACTCGATTGTCATAAATATAATCGAAAATGACATTTATTTATTCTATGATATGTTCCCATTAAAAAAAATGCAAAGGTTTTTTACGTTGGCCTAAATTTTGTTAAACAAATTGTTCAACTACACTTGATTGACATTGTTTTATTTGTACATATATTTTTTTCTTTTCTATTTATATATTTAAATTTGCTAAATCATTCTTGTCTTATATACCTGATTCTTTTGAGCTTAAAATAGTGATTTTTTTAAATAGCAAAACAAAGAAAAAAAAATAAATCCTATAAATTTTATTACACTTTTTTTGTTTTCAAATGCTCCTTTTTTTTTTGTTTGTTTATTGTGTCGTGTTTATTTTTATAATGGAATTTCACTATGAATGTCTAGATTTTAAATATTTTTAGCCTACATTCATTTCATTCCTTCTAGCCAACTACTTGAGTCAGTAATATGGTTTGTGGCCAGAAGTATTCAACTGTGTGAAAAATATGTTGTAATCAAAAATTGTACTTGTACAACTTGTCCGCCTAAGATTTGTTTTTCGCGTTTATCCATTAAATGAATTGCATTGATATTGACAAATAAACAGCAAAAATAAAAATATTTTATGCTTTAGAAAAAAAAAAAAAAAAAAAAAAATCGGAAAACGGTCATTCAACTTTTGCTACAAGTTTATTCAAAATATAATATAGACGAGAGCATAAACTTGGTCATATTAAAAGTTGATTAAAAACCCACATTAAAATTAAAAATAAAGAAAAATATATTTAGTTATTAAGACATTTTAGTGAATTATGGTTAATATGTGAGACAAGATTTATAGGATTCTTTAGAGCGAAAAAAAAACAAAAACCGAGGGTTGTTAGGATAAATAATAAATTCTTTAAAAAATTTAGAATGAAATAATTTTGATGCCTTTTTCTTTTACATACAAATTGTTTTAAAGTCATAAAGTCTTAACCTATTTTATTTTTATTTTTATTTTTTTAAATTTTTTTCTTGTGTGTTAAAAATTTCATTTTATATTTTCAATTTTATAATTTCCCAATTATTTGCATAAAATATTTCCATTTATTGCATTGCATCCACTCTAGTTAATTAATTTCATTTTTATTATTTGTTTTGTCTAATCGTTAACAATTTGACTATTAACGACTAGAAAACACAAATGAAAACAAGACAAAAGCACAAATTGTTTAACAATTTAAATAGAAGAAAATTTGCTAAAATTTAGCTAAAACAAACGATTATGGTTAAACAATTAAAGTGTTTAACAACAAGCAGCCAATACAAACAATTTAGTTTAATAATAGTAGATATAAACACACACAGAGACACACTCAGCAGCAATAACAAACAATGCGTTTGTCTTCTCTAAAGTTGGCTTAATATTACAACAAGATAGCTACTACAGCAACACTTTCGCTTTGCAACAAAAGTTACAAAAAAAAAAAAAAAAAAAAAAAAAACAATGATCTTTAAACCATTTTCTATGGAACTATGTAAGTAAAAAATTTCATTGAAAAACTATAGTGTCAACTGAAATTTGTGTTAATGTTATTGCTAAGTCCATAACAACAATAGCTTTAGTTGAGAGCAAAAAAAAAACATTGTTTTTTTTATTTTACATTGTGCAATAACGATTTGCAAAAATGGTCATTTGAACATGACCATTATTGGTCAATTGTATTGAAAATTTGCTTCTTTTGTTTTGTCCAATACAAAAACATTTTGAAATCGATTTTAAATAAAAAGCAAGAGTTTTTATAGTTATTTTGTAAGTTTAACGAAAAAAAGAGCATAACTGAATGACAACGCATAGACAATGCGACAAATAGACGCATGTTCAATGTTAGCACAAAAAGGATTTAGCCCATTTGTTATATATTAACCCTTGTATATATAAATTGGTATTTAAATAGCTTTTATTTAGAATAAAAACAAATAGGAAATTTTATATTAGTTTGCTACAGCAATTATTAAAAATTTTGGATACAAAAGAAATTACTGAAAAATTTCGTAAAAGCTAAAAATTTTCAAAAAATATTCTATCAATAAAAATAATAAAAACTTTGAATAAATTGTAAATTTCGTATCCCTAAATTTTAGATAAATACGAAATTATCGAAATATTTATTGTAAATGGTTATTAACGAAAAACTTACTCAAAAGAATAAACTATTGAAAATAAGTTTACGGCTGCCCCGGTAGGCTAGTTGGTAGTGTACTAGTCTATCAATCTGGGGGTCGTAGGTTCGATTCCTGCCATATAGTCTCGGTTAATTTAGTTAAGATATAATTTATAACTGTATTGTAACATTTTATAAAATAAATAAATAAATAAAACAAATATTACCCAAATATTTGTTATAAAAAGAAAATTCTTAAGTGTAATGCTATGTTCACATATAGAGATTTTTTAAAAACGTATCGTTTTCTCAAAAAACGTCAACAAATTAATTTGTTTTTTCATATATTTCTATGCCAAAAAACATCTCGATTCGAGTTATTAATTTATTTAACACACAAAAAATATACTAAATTTCCATACAGGGAAGAAATTTTTAGTATTTTTAGTACATAGAAATTTGTTGGAAAAATAATTGGTAAAAATGGTCAAACAGTTTAAAAACAAAACATTAAATGTTTATGAAATTTATATTTGTTCATAAATTTTATTTGTTTAAAAAATATAATTCTTGAATTAGAAAGTGTCTTGTAAAATTTTTATTTAAATAACAAATTTTTGAAAATATTTTGGCAAAAGAAAAACAGGCCAAATGGTAAAACACAATAAAATAATATGTGAACAGTGATGTTTAAACTCATTTTGTTTTTCAAAAATCAAGTAAAAAACTAATTTATGTGATTATGGTATAAAGTTTTGAAAAATTTACTATCAAAAGCGAAATATTAATAAATTTTTTCTTCAGTGTAAATTGGAGAATCTTTTTAGAGCGGGGACACACAAAATGGCGCACACGTGCAAATGCTCTCGTACTTTTTTACACCTACATTGTCTTATAGATTAGCAAAATCAAACAGTCCCGATTGAGCATTCAATCTCTAAATTATTGTTCAAAAACACTGAAAAAAATGTGCAATGAGATATGGGAGAATGATTATTTAATAAAATTTATATACTTTTTTTAAGAACATTGTTTTAATATTAATCTATAGTTCTCATTACAGAAAACAACTTTTTAAAGAGCAATAGATTTTTTTTTTAAGCATAATATTAAATTATAAATTTGAAACATTTTTCCGTGTACAATATAAAAGCGGGAGAGTTATGTTGAATATACGCGAATACAGAATGTGAATTTTAAGAACGCTGGTTTAGAGTAAATTAGTGGTAATTTTCTCTTTAGAATAAGTTAGCGAAAATCTTTCTCTTCAGAGTATATTGCATCATTTTTTCTATTAAGAGTAAATTAGTGAAAAATGTTCTATTAATAGAGTAAATTACACTTAAAAGTAACTTCGCGAAAAAAGATTCTGAAAAGCAATTTTGCGATTTTTTTTAAATGTATATTGTAAATTTAGTGTTCTAAGTAATTTAGCAAAAAAATGTATATTTAGAAAAAGTGTACTAGAGTAAATTACAGCTAAAGTAATTAAGTGTAAATTATTAAATTACTCTTAAGAATAATTGGTAAAAAAAAAATTGGTTGGTGAAAAATTTATCTAACTATAGATTATCACAAAATTCACTTCAAAGAATTAATTAGCGAAAATTTGTTCTTAAGCGAAAAAATACTCTGAAAAGTAAATTAGCAATAAATTATTCTGAAAAGTAAGATAGCAATAAATTTTTCGTTAAAAATAAATTGAAAGCATAACAAATTAAATAGAATTATTTTATAGAAATATTTTATGACGAAATTTTTTCGAAAACTTTTTTTGAATAAAATTTGGTTTAATTCTCAGAGGGTTAATTTTAAGCTATAATTTTTTTTAAACCAATATTTTTTACCTTTACATTTTAAACAATTGTCTTTAAATATTGTTTTTTAAAAAAGGAAATATATAATTTTCAATAACAATTTTTATCTTTTTTTTATTTTTTATTTTTTTTTGTCAACATGACTATGGTATGTAAATTGTAATTTTCCTTTAATGTTATTTTTCCTCTATTTAGTATATATAGAAAATTTAAGGAAATAGCAAACAATTTTTTTTTTTATAATTCCACTTAAATAAAATTTTTAGTTAAATGTTTCTTTCTACAATTATTTGTTTGTTTGTTTTGCCTGTAATGAAAGTGTCATTTTTAGTGTTTAAGGAAGACTTAAATTTGAATATTTTTAGCTTTTATAGGTAGTAGATAATATTTTCATTTATTTTTCCTTATTTCTGTCTCTAAGTTGGCCAAAGTGAGAGTTTTGGTTATGAAGTTTTTTTTTATGAAGTTTTCTTATTGTGTGTTTGTGCGTTTTTATTATGGCCATAATACAAAAATTATTATATAACTTAGTCACTAGGGAAATGATTTAATTTCCGCTTTTGGATGAAGAAAAAAAAAACGAAAGGAAAGGAAAGGGATTTTTACTAAAGAGGTTAGTAAGTTAGTATTACAGTAGTAATACTTATTATTTGAAAGTATAATGAAATAAACAAAAATATTAAAGTTCATTGAAAATTATATACAAATTATTATTCTTAACAGTTACTACTTTTACTTTTATAGAATTTAATTGTATTTTGTTAGAAGGTTATTTTACAACACCCATATTGAAAACCAATCTTGCAATTTAAAAAGTCTTTTAAATAAAATTTGTGATACAAATTTTGTCTCGAAAATGAATTTTAAATCTAAAGTTGGTTTATGAATACGGGAGTAAAATTTTAATAAATTTTGAAATTTTATTTTAAATTAGTCTTTAAAATTATAAATTTCAATTTAAATCTTTTTGTTAAGTAATTTTGATTTTTATCTATTACTATTATTATTTATTTAAGCTTTTAAGTTTGAATTCTTTTGTTCGCATAATTTAAAAAAAAATTTTTATTAAAAAATTGTTTTTTTTTTGTTTCTATCTTTACAGCTTCTAATTCAAAAAGCAAAAATCTGCCAGTAATCAAAAACCGTCTTATATGGTAAGTTTCTATGATTTTCATTTTTAATTTTGTATTTTTGTTATTTTTAACCATAAATAGCTGTGTAATTTAGTGCTAAAACTGTAATTTAAAAACAAAATTTTGTTAACAGTAAACTATAATTTTTCATAACGTTTAATATTAAAACTTTACTACCTTTTAATTTGATTTTAAAGACCTATAATTTAAGTAAAAAAACCCACAGAAAAAAAATAAATAAAACAAAATCAAACTTCTTTAATAAAAATTTATAAATGAAACCGAAAAAGAATAGAAAACATGGATTTGTAATTGGAAATTTATTAAAAAAAAATAAAAAATAAAAATAATGCGAACAGCATGCTTTTAATTTTTTTAATTTAAAATCATTTAATGAACATATTTAGGTTTTTTTTTTTATTTGATTTTTTGTTTTTATAAAATCTCTTTACTGCTGCGTGTGTATTTTTATAAAATTCAAGTGAAGCAAAACTTATAACTTTGAACTTGACTGACCATTGTGTCTTTTATTGAAATTTTATAGACGCTTTTAATGTTTTATTTAAATGTTAAAAAAAAAAAAAAATGTGTACTACATATGTTTTTTGTCTTAACACAACCATACTAATGTCGTAAAGAAGCATTAAGATATTTTTTTATGTACGCTTGTCATAAAATAAATAAAAGTTTTTTTTTTTTTTTTTTGTTTTAAATTTCTTTCTTATCAATTTATAGAGGAGAGTTTTGTAATAATTTTACTACTAAAAAATTATTTAATATTTTTCTAATCACTTCAAGCAGTAGTCATTTGTTGATGGTTCATTATGCATTCAAAAGAGCATTACAAATTAACCTAAATTTATTTTTATAAATAAAATATGAAATATGCATGAGTTTATTGTTTCTTGGAAATTATTACAAAAATTATGAATAAATTTTTTTTAAAATAATTTGTTATGCTTTTGTAAAAATCATTATTATTCCTCAGGGTAATGAGAGGTTTAAATATGAAATTATGAAATTAAAATTAACTGTTTTTCTTTGAATTTATAATCGGGTAAAGCTTTTCATTTAACTTACCGACTAAAGTTTAACAAATATTTGACAATTTTGTTTGTTTATGTAAAAAAAAGCCAAAATTTTTTACACTGTTAGTAAAATTTCATTTAAATAAAATATGTATTAGTTTAAATTTGTATTAACTGAAGTCTCTGCATTCTACATGCATTCTAATTTAAAAAGCGGTAACTTCCTGGCACACTAGAAAATTTAAATGTAAATTTATGGTACATAATTTTCTGTCCCAAAGCTTTCAGTATAATCATTCTTGTTTGTACCTTACAACTGTCATTTTATACATGAAAAAATTTACATACGAATAAATCGAAATGTTGTGAAACTCCTTATTTATGCTTTTTAAGCCCTTTGATAAGAGATTTAGGACTCCCCAAAATAAATAACATAGTAAACAAGTTTGGCAAAATTACTTGAACTTGAATTTGTTTATCAACATGTAAAATTTAATATCCTTCGCATTAATACATTATTAACACCTGAAGATGTTTTTTTCATTCTAAAAATCAGATCGTTTTCAATTTTAGCAAAGTTGACTATTCCAAATTAAATCAACTACTTTTGTCTGAAAATTGGTTTGGATATATTCCTTACAGATGTGGTCAAGATTAGCGTGGGTACCTGCCATGACGACCTAACCCCTCGGTGGTCTTACCATTGGGTGAGGTCAATGCGCCAACCAACGCCCCCATGCGCCTATTAAGAACACACAGGTGGCAATTCTAGAGACTCATTATCTGGATAATTCCACTCTCCGTTGCTTAGGAGTTGGAGCTATCTAACCTCCTGCCGCACTATTAGCGAACTGTGTTGCTATGCAACACCACATCGGGATTATAAACCCCTTCCTGCGGTTTAGGTCTAAACCACAGCCACCACGTGACTCCCCGAAGGGCCTCTCCAACAGCCAGTCCAGTACGACAACACCGACAAGCAGATGTTGCCGTACCAGGGGCTACTGGGTCCCGTGGTACCAGATTGTGTTAAGTCTCTGGTCAGGCCCCAAAGGTCCTTTTCTCCCATTATAGACCCACAGACAAGTGCAGGCAATGGTGCACCTTTTTATACCTGTCATACTGTTACGCTCTCTCAGACCGAAGTTATCTTAGAGTGTAACATGACAGAATTTTCTCTACCACGTATGAGCGATACATCAAGGAAAAGATTTAATCAAAGAAGACAAGCCGCCGTGGCGGGATATATTCCTTACAAAAAAATATATCCTATATATATATTTTTTTTTTATATATTTCTTTTTAAGGTGAAAATAAACTTTGAAAATAATCTAAAATATTTTTACCATATTGTAAATTCAAAACGTCGAGTCTCTGGATATCCATCCAGGATGAAGTTTAGATATAAAAAAAATCCTCAAACGATGTCAATATTTGCGATATGTTTGTTGCTTTCTTCTCATCCGCCTATTCTGATAAAAAATTACATCAACTTGCCAATTATCAATATCCAATTCCTGCTGCAATCTTAATAAATTGTCCAATATTAGATAAGTCGATGGTACTGAGAGCTCTACAGAATATAAAATATTCTGATAAATGTGGACTTGACGGTGTTCCAAGTTGCGTTCCTATAAAATGTTTATATTCTCTTATATCTCTAATAACCTACTTATTCCATATATCAATATTTAGTTGTTATTTTTCTGAAGTTTGGAGAAAATCTTATATTATACCTTAGTTTAAATCCGGAAGCAGATGCAGAATTTTCAACTATAGAGGTATTGCTAAATTAAGTTTTATTCAAAAACGTTTCGAGAAAATAGCGTTTGAAATCTTTTCGCATCAAGTTGCTTGTTATCTTTCCCCATTCCAGCATTGATTTGGAAAAGGATGTTCCACTACTACTAATTTTTAGGAGTTTACAAGCTTATTTATAACTGCATTTTATTCCGTACACACACTATATACACAGACTTCAGTAAAGCATTCGATAAAGTAAATCATGATTTCCTATTTTTCAAATTGGATATACACGGATTTTCAACTTTCCTTGAATGGATTTTTATATATCTTAAAATAGATACCAATGTGTATTATTTAGAGAATGTACATCGAAAACTTTATTTCTTATTTTTATATTATTTTTATTTACCAGATTACTTTAAGAATTCCAGAATATGAATGTATGCTGATGATGTAAAGCTTTTCCATAGCTTTAACTATTCCTATCATTGTCCCTTTCTCCTATAAGATCTTGACAATTTTTATGATTAGTGTAAGACGAATCTAATGGATCTGAATTTAAGAAAATATAAATACATGATACTTTAAGGAAGAAGTCCAGTACTCTGTAGATACACTGTATATGTGAATATCAACTTGATATAGTCGACGAATTCCTTGATCTTGATGTAAACTATCCTTTAATCCCACGTTTCACAAACCGTTAACAAGGCAAAGGGAGTTTTAGGTTTTCTCAAGCGTTGGGCAAAAGAATTTAATGATCGTTACAATTCCAAGCAATTATTCACATCTCTTGTAAGACCAATCCTGGAATATGCCTCCTAGGTCTGGGATCCTCAACACGAAGTTCATATAAATAATTCATTCAATTAAAAATTGACCAAAATAATTATATAAATTACTATAAAAATGAAAAATTGAATCAAATAACTAAAAAAATTTTTAAACCGTCAAGTAGATAATTAAATAAATTAATAATTTAAATGAGAAAAAATCTTACTTGAATTTTATTTGTACTTATTCTTTTGCTTTGTTTTTATATTTTATTATTTTGAATATATTAATTAAATTTTGATGTGAAATCAAGCAACTTTGTGAAAAATATAATGTAATGTTTTTTTTTGTGTAAAGAAAATTTAATTGGTCCAGAAACAATTTCTCTTATTTGGTCTTCCTAATTTTCCAAAGAATCTTAATATTAATTTACCGTCAACAAAAGTTGATTACAGGTTATTGATCTCCCTACTCTTGAAAGTAGGAGAAAATATATGAATATTTCATTTGTAATTAATTTAATAAACGGTTCATTAATTCCAAGTTCCTGCTTCGAAAGTTCGAATTCATAGTCCCAAATCGTTCAACTAGAAATTATACTCCTTTAAGAATCAAACATTTTCGAACCAATTATGCCAACTCAGATGCCATTTTACGCATATCCAATCAATTAACATCTTTTATACATATATGGATTTTTCAGTGATATGAACGATATTTTATTGTAAATAGTTTTAAGAGTATAAATATTACTCTAATTTCATTGGCTTATAAACTATAATCCATACATAGTAAAACTGCATGTTCAGTTTATTTCATCAAATTTTCTCTCAAACAGACTTCAAATTTTCGAAGGATATACAATTCTTTTTAAAAAACTATAAAATATTTGCGAAAATGAGTTCATTCTAATATAGATGTCAAATAAAACTAAGAATTTTTAATATAAGATTTCAATATTTTTTTATTTAAATGTTGCAGCACAAAAAGTTAAGTAAATATCCTTTTAAAAATTTTACACTTTAGTAATTTAAATATACGAGGGCGGATCAATAAGTCCGTGACTTTTCGAACTTTCCTTGTAGTTATATGAAATGCAACACTATTCCCATCAAGTACCACCCATTAGTAGACTACTATCAAATTTTGAGTAAGTGTCGTAATTTACTTTGCGTAAAAAATACGATTTTTCGAGGTCCTTAAAATAGGAATTTGTTTGGTCAATGATTTCATCGTTGGAGCTTAAGCTCTTTCCACCGAGTCATTTCCTTAGGTTTGGAAATAGGAAGTAGTCAATAGGGCTAAATCAGGAGAATGTGGCGGAAGAGGTTCCAATTCGTAGCCCAATTCATAGAGTTTTGCCATTAAGACTGCACACGTCAATTGAGTCAATTGAGAGCAAACGCGGCACCCATCTTGCAGACAACTTTCTTAAACCCAGCTGATCATTTAAGATCGAAACCACACTGCCATATGAAATGCCTATGGCATCAACAATCTCACGAATTTTTACTCTTCGGTCGGCCAACACCATATCGTGGATTTTTTCGACATTTTCAGGTGTACTGTCCTCAATTGGCCGTCCAGAATGTTCAGCGTCATTTGTACTTGTGCGATCACAACGAAAGTCAGTAAACCATTTTTTTAACATTGAAATCGATGGCGCAGAGTCCCCATAGTATTTATCGAGCTTTTCCTTGGTTTGATTGACGTTTTTTTTTCGCAAAAAATAATGTTTAATGAGCACTCGAAATTCACGTTTTTTCCATTTTTAGAAAAATACACGAGATTTTATGTTTTGTATGTTTTGAACAGCTGTTAAACGCAAAGTAAATGACGACGCTTGCTCAAAATTTGACAGTAGTCTATTAACAGTTGGTACTTGATGGGAATAGTGTTGCATTTCATGTAACTACGAGGGAAGTTCGAAAAGTCACGAACTTATTGATCCGCCCCCGTATTTTAAATATTTTTAACATTTTGTATAAAGAATATTTTCTTAAACGTTTAAATAAAAAATCTTATTATATTATAGGGATTCTTAACTTTTATTTGATACCAATATTAAGTTAATTTTTTTTTAATTTATGTATCCTTCGAAACTTTGAAGTCCATTTGAGAGGATACTTAAAGTCATAGTGAAAAACTGAATACGTAATTTTACTATGTATATATAGTCCCTAGTTTCAAGCGCTTATTGATATTTTCAAAAATGAAATTTAGTCACAGTTGAGCCTTTCATCTTATCTGTTCATTTTATCTGTTCAGCTTTCCTAAGCTAAGGTAGAGAGGCTAAAGAACCAAAAAAATTTCAGATAAATATTAAAGGTATATAATTTCAAGGTATATTTAATATACATTAAATAATAAAACTTTGAAACAATAAGGGTCTTCGTGAAAACGCTCAAAACCCTTGCAACCTGTGCAATGTGTGCAATTTTACACACTGGCAAATGAACTGTCAAAATTGTATGGAAATTCAATTGCACAACATTGTAAGTTTGCCCGACTATTTAGTCCCGCAAACTTGCGCTGTTGAATTGTGCATTTATAAATCAGCTGTCTTTGGTTTATATTTAAAAATTATTAATCACTGCGATGTAAGCAATTATAGTTACGTTAATTATAATAAAATTATTGCATGTATCTTTGATTTCAAAAATAATTTTAATTACTTACAATGATTTCTTTTTTTTCTTATCCTTAATATTGCACAACATTTGAAAAGAGGGTTAATGAAACATGTCGCGCAAATATCCACAATTGTACAAATAGGAAACTTAAGCGTTTAAATGAGTACCCTTAATATTTTCTTTTCGTAATACATACTACATTTTTTAATAATATAAACATCATAAATTTTCAAAAGACCTTAACTTTACAAATGACCTTTTTACCACCATATCTTCTTAACAACTTCAACAATTTTCTCTAAATATTTCACTATTATGTGGGTTTTTCTTTTGTGTGTTTTTTATTAGACGTCCAGTCCATGTTTAAGTTATTATGTCTTTAATAGTTTTAACTTAATTTGAACTATATAATGTACATAAATATTTTTTTCTTTCGCTCTAAGTGTTTCATTAATTTTTATTGATCACGTTTTGACCCATCTTACATAGATTACATGAAGTCGAAATAAAATCTAACAAAAAAATTTTGTGTGAATTAAATTAAACAGCAAAGAAAGCTAAAGAAAATTTTAAATACCAAAAAGAAAATTTTTAATATTAGAGTTGTATTAAAATATAAGTATTTTGTTTAAAATAACAGTATAAATGCTACCAAAATCTAAATTGTTTATATATAATTTTTCTTAATTATTCAGTTTTGCTCTCGTTTTTCTTTTCATATTTTTACAACATCATCATGTCTTTGTTATGTTGCTATTTATTTTGAAAAATTATATTTTTATGATTTTTTGTGTTTGTTCAACTATCATTTTGTTACCCTTTGTCGTAAAAATTATTGAGCTTTTGTTACATTCATCTTTTAGCACACTCTAATGATGCTTAATAATACTTAACTGCCGATAATTAATGGAAAATGTTACACCATAAAAACCACATGCATCAACACCATTTCTGAAGAGAAATTAAGAAAAAAAGTAAGTATATATATATATATATATAGATATATATATATATAGATATATATATATATATATATATATATATATATATATATAATATATATCGGTGCATATTCCTATGAACGCACATCCGTTTTTTTTAATCAACTTACCAAAACTGGGGCAACAAATAATTAAGGTGCTACAAATTAATTTTTATGTTATTTTATAACTACACTAAAAAAATAAACTTA
The DNA here is from genome assembly GCA_932274085.1 of Protocalliphora azurea. Lineage (NCBI taxonomy): Eukaryota > Metazoa > Arthropoda > Insecta > Diptera > Calliphoridae > Protocalliphora > Protocalliphora azurea. The sequence continues at coordinate 177,806,410 of OW026519.1, forward strand.
AAATATTCATTAATTTTTTTTTTTTTTTTTTTAATGTTCATTCAACCACGATTTAGATGATAGATTACAGCGTTATCTTGTTGGATTATGCAATCTTCATCGATCTTTCCATCCATTAATGAGAGAAGAGCATATTCCAACAGTTCTTTATAAATTTTGCTCAAATCATGCCAATAGCAAGAATATGAATCGGTACCGTTCAAATTGAATTCCTTTTGATCAGAAAAGATTACTTTATTACATTATTCCACATTCTTTATGATGCTGTTTTAACATTGGCCTACATTTTGATTTCTTCCATTTTATGTTTCCATCTGTTCGCAAAATGTGTGCAACATATTTTGAAGTAACAGGAAGGTCAAGATTATTTTGTTTTTTATTTCATTAATTTACCTCTCTGTTAATTTTTGTTGGTTTCCGCACTCCGTATTTCTGCCCTTCTTTAAGAAAGACTCGAATAACTCCTTTCGAATGGTTAATTCTTCGTCCAGTTTCTCAAATTCAATTTCCCGATCACGAAAAAATTTAATTTGAGTTTTTTTCTGGTCTGTAAGAAAAGTTCCTTTGGGCATCTTTAAGCTGATGAAATTTCCCACTTGAAACAAAAGTTATTGTAACAACACAACATTGTTTTCGGTTAAGAGAAACGTATATAGCTGAACGAAAAGTAAAAAATTTAAATGCGTTTATAGGAATATGCACCAGTATATATATATATATATATATATATATATATATATATGTGTGTAGGCAGGTTCTATAAAACATAAGATATAAGTTCACTAACTGTTTGCCCTTCGCAGTAAATGATTTAGTAATTTATATTCATTGCTTACTTTTACTTTTTTACTTTTCATTTATATTTAACTGAAACCCTACTTTTATAAAATTGTCCTACGAGCCTGAAAAGTTAATTATTCAAAAACGTTTAAATTGGTTCGAAGGATAAAATTTTGGTTAATTTTATTTGATTTGGATTCATTACATGTTCTTTGGAACTAGGTGACTTAAATTTGCATTAAAATACTAAGTTAAGTTAAATTTTGTTAAATTTTTAAATAAAACCTTCTAGAAACAGTGTAACACTTAAAAAATACTATTGCAACATGCCTGCATTTTAGACAATAACAAACAGTTGTTAAAAAAATGTCAATTCTCTTTAACTTCTCAAGTAAAATCGGCATTCTTTTATAAATAAATTTCATAACGTTTGTTATTTTTCTTCATTCTTTTTAACATCACTCATGAAAGACAGTAAGCGAACATATAAAAAAAAATATTGTTAATTTGTTATAATTAAAGAATAAAAACTTTATATTTATAAATCTATATAAAAAGAAGAAGCCTGAAAATGGCTATATAAAATACATTTTAATTTAATTTAGACTTTTTTTCTAATAAAAATCATCATCACAATTACTGATCACAAATAAATTTATAGTCATACCCGTGCCGCCCGTCTACTTTATAGAAATAAGGGTAATAAAATTGTATTTTTTTTATTATTATTATTTTCTGCAGTTAATTTTTATTATAAGACAATTGTTTATTTCTTTGTGCAAGTAGAAATAACAATTACATGCTGGTTGTTTTATTTCAATACTTTTTTTTTATTTTTTGGTATAAAAGAATTTACAATTTTTGTTGAGTTATTTTTATAGGCGTAATTAAAAATTACAGTTTTTTCAGCTAGAGTTCCTGTATTTTATTACAACTTTTTTAGTACTCTTTTTTTGGTAAATCATCATAAAAACAGAAAACTGTAGTGGAAATAACAAAATCGATGACAGCTACAAATTTAATTTAATTGAAGTTGAAAGTTTTGTTTTTAAATTACTTTTGAAGTTTAGGTATTTTGAAATAAATCCCCACTTGAAAAAAGTGAAAAGTAAAGCCCCTTTAATAAAAACAAAAGCTATGTATACCACAATTATTTGTGGATGGCTTTAAACGAAACTGAAATTAATTCTCATATTAATGTGTCACATAAAATTAAATGATGAGGAATTTAATTTTTACTTTGTACTTAAAAAAAATTTGAGCTTAAAGCTGACAAATTATTAATCCTCCTTATGGGAGTTAAGACGCAATATGAAAAAAGTCTTAAGTTGAAAAAAAAAAAAAATTATGTTCAAAAATAGTTTTCATAGGGAATTAATAGATACTGCTAACAGTTAAATACTGTAGGTAAATTTGATTTTAAGCTCTTTAAAGCTTAGTTTGGATTTCGACTTTTATAGCATTTTGTATAGTCTAATACTGTTAAAAGATCTTCGAAAATTCTAATCTTGTGTAAATTTTTTAAAGTATTATTACTTCAGAACAAGTTCGTATTTATTTTTTAGAGCTTTAACTAAAAAGCTTTCCTAAAGGCTTCTAAATACAATAGCTTTAAAGAGATAGTTAAGTCATTTGAGTATATTTTAGCTTATTATTTATATCAAATTAATACTTACATAGATACAGTAAATAATTTGTTAAATGAGAAAATTTTATGGCTAAAAATGTTACTGGAACTAATTTTCATAATAAATTGTGAGAAGTACAGTAAAAAATAAGCTTTTAAGCAAAATTACTGCTTTAGTCATTTCAAAGCTACTCGAGTTCTTTGAGCTTTTTAAAGAAATTCAATTTGTTTAAAGTCTTCATGTCTTGCTTAACGTTATTTATATATAAACTTTAAGCTGTATATCTAACAAAAAAAAAGTTACTAAAATATATATGATTGTAAAGAATAATTATTATGATTCCATCTTATCATGTAGTGTCCAATTTTATGGTTCGCTTTTTTCATTTTGCTAAATTATTATCCCATTGTATCAGATTATAATTTCATTTTATTATATTATTATAACATTCTATCATATTACTGTTCCATTTCATATTATTATTCCATCTTATTCTATATTAAAATAAAACACATTAATTAAAAATTATTATTTTTATAAATTGTTTATTGAGTCATATATTATATCATCATATGTTTTGCAAGATATGCGAGATATATATTTTTTAACCAAATCCTTTAATAGTAGTAAATCAGTATCTTGTATTGCTTTAATCACATCAAATATAACAAAACCTTGTCTTCTTACATTAATTTATGTGTAAACTAAGTGAGAATTATAATGAAGGTGGAAAGTAAATTCTGATAATAAAATATATTCAAAAACAAACATGTTATGAATTTTTCAACCATATTTGTAAAAAGCATATTTCTTTGTAAAATGTTATTGTTATGAAAATAATAATATTAAAGTGGTTTGAAAACAAAACATGTTTTAAGAACAAAGAAAAAGATTTGTAATATATAATAGTTGTATAAATAATAATATTTTTTCATATTAATAAAATTTTGTTTCTGGTAAAAATATTCAAAAACATACAATTTTTGTAGTCAACTATATTAAAATTTTAATTGAATATAAATAATAAATGATAAAACTGAAACAAGACCATTGTTATCATGAGCACAGTATTATTAAAATTAATAAAAAATTGTAATGAGAACATAATATTGTTTTAGTGACAATGTCGTAACCATGTTGTTTCTCTCCGTGATTCAGTTCTGCTAAGCTGTGAATCTTCCTCAAATTCATTTATATCATAATGTACATTTCTTTTCGCCAGTTTTATTTTAACTTGTAAAAATTTATCCTAAACTTTTTCTAAAGCTTTATTTACTTTTTTTTGTTGTTATATTTTAAATATTTTTCCTAACAATTGCCCAACCATGAATTTAAATTTTGTAATAATAAATTTAATTTTTTTATTATAAAAAGGTTTTCAAAACCTTCAAATGTCTAATTTTCCTCCTCATTTTCAAATTGTATGTAAACACCCTTTAAAATGGCCCCCAAAGCTTTATGTTGAATAAACAATTTAGGTCAAATCATATTTAAACAAATTATTGACAAGCAAATTACAAATTTTCCGAAAAAACAGAAATACTTTTTCAATAAATACTATAATATTGTAAAAAATTAAACGAACCTGCTTAAAAGAGTAACAATTCTCAAATTAACATTTACATAGCAAAGGCAACACAGGTGCCTGGCGGACGTTTTTTCCTTATTGCATTCGAAAAACCCACTACCATTGTCTTTGTTAGCAAGCAGCCAGTCACCTAAGCAGGCAGGCGGGCGGATTAGTAATATGATGAAAAATTTTCAAATATTTTCTTGATTTTTTCTACAAATACTTTTTTCTATACATATAATTTTATGGTTTATTGGATATAAAAGGTATGAATGCAACACAAAATGTTCAAAGCAATTGTTTATTGAAATGTTTGATTACTTGACTTCTTTAACTTGTTTTCTTGCCAATTGTGGCAAAAAATAATAATAAAAAAATCAAACCCCCCTCCAAAATAACCCAACAAAAAGAAGGATGAATGGACGGACAGATATAACAGAAAGAGAAAAAAATATTTGAATGAATCTATAAAAATGAATTGGTTTGTTTAGCTTAGACTTGTAGATTTCGAGTTAATGGTGCTTGCTGCTGCATGTTGCATGGGTGAAGTAAATTTTGGTAAAAGGTGTGTCAGTAGTTAATGCAACTGACTTAAAAAGTAAACAACACTGACTTACAGTTACAATAACAAAACGAGTGAAGAAATCATAGAAATACAAAAAAATAAAAAATAAAAAAAAACAAAGAAAACTATATCTGGCGGCAATGTTGCTGTAATGTTGTTGTTGCTTAAAAGCTAATGTTGTTTCAATTGTTTTCTTGTGTTGCTCTAACTGTTGGTGTTGCTACTAATGTTGCAGTAGTGGTGTTGCCACTTAGTCTGTGTATTGTCATTGTTTTGCATGCGTTCACCTTTTCAACAATCTAAAAAGATTTTGTGCCAACTAGCATAAGAAGGAAAAAATAATCCCAAGTAGAAACAATTTTTGCTACGAATTTCTACAGTGGCGGCATCACGTGGCGCGATCAATAATCCATAAGCACGCAAACACTTTATTCAAAAATAGAAAAAAATAATAATAAAGGAATAAAAAAAAAAAAAATTAAGAAAAAAGTTTGACAAAACAAAAGTGGGAAGTGGGTTAATGCAAGTAATTGCTGCTGTTGCCTGGCATGCCAAGAGTAGTAAGTCCACAATAAGTGATTGCATGGTGTTGCTGTTTTTTTTTTCTTTTTTTATTTTTGTAGTTATTGTAAAGTTTAATATTAATTTTTATTTTTTCTCTTGACTTTAAAAACTAACGGCTCCCTCATTTTTAGCATCGTTTTTTTTGGCTTTGGAAAGTATTTTTTGTGGTGTGAATTGTAAAAAATAATAATAAAATTTTATAAAAATAAGAAATGTAATTATTTGTTTTCCAATTCAATTTCACACCCAATTTGTTTATTTATTTGACTTTGAGTTAAGCCCCATTTATTAAATGAAGTCAGTAGTAACACAAAAAATATTTGTATTACTATAAATTGCTTGAATAGCAAACACTCTACGGGCGGTTGCTAAAGTTTTGATAAATGATTTGTTAAAACTATGGTTGAAAATATGAAAATGATTTGTAAAATTTTAATATAATTCTGCAACGGTTAAATAATAACTTTTCTTTTTTCAAATACATTATCAAAAGCTAAAGCTTAGCTTTTTCGGGAAACATTTTTAACTATAAGGGGTAAAGCATTTAATGATAAAGTCGAAAGTATTTAATAAAAAGCATGAAAATTCTTTATTAAAAACGCCTTTAAAATTTTGCTAAGACTTTAAAACTTCAAGTAAAATAAGTGTAGGTGTTGTATTCGGCTAGGCCGAATCTTTAACACCCTTCACAAAATATATATTTCATAAATATATACACATATTGGAATTATCTCTTATCAAATTTTTGCTTTAATCCGGAAATATACTTACTATTTGTAAATTTTCATTAATTTGTCCCCGAAAATTCTTTGAGCATATGACTAAGGAAGATCGCTGAGACCATCTGTGTTGAAGAGCTGAATAAAGAAGAGTTATGCAAATTTCTGAATTGCTTTTCAGTTTTCTACCAACATTTTTTTCGAAAAAGATACCTCAGAATTAGATATTTTAAACTTGAATTAGCTATTTTAAAATTTTCAGAATTTTTAACTTTGCGGCTCTAAAACACAATACCATCAAACGTGATATGCCATCTCACTTACTCAGATTTACTTGTCAAACCTACTTTTTTTCACAAAAAATATACCCATATTAAAACAAAATTCAAATGGATTCTACGAGGATACGAACCATGACTTCAAGATTTGTATTCTACAACACTTCCACTAAACTATCCATACCCATAGCGATTTTGTTGAAGAACTATGTTGTGAAAATTCAAACTAGGAGTTTTAAAGTATACGTATGTGTTCGAATCATGGCGAATTGAAATATAATTTTTATTTAATTTCAAACTTATAATTTTTATTTGAGGATAAATTATAAAACAATTTTTCGAAATCTTGGATCCAAGAATCGAACTCAGGACCTAAAATTTTTCACCTAAGCGGAACACCACATGGATATGTTGAAATTTCCTACCTTTATTATATAAAAAGCCTAAAACGCATCTTAAATCTAAACAATACTTTTTTACAAAAAACATATCGAAATGTTCCCAGAAATTTTTGTCAAACTATTTTTTTTTTCAATAACGACCTTCCTCTAGAGTATTGAATCTCACAACTTTCCAATAGAAAAACATTTATGTATTATTGTATGTGAAATAGAAAATAATATTAAATTTGGGCAAAGAAAATTTGAAAAACTTTTGAGGCTGTTCTAGAAAATCATTTATAACTCTGCCATTCCGAAACAGATTTCGTTGAATTTCAGTACCAAGATTTTCGAGACTATATTCCACATGTGTGTTGAAAGAGAAATGTATTTATTCGATTATGGGCTTCAAAAGATCCATTTTAACATACAGACGGACAGACAGACATATATTCTTAAAAGATATTTTTCATCATAACAGTCACGAATATTTGTCAATTTGAATCCCTGTATATATATTTAAAGACCTTCGTATAAAATGACAAACATTTATATACCCTTCATTTTATGTGAAGGATATAAAAATGAAAAGCCTTATTAGAAAAAGTTTAGAATAATTAAAAAAAATTAAGCTAAATGCTTTCTATAAAAATATTGAAAAGCTTTTACTATAAAGCCAGTAATTTCAAACTAAAATATTAAATTTTATAATATTTCTGTTTTAAACCTGATTAATTTTATAATTTTATTTTTATATTATTTTATTTATTATTATTATTTTCTTTTAAGAAGTGTATTTTTGATTTTTTTAATAAATGCTTTTACACTGTTGTATTGAAGGTCCTAAATTTTGTTAAGAGCTTCATTCTAAATTTTGAATTATTTTTTTAAGCTTTTTAGTGTTAAAACTATTTCATCAACATTAATGAAAAATTTTTAATACAAAGTTTAAAAGTTTAAAGTTACTTAATAAAAAACTTTTCTTAAAAATAAAAATCATGAAATCATGAACATTTAAATATTAAAAACTTTAATTTAAAGCTTTTAAAAATGAAAACACGTTTTAAGAAATTTTATAAATTTATAAATCATTTTAGTGTCGATCTTAGAAGCTTTAATATAAAAACATAAGCACTTCTGAACTTTAAGCTAAAAAGCTTTAAATGTTTAATGTTTTAAAGATATAAAAAATACAAAATGAAAATATAAATAGAAGTAAAATTAAAATGTCTTAAAATGTTTTAAAATGTCTTAAAATGTTTTAGTAAAATTATGAATGATTTTAAAATTAATTAATTGGTCTTAAAAGTAATTTTTTTTTATAGGATGTTTAAATGTAAACTTAAATTTAAAAGTATTTAATGAAAGACTAAAGTGATTAAATTTTTAACTTTAATTTTCAATCCCTAAATAAAAATATCGAGAGATTTTAATAATATATTTGAAACCATTGAAATATATCTTTTAGCTTCAAAATCTTATTGATTTAAATAAGTTCATTTCCTCAAAAGCTTTACGAATCTTAAGTCCTAAGTAACTACAAAACAATGAGCCTTATTTAGATGCTTAAGATAAAAATCTTATATATATATTTTTTTCATCGTCATCATTATTATCGTCCTCATCTATCCAGCTTGTTCTGCAATTATTGAAATTCCCATAAAATGTATTTTTAAAGCAGAATAATAATTGTTTTGATTTTTATCAACGCACAGACATATGTTCAATTTAAAAGAAATAGTTTAACCTCTTGTTCCAATTTTGTATACAAAACAAAAGAGTTGGGGAAAAAGTAAGAGAAGAAGAAAAAATCATCAGCATATTTTTTAACAAGATTCAAACCAGTTAAACTCCCTCAACATGGATGGTATATGAATGCTTTTTTATGAAAAGAATTCTTACAAATAGGCATCTTAAGCACTTAAACACACCAGATCTTATGATCTTAATAGAATTGCGCGAAGATGGAAAACAACATAACAAAACAACAAAATTTAACTATTCAAGCACATCATCAGCATACCACGATGACGACCATGATCATGATGATAATGCAGCTGATCATTATTATTAAATTTTTTCTTCAAAACGACAAACCTAAGAACAAGCAGCTGATATTATTCTACTCTGACACTCACCACACACTCCCTCCATTCAATTATTGAAACGATTGAAAAAGAAAATGAGAAGAATAAAAAAACTTTAAAAAATACTTGAAAACATCTTTACAATCAAAGATATAAATCTTATGAATTAACCAGATGAACGACATCATTCAGCAACAACAACGACAATATTACAACTGTGCAACATCAGCAAAATCCAGCCAACACAACAGCAACAACATCAACAGTTTTTGTATTGTAGAAAAAAATGGGCATGAGGCGCGCGCGTTAACAATACTTAGATTTCTAAAGGCATCATATTTACAAGTTAATATTTGTGCTAACAAGATGTTGTTAGTTTGTTTGTTGTTGTCTACTTTTCTATTTATTTTTCTTTAAATGTAATTTCTAAAGGAATAGATCTTTACCAATAACAACAGAACAGAA